>OY776114.1:29455244-30085244 GCA_963675035.1 Allygus modestus
GCCCACAAAGAGGGAGGGGGTGTAAAAATGATTACTGAGACGATAATCATAATTGTATTGTAATAATATTTTACACCTTAACCCCGGAAATGTTGGTCCCAACCCCCGACAGGGTGGTCTTACCTTTTTTTGTTATAGAAAAGAGATGGAGGTGATAGCGTCTACGTTTGGCGGATTGTATAAGCGATTCGCCTACAAGCCAAACGGAGTTGTTAGCCTCAGCCAAGCCTTGGTGGAAGTGGAGCGGCATGTGGAGGAAGTGGTCTCGGAGCATATGGAGATGTTTGGATCAGTAAAAGTAAACGTATTTGTAGAGTGTTTGTACACAAATTCGAAAAATGAGGAAAAGGTGGTAAATTTGAAAACAATGAATAAAATATTGTCAAGTGTTGATCAGATACAAACTTTTTTTAAAGAAATTCGAGAAAACTTGTTGCGAGAACAAGACTAATTCGATGTAAAAGACTCGAATTGGAGTTTTATAAATGTTAAGGGGGTTGAAATCAACGATAAAATCACAGCGTGGTTTAAATTATCCAAACATCTCCACCCAAAGATATATACACGCAGTAAGTAATATCATGTAATAATTTTATTTATTTTTTGAAGTTTAGAATATGTATTATGCAGTCATCTTAATATACGTACGTCGGTGCAGAAAACTTAGGAATCGTTCTTACACAGAAAACGGACCGGGAAGGTTGCTTTCGGAATATATAAAGGGGTCCGGAAAAGGTCGCCTCAGAAATATATACCTCTACTAAATGCCCTGGGATAAAGAATCCTGGTCCGGGAAAGGTCATCACCGCACACTCCAGAATATATATGTTTTTACATGGAAAATTATTTTAAAATCCTAAACCGAATACACAAATTGGGGGATAAAAATACTCCCCCGAATATATACTACTACATACAGAATGAACCCCCGGATTTTTACCTCTACAAATTGGGGGAGAAAAATACTGTCCCGAATATGTATTACTACTTATTATATGTACCCCGCGGATTTTTACCCCTACAAATTGGGGGAGAAAAATACTCCCCCGAATACATACTACTACATACAATATGTATCCCCGGATGTTTACCTCTACAAATTGGGGGAGAAAATTACTCCCCCGAATATATACTACTACATACAATATGTACCTATGGATGTTTACCTCTACAAATTGGGGGGAGAAAAATACTCCCCCGAATACTACATACTATTTGTAACCCCCGAATTTTTACCTCTACAAATTTGGGGGAGAAAAATCCTGGTCCGGGAAAAGTCTCCATCATCCCCGACTCACTCCAGAAAATATACCACTCACGCATATTTGAAAAAATAAATCCCAGCATGTACTTGTAATCACTTCATACGTTTTCTATGGACTTTATCCCTAAATGTAGAGTTTAATGTCAACACTTTGAACAAACTAAAACATTGAACTATAAAAACTAATTGCTATTAAAAAATATATATTTATTTGTGTTTTATTTTTGTAAATATATATCATAGGCCAAGCTAGAAAGTTTTTTGCTAACACATTTTTTTACAAAATCCACTATTACGCAAAATCTTATTTAACTGATTAATATTATTACAAATTATACAAGTAAATGTGCACAACAAATGTTATCCGTATCCATCGGAAAAGGGCATTTTGCTAGACCAACGTCCTAGTCTTTGAATCAAGGGACCACAGGTCCGATTCCCGGGATCCCAACACAAGTGGATTAGTTTGGTTTTTCATTGGAAAGGGTTTGTCTGTTCTAAACAAAATTCCTTTGACAATAAAAACAAATTTAACTGTGCTTTTCCAATATTCAAAATTGAAAACACCTTTTCTGATAGCAATTGCTATTTTCAAGTGTTTATTTATAACAGTGAGCAAGCAAATGTAATTCAAAATAACACTCTGTTTTATGGCCCATTACAGAGAAATTTCAAAGAAATCCATTAGGACTAAAAGACACGTTAGGAAACCCTAACACATGATATTATGAAGCTCATTTACATGCAAATCCGGTCGCCGACCCTGCGGTTGAGCGCCTTCCTTTATGGAAATGGCGGGATAAATACAGTGCCATAACTACGAGTATATCTGCAACTTACTGCGGCTTTCTTACTAAAATTAATCTTGAATAATCGAAAACGTAAACATCGATATCAAACAATCGATACGAATAATACTGAAATGTCAGTAGTTCAATACAACTCTTAACCTTAACTGTGATATACTTACAAATAAGTTACAGAAACGTATTTAAATTGATAAGAAACTAAGAATTATACCAAACAACCAAAAAAGGAAGAATATGAAGGCATTATATAGTTTAATTGTTGATTAGCCTCCAAACCAATGATTAAATATACAAAACAGGTTTAGTTTACTTGTATTCAGTCAAATGGTTTTATATCCAACTTGACTGGCGGCTGCAGTTTCGGTTTTAATAGACCATATTCAGGCAAAGAATGTCGATTTTGTTTTCACATTTTTAACACATAATTAAACAAACTGAGACACACGGTATAAACAAGTAGAATGTGGACATAGTAAACGTGAAAGGTTGGCGCGAGATCCAACGGTGAAACATTTCTTAAAGTGGAGTTTATATTTTATTTACAATTCCAACGGCAACAAATCGATTTAAATTGCAATACATGATCAACAATAATCAACAATTTAACAAAACGATATCACCAGTTAACAAACGCAACAGAATAATACAACAGTATACAAACAGCCATAAAAATAACATAATATATGTAGGCAAATTGAATAATGACAATAATTAATACTGATAACTACTTACAAATGGATAAAAACAATAATATGAATAACAAATATGGGTAGCTAAAATTAATGTGATAATAATAATAACAACAATAATATTAATGCAATATAAATAGATAATATACGAGGAGTGCAACAATAGTGTGGACCTTGTTGGTCCTAGTTGGAGTTTTAACTTATTCACGCGCACTGCGGTGGTTAGTTTAGTTTACGTTTTGATATTTATGAGATACAACATAAAGAAATACATCTTACAATTAACATGCAAATATATAATAATTGAAAAGAACTTTTTCATTTAAATATGTAATAGATTTGACAGTTCAATATTTGAATTTGATTCTAAAGTTCGTTATTTCAAATTGCTTGTTACACAAACCTCATACCGAACTGCGGAACTCATAATCCCCTGCCAATTAAGACCAGACAATTTGATCAAATATGAAAGGAGACCTAGATTTTAGTATCCTAGTTGGTATTTATTCTCTATCGGAAGATAATTATTTTTAAACTTTAATTATTATTACAATATTTAGGTAGACTAAAAGGTTTTATCTGATAAAAAAAATTTCCTAAAAAACGTGATTTTAAAAGGAGTGTTTTAATAATAAAAACAATATGAATACTATTTAAATTTATTTTGTTACGTTCTGTAAAATATAAAATAATTTCAAACCCCAAATGTACATGATACTGTACATTAGTTAATTATTACTCAATAAAACATTGAAAACACTGAATAAGTTAAAGCAAAAGTTTAAACGTACAAAAAGTATATGCTCATTAATTAATGTAATATTACACTTATAATTACAAATTCTATCCCTCAAAAACCTTTGTTTCTTCAAAAAATAATTAAGTATTAGCGAATTTCCCCTATAGGGAAGAAGCTATTACCGTAGTCGGCATGGTAAGACCTAGGCCCGGGACCATGATAACTTTTTGTTTTGAAGTCCCCAGACCCCGTAAAACACCATTAGTTCGAAACTGTATATATATATATATATATATATATATATATATATATATATATATATGAAAGATAGTTTCCATCATGTTCCCATCATTTTGTCCAGACAATTGTTCACCTCATCAATTATTCTTTTGAAAATGGGGTCTTCCCTGAGTATTTGAAGTTTTTGAAAATGGTTTTTTTGAACTTTTTATATAATTTTTGAAATAGTCAAATTTTAGTTTTTACCATTGGATTCAGCTTAAAAAAAACACAGTTTGGTATTTTGATCATTTCTCTACGTCAATCGGTTATCGAGATATTGAAAGTGCTAAACATAGTACGTTGTCTAATGTTTTTTTATGGAGAATAAGAAAAATAATTATATCTTGCTTCTTTATGAACGTATACTGAGAAAACTTGTAGAGGCCTTGCTTGACCTTTTACCGGTAACTTATAAGTTAGTTAAATTAAATAAGTTAGTTAAATTAATTCGGGTGTGTCCGCCGATCCTCGGAACATTTCGGAGTTCCTAGTTTTTAAAATTACGCGATCGACCTAGGCAGTCGTCGGTCAGGTGCAGTGCAGGACCCATCACATCCGTAAGTTACCTTCAATTGTCTTGGTCTAACCACCTTTCCCGCGACGCCATAAAATATACCGTATTGAGTTTTAGTGTAAAATAATAGTGCGATTACCTTAACCGAAAACAAATTTGTGAATATTAAATTAAATAAAAATAAAAATTAAATTTTAAATAATTAAATTAAATGTAATAATTAAATTAAATCTAAATTAAAAACATAACTTTTAGAGCGTTTCTGTGTCCTGGCTTCCAAGTTGGGAGCTGCTCATCTGAATTTTCTTTCATTAATTATACAATTTGCAGAATTAAAAAATACTAACTGAGCATTCCTGTGTATCCGAAAGGGAACTTGGAATTGCTCGACCTGTTAATCGTCTAAACCAAGTTATTAATATTTTGGAGCGATCCTGTGTCTCGGAAACGAGCTGGGACCGGCTCTTAAATTTAAATCAAATATGATTAATCAGTAGCATCCCTGTGTTTCTTAGTCGAGCTGGGAATTGTTCTGGTTTAACGATAATTCATTTAAATAAACTATAAATTAAATAAAAACCAATCTGAACAAGAGCATTCCTTTGTTTCTCGATCGAGCTGGGAATAGCTCTGAATCTGTTTGACGTCGTAGTGAAAAGCCATGAGATTCATAAATTATTTTTTCTAGCCTGTTTGCTGCGACGGTGGTACTTTATATTAAATTGTATTATTAAAAATTATATTATAAATAAGTCAGGAATTGTATATCGTGTTGCAGGATTTCACGGCATACGAAATTTGCACTTTAAAAACATGTTTTAATTCTAAATAACTGATTCCACAGGTTTGTATTAGTTAAACTTGTTCTCTTCTACATAATTTGGCTAACAAGGGTAGGATTGGTTGGAACGAAACCCACAGCAAAGGTTGTGGAACTTATCTGGCAGCTGGGGCTGATCTATCGACAATACTGTACTCCATAAATAACACTTATTAGAAACAACCCTCTGAACGAAACCCACAGCAAAGGTTGTGGAACTTATCTGGCAGCTGGGGCTGATCTATCGACAATACTGTACTCCATAAATAACACTTATTAGAAACAACCCTCTGAACGAAACCCACAGCAAAGTTTGTGGAACTTATCTGGCAGCTGGGGCTGATCTATCGACAATACTGTACTCCATAAATAACACTTATTAGAAACAACCCTCTGAACGAAACCCACAGCAAAGGTTGTGGAACTTATCTGGCAGCTGGGGCTGATCTATCGACAATACTGTACTCCATAAATAACACTTATTAGAAACAACCCTCTGAACGAAACCCACAGCAAAGGTTGTGGAACTTATCTGGCAGCTGGGGCTGATCTATCGACAATACTGTACTCCATAAATAACACTTATTAGAAACAACCCTCTGAACGAAACCCACAGCAAAGGTTGTGGAACTTATCTGGCAGCTGGGGCTGATCTATCGACAATACTGTACCCATAAATAACACTTATTAGAAACAACCCTCTGAACGAAACCCACAGCAAAGGTTGTGGAACTTATCTGGCAGCTGGGGCTGATCTATCGACAATACTGTACTCCATAAATAACACTTATTAGAAACAACCCTCTGAACGAAACCCACAGCAAAGGTTGTGGAACTTATCTGGCAGCTGGGGCTGATCTATCGACAATACTGTACTCCATAAATAACACTTATTAGAAACAACCCTCTGAACGAAACCCACAGCAAAGGTTGTGGAACTTATCTGGCAGCTGGGGCTGATCTATCGACAATACTGTACTCCATAAATAACACTTATTAGAAACAACCCTCTGAACGAAACCCACAGCAAAGGTTGTGGAACTTATCTGGCAGCTGGGGCTGATCTATCGACAATACTGAACTCCATAAATAACACTTATTAGAAACAACCCTCTGAACGAAACCCACAGCAAAGGTTGTGGAACTTATCTGGCAGCTGGGGCTGATCTATCGACAATACTGAACTCCATAAATAACACTTATTAGAAACAACCCTCTGAACGAAACCCACAGCAAAGGTTGTGGAACTTATCTGGCAGCTGGGGCTGATCTATCGACAATACTGAACTCCATAAATAACACTTATTAGAAACAACCCTCTGAACGAAACCCACAGCAAAGGTTGTGGAACTTATCTGGCAGCTGGGGCTGATCTATCGACAATACTGTACTCCATAAATAACACTTATTAGAAACAACCCTCTGAACGAAACCCACAGCAAAGGTTGTGGAACTTATCTGGCAGCTGGGGCTGATCTATCGACAATACTGAACTCCATAAATAACACTTATTAGAAACAACCCTCTGAACGAAACCCACAGCAAAGGTTGTGGAACTTATCTGGCAGCTGGGGCTGATCTATCGACAATACTGTACTCCATAAATAACACTTATTAGAAACAACCCTCTGAACGAAAATCTTTAACGTGTGTTGACCAGAAATTTTCTTTCTTACAAAATATATTCTTAAACTGTCTTAAAAGTTCATCAGCTTAACTTACTAGTTTGTAACTTATTTTACTTGAACAAAAAAAACCTGTTGCTTAAAATGTTTACTATTTTTAAAACTAACGACCAAATAAATATTAATACCCCCGTCTTAGCAAACCTGCATACCCAGCAAATTTCCAATGCATAATATATGTCTTAGTACCACATAAAGCCGCATACCAAGTTTCATAAAAATATATTCACAAATAAGCTACATATACAATTTTAATTATTCTCCATAAGAACAACAAAGGGGATGAGTATGTAGGTTTCCTGCAACAAGGAAGATAAAAATGTGTTTTTTTGCAATAATCAATATAATTCAACCAGGTGAAGCTTCATACCAAGTTTTAATAATTCATGTTCATAATTAATGGGGATATAAAACTTTACGTATTCTCCATAAGAATAACATTAGGGATAAGTATGCAGGTTGGTGCAACAAGGAACAAAAAATGGATTTTTATGCAATTATCAATATATCTCAACCAAGTGAAACTACATACCAAGTTTTATTAATTTATGTTCATAATTAAGGGAGTCATTACATTTTACTTATTCTCCGTAAGAATAACATGGGAGCTGAGTACGCAGGTTTGCTGCTACAAATATAATCAACAAAAAATAAATTTGTTGTGCAAATATCAATATACCAGTACTAGGTGAAGCCACATACCAAGTTTCATCAATATACGTTCATAAATAATTGAAATATAACATTTTAAATATTCTCCTTAAGGATAACATTGGACAACGTACTGTGTTAAACTCTGAATATCTCGGCAACGGTTGGACGTAGAATCACAATTTAAACACCAAAATGATTGATTTGTAGAGCTAAAATGATTGGTAAAAGCAAATGTGAAGTTTACAGTAAAATCAATGGAGGAAAAGCTAAAAACCATTTTCCCATAAGATTAACATGGGAGATTTTATGAACACGTTTTTTGGATTTTCTCCGCAACCATTTAACCTAGCTTAATGATTCAAAATACTTTATTATATGTTTTTTTAAGCTCTATAAAATAGTCAAAACAAAAATTGTGGTTTTTCAAAAATTCAGGGTGAAAAGTGTGAAAAACTGACTTTTGAAAATTTTGAAACCCCATAAACCCCCTTTCCCATGATCCGATTTTTCTGGTTTTCGAACTTAAAACCATGAATGTCACTTTAGACATTTGAGCAAAATTGTATCGAAAACGAACGTTTTTTACTCAAGTTATCGCATTCACGGACACATACACACACACGCACACACACACACACACACACACACACACATATATATAGAGAGTATATAGAGAGTTATGGTTATATTTGTTTTTTTGGTTGGTTGGTTTATATATATTTATATATATATATATATATATATATATATATATATATATATATATATATATATATATATATATATAGAGAGAGAGAGAGAGAGAGAGAGAGAGATACATATATAAATTTGAACGAATAGTGTTTTTGGCATCTGGGGACCTCAAAACAAAAAGTTATCATGGTCTCGGGCTTAAGTCTTACCATGAGACCTACGGTAATAACTTCTTCCCTTTAGGGGAAATACGCTAAAAAACAGTTAAATATTCTTTTTATTAATTTTTAATGATACGCTCTCATACTTGAAGTTTATCGCTTCCTTACAGTAGAATTACAGCTAAACAAAATCTATATTGATGGCTCTCGAAGCCTATATTCCTGAAGCGCTGGAGTCGATTGGCGACGCGTTCGCGGGGCAAAGCGGAGGTAGTTCCATATTTTACCCACTAGATCTCGTGGTCAGTAGCGCAATGATGGTCGGAGTATTGAGAGTAGGTTAATGGTTCCATATTTATTCCCCATCAGTACTGTAGGTGTGCGATTACAAACATATTCAAGAGCAGATAACACACAGAGCACTTCTCCTTCCCTGACGATCTTTAGCTCCCACATCAATACCTGTTATCGCACTAAATCATTGCTCTCATGTCATTTGTTCAGATTGGATTATATTTCCCTTTAAAATGGAAAAATCATAAATAAAATAGAAAAGTTTTTAATTCTTTAAAAGTATTAAAAGTATAATTTTTTAGTTAAACATATATTATTGTGAATAAGAATAAATATCGTCATCATCAGTCGCCCAATCCCAGCCACCTCGAATGGTGTAACTGACACTAACGCCCCTGAATCGTGGCGTAGCAACTACGACGAATCGCCGCACCACTTATGGGTGCAGTATGACTCTGTATATAGTTTGTTTTCGTGCTTTAATAATCATTCTTTATTATTTCTGATGTAGTACCACCAACGTGGCAAACGTAATGCTGATCTTGATTACACATTTGTAATAAATACAGATACTAATGTATATGTATAATTCACTTAATCACATATTCCTAATGTTTATCCCTGTCATTTGTTATTTTCCTTGCTGCTTATTAAGAACTGTGTAAACTTACAAATAAATATAATGATGGTTTAGTCTCATGTTTGATTTAATTTTATAAATATAAGAGTTTATTTCCCTTTAGGTTAATTAGTAATTTTAATAAGAAAAAACTAAATTATAATGAAATTGTTCTCTCCGTGCATATATGGCTTTAATCCTTATTTTAAAATGATTTTAAATAATTCCAACTTAATATGAAACACTTATCCTCTCTTAAACACCGTAGAGACTTGTATACAGTTAATTTAAAGTTCATTAAAAGTGCAAGTCGGTAGTTTTTTGTAGAGTTCAGGTGTTATTATGAATACAAATATTAACAACATTAAAATTAAATCTGTTTTTACTTAATCCATGAAAGGCTAGATATTTAAATATCATTAAATATAATAAAAGATAACTCAAGATTTAAAGCAAATTGCATACTCACTGCCATTTCCAACATTTACTCAGATATCAACAGCCCTAACAAGGTTGAATGCTTACACGTTCTTCCTTCTGTTAATTGAAGGAAAGATAATATTTTCTGCAAACATACTTCTCTACCGTATATTTTTTGCATCATATTGCAGTTCGTAAGTAAATTTCCCAGTAAGTATGATACAGAGTTTGTGATAATAAAATGTACCCGATTAGGCGACGGAGATTGTTTAAGTGTACATTTTTAAAGATATAGTTTATATGAATTTGTTGACTCTTTTGGGAGCTTATTTTTAATATTAGTACATTGGTATTTATATTTTTGATCATATAATATTATAACACGTATAATATTGTTTTGGAGGAGTTATGGAGTAGCCCTTTTAATAAATACCCCTGACGTTATAAAACTTGTTTTTTAATATTTAAAGGCATCATACTTTATTTTACAGTTTTAATTTAATTAGTGAGGCAGAGTATTAAGACTTCGATATATAGTTTACTATAGTCTTTTAATAAAACTACCAACTCAACAAAGATACACGTAAACCAATATTCAAGCTAAATATATGTATATATATATATATATATATATATATATATATATATATATATATACAACACAAGACAATACATAGCCTACAAAACAAAACCACCACAACAATACAATCAATACAATACAATTTACAATACAATACAATACAATTACAATACAGTTTTTGGTTGGGTTTGTATATTTAACCAAACTCTGTTAGAAACACATCTCATTATTACATAATTATTCTTATCATAATAGTTTTATTGCTCAGTTTCATTACAAATTTGCTTCGGAATGCCATAAACAAAAAAATATTAGTGACAGTCCCAAAGCCTAAATTGTACATTTAAATCTAATTAACAATATTATAGGAATGGTATTGCGATTAGGTATCAGTTAAATGCGTATAACTTAGTAAAGCCAAACAGGAAGCATAGGGGTTATTGTTATGAGAAGTTTCCTTATAGTCAAAACTTACAAGTATTCTGATGTAGTAAGCAGTTACTCATATGATGAGTTAGATGAGTTAGTACATACAATTGTTAGTACAATTACGTCATCAGCAGTTTTACTATGATAAAAAAACACTTTTATATTATAATTAAAACGACTGTATCTATAACGTAAATATTATTAATTTTGTATGTTTTAATACCATCACAAAAGATACATTGAGCTGAATGATCTGGTTTTACCTGTCAAACATTTAATACCGTAGAACAAAATATACAATATATACATTTGTTTTATGCCGTTATAAAAATAACATATTTACAATAAGGTAGAAGCGATTGTAGATAATTTGCAACATATGTCAAGCAAGCTAAGCGCATTTCCACTATGTAATTTTGAGGTGAGCAGGAAAAGTAGTTTTTCTTAGTTATTTAAAAAAATACCCATTAATCTAATTAAAAAAAAATATTATTTGACAGAACTATAATTAAATACGAAGGAGTGTATTTTTAAATATTTTACTTTAAAATTAAACGTATCTAAACTGTTTTAGTGATGATGGTTATTTATTAAATATATAACAAGGTACAAGATACCCTTCCAGCTTGTACAAACACTGTCAAGTGTATTGTATCGCATAGGGGGATCGTGTTTCAGGTTTTTAATGGGAGCCTCCATATTATGAGACCTTGCATTATTTAAAAGGGAAATAATATTTTAATTCCTAACTTTTTGATTTAAATAATAATTCCAGTTTTTGGGTGGGGTATTATTCTTTTAGTATATTACGACGAGTTACATTTGTATTTATTGATTTCAACTCGAATCCCATTACATTTTATTTACGATACAGCATTTCAAATCACATGTAGATACATTCAAAATCTACACATTGGTATACACTAGCATGAACAAACCATTTTATCAAACGTCACCAGTACAATAGGACAATAACTAATAGATCAAAAATAGGAGTGTAATCGTGATGCTAGCAATAATCAATACCCTGCAGCTACAACAACGATAATTTAAATACAATACCATACAATACAATTCAATACTATACAATACAATACAATACAATACAATACAATACAATACAATACAATACAATACAATACAATACTATACAATACAATACAATACAATACTACACACTAGATATTACACACTAGTTTTAAGGTTGGGGCCTTAATTAATCTCCAAAATTAATTGTTTTAACTTGTTAATATCTTGAGAACGAATAATTATTATCAAAAATGGAATACAGCATTGTATTCACCGTAAAAAAAATATTCTATATTATGGGTCACAATCCCACATTTAAATTTTAAAATAAAAAGTTGATTCCAATATGGCGGATCCAAGATGGCGGTCAAAAATATTAACCAAGTCAAAATGAAGTATAAGTTGGTCAACAATGTTCGGAGGTGGTCCGGAGTCAATATCTTAAGAAATGTAGAAAAGTTTTAGGGGTGGGGGACTCATTTAAAACTCATCCTGTATAATAATATATAATATTATAAAATATTATATTGTATACATTATGTATTATACTTTACTCGTCACTGAAGAGTAAAAGGAAATGTCTGAATTAATGTTAATAACCTACTAGCAGCAGTCACATGTTAGTAATTCTGTTTACGATTGACATTATTAACAGCTACACGAAAACACTGGCCTCTATCCCAAACTTATCCAAAATATATTATTAATTCAAATAACATTTTAATGCATATTATTTATGATATGAATTTGTTATTATTTATTACATTCCTTACACAAAATAGTACAATACAATTGTCTATAATTTTTGAATATTAATAAACGTTTAGTTCCTTAACTAGTTTATTATGAGTGTAAATCATATGAAGGATATTAAAATAACATTACAATTTATTTGTTAAATGAATTTTATGAATGATGTTAATTAGACCAACCAACTAGATAATCAGTGTTATAAAATGCTGATGCGATGAGTAATTGTTTGAATGATAAATTGCTGGGAATATCCTGGTCAGGGGTATTCGTTTCTAGTTAATTAACTTCTTAATCGTTTATTTTCGTCGAATTACCTAAACAAATTAATTTTGCTCATGATGATCTACACTACATTAAGTAACCCCCTGTTTACAGTGATTCAAATTAAATAAACTAAACAAATATAATTTATTACACAAGAATATATATATATAAACATGATGATTTTAGACTCATAATATAATAACTAGTTTGTTTTTATATATTATATTATTTGTAATGGGATTGTTAATTAGCTGTTTTAATGTCTTCCGATAGCAAATATCAATTTAGAAATTGAATAATTTAAAATTATTCAATCAATCAATCAATAAATCATTGCTTACCTTAAAACTTATACAAGCATTTTCAAGAGTAATTTACAAAATGTACCTATTACAAAAACAAAATAGTCAACACTTATAAATTATATATATTTTGTATAAAATATAATTAATCATTTTATCTGTGTTCTAGCTATTCGCCACACATAACACACAAATCATACTTTGAGCTTATTATTTTTATTGTTTATTTGTATCTGTATATACCTTTAGATTATTTCCAATTTTCCTACAAAACTTTAGCTCAGTCTGTCCAGAAGTAGGTGCGTAATTGTTAATTAACATTGGAAATTCGGAGCCCGGTGGGACAGAGCCTACTTCTTCCAAAACGGGATTAGGCCTCAGTTTCATTCTAGTGTTTTTCTCATCTTCTTAAATAAATTTAATCTCAATCGGTCGATTATATGGTTGTTCTTATAATGCCTATAAGATTAAAAATGGGCCTTTAATTAAGGTCCAGATGAGTGAGGCCCTAAAATATTTTTGCTACGGTAATATACTCATTTCTGAGTAGGATCAACCTTCAGAATTTAATAAAAATAATTCCAGCAAAAGCCTCAATAAGATAGACGCACAAACAGACTCTAGCATTTTCGGCTTTATAATGCTAGTAGGTTGAACCTAAACTTTTGACTAAATCCTTAATAATCCTACTTTACATTGATTGAAATGCAAATTAATTCATTACAAAGTTAAAAATATAGCAAAATATTATAAAATAAAAATGTCATAAACTCATTGTAAGATTTATTTACTTGCTTTATATACATATAAAATTTAAAAATGTCCACGTACATTATTATCATCTTAGTTTTACTAGGTACAGCAAAGGGTAAACCGAATTTATATGGTTTAAACAATTTTGAGTTAAAAAGTAAACTGAATGGAGAGAACAGAAATAAGCTGTAGTATCTTATACGGTCCATTGTATGGGTCAAAGGGGTTTAAACTGAAGTTTATAAAGCGTGTCTTTGGGTAACCTATTACAATGTCACATCGTTTTATTTGTACTTGTTTATCAAAGCTTTGACTAAGAGGAACAGTAACTATTGGAAATATCTATTAGTGTTTAATAGTGATATTCAAATTCCACCTCCTACGCCGCTAGCGGAGATATTGCCACACTCGTATGGTTATATGTTTCCTTCAAACTCAGACTTCCTGCCATCATTAAACTAACTGCTGTAGCAGAAAGTTAAAACCCTGTGGTTTGAAGGCAACCACTTTTTTCAGTAAAAAGGTAATTAGCAGGCTTCATTTATTAAAACGTAAACTGCTGTGGATTACACACATAATAAGAAAATGTATTTGTTTCAAGGAAAACTGATTATGTATTTGTACAAATTTTTAACTAAGAGACGCATATCAGGTACTAAATTTGTGTTATTACATCTAAAATAATAATAAAAATCTCATCAGAAAAAATGTGGTTAAAGTAAAAATTGTAACTCTCTCCGTTGAGCACCATACGTTGAGTACTGCCAATGTGAAAAAAGTAGTTTGCATCGAAATTTCGAAGATTATTCTTCTTAACTTGTTAACCGTCTTGTGTTGTAAACCTAATATAACTAAATCTGTAAACAATTCCGCAGTTTTAGGATTAAGCACACTCCAATGCGTCATCTCGCACTAATTAGTCACATTAACTGATGTTTACCTTTTTAAGTAATTTGCAATGCATTTGGACTTGTTTAATGTTATTTTTTAATCACCGGCTTGTGTTTATTTTTTCATCATACAATATTCAATGATTTGAACACGTGTTTATTTTATGAATAAGATAATAGATATTTTATCATCTGATTTGTGTTGCTGATCATTATACGTTTTTAATTTGTTGGTCGCAACTAATTTAGGTTCCGATTAATTTCGGTTTCATTAATAATGTAAATTTGTTCTTTATATTAATAAATTACAGTAGTATAATAATAAAGTAACGCAGGTGGGAGTATATGTATACAGTATATGTATTTTTATATGTGTGGAAACGTAACATAAAGTTGCTACATACATACATACATATCCCACGTCGTCCCGATTGACCTTATGTGGCATAGGACCAGTCAGCTTCTACAGGTTTCATTAGAAACATCTTCATGATGCTGTTATAATCTTGATAGGCAGATACGCAAATTGGAGGGGGGTTGTAAAAAAACATCTTGACAGGTTAGAGAGGCAGGTATGATGGGAGTTATTAAAGACATTGATCTAAGAGGTACTTATTGAGCTCGTATTTAAATTTTTTAAAGTTACTAATCTGGGCTATGTGAGAAGGAAGTTGAATAAATAGCTTAAGACCAATATAATCCTGCTTTTTCTCAAAAAGCTTTAAGTTATGAGACACAGAACGATTGATGTTTATATTTCTGGTACTGTAAGAATGCTGATGAGCTTTAAAAATGTTGTGTTCTTTAACATAACTAATTACTTCAAACATGTAAATACTAGGTACTGTCAAAGTTTGCAGTTTTTTGAAGTGGTCAAACATGATTCTGTAGGTTCAAGTTTCAAAATGCTCCTTATCGCTCTTTTCTGGAATACAAATTTTAATATTAGATTAATATTACTGGAAAAGCCCCAAAGTATAATAGAGTACCTAATCAGACTCTCAATCAAGCCAAAATATACCAATTTCGATAGTGCAATGTTGTTCAAAGATGAAATATTTTTCAAAACAACAATATTTGAAGCGAGTTGCTAGGCAAGTTTATCTACATGCTCGTTCCACCTAAGGCCACCGTCCAATCTCACTCCTAGATAGTCGACAGATTGAGCTTCCTCAATGATCATCTCATAAAGTAAATCCGAAGGAAAATTTTTACCTGTGTTAGTTAAACGGTTTCTTTTCTGGTCGGTCATGAAATGTATGAACTGTGTTTTTTTTGAATTGATATGAAGATTTATACCTGAGAAATATGGTGAGAGTGTGTTTAGGTTGAAAAAAGTCTGCTGCTCTAAAACACTGAGAATTTTGCTTGAAGTTAAAGTTGTAGTGTCATCTGCGAAAGCTGTGAGAATATTACCGGGTCAGAGAGTCAGAGATGTCGTTGATGTATAGAAGAAATAGGATAGGCCCTAATATGGATCCTTGCGGAACTCCAAAGAATAATGCTTTTGAGTTTGAGTAAGAACATTTTCTGATGCCATCTTGGTCAAGAAAGTCAATTTTGGTTTTGTGAGATCTATTTGAGAGATATGAACTAATCCAATTTAGTGCTTTATCTTTGATGACTATTGCTGCTAACTTATTTAGAAGAACTGGGTGGGAAACGCAATCAAACGCCTTGGACAGATCGATGAAGCAGCCCATGGCTGTCCCACCACCATCCAAGGAGTCGATGTAGGAATTGATGAAACTAACCAGAGCTAACTTTGTGGACTTCAGTTTTTGGTAACGAAATTGGTTTTTGAAAAGAATTGAGTGGTTGCTAAGATAGTTGACCAAGAAATCGCATACTACTCTTTCCAGTATCTTGGAGATGAATGGTAGGAGCGAGATTGGGCAGTAGTTTCCAGGCAAACGTGGATCATCTTTTTTAAAAATTGGCTTGATTAGAGCTAGCTTAGCTGCGTTCGGAAACTCGCCCTTTTCTACAGAATTGTTTATCAGAACCAGTAAAGGATCAATCAACTCGGGATAGCGCTTTTTGAATCAGAAAAGAAGTCATTAAAAATGTTGCAAACTATGTCAGGATTACTTTCAACTCTATCATTTATTTCTAAAGTGATGGTTTTTGTGAACTATGGGGCTTGTTTCTAAGAGAGTTAACGAACTGCCAAGATGTTTTGTTTGGATTATTTGAGGTTTTTATTTTATTTTTAACAAAACTGGATGTTGCTGTGGTGATTGTCTTCCTATAATTGAGCTTTTGTATGTTGTAATGATGTTTGACAGTGCTATCCTTTGTTGCGACCCATCTTGAATAAATATCTATCAACTCTTTTTTCATAGTTGTGATTTCATCAGTGATGCAATTAATTTTTCTAGATTGTATCGCTTTAAATTTCCGTAGAGGACAGGCTATCTCAATATGATAAGAGAAAGTCTCAACAAATTCCTCAAATAACTAAAAGTAAACTAAAATAGCAAAAATAAAAAGGCTTGATATGTTCATACAAGCTGTTGGGTTCTAGGTACCGTTTGACTTTAAGTCTTGTATTTTATTTATTTTGTAAACACATTTTCTTAAATATTATAAGTGTAACAAATGTTTTTCGAGAGCAGATTCAAATCGTTAATAAATCACATTAAACATAGATAAACACATAATTTGTAAGAGTAATGATCTATTAAATTGTATTCTTGCGGGGAAAAGGTTAATTAAAAATTCTTTATGCAAGTAGGAGGCCAGTTCCTGCCACATGTATTTTACCCTGTAAAACACCTCTACTCGTTTAGTCCCATAACCTAGGAACATCTTATCATATGGATTCAAGCTAGGACCATTTTAGGCATGGCTCGAATTGCTGGCTAATAGAATCTCTTAATCTATTGGTCCACTTCCCGGCCTAGGTCTAACTTTTTTGTATGGCAGATGCCCTAACTTTGGCACGAAGTCCCAATTTCCATCACCTCCTTTCATACAGACCGTGTCTATCGTTATCACATCAAGTTTTTTCGGCCTCCAGGCATGTATCTTTTCCCAAAGCGGGCAGCAGAAGGGAATACAAAACATTAAATTCAAGATTACACTCACATATAGGCCTATAATGGTTTTAAATATGGTCATAATATTTTTAATTTTTCCCCTAATCATAATTATTGTTAATAGAATGTATTCCGGACTGCTGAAAAGTGTTTGAAATAAACATAATATTCCTTTGTTATTAGTAATCAGCTGGCATCGTTAGTTGATCTCAAAGCTTTATACTAGATGTTTATCAACTCTTCGCCGTCTCTTTGAATGTGCTGAGGATATTGGGTATATTAACTAACTGCCCGCAAGTCATAGTTCAATAGTATTATATGTTTTGGTAGCAATATATTACACCAAGGCAAATACCATTTAATAAATACTATGCTGTTGCGTGTTAAATTTGCTGTCACTTTCAATAATTCATATTTTCATGACGTGTTATTTCTATTAAACTAACGGTCTAGTTTACATTTTAATAACCAGGCTTTTTTGCATAGTGTAAATATAGTATAATTTACTGAGAAAATGTGCCAGACTTGGTTCCAACCTGTGGAATTCTATTATGTTGCTTGAACTTTATTACCTCTGCCAAATCGAGTAAGCTGTTGGTCCTAATGGCGTAATCAAGTAGTTGTTTTCAACAGTGCGCAGAGGCTGCTCGTAAAATATACAAACTTTAATAATTAGATACCACGTGTGTTTATTTCTTTTTAAATTTTAACAATAAGTTCAGTGTTCAAATTATCATTGATTCCTCTATCATATATGCTAGGCCATGTTGTGCACGCTATTATCTTACTTCTAAAGGTATAAGTTAAGAAGTTTAGTTACACATACTTTACAACCAGCTGTTATGCTTCAAACTGAAGGTTTGACCAGTTAGCTCAAGGCGTTTATCTCAAGGTATTATCAATAATATTAAATGGTGAGTGTGGCTCTTTTGATCACTATAAGTTGCTTTCCCATAAGCGTTTTTAATAATGCCGCATATTCTTAACAGCATAATAATTGCTAGTGGCAAACCTCTAGGTGTTTGAGGTGCTCACTAATAAATCATTTTTTAAAAAGGTGTTCATCAAATCAAATAGTGTATTAATTACTCAGAACATGTAAAGTACAAACCACATATGTTCCAAACATAATAGGGTGACAAGAGCAGCTACGACGCTAATCGTAGCCTGACATGCAATATTGAGGCACCTTGGTGAGCACAGAATGTGGGATAGGCTGGTTGAGTAATTATATTGTATGTCTTATAAATTATTTAGACTTAAATGTATGTCATTTTATGTAATATGCTATCAATAAACAACAAATAAAAGGGTTTGAAACTTGTATACTTATTAAAGTTTTAAATTTTATTAAATTAAAATTTTACTTGTGAAATTTTCATAGGAAGAATATTCACCTACCAATCATTATATAAACGTAAACAATAAAGTATTAAGACAATGGTGTAAAATACATAACTTGGATGTTAATGTAAGTAAAACCAAGTCTGATAATATTGTCTTAAGACGTTTTGATCAATCCCAAACCATAATTATGTATAAATTTAATTGTAAAAATGAACATTGCGAATAATAAATAATAGAAAAATCTGTTTTACATTTTTAGGGGTGATATTGGATGGAAAATGTAGCTGGGAATACATGTAAATGGAGTAAGTAATATAAGTAGTAAGTTTAACTAAGAAAGTGATATTTGTTAAAACATTGTTTGTGATGCATCAATGTAAAACATATTTCTCACTATTGCATGACAAAATTCATTACGGCATAATTGCATGGATTAGTATATTTTAATATTTATTTTAAAAATCAGAATAACTCAAAACCATTTTATAGTTAGAAATTTTAAACATAAATATACGAGAACGTTATTTTTCCGTACTTGATAATTTAAAACTATGCTTATCCAATATCTGTATATATATATATAAAGTTTTGAGATCATTTGACAGTAGAAGCGGAAACCAATGAACGAATGAATTGTTTTACCTTGCTCTAAATGTAGAGAGAAATGTTTAAGATTACCCAAGGTAAGCAATCTTTATTCAGGAATTCATTCACATAAAGTGGACCAAAGTATTTTAATAAATTTTCATCTAAAAATAAAATCAAAAAACACTCTAAAACTAATAAATTAAGCTAATGGCTTTTGATTAATCAGTCATATGTCTTTTTAGCAAAGTAAATTTTTAGTTTCCCCAATAAAATTAGGCATTAGATATTAATACATATTTATATTACTTTTAAATTTTAGATGATTAAAAATTGTCATTTGAAGTTGACCTGTTTCCGTTTTTAAAGTGCATGCCAACACTGTGGAGAACCGCTCTGTTTTCAGATTTACTTAATTTATGAAGCCGAACTCATAAAATATTTGTTATCTGTTGTTGAACTTGTTGATGATTCTGTGATTTCTGGCCTTATACTAGAAGCTGGAAAATGTCTTATTTAATTTTTCTATTATTGTGTTGTTTAAAGCTAGTGGAATGAAACGTGATTGTTTTCATATATACAAAGTGCCTCGAAACTCACGGTAAAAATTTAAAAGTCTATCTAAGTATGAATAAGCCAAATACTTCACTGTTAATATCAATGACTTAATCAAGCTTGGTAATTGAAATAAAAAAAATTACGTTAACTACAAACTACTTTGAAACGTGTTATAAACTTTTACTATCTCAAAATATATATTTTGTGTACATTTTTGGTTATCACACAACTAATATTGTGTTCATATCCGTGCCAATTTTATAATATTACTGATTTAATTAATAAATTACGGTAATTCCAAACGAAATATATTTTAACATTTGTTAATTTGATATCAAGCAGATGTATTTACTAAATCAATTAAGTTAGTTTAAACATGGATTACTAGACTGGTTAAAAAATTAGTCAGATAAACTATGTATTTACCTTAGTTAGAGTACCTTCTTTAGTCAACTTTAATTCAAATTGTTTGGAAGGAAAAGAGAATTCAATTACTTTCACAATGGTTCTACAGGCACACTTTTTTGAAGCATTTGTAAATGTGATTACTCAGGATTATTCAGTGAAGAATCACTTAATTACTGAATCACTGAATAAATCCATCGTTCAGATATATCCATCCTATAATAATAAAAGTTAGTTTATTTTTACTGAGCATAACAAATTTCCTTTACACCGTTTTCTTGATCCTTTTTAGTTGGAAGATATAAATTACTAACAATAAAACAAATCAAGTACTTCGTTACTAAATATTATCATGGAAGGCTTGATGTGTTATGACTGCCACTTACCTTACGTCTAAAGTTATTGCAACAACACAGAAGTGCTTGTCTCATTTGAGATAAGGAGTTGACGTTAACAAACACCTTCAGAGGTAATTTCAAAGTTTCTGAGTTTCATGTACAAGTGCTATCACTTTTAAATGGTTAAATATCATTATACCTGGAGAAACTAATTTTGGAGACAGTTAAGAGCAAAGTTTATTTCTTTAAAGAGGTTTTGTTTAATTGATAGTAATACATAGTAAGTGGTTAAAATTTATTACCATGATATTTCATTAAATAAGTAATATTTACTACTACGTTTTTGGTTCACTAAACCCCTTTCTTATCCAAGAAAAATGTTTACCCATTTCCAAAAGAATACTTGAAATCTTATTTAGACAATTTAACCAATAGACAAATTGCAAAACATACTATTTTAAACGTTTATAACCTCTCTTCAAAATAAAAGTTGCTACAAATAGTGTTTTAGTATGTTTAACTTGTTAGGATATGGTAAAAATACTACATTTTATTGCCCCTACTTTGTTAGATAACTAGTTTAGAAGCTGTTGCCCAAATATTGAATCTTCTGAATCAATTGGATTAAGAGAACAACGGTGTCGCCTTAAGGTTTAAATCCGAAGTTGTATTTGTTTAACTAGTGATGCAGTATTTTTATAGCCACAAAAAATCCAGGAGGAATTAACATGAATTTCAGGAGGATCATGAAAAGGTGACTCCTCATCTCCGTGACCGTGAACGCTATTCTTTTGTAAGGTGCAGAAGTATGGGTGGGTGTCATGAGGATTAAGAAATAGAGCAAGTGCGTGCTGCCAGTTTAGAGAACAGCAGGGCTCACGATTTACTGCGCCTACCGCACTGTTTCTGGTTTGGCAGTCATGGTTGTAGAGATTCCTCTCGACCTGCTCACTGTTGTTAGACAAGCCATGTTCCGGCAAGTCTCCGAGCAGGGGCAGAGGTGCAGCAATGGTGGTTGCATGAGCCAAAACTCTGCAAGCCTGGCAGTGCAGGAGGGATGAAGACACCAGTGGTCGTTGGACATTTTGCCTAATCAGAGAATATGACACCTGGTTTAGTAATGGCCATGAGGAGATTGATTTCTACCTGTGTCAGTTTCTGATGGGTCACGGTTAATTTCGAAAGTACCTTCACCGGATGGGGAAGGTCAGGTCACTTCGGTGCGTTTACTGCCTGGAGGACGACGATAATGTCCAACACTCGTTCTTCGTGTGCAGGCGTTTCACAGAATAGAGAAGAAGGCTTGTCTCCACTGTAGGTGCTCTCACCCCAGACACCGTAGTGGAGATAATGCTGCAGAGCGAGAACACGTGGAGAACAATTGCTTCCCACACCCACTCAGTACTTCAGGCAAAGCATGACGAGGGATACCTGGCTGAAACTTAGGCAACAGGAATAAAGAGACATGCAACTTCAGGCACGCGGCCAAACATGGAGTTGTAAACCCGAAAGGGATCCGGCCTGGATCTTCGCGGCCATAGGGGGCTTAGTATGTATTTTCTGCCTTTGGCCGATCGAGGCCAACACACCGTGCGTAAATGTCTATAAAAAAATTTAAGCTTCTAAGTCTAATCCTGTCCCATAATATTTATTGTGAGTGAATTAAATTAAATTAAAATATTGGAAAAACTTTAATTTAATTTATAATTTAAAGTATATCTTAATATTTAATATTTAAGCAAGGAGACAAATTAACATATTGCATGAGCCAAAGTTAATAGTATAAGTATAATAGTAAGAATAGTGTGAACAATCATATAAAAAATTTAAAATTTATTTTAGTTCATAAAAATTTTTTTCATAAGCCAAAACTGTCATCCAGAATAACAGTCTCACTTAACAGCGTTTGTTTGCAAAAATGATTACTACATCCAGTTCGATTTAAGATTGCAGGAATTCAGTTTCAACATTGCTTGTGTAAAAATAATGGTTAAAGAGAATTATTAATTTTAAAAACACGTTCAGTCCCATAAAATTTAAGACAGCATTTATGCTATTCCTGAGAGGTGAGACAGGTGAGTGTTAGCCAAGTCACTGATTGCCTCTGACTCGATCATAAGCTAAACATTTTACGTGTCTTCTTTTCGCATATCAGTTGAACTTTAAAAATCACACGTAGTTTTGCATAATTTAGTAATTATTATAACATGATATTTACACTTTGTCAATATTATAGGAAGTAACTGAGGTAAGTATGAATAAAGTGTACTGAGTTGTATTCCTAATCGAACCATAAAGCCAATTATTAATATTTTGTTGTACCTAACATAACAATGTTCCATCAACGCAGCAAAATAAGATGATATTAAACCAGTAGAAAGCAGCGATTGACTTCCGAGTTCCAAGAAAATACAACAAAATTACAAATGGAAAACTAATTTCCTGTGATCCCCGGTACTTCTTGTTTTGTAGAACAGCTCACGATATCGGCTAGTTGTTTTATTTTAGTGAGTTTCTTCTCGAGCATTTTATTTCAAATAAGTAGTATAGGAATGGGCATTCTACAAGGACTAGCAGGGTCAATGACCGGGCCCTCCTCCTCCTCCTCCTCCTCCTCTTCCTCCTCCTCCTCCTCCTCCTCCTCCTCCTCCTCCTCATCCTCCTCCTCCTCCTTCTACTCCTACTCCTACTCCTACTCCTACTCCTACACCTACTACTCATACTCCTCCTCTTCCTCCTTCCTCCTCCTCCTCCTCCTCTACTTCCTCCTCCTACTCCTACTCCTCCTCCTCCTCCTCCTGCCCCTCCTCCTCCCCCTCCTCCACTTTGCTCTTTCTATGCAGTTGCTCCTAATGCGCAGCACTTTAGAGAACAATGGACTTCCAGGAACCGATGCGCCGGGCTGTCGCGTCGGTATGAACAATTTATTTTTTTCGCAGGGATGGAACAAAACGTAAGAAGAAAACAGTAAAATTCAACAGTGCTCGTACCTCATACTACTCATTATGCATAATTAATTATTTGCGTTGCCAACTCAATACTATTCTTTCTCATTTTTATTGGCGGTTGTTATTCGGTTTTCATTCGGTTGGTGACTCACTACTGTCCTTTTACGATTATGTTGGTGACTTTTACTACTGTCCGTTTGCGATTTAATTGGCGGCTCTCACTACAGTCCGTTTGCGATTTAGTTGGCACTCTTGTTTAACAAAGAAGAGGTCGTATATCCGTTATTTATCAGTCGATTTCTACGAGACTCGGTATATGAACATTATAACTGATGTATCGATGACGTCATAATAATTTTTATCGACTTTGTTTTTCAAGGTCACTTCACTGGAAGCCGGAACCCAAAAATGGCTCTCTAAAAGGTTTAAATTACCTGGATTTCTGCCAAGTGATCCTGTTATTTGGTTAAACTACCAATGGTTTCGAGCCACAAAAGGGCTCATTATCAAGTTAAACACCAAACTTGTAATCCTGTTCACGGTTATGTGAAGCAGTCGTCATAGTTCGATAAAAAACACTGACACGAAAAACGCATACATGAAAACATTAATTTTAAAAACTGGCTAGTTAGACAAAATCAAGTACGGCACATGCAAATCGTCGTCGGCGGGTGCCGGCCATGACCCATCACCCGCTGGCGACGATTTGCATGTGCCGTACTCGATTTTGTCTAACTGGCCAGTTTTTAAAATTAATGTTTCCTTGTATGTGTTTTTCGTGTCAGTGTTTTTTATTGAATTATGACGACTGATTCGCACTACCGTGAACAGGATTACAAGCTTGGTGTTTAACTTGATAATGAGCCCTTTTGTGGCCCGAAACCATTGATATTTTAACCAAATAACAGGATCACTTGGCGGAAATCCAGGTAATTTAAACCTTTTAGATAATATTAAGTGGTCCAGAGGCTATTCCACAATAAAAATGGCTGTATCTCCGTTATTTCCTGTCCGATTTCAATACACGCTATACGCTAGACTATAAGCTAGTTAACGTATATTCCGAGTTTTATAAAAATCCGCAGATAAACAGCTTTGTTACGATTTTTTATGTATTTTAGTCTACCAGTAAAGTGTCCTTGAAAAATAATTCTGGTAGAAGGTAGTCGCCTAGTCTTATAGAGCGTAATTTGTTATCCTTAACTACCGAGTTTCGTCAAAAATTCCTATTAGTTTGTAAGATATGAGTTTTTTAAGTTTATAGCACCTTCAATTTCCCGGATAGGCAACCCGCACTACACAAGACCCGAAAATAGTTATTGGAGTGGACGAAGTTTGGTTGAAATCGGGCCGGAAATAACGGAGATACAGCCATTTTTAGGTTTCGGCTTCCCATGAAGCGACCTTGAAAAACAAAGTCGGTAAATTATGATGACGTCATCAGTATATGTATCAATTATAATGTTCATATACCGAGTCTCGACGAAATCGATCGATAAACAACGAAGATATACGGCCTCTTCTTTGTTAAACGAGAGTGCAAACTAAATCGCAAACGGACAGTAGTGAGAGTCGCCAATTAAATCTCAAACGGACAATAGTAAAATTCGCCAACATAATCGTAACAGGACAGTAGTGAGTCACCAACCGAATGAAAACCGAATAACAACCTAACAACAGCCAATAAAAATGGGACAGAATAGTATTGGGTTGGCAACGCATATAATTAATTATGCATAATGAGTAGTATGAGGTTTTAGCACTCTTGAATGTTACTGTTTTCTTCTTACATGCGTGTTCCATCCCTGCGAACAAAAGAAATTGTTCACACCGACAGCCCGGCGCATCGGTTCCTGGATGTCCATTGTTCTCTTAAGTGCTGCGCATTAGGAGCAACTACGTGGAAAGAGCAAAGTTGAGGAAGGGGGAGGTGGATCGGGAGGAGGAGGAGGAGGGCCGGGTCATTGACCCTGCTCACTTGCTCGCCCCTGCTCGCCCTCGTGGAATGCCCATTCCTATACTACTTAAATACAACCATAAGGGTTTCATGGACTCAAAATAGCATTGTTTGAATACGTAAGCAGCTCATTATGTAGTGCATACTCATTATATTTTTTGTAAAAAACGTAAAATTGTATGACATTATGCATTTGTCTAAGACGTAGGTAACATTAGGTAACAATAAATTATATACACACAGGATTGCAGGATTGTTAAAATAGTGTTTTACTTCTCAAAAGGTTAATACATAAAATACTAGTTCCGGTATCTAATTCATCCGGAATTTGGTAGACAATCCCAAATGGAGAAAAATTCGATGAGCTACTCATAAATAAAATAAAATTTCAATTCGTAATATAGACTACGTGTGAAAATTGAATATGGGTTTTACAATGCCTTACGATCCAGTTACGCCGATAATATTTTCCACTTTTTCTTGAAATCGAAATTTTTGTTTGGGTTGATTTCTGTGGTAAAACTTATACAATTGTATAGCTAACAAACGTGTGTTTGACTCAATGTCAGACCTAAAATATCCTCATCTGCACTATAATTATAATCTTTAAAAGTTTATACACCAACAGGCCGAAGCTCTTAATATCTTCGACATTGTTCTGAATTTTCAGACATTTAGGAATTTTTGTTAACATATTGATATATCGAATAATTCATTTGTATCACGATAATACCTCCAAATTTATCTTTACAATCACATTTTTAAGTTAACGTTTTAAAACTCAGCTAAAAATTGTATAAAATTCTGTGTAAACTACATATAGCTAAGGATTTTAATTTTAATAGAATACTAGGTGATATACTTAAGGAAATTTGAAATTTAATTCTAAAAATTGAAACAATTACAAATAGTTTTTATATTGCAGTGTAGGAAGTGACAAACCATAGAATGTAGAAAACCAAGGATACTTATTGACAAACCACCTGGAGATCGCTGCTAGTGTTAAAGTAACATAATACCATTTCAAAATCAATGAAAATACCTTGTTATTAAAAATCGCACTTGAATGACACAAGGAGCGACATGATCGACCTATAATGGCGCCCAATTCTCATTGGTTATATGCTCAATTTAGTGAATAAACACATATGATAAAATAATAATTATTATTATTTTCTTCCAGCAACGAAGCAAACAAAACTAAAACTTAGTTTTGCTAGTTATGCACTGCAGCAAACAAATAATACTCTTATTTTGCAAGCAGCCAGAGTATGAACACTAAATAATTTCTTTAGTAGCATGATACGTGTTGTTACAATTAAACAGGATAAATAAAAGAGGATTGAGACCAATATCCTATATATAAGACAGGATGGGCAGATAATATATGATCAGTGATAAATAGCTCATTACCTTTATAATATTTACATAGAAATACTTTCTCGTGATATCAACTTCTTGGGAAAGAAACACTGTAACATAATACCAATACCATAACTGTAATATTTCCCTTAAGTGGCAAAATCACATAGGTATGAATAAGGGTTTAAAAGTGGGGCTTTATAAAAAGCAAAAGTAATGTTGCGTAGTTCTTGAACGATACTTGTTACATATTTTTCAAAAAGTCTTAACGGTTACAAATTAACATTTATGTTGTAACAACTCTAATAATATTTCTAGGTTATGCTAATATAAAATACAGTATAATGCTTACTTTTACTTTAAGCCTCGTTTTATGCTTATTTGACATTGGCCTAGCTTTTGAAAGTCTTTTCTTTGCCATTCCCACTGTGCAAACAAAAAGTCTTTAAATACAACCAATTATTTTATCGAAAGAATATTTAATAACTAAAATGGTGGCAAAGATACGACTCACACTTTAATTTGCTAACTATAATTTTAACATAATATTTATACGTAATTAACTGTCAATAACTGTTAAAGGGTAACATCACTCGACGCCGTAAATTAACCGATAGTATGTACGAGTGAAATACAGGGTGCGGCAAAAGTCAATTAACCGCTGCAGAACAGGTGAGGCCCTGTATCTCTTGCTTATCTTATCTGGTATTGCACGTAGCATTAATCTATTTTCTAATTGGCGAGTATTGTGTGTATTGTGTATTGAGTGGCTGCTAGGTCTTAATAGATTAAAATATATGTTTTCTGTGAAACTTCCAAGTTTGGATGATTTGAAAGAACTAACGGCAGATGATTTCAACCCTTTATTTACATAACAGTTGTTTAACAAAATGCGTAAACAAGTGATACAAATTATAAAAGTGGATGAAAACGGAGGGGCTACTTCGAGAAGTTTCTGGATCAGGTCAGTTACAATCATACTGAAGATTAGAAGTTTAGAAACTTCTAAACTTCTAATCTTGAGATGAGGTACGTTATAGTTTAGAAAAATACATGTTTCATCTAAATTGCATTTTCGGTTATCTGACTTTTGCCACACTCTGTATAACGTTAGCTAAGCGGTTGTTATTTGATAGCGATCTCATAAAATTAAACTGTTGAACACTTTGACTAAACTCACAATGTAGCTGATTGATGTATTCTTTCCACGATAGTATCCCCTCCATTGTTTCTCCGAGGTAAATAATGTGTGACTTCAATGTTGAATGTACGTACAGTTGAAGTTTAAATTTAATGTGTTGGATTTTGGGCAGAGTGAAGTTTAACCGCTACAAAATCAAAATGTATGCATTTTTGAATTGATTGTCATACACCAAGATCTGAGAGCAGTTTCTATAAGTGGTTTCTGGATGTCGGGGTTCAATGTCGTCAGCAATTGATAAAATGATTCCTTTCAAAGTGAGATGTAATGTTTCATTTACGAAAATTAAAAACTTTATTGCTGAAACCTGGTACACCTATTAAACTTTTTCGAAGTAATAATATAGTTTTGTATCCAACATTTTACATGCTTTCAATTTAAACAAATTCCGAACCAGCCTAAAGCCAACCCTCTTATTCCTGCACTGTGCAGGTTTCAGTAACAACGCAACCTGCACAGTGATTTACGATCATATTATGAAATACATCTTAACTTTGCTTAAATATGTATAATTACTCTGTATCTCCATAAAAGATAGTAAAATAGGTAAAAGTGGTATAAGGTAATATACTTTGATTAGTCATACCGATCAAAGAGAGAGTCCAATAAGAGAGTCGTTGGGGAATGTCATGATCATTACACGCATCACGTTTGACCCATTTAGCCTCCAGCCTCCAGCCAATATTGTGGTTACAGTATAACTGTAGTCCTAGGCTGCAGCTGGGAGACCTAATACAAATAACAAAAAGAATAAGAAACTATTTACTTTGGTCTCTACATGTTGACCACGAATCAAACTAAGTGATATTAGATTCTCTTCACATTAGCTCAAGCCAACATGAAGCGTCATTGTTTTCTGTAATGAAGCTCTCATATCCAACGCCGCAAGTGATCTAGTTCGACACAAAGGCAGTGCAAGCGCAGGCGGGGAGTGGACAGCGCAACAGATCAACTTCAAAGTGCTCGGTTGCGGAAAGTCGCGCGCAAGACCGTCGATGGTAGGTGTGCGTCCAATCCATAAAGCCGATGTAAATGCAGCCACCCTTTATTCAATTAGAGGCCCGAGGCTCTCGCGAGCCCTATAACTCTTGCGGCGCGCATGCTCGCCTCCTTTTACGGGTTTATTTAAGCATGCAAATGAGGGACACAGCGAGCGAGCGACAATAGTTGAAATCGATCTCAATGAATCATGGCGAGGTGGCCTACAGTCGAGGAAACGTTTATTTTCTATAAATCTATTCACGACGCATTTTTTTCTGTAGCATGTTATTCCGCGGGACAGTTGACATGAGATAAGGAGGCTGTGGTAATAAGGGGCCGTATGTCGATACGGTAGGCCGTGGCATATGTAAATGGAAGCGGCTGCGGCTTGCGCGCTACAAGAAGAAGAAGAAGAAGCTGACAGCGCTCCAGTGGTCAACACACTAACTAACGGTCAATTATACCGCATTCGCTACGTAAACGCAGCAACAAATGATACGCCCGGCGAATGTATCAGATGCAGGCGCGTTTGGCATTTTCTGAACTCGGACAGGCATCTCACTCTTGTAGATTTATGGATTTTTGTGAAACATCTGCGATCCCGCGGCATCATTGTATTTGCTGATAAAGCAGTTAAGAGTCGGTGTTAATGAATAGCTCGTGTTCATTACCGTCTAGTGCCTTAGCATACCCTGGTTTCATTGATAGATGCTTAAACATACAGTAAGTAAAATTGTGATCCATTGTTTCAAAACCAATCATAGAACAATAACCGGAAATACGTATAGCGAAATTAAAATTGTGACCCAACAGCTCACTTTCTCACTTTAGTATTATCAAAACAAATCATATCTAGTTTAAGACTCCAGTTCCCCCTGTCGCACGTCACTAGGCAAGGTTTTGCAAGATTTTAACTTATAGCGGCCTCAAAAACCCCTTAATTAAAGTTAAAGTCTGATAAAAAGAGGAAAACATTATCTACTTTTGTATCTTTTAAAGTTTTAAAATTATTTGAATTGAGTTGCATTTACAAGACCTTCTAAATGTACAAAAATTAGCTTTTTCAAACTAAAAAAGCTTAGATCAGAAACATATTTTAAAATTCTAAAACTAGCGTAAGATGATTACTTGCTTCTATAAAACTCCGTTTGAGTGTGTTGATAATATAATTATCGTAACCGCAAACCGAAATCCTACGGACCTCTGCAACCCTATTTCGCATTTTAACCATGTATTTTCACCCGGCGACGCAGATTTTTCCGCAAGATAGACCGGAGGTGTTTTGCCATAACTACCTTTGTGCATAAACCTAGCAAAATATACTTATATCTAATAAAACTAGTCAATATACTTTTATTGTATATTTTGTGGATACATTAGACAATTTTAATTTGTCAAAAGTAGTTTTACATTCCGTGAATCCCAGCTAACGTTCCCGTCCACGTCCACATGCTCCCGCAAAGCTCCAGCTCTCCGCGACCTTTGCAAGGCAGGACGGTCATGTTGCGGGTTATAAAGTCGTAATGAAAGAACAGCTGACCTTTCCCGCCTCTACCAACCTACACGCACAATAATATCTAGTATTTCATACCATATAAGATGAAGCGGTTTATGATCTATAATGAGCGAGCGCGTGTGAACGATTCTCCGTCCGCAGTCTTTTATTTCCAATGTTTATCTTTGATTACGGCAGTATTTTAATCACCGCCTTGTCAGGCGGGAGGGTATTATGGCTGTGAGGGTTTCCTGCTATTATTCCATTGGTGTGGTAATGCGTCTACGGTTTGTTTTTTCTATAAGAAAAATTTCCTACGTTGATTTTTACCATGTATTTTCCCACGATGTATATTTCAATGATGCAATGTAATCCTAAACAGAAAAGAAGATCCAAGGAAGAATAATAGGATAGGAGGGTTGAATGGAATAATATGGCAGATGTATAGTTCAGCAGGTCATTGGGGGAGTATAGAATAATAATTGCATTACTCTATATGACAAAATACAACAATAATTAGAATAAAACTTGCCATAAGATTTGGAAGAAATGGAAGATTTCCCCAATTCGTGTTTAAACTAAACCTGAGGTTTTTTAAACTTGAGATTACGGCACAATCCGTTTTCCCAAAAAAGTGATGTAGCCAGTTTAGTCTAATCCACAAAACAATGATATCAAGTTGACAACGTTTTTCAAATGATTTAGTTTTTTATCTACCCTCTAGTTAATCTAAAAACAAATGTTTATCATACAAGATTCAGGGTTATTTTATCATATAATAAAGGAATTAAACAGTCCATACGTTTAACAAGGTTTAAACTACTCTTAACACAATTGAAAATCATAATTTCTCATAAACTTTAGTTTAAACCAAAGATTAAGTTAAACTGTACTTGGAGAAAGCGGCCCTTAAACCCAAAAGTACCGTATATTTACGGATAAACGTCCTTGGACCAAGAGTTTTGTATACCTCTAGATCATGTATTGATTTAAATATTTGACTTCCGTGAAATTTTTAGTTTCGTAATAGTGTGGCAGATAGGTCTGTAATGTAATTCAAGGGTTTGTATATCGTATTATGTGGTCCAAATTCGATATTGTTTTGAATATTCTTTTTAATTTATCTACTTTAGCCGGCAGACCCTAATGAGTTGCCTGTTTTAATCTCACATTTTCATTTTAATTAACACTTTCACTATTGGCCATCCCAAACAACATGAACACCATAAAGAGGTGTTAGAGTGTTGGTAGTAAATTTAATAAGACATATATCGTCATAATTAACTATAACTAGAATACTGTTATTTCATTACTAATGATAAACACTGATAAATATGCTTTTTTCATTTTTGAAAAGTTATTTACTTTTGATACTTTAACAAATATCAGCATCAAATTTTAAGTACTTAATTCAACAAACACTATCTATTATCTAGTACCTTAATCATAACCTTCTATTTTCAGTTCAGAATCTTTTTTATTGAAAAAATCAGATTTTTGATATTTTCCAGCCTGATTTACTATACCGACTCAATCAGTTTTGTAAATGGGGTTTTATCGCATTTCCACTATAATCGTAATTAAACTATATCGAACATACACTAATGAAAATTTGGAAACTCGGATAAGTTATCCAATTAAAATACTATTAATAATGTTGTAGTTAAAATTAAAAGTTTGATCTCCTTGGGTGACTACATATTACGTCGGGCGATGTCTTGCATAGCTATAAAATACTGAAAACTTATTTGTTATCCTCCATAATAAGAAAAGTGGGCAAATTTCTGTGTTTAGAACTTCAATACCTCAGTAACCAACGAACGTAGAGAAAAACATAAAACATAATTATGTAGCAAACAACATAAAACATAAACATAACGTAGGACAAAACATAATTTGTTAAAGCTGATTTAATTTCAATAATAAATAGATGTGAAAACCCAAAACGACCATATTTGGGATCCAACTCTCCACAAACCACCATCGGATGGTGTGATCCGTCTGGTTTTCGAAATCTTTAAAATAAATGTTACTTTACATACATATATTATATGTAGGAAATTTAGGTAGTTAAAAACGGACCTTTTTATGAGAGTTGTAGCCTACAGACACAGTTTTTACATTTATATAAAAAAGTGAACGAATTGTGTTTTTTTGCATCTCGAGGCCTCAAAACAAAAAGTTAAAATGGTCTCGAGCTTAAGTCTTGCCATTCCACCTATCAGGTAATAGCCCTATAGGGGAATTTCGCTAAAATGGGAAAACGTCATGTGTAGATAATTACTTCCTCTTTTAATGGCACCTTAACATAAATTATAATGCATGTAGTTGCTGTAAAGTGTAATCCTGCATCGTTAACGTCAGAGGTAAACAGTAGAGAGTCACGGTTCCTGCGAGAGAATGAGGTTGTGGCCTAACTGTTTCGTAAAAAGTGTCAATTTTAATTAAATTTGTACTAAAAATGACTACCTCTATGATCAAAGTTTTAAAATTATGGACTAATTTTTAGGAATTGTATGTATAAGTAATTTCAATTGCACAAAGTCTCTCCGAAGTTTTACGTGAAAATCCACCATTTTATGAAATGTTTGTCCTAAAAATGGACGGTATTGCATGATACCCCTGAAATTGAGGACCGATTTTTAGGGTTTTCCCAAATTCGCCCATAATTAGTAAGACTTTCAAAACATTATGGATTGCAAACAATTTGGCAAATATATAGCATTTGAAGTGTATTTTCTCATTAAAGTGCCTGAAATATAATATCAATATCTAACAAAGTTCTGTAAAACTGACCGTACTTGGGACAAAATGATTATGAAATGGTGGATTTTTACCTCAAACGATCGGTGAAATTTTATGCATTTGCAACGTTTTACGTGTAAAAACGGTTAAAAATTTGTCAGAAATCATATAAATGGTAATTTTGGAGGGAAAATATTGAACTTGACGAATAATTTTAGTTGGATGATTTCAACACGCGAATTTAATCCTCGTCACGTGACTTCACACTCCCTCTCAGCGGGAACCGAGTTTGTCAGTGTTGTGTTTACATTGTTACAGTTCTATTACCACAAATAAATTGTTTTTCAAACTTAGTATATATTCAGTGTAAAAACTTTTCAAATAAACTTTTTTTAAATCTAAAATATTTTTAAAATTTGATAAGATATTAATTTCTAGTAAAATAACGTCAAAACACTATTATGTTAACTGTTTAACCGAATTTTCTTTACCAACAAAAAGGAGAGAAAATCTACCGAGGTCATGTTGCTTTTAGCGAATTTCCCCTATAGGGAAGAAGCTATTACCGTAGGTCTCATGGTAAGATTAAGCCCGAGATCATAACTTTTTTTGAGGTCCCCAGATATCAAAATCACTATTCGTTCAAATTTACATATACATATTATCTGTGTGTGTGTGTGTGTGTGTGTGTGTGTGTGTGTGTGTGTGTGTGTGTGTGTGTGTGTGTGTGTGTGTGTGTGTGTGTGTGTGTGTGTGTGTGTGTGTGTGTGTATGTGTGTGTCCGTGAATGCGATAACTTAGGTAAAAACCGTCCAATTTCGATGAAAATTGGCTCAAATGTGTAAAGTGACATTCATGTCCTTAAGTTTGAAAACCAGAAAAATCGGACTATGGGAAGTGGGGTTTTAAATGTTCCAAAAATCATTTTTCGTCATACTGCTTCAAAAACATCTGTTTTTGACAGATGCGTTGAGATTCAAAAGTTCTTATTTTTAGTGATTGGATAATAACATATGTTTTGATGATCATTATCGTACTAGGACTAAAAAGATCATTGTTGATGATACTTTTGATTCGAGGTCGTCATAAATCGATTAAAATTCATTCGATTATAAATAATCGAAACATTCATTGTTATTATCGAAACATTCATTGTTGTATTGTTATTTGAAGAACAACCGATTGATTCGAACCACAATGATTGGTTTGAATGATCGACTCAACAACCGATAGATATGAATGAACCGAAGTTATGCATGTACAACAGCTGATTGTTTCAAGAGACAAGCTGAAAGAAACATTTGAGGTTATGAAGACACAGTACGTAAATTTTACTTTTGTCTTTGTTTAAACCTTAAGTTTTTTGGCAGTATGACGAAAAATATAGTTCGTCACTCGGATCAAAAGTGTCTTTTTAATACTCGCTCATTTCCCAGCTTCGGCTTCGCCTCGGCAGTTAAACTGGAGCTCGTATTAAAAAGATCCACTTTTGATCCTAGTGACGAAATATACTATTTTTGCATTTATCACCCTAAAATTTTTAAAACACTCAATTTTGGTTTTGACCATTTTATAGAGCTTAAAAAAATAATATAGTGTTTTGAATTATTAACCTAGGTTAAGTGGTTGCGGAGATAATCCAAAAAACCTGTTCATAAAATCTCCCATGTTAATCTTATGGGAGAAAGGTTTTTGGCTTTTCTTTATTTAATTTTAATGTAAACTTCATATTTGCTTTTACCAATCAGTTCAGCTCTAAATTGTGATTCTACGTCCAACCGTTGCAGAGATATTCAAAGTGCTAAACACATTACGTTGTCCAATGTTATCCTTATGGAGAATAAATAAAATTTGATATCTTGATTATTTATGAATTTATACTGATGAAACTTGGTATATGGCTTCGCGTAGTACTGGTATATTGATATTTGCACAAAACAAATTTATTGTCGATTCTCCCCGTAGCAGCAAACCTGCATTCTCAGTCCTAATATTATTCTTATGGAAAATAAGTAAAGTTATCTCCCTTAATTATGAACATAAATTAATAAAACTTAGTATCTAGCTTCACCTGGTTGAGTTATATTGATAATTGCACAAAAGCCTGTTTCTTCTCTTTCTTTTTGCAGCAAACCTGTGTACTCAAATGTCCCAATGTTATTCTTATGGAGAATGAATAAAATGCTATTGATCACTTATTTATTTTTGTATTTTTATGAAACTTGGTAAGTGGCTTTATGTGGCAGTGAGAAACATATGCATGCATTGTAAATTCGCTGAGTAAGCAGGTTTGCTGCGACGGGGTATTATTAAAATTTACCAACCGATATTTATAAAATAAAAAAAGAAATACATATGTTTCAATTACTTGCTGCCGTGGTTATAACGCAGGTTAGTGTAGTTGGCCTGCACCATATCACCAGGAAAAAATACAAAACTAGTTATCCATCGTATTTTTAAATATATATCCATACAAATCGTTTATCTCAAATAAGATACTATTCAGGTTGAATAAAACTTACCGCATAAAATAGTCCATGTTTTTGTAGGAGCTTTGCAAGAGTTGCAACAGTTCTGCTTTAAGTTCAAGCTTTTTAACCTTTTGCTAGTAAATTTTCGCCTGTAGTTTTTGTAATACCGCTCGATGTACAGTGCGTTGCACGAGTGAAAAACCAGGCTGTCCATAAGCCCAATTTTAAAATTAACCAGAGATTTTTTCGTCTTATGGACGGCCTGGTTTTTCACTCGTGCAACGCTCTTTTACTCAGGTCATTGCAGCCTTTTCAGTTGCATTCTTGCTCAAATGCAAATCTTATACTATTGAACAAGCCAAATTACCATTCGCTCATAATCACTATGCATATATAGTACATTGTAAGATGCACATCCAAGGGGTCTCATGTATTCAGTTGTCGTACTTTGCCTTAACCTCAAGGTCCAAAGGTGACTTTCCAGAAGCATACCTAGCCTGCGGCATATCTCTTATTTTGTTCTTAATACCAGTTGGTTAAGAGCTAAATGGATAGCTGAAATTTCTTTTATTTATTCAACTTAGAGAGCTTTTTAATAAAAATCTGAGTAAGTTTTACCATAGATTAAGAATACCACAACTATGTTTAATCTATGGTTTTACCAACTTAGATACATTTGCTCGGAAATTATATTTTGATTGTAATATGTGTTTTGGGTTAAATTATTTTGAATTTACCAAAAATTAATTTCTTTTAAATTTTGTGTTTGTTAATTTAAATTTTTTCAGCTTACAGTTATTTTAAATATTTTTTTTTCTAATCTTAAATTTGAGTTAGTAAAAACACATTACGTTGCCTTTCATCTAAAACCTTAATTTTAAGTAAAAAAAATAAACACTAATTATGGTTTTGGTTTATTTATCAAATTAGTTTACATTACAGTAAAATGTTTCATACATCATATTATTTGGTGAGTTTAGTTTTCAAACACAATTTGGGGCTGTTATTTGATTGGTCCAGGGCTCTTTTTTTGAATTTTCGAAGTGGGGGCCTGTGGTTATCTGGTTCGTAGATTCTTCTACGTTATTCTTTTGCAAGTAGCGGAATGAAGCTGAAGCCTGTGTTGTTTTCCGTGACTCCATTTAACTCCCATTAATTCAGGAAGTGGCAACAAGCAAGAAGACTTTTTGTCGCCACAAATCTCTGCGCATTTTCAAAATGAATTGGTTTTTCGACTTCCCTCGTTTTCTAGATGCCAATTCTGGATTCGAATTTTAACTTCTTTCAATGGAGTTACTGAATCACTGAATCACTGCGAAAGACATCGACGCACCTGGGACGTATTTTAAGGCGGATATGAATGAATGATGAGTGTAAACTGGTTGTTCACTTTTCTTCCAGGCTGTGTTTGGAGGAAAGCCAAAAAAGAAGTACTACAATGAGGCTAGTGAGTAGCACAATGGACAGCTTGTCCTTGGTATTGGACCTCATCAGACATCAGTTCCGAGCAGGTTTTGGGCCGAAGCCCGCGGACCCTCCACCACCCCTGTCACAAGATGACTTTGTTGACAGGCCGCATACACCTGCTCTATCTCCTTCTTCTTCTTCTTCTTAATTCCGTTTCCTTCTTAATTCGACTTCACACCTCAAAGTTGATTACCGCTAGAGTCGTCTCGGGCTCATCTGGATTTGTGGGAATGTATCCCGTGTACGTTCCAGGGAACTGCCGCTGGTCTATCAGAGTTGGGCCGTCGTCCCCTCCTCGACGTCGTCGGAGCCACCAGGCCCCCAGCAGCCCTGCCCCCGCCAAGATGGCACCCACCGCCACAGCCTCCTTGTGGTCCACTCTGTAACAATACGAGTGTCTGTTAGTACGAGCTATTCACTAGCGCTTTAATTTAAACACGTTTTCACAAACCACAACTAAGTCATGCTTTGTGATACCTTACAATCGCCATTTTGAAGGTATGCTGCAAAAATGTAAATTTAAAAAATGGCAAATGAGTTGGTGAAATATTTTAAATCTACAAAATATCAAGGCAACTACTTAAAAAAGTATAATCTCCGTTAGCACCACTCCATCCTGAAATAGTTTAAGGTTGTTCATAAATTAAAAATGAAATACTTTTACTACAGTTCTGACTAAATAAACCTTCACCCATGGTTTAAGGGTTTGTTGTTCTTTTCTTAGTTTTCTGTGGTTGTTGTAGCAGATTTTCCAGTGACCAGACGCGGTAGCTCAGTGGGAGAGCGCTTACCTAGCAAATCGGCCGTGGTAAAGCGAAGGTTCTATCCCGACTGACTGCTAAGATATTTTTTCATGAGCGGTTACCGCTAGCTTGCCCATGTGACTGGTCCCGTTAACGGTATCTCGCTGCTTTAGATCGCTGCACAGGCAGGCCTATTAGCCTTTGGCAACGGGAATTTGAGGTTTTATTATAGCAAAAAAAATAAACAAATTGATTACTTACACCACATCCACTAAACGTCCAAGGAAGTCCATCAGAACTAGTTGAAGCAAAATTGAGGGAAGTTAAATAAAACTCTGAATCAGGGAGCGCAGAAAAAAAGGTCAATCTTCTAAAACTCAAAGATTACCACAGAGGTTTCCATGGTTTTTAAAATACCGCAACAAAATCGTTGCCACGGTTTTTTGTTTCATTTTTAGTTGGTTTTTAGAAAATAAATCCATATAAATAAGACATTGGGGAGACGATTTGACTCATTTGCCTTTGGTGTACTGGACGTGACATCTGACGAGTGGTTCGTCGAGTTGTTGCTAGATAGCTCTCGCATAGCATATATATAAACTATATGTAATACTAGCATGTCGATTTATAAATATAGTGTTATGATGTTGGTTTAAAAATAAAAATATACTTTTTAGCTATGATAACCTAACCAAACCTAGCCTAATTAGGTTATGAGGACAAGGTAAATAAGTGTGTATGGTTAGTTGGGGGAGACTTGGGGGGGATATGACTGAAATATGTACTTATTACAATAATTAACATTGTGTTAGATGAGGTTTATAAAACAGCCTGGTCGTGTGGGTTTGTTTTGGTTGTTTGGTCTATATATAGCTAGCCATACATTCAGTCAAACAGACGTTTACATTCAATGGACACTGTCAATTTAAAATCTAAATATATGGTAGGATCAAGCCTACAAACATGCAAAAAATACAAGCTTAGACATATGTTAAATAACTACAAAATCATCATCAAGCAAAGGCAATTGCAATGCAAATTTACATGCAACAAAACATTAAAACAAAAACAAACTTCATCAAGGTGGCATACCTAGTCTTAAATGCAGTGATAAATAAAATTACAAATTGCACTATTATAGGTCTAAATGCAAGTCAGCAAAACATATGACAAACATCAAAATATTAATTTATACTGCTGTTAGATAAGATACTGGTTGAGTTACCGCCCTTTTGCATAAAACCGTCAATGATGTTGGATTTGGCCCAATATACTGTATCTGCAGTAAAACAAGATGTTATGAATTGATGCCGACCTAAAAAAAAACAAAAAATAGCAATTGTAAATTATATAGTTGATTCACATGTTTTTAGTGAATTTCCCCTGTAGGAAAGAAGCTATCACCATAGGTGGCATGGTAAGAGGTAAGCCCGAGACCATGATAACTTTTTGTTTTGAGGTCCCCAGATGCCAAAAACACTATTCGTTCAAATTTATATATATTTGCACCTTCTCTGACTCCTCGGCCGCTTGTATAATTTAATACTGTAAAATTCTTTTCAATATATTAACACTTATACTGTACTTACATACAAGACGGTAAATATATAAAAAGATGGTACAAAGCGATCGATTTCAACCAGTCACACCGGTCATCATCAGGCCCAATCAGCGAAATTGGGCCAATTGATTCGCTGATTGGGCCTGATGATGACCGGTGTGACTGGTTGAAATCGATCGCCTTGTACCATCTTTTAGCGAATTTCCCCTATAGAGAAGAAGCTATTACCGTAGTCGGCATAGTAAGATCTTGGCCCGGGACCATGATAACTTTTCGTTTTGAGGTCCCCAGACCCCAAAAACGCCATTCGTTCGAATCTGTATATATATATATATATATATGTGTGTGTGTGTGTGTGTGTGTGTGTGTGTGTGTGTGTGTGTGTGTGTGTGTGTGTGTGTGTGTGTGTGTGTGTGTGTGTTCGTGAGCACGATAACTCTCGTAAAAAGTATCCAATTTTGATGAAATTTGGTATAAACGTGTAAAGCAACATTTATGACTTAAGTTCGAAAACCAGCCAGATCGCTCCACCCGATGGGGTATTTTGGGGGGTTTTGTACCCCAAAGATGGGTTTTTTTAATTTTTTATATATAATTTTTGAAATAGTCAAATTTGGTATTTTGATCATTTCTACGTCAATTGGTTCCCGAGTTATTGAAAGTGCTAAACACAGTACGTTGTCTAATGTTATTCTTATAGAGGAAAAGTCAAATTTTATATCTCGCTTATTTATGACGTATACTGACGAAACTTGGTATATGGCTTCATCTGGTTGTGTCCTATTGATATTTGCTCAAAAAAAAAACAATTTTTTCCCAAAGGCTTTCGTAGCAGCAAACCTGCATACTCATCCCCATGTTATTCTTATGGATAATAATTAAATGCTATGCCAGGAGTATTTGTTAAACGAAGGACTGCAAAGGAAGAAAGACTGTAGTCATAAAAATACATAGAAATTCGTCTACCGTTGCGCGATGTAATAAACTAAATTTATCTGTCAGAAATTCAATAAAATAATAATTTACCATAGATTTTCGACTCATAGACATGTTTAAGAATATTTAGGTAAGCCAATAGCTTTTTCCCATTTTGTATTACTGAAGATGCACTTTTAATTCAAATATTTGTAGAGTAAAATTAGAAAGTCGGCAATAAATGTTCCACAATGAATTATAATGAAACTAGTATAGCAGAAATATTAGATGTTAAATTATTAGACTCTGTGTAAAGATAAATTTAATATTCTTCGAATAATGGTTAATTAAGTATGCCGAAAACAATAATCGAAACCGCTGTAGATATAATTAATAAAATTAGGTAAACAATTTAATGAAATTTTATATTGAATAAACCATTTTAATAATATTTATTTTATAACCGTGGCAGTGGTTTTGTCATGGGTTAGAACTCTAGTAATGATATATATATATATATATATATATATATATATATATATATATATCAATTTTAAAAGTAAAAGGCTAGGTAGATAGGTAGCACAGTGGTTAGTGCGCTCGCTTCATAATCTAAAGTTTGCCAGATCGATCCTGAGCAAAATTCAGAGAAAATGTTGTGAAGGTTGACGCTGGAACCAGCTGCCATTGGTCATTGGGCCAGAATTGCTGTTAGCATGTAATTGGGTTAACTAATGATTCTGGGTAATTAATCAGTCCGTCTTAGTCAATAACAAGGAAATCACTGGCCTTTAGTCTATGGTGTGAACGGGGAAATCAAGTAAAAAGAGACTAAAATATCTACCTTTAGGCAAATTATATAGTAAGTTTTTGGATCATTACCATTGTACTACCATTAATGAAAAATCTTAACTGTCATTGTAATTTAACTATTTTATGTGAAAGGACACTCAAGGCAAATATTAGCCGACAAATTATTTACTAACATTACTTACAGATATCAGCACCACAGGTTTTAAAGCTTCAATTACCCTTGTCAAGCATTCCAATAATTTAAATTTTTGGCAAAGAAAGATGGTCTAATTTTCATAGAACTAAAAGTTTCCATGAATTTAAAAGGAATCTAGCCCATCATAAACCTTAAAGGGCACAGTTCATACGTGGAACTGTGTGTTCTTTAAAAATACAAAAAAACTAATGTTTCTTATAAAAAAAAACTGAAACGTAATAGACAAATAATGGCGTAATAACACATATTTTGCGTATTCTGTTTTGTTTTGGAAGATTTAAAAAACAGAAGGTTTACGAGTTTTGCTATAGTTTATACATCTTACATTGGTTAATTTATAATCCCGATTGGAATTGCAATCAATGAGCCATTAATGGGAAACAATGCTAAATTTATAGCTCCATATGTTGCGAATTAGCCACCCTAATTTGTTTGTGACCAGCTTTTTGGAAATAAAAGTCATGAGTAATTTAATGGGGTTCATGTAAAAATAAGCCGGTTGGCTTTTATCTTAAAACAGCAGGTTGGCTTGAAGGTATATAAATGTTTAGTAATCATCATTTAGCACTTAATAAGTACGCCCAGTCTTTTTATTCCAGTTAGTTTTACTTTAAATATTTCCTGTACACACACATATATATATATATTTATACATAAAAATATTGTCTCTTTGCTTAAGAGAAGTGTTGATCTGAAAGAAAGCATATTATAACACAATATGGTATGACAATGGTAGTGGTTTTAGACTTTATATGACCAAAAGTGTGATTCTTGTCTAGCAAAAGGGCAATATGTATAATTTCCTCACCAGTTCTGAATCTAGAACTAAGGGTTTCTCTCTCTCTACACTCACTGCAAACACTAAGTTTGTAAGGCCAATATTCACTTAGTTGTGTGACGTAAATTGAAGAATGAGTTCTTCCAAGTAATACCATATACACTAGTGGAATTATTACCGATAATTTGTTTATAAATAAATCTCCCCTCTCAAGTTACCGAATAAGAGGATTTTCTCAAAATTAAATTTAAAAATAAAAATAACTTGTCTCTTGAAGAAATAATAACAATACAAGGATAATTAGCTTTAAATAATGTTTATAATATAAAAAAAACGGCGAAATTGTAATGGAAATGTTTCTAAATGTAATAATGCTATTACTTTTAGTATTTTACTGCATTTTAGTAATTTATTTAAACATTGTAATTAATAGTTACAACTCTTAAGTAGAGTTGCCAAAACATCGAGGATAGCAATTTATTTTACACTTACGACAGTTTTACATTGGCTGAAATTTTTAAGATAAAAAAGGTTTTCTTTCTCGTCTAACTATGTAATAACTTCAAACATGGTTTTAATGGATTAGATTTAATACCATATATATTTATTGTATTAATGCTAGCGGAATAGTTTACCATTGTTTATACCCTGTTAGATATTGACGTAAAGCAACAGTACATAATGTATTTATAAACAGAATAAAAAGGTGATGGCACCTGTTGTTTTAATATTTCCTTTTGTAGTTGTTCACAAAACCAGTTCTCTTTACTATTTTCAGCCAATCAATGCTGAGCGCAGAACTTTATGCTGAATGCAGAACTTAATTTCTGGACGTTTCACCTATAAAAAAGGGTAGGTAATTAATTCATGATTGGCAACATAAGTAACTCAAATAGCTACTAGTCCGCTAACCCGTAACCAAACAACCAAAACACGGTTTTAGGTAAACAATCGCCTCGAAAATACAGGTTCTACAGCATAGGTTCGTTGTACTCAATTGCCTTTAAAAGTGCAAGAAATGAAAACGTTTTGATTTACTCGTATTAAAATGATTTAGACAATTAAATTTCAGAGGATATGCTCGCATCTAGAACCTTTTTTTTGTTTTACTAGCTGTTTCCCGCAGCCTTCGCGCCGCAAATGATTTATAAATATACGGTATCAGGAAACTGACACATACTTTCTCCCTTTTAGCCAAACTTTAATGGAAAAATTATTTTTTATATACTATATAGAATATAAAGTACAGATAAATAAATGTTCAGAAAATTGTCTGAAATAGTTGTTTTCAGAAATATCCACCCAAATCCCTTTTTAGGGGGCATTATAGAATCCATTGCTACACACTGTGGTTTTGAGAGGAGAAATGCCCCCTTGTCCCCCCCAGGGTTAAATGGAAACATATTTTGAACATCCTTCTTTGTTCAATGCTAACTTGACCTGTATATCAAGTGTTAATGAAATTGATCAGTAAATAAGTGAGAAATAGTTTTTTGTATTCCCCATAAGAATAACATTGGGCAACGTACTGCGTTTACTGCTAGATGAAAATTTCAATTTTCTCCGCAACTAGCAATTGTAGAATATTAATTCAAATTACTAATTTATTTAGTTTGTTGAGCTATTTTGAATGGTGAATAGAAATATTTTTTAACATTTATGTTTTTTTATGAAAACTCAAAAAACTGAATTTTTTACGTTTTAAGTCCTGTAATTTCTGAATCCGAATTTTTCCAGAAATGCGGGTGGTGTAATTTTGTTGGAAACCTAAAGTTCGACAAACCACTAAAGTTTAATCATAATCGTTAGAGCCGTTTTTAAGAAATTTGGATTTTTCATGTTTTTCGGCGATTTTTGGGGGATAATTACCATTAAAAATCAAAAATTAAAAAATATAAAAACACCTGGAAATATCGAGGATTAATACCTACATACCAAATTTTATAAACACACACACACACACACACACACACACACACACACACACACACACACACACACACACGCAGACATCACGTTAAAACCACTTTTTTGGGATCAGGTAGCACCAAAACGAATATTTCCACTAACAACTCAAATTCGAAAATTTTTACGAAAACAATACTTTCTCCATATACTATGTAAAAGGGGATAAAGTAAAACTATAACAGTTGTGTGTGCTGAATTCTGTGGTTAACCCGTAGAACTACTACGAATCATGATCAGCTGTTTGTATTTTCATCAGCTCAAACAAAAATGAATGTCTATAAGGAATACATGGGGACTTGAAAGTCCCGTGGGGCCTTTAGGATTTTAAAACGAAAATAGGACTGTGTGTTTATTTGGTATATAAGGAAAATGCCTGTAAATTTTCATTCCAATCCGTTCAGTAGTTTTGAGTGATTGAGGAACACACAGCAGACAGACAGACACACACCATCCCATTTTTATATATTAGTTAGGATAACATGAAAAACAAATACATAGCGCTTAATATTGAATTATAGGCACGTGGCAATATTCTAAAACAGCACCCAGAGGAGGTATATCATTGTATACTTTTCAGAATAACTAATATTGATTTTATACTAAGATTTATTTTTTTGTTCTACTATGTAATAAATGAAAAATAGTGAAATATGTATACAATTGCATAGTTTAAACGATTGCAAATGATTTGTATAAAGGAATAAGACGACATATTAAAAACTGTGGTCTGGGAGACTGCATTATGATTTTAACTTTTTGAGGTAATCCCAAACTGAGACAAAGATCAGTATAAATTTTGAAGCAACTTGAACCTAACGTTATATTTGTTAACTGTAGTTATATATTGTATATTGCAGTTCTATGTAGTTTAACAAATATTTAATTCGTTTTATTTTTTATTAGTTCAGACTGAAACATTATTATTGGTTAAAATTATTAAAGCGTAGCAGTGTGGTCCCAATGTTTATTATTAAGAATATAACAAAATGTTGTAAAATGTATGTAGGCCTATACAAATATAATAAAGGCTAATAATATTGATATTTATGTCTTAAAATACGAAATAATTGCATCATTATTATACTTCCAAATTATAGTATACACAACATATCTACTATATAAGTAAATAAAAACTACCATATCATAATAGGTATATGATATTAAGATATGATCAAAAATAATTCGCAACACAAAAGAAAATACCAAATCGTGTCTTGACATCGTTTTCTGAAGTGGGTTGCACTATTCAGTGGTTTTACAATAAGAAATCGAGTCAATGTGCCATCATCCATTTTATGTTGCAGGAATTTGCCATGTTGCTTGCATTTATTGTTGTGAATTTTAATCAAAAGTTTCATTATTTGAACAAATGCTAGTTATGTTTCAACGGAAAAATTTAAAAATGTGTATAGACTTTTTTTAAGGACATGCTGTACGTTAAACCAAAATGTCTTTTTGAACATCTAAGTTGACCTTCTAAAAAACGTAAAAAATAATAAAAAAATAGCATGACTCTAAACGTTATAAAAAGACACATTATCGACTCTTTCATAAAAAATTATCTATAAAACCTAATTGAAAAGTTAGGCCGCTAATAAACAACTATTTTTCAACTTAATTAGTTTGTGTAACATTGACGTATTTGATAGGTTGTAATGCTACACCCCTGGCACTGAATAATATTTCAAAGTGTTCACACTTATTACCGCATAACAATCAACAAAGTTTCATTGTTTTAAGTTGACAACGTAAGGTCTCAGAGTTGATTACTGCTGATGGCGCCCAGTCATGCTTTAATAAAAACTTTTGGGCCAAGTATTGCACAAAAGAAGCTTTGTCAACTGTTACAATAGTATAATACAACACTAAAACAATGTTTATTTCTTATATATCAAAGATAGCCTATAATACGATAATGTTACAAAATTAATTATTAATTTTATAAAGTACAATTAAATTATCTGTTTTTAAAGGCAGGTAAATAATTAATCACCGATAGCAAATTTTCAGTACAACTTTACTTCACTTTTAAGTTTTATTAAGAGTTTTCCTTATACGTAAAACAATCCAGCGTCGAGGGTGCATTGGCCTAGACATGCCTAGATATGTAACGAGAGGGATTTCGATCCAAGTTGAGGTTCGTTAACGAGTTATAAGTTTCTAACTGGAGAGATTGAAACTTGAGAATGTTTAACACACGTATAAACTGCAAGCATTTGCCTTTACAACCGTTGTTAGAGTTTATAACACAGTTTAAGCGGTTTTTTTGTTGAGATTTTCTAGTTACTTTACATGACTAAATATTAGAGGGAATTTCGTATAATGCTTTGCTCCTCTAGCATAACAAGGTTGAATACACATCTGTAAATGGTCAAACAAGATTTGACTCCCTCCCCCCATGAGATTAATTAAATTTAACATGTTCATAAAGAAATTTAACCGAACCTCCCTCTATCTCTTTAATTATATGTTATACCTAAGGGTTAGTACTTTATTTTCTTAAATGGTGAAAATAATTACACTTTAGATACTAAATTTAAAACGTAAACACCTATAAAGCTTGCATATGTTAATTAATTTATTTTGAAAGAAATGTTTGATTTTTTAATACACAGTCATTTTAAAGTTAGTGCGGTACGCCACACTACAGTTCACCCATTGATAACTCAAATTAGCATATCCAATACTCTAATCTGAGAAAGGTTTGGTTGGTTGGTTGGTTACTGGCTTGCTTTCAACTTTGATCTCAAAAACTAATCCAAAACATGTTCTTCAAATGTTAGCAAGAACTAATTTCTAGGATGAAAATAAGTTCTAGACAGGTCTCATTCCCAGGAAAAATCAAATATGTAAAAAAACGAGTATTAAAAGTGAAGAAAAATTAACATTAGGTTTATGGAGTTTAAAATCAAAACAAAAGAATCATAACAACTGTTTGTAATCAATCAGTGAACTGCCAAAGAAATACTCATGTAGAAAATACCAAAACTACGGCTCGGGTCACAGTGGTTGGCCCGCTCTGGTCACATCTGGTTAGCGTATACTCTGGAATGACTTTTTGCCTCTATTTGGCTTAGTACCGTTAGTGTTACAGTCTACTTTTGTCAAAAGAAAGCAAAAATCACTTATTTAATTTTAAAACATTTATTTTCGTTGTTTGTGTTAATGTCTACTTCCATTTACGAGAAGTGTCAGTAGGTTCTCGCCTTTACCAGGTGCCAAGCACCGTGAACCGAACTGTAGTAGTTTTGGTATTAACATATGTTTTCCTGAAAACAATGATAAAAAACCATTGAATGATGATTACTTATAGAGTGGTCATGTTATATCAAAATTAAAAAAGGGACATTTAGCTTATAAAGGTGTTGATAATTATTAATTAAAAATTTAATTTTACAAGTTAAGAATAAGTGAAATATTGATCACAATTCAAATAAAAAAAAATACAACAACTTCAAACATGGCAACGGCGATGTTGAAATTAGAGTACCGGAAAGACACCAGACAGACAATAACAGGAAATGCTTATTTCCTGTTATCGAACGAGAAGTCGCGGATGGGACCAAACATGCCAAGCAAGCAGTACACGTCAAAAAACAAGCAAGCTCCGAACGTGTGTAAAATCCCGCTAAATTTTAAGAAACCAATAGGGCATAGAGGATGGAGCGTCTAACTATTTTCATTGACCAGAAGGCAAAATTTAGGGTAATGGAAGTTATTTTGGAAGGAGAAGTTAGAGAGGTGGAAATCTTTGGGGACGGAAAAGAAGTCAGTCTTTGGAGGGTCATCAAGAGGGTAGCGGAAGAGGAGAGAAGGAGTCGATGTCTGAACGGACCTGGATTGAGGAGGGTCAACATATCCTTGGTTGAGTGAGATTGCCACCAAGGATTCAGACGTCCAATCTCAACACTCTCCAGCAGAAGCTTCTTCAACGACGTGACACCGAGGACCACCGGAGAACGTGCGACAATGACATCGGCGGAGGGAGCCCAGGACGAGACCCGAGGACTTCACCGAGAACCAGCCCAGAATGAGACCCAAGGACCAACCCAAGGACCAACCCGAGGACTTCCCAAGGAAAGGCGCGGTGCGGCACTTGGACACCTGTGACGCTCCACGGAACGCAATCCACTACGGGAGCTGTTTCCTGGGAATGTCTCACTTCATTTCTCGGTGCACAAAATTGAACAGTTACTGAGCAAAGAGCTCAACTGAAATTAAATTGAAGTTTAATTATAAATTGGTCCAGACAGCTAATTTAAATAATTATATCAAGTCTAAATAAACTCGATCCTTAAATAAAGTAAAACGATTAAATTGTAGTAATAAACCGATATTTATGAAACCCTGGATGATGAAATAGGGTAAGGTATATTTATATTTGTTAGATAAAGATTTGTGTATAGTATAATTTACGTAGAACCTTTGATGATGAATGTAATAAGTAATATTTATTTTTAGATAATAACATTAGTTCTCAAAGGAAGGGGAGTGAAGGTAGCAGCAGTTTCTTTCAGGTTGTAGATTTGTGAGCACTATAATTTAAGTTTAGAGGTTGAGCTGATTATTCTTGGACTTAGTTGATTTTTATTATAGCGAAGGTTTTGTTGTTAATGAGTGTTTTATTTCTAAATGCTGTTTTACTCATAACTGCCGGACTTTGCTTATAGTGAATATATCAAGGACAATAATTAACGAACAATTGACATTTCACTACATGTCATTTATTTTAAAAGGGTTCGATATTCTAGCTAATCATTTGCACCCGGTTATTTATATAAGGTTTTATATATAATAAAATAATGCTTGTCATTCTCCATCTTTGTTAATTCAATTTAACATCCTGCGAGTTACCATTTCACTGCCAAGCGAGTAAATTCTGCTAATGTTTGATTAAAGTGTTTAAAAATTGCTTCCGTTTTCAAAGGCTAACAACCCCGTAAAGTACAAGTGTTTAAAACTATTAAAACAACTGGAGTGAGCTTAATCATGCATAAAAGATGTAAATTAGCTAATCAATTCTGCTCATTAGTAGAGAGAAGAGATGAAAATTACTCCAAATCATATAAACAAACTTACTGAACTTCCCCAAGCAAAGCTTGGTCCTTCCAGATACTCTTAATACATCCAGGAGGCAAATAAAAAGATTAAACACTAGTTAAACACGTGTTTTACTAGGGATGATAGCCGCATTTCCTAACTGCTGATGGGGCGGGTAATTGCTAGGGGTAGCAGTTTCTAATTGATTGGCATTTGCTAAGATATTTTGGACGGGACTTGCATCAATATAACCTGAGTTATAATTAAATCTATACCGTTTCTAGCTTTTGCTAAAGATACTTAGCTCAAGCAAGCCTAAATTTTATTCATACCGCTCATTGACATAAGCAAATTAGCAATAGTGCTAGGAATATTGCAGTATGTTCAATGGGGTATTACAGAGAATCATTAATTATAAAGAATAATTGTGTTAGTAAAACAAATTAAGGATCAAATACCTATCATTTAAGTAGTACATTGTAAGTAAAACAAGAATTGTTATTACACAAAACTTGTTCGCTTTCGAAGGACCTCCTCTTCCGGGTCGAAATAATACTGAAATTTTAAAAATTTCCCTTCAATTACGGAACAGCGATGTAACGGATTATTTTAAATACCTCTCGTAAATACCATAAGGGTGCTTTCTTATTTTCAGTATCAATAACATACATGTGATATGTCAGGATTAAAGATTCAAGAATCAAGAACGTTTATTCTCAACAACTGAAACAGCATGGAAATCGATAGAGTGTTTAAAAAAACGTTTCGACTGGAAAACAATTTACCAAGAATGTTGGACTTCAAGAACCGCAAAGTGAGCACAGTTATCCTCTACGATTCATTAAACTTTCAACCCACAACAAACTGAGAACGAAGTTAATTTGATAAGGCAAAACATTTTGCTTTTCTTATATTAAAAGGCATTGAGCGTCTTGTTTTTCTACTTTAACAACAAGATAACAACTTGCATTTGACCACAATCATAAATGTTCACGAGGGTATATTACAAACATTTTAGATACAATATATACCACTGTGACGTACCAAAACTTCGTCCGTAGATTTTACAGATCTGAATTTTACGTACCAGTAAGGTAGCTAAATCTAATAGGACTCTATATTTGCTTAAACAAATATAAGTAGATTTGTTTAATAATTGTAACTTACTCTTGGGCAGTTCATAAGCTATTAAAGCATGATACGGAACAATTTGTCAAAATATTTAATTCTGTAGTTTGATACTTTTGTTCACTAAATTTTAGCAGCACTATTTTGGACATTCCATCCTTTAGAAAGATTTTGCCTTTAAACAAATATTACTTTTACGTAATAGATCTTAAGTTATTTTTTAGAAAAAAATCCCTGCAATCTATATTAAATAGAACCTTAACTAATAAAATTATAATTTATAAATATATAACTGACAGGGTTGAGGTAATAATAACAGTGCCGACTTTCATCCAACAACGACTCTTTAGGGCCCGGTGTCCGACAGTCCCAGATATATAGTAAGAACACTTTTCAAATCACCGTCATCTAATGTGTGTCAAAATTATCAGTGTTTACATAAACATCTCCAGCAAGCTTCCTTCTCTGGATGCTCTTATTTCTCTAAACAGCTTAAGTTTAAAAATATTCATATATTTTAATTCATTGTAAAATAAATTATGTGCATCTTTTAAAAAGCGATTTCTAAACCTAACCTCCATTATACCAGATATTCATGTTCGTAATAATTATAATGACCTACTAGCTATTATACCTTACTCTACGAGTATACCAAAAATTACACATACTATAAAAATAGCTGTTTACAGAACTGGATCTTACTCAAATGCTGTAATTTAAGATATAAAATCCCATTTGAGTATTTATTAAATCAGAAAATTCATTTTATATGGCTTTTATAACACATCCGTTATATATTTTTAGTAAAATATATTCCGTAAACGAGCGCTTATTATTTATCTATTTAAAGAACATTAACAAATGCAATCAGAACATGAATGATAACAAATTACGGTACAAAATTATATTTAGCAAAGTCAGTTAAATAGTAACGGTTATATAAGATCGCCTCTAATGTAGGTAAAATATATGTCAATGTTTACAAAATTGAGATTATATTCTGTTTTCAGTAGTTAAAAAAATATATTACTGTTGAAATACTGTAGTACAAGCACTAATATAATTTTTACTAGAACACCATCAAATTATCTAGCTTTTTTATAAATTTATCTGGAGCGATAACATTAGGACTGATATTATTATCATTAACCCAACACTAATCGCCTCTAGTGTTATTTACATTATTGTCAACTCTGTATACATTGTATTGTATTGTATTGTATTGTATTGCATTGTATTGTATTGTATTGCTCCGATAAAATAATGATTAGTGCCATACATGTTATTATCACTAAGATTTTTTTTATCAAATTCATATTGAATTCAGGACGCATTATTTGAATGTAAGGACTTCTTAACACAATTACTAGAAATAATTTTAACTTAAATAATAAACCATAGAAACTTGTATTGAGTTCAAACAATGAGTAATGTTATCTTTCTTTATGTTTTACTTTATTTGTTGTTTTTTTGTTGGTCTGTTCGTGTTGCGTTGTTTTGCTTTTAATATCTGACAAGAGGACTTCCATCAGTCTCCGCTGGACAACGCTACATAAACCAAAAGGTGGGTGGTGCCCCAAAATAATTTGAAATTAAAGTTTTTTTTCATGATATTGTAAAAGGTGATTACATTTAATAGTAATTTTTATATAGTATACATGTATGTTTATGTTTTTCCCATATTTCCCCATGTATGAAGAACAATGTTTTCAGCCAGTTATAAATTTAAAAGGTATAAAACGTCATAGAACTTATCAAACCGTTTTGCCAGCAGGTTAGGACGATTTGAAAAGATTCTCTTCCTTGAAAAGATTAAAGTCGCCCAACATCAGTATCAGCGATGTATCTCGAGAAAATATTGAAATCAATGCATTCTTGCAGAGTAGTCTTCTTCTTCTTCAGTGGTTGGCTGTAAACAAACTTTCTGTAAATTTCGATAAAACCAAGTTTATTGATTTTAAATTAAGAAATTCTGATGGCATTTCTGATGGTACAAATATTATTGTAGGAGATTTTGAAATAGAAACATGCGAAAAAATGAGTTTTTAGGATTTACCATAGACTCTAAAAACATTAACAAGGTCTCCGGTAGGATGAATAGTGGTATTTTTACTCTTCGAAGACTTGCTCAGTTCACTGATACTAGGGTTCTTCTAACTGCTTATTTTTATTGTTTGTATCCACACATCAGGTATGGCATTCCAATTAGGGGTGCCGAATCAACTCGTACAAAGAAACTGTTTCGGTTACAAAAGAAAGCAATACGACTGATTTTTGGAATGGCAAGGCTTGGGTCGTGCAGAGGTGTTTTTTCTGAAAATAATTTACTGACTTTTCCCTGTATTTATATTTTTGAAACTCTTTCATTTTTGGTTAAAAACAAACACTTTTTTCAGACGGGCCACATTTCTAGGTTTAATGTTCGTAATGCTGGATCCCTGGCTATTCCCCGTCACAACACTACCTTTTTCAAGAAACAGACTTTGTATGCAGGCATTAAATTATACAATTCCCTCCCATCCAATCTCATGGCAGTAACTGATGTGGGTAAGTTTAGGAGGAGGCTGAGATCCTTTTTGGTTGCTAAGGAATACTACTAAGGTTGCTAAGGTGTCTGAGTATTTTATTGACAAAAAGTAATTATTGTTTTTTACCGTCGACATATATAATTTTGAATGTTTTGAACATTGTGCTATAAATTAGTTATATTTTCTATGTCACATTATTTTTGTAAATGGCGTTTGTCAATGCTTGTAAAATTTGAATGGCAATAAAGATCTGATTTCTGATTTCTGCCCTCATTCCTATTGAATAATCATCCAAAAAAAATCACAAAGTCACTGATAAAGCTAACCAGAAATAAGCTTAAAAATAAGCTTAGTTCAGTTTTACAATGCGTAGATATTGGTGTCATGTTGGTTTTGTTAATCCCTGTTGTTTGACTGTGCTGTTAGTTTGTAACTCTTGGAGCAGAATTAATTTACTGGCGATTTTCTAAGGGCTTTATCTTCAACTTTCCACTTTCATTATAAAACGTAGCTTAAAATTATTTATTTTTGTTTTAGCAATATGATGTTATGTTTACCAACATTCCTGAAGCAAAGGTTTAAACTTGAAATGTTTTGCAGTCACGCTACGTCAGTAAAATTTATGGCAATTCGTAGTTGACAACTCACATTTACCATAGAACAATCTTGATCACCATATTTAATTTGACAACATTTAATTTCAAAATTGGGCGCTATTAGTTAGTATAAATGTTGCATTAATCCAAAAGCGTACAGTAACTTATAAAAAGATAAAAATTTAAAGATAAACTCTATTATCTTAAATGGTTATATTTGCTCATCGACAAGCATTTTTATTGTTTGTTCAAGTGTCTCAAAATATTAGTTTGAATATGTTTTTTATGCGATTTCACTATTGTAAATAATATAGCATCACATTCTTGTCATTTAAAATAATATGAAAAGTCATAAAACAAGCAACAGTAAAGCTGAAGGGGGATTTGGAATCTACATCTCACAGTGTACCTCGCGGGTTTGAACGCCGTTAACACAGAAATGTACTCTTTTATGTGATATTTATTCATACATGTATGTAAATACAAATATAACCGAAACGGTTCCTGGGTTAGGATTCTTTGATCACTGTCGGTGCCATAATTGTATTTCGTGATGCATCTGAAAAGGTTTAAATTAAAAACTATTATACTGGACAAATATTCCGGGCAAATATTCCGAAAACTCATGGATATTTTGCTAATGATTGTAAAAAGAAAATCTAGGTTTTTATTTTTCCTCTAGATATGGAACATTTGATACATATAATGGCATATTTTGCATTCGGAGTTAACATACCGTGGAGTAAGTCTCAAAAATGATGAATGTATTCATATTATTGCACCTCGTTATTCAAGTATGTCTTAGCAGAACAAATTACTGCAAACCCGACATCAAACGGATGACTAATTCGAAAATGGCAGTGGGACAGATTCTGATCCAAGCGCTATTAGTAAACACAATAAATACGTAATTATTCTACACAAATGACTTCCGGAGGTCCAATTTGTGGAAATATACAATACAGTACAAAATTTACTATTGTGAATTATATACAATTATATATATATATGTCTACAATAAAACTTACATCATACCCTTAAAAGCCGTCATATCGAGGGAGCTTTGATTGTTTTACGGAACGCACATGTATTTGAGTTGTATTAATCATATTGCTAATAGCATCAACTGGACTTCCGAAGAACAAAGTATAGTAAATAATGACTTTTATTTTTTACAAGTGGGGCTACTTCAATGAGATATTCAACCAAATTCGGCCATTCCAAACTCAACCAACCATTTAAATTCAGGTTTGCAGCAATTCGTTCAACTAAGAAACATAATAATTGTAAGGTGTAGCTTAATTTACGTTACTTTAAGATGTTTGTGACTTTTCTCAAAGGACGTCAACTAATAGGGAATGATGCAAGAGTCTGAGACTATAGTAAGGCTAAAACCTAGAGGTAGAATATTAATTAACATTTGGTAATTTTCTTGGTTAGTTTGTATGTTAATAATATATATAATTTATGTGTTTTTGTATTCGTAATTTTTGTAGCTGATATTTTTGAATGTTACATTCGTGCATTCCGGTGGCACTGCTCTTCTAACCACTGCGTCTCACTATGTTGTTTGTGGGTCTTTAGTGTAAATCTTACGGTGGCTACCCTACCGACTTTCAGTGCCGAGTTGCATTGCTCTTCTGTAAATAACATACGATAGGGCATGAGAATACTATATGAGAATTTATTATTTACTTCATAACAATCTATTTGATGTAAGAAGTTATGAAATACTAATCCGCACCATGTAATTTGGCTAGGGTAAGGAAATCCACCGTTTCCGTTTGCCAGCTCACTAAATTATATTTTTTTAAGAGAGATGTGTTTTATAAAAATAACTATGTGATAATCCCAACTATCTACTACTTATTTAAAATGTCCACGTAAATTTCATACTGACAGTTGGCAGGGCTATTTCTTGCGAATTTATGCTAGACTAGTGGATGAACTTACCGATGCCTGTAAAGGCCATAGAAAAATAGTAGAAACAAATATTTCTTTTTTAAAGCTCTGTTGACCTAAAAAAATGTTATTGTTTTAGACTGATCAATTTAAATTATATTTCCTGAAATATAACAATTTTTAATGTTGCAACGAAATTACTTTTTTAATAAATGTGAGTCTTCTATTTTTTTCTTTCAACGAACAAATTTTTCCTACAAATTTTCCTTCCAATTTTCCTTACGTTTTTCCTTTCCTTACTGTTTCCGCAACTTATCAACGAAAGTTTGTTTTCTTTAGTTCTAAGCCTTGCAATAACATAATAGATCTAATCAAATTAATAATGTTTAATAATCATAAATGAAATATTGGTTTATTCCATTAACTGGTTTAAAATATTTATATGTTAGCAAGATGTGTATATAAGAGTATTTTAGTCGCTTTATAATAAGCGCACAAGAAAAGAAAACCAAACGCATTATAACAGTATGACTTTCAGCGGCTTTTTAACGAATATATCGCGAGCGTCAACATGTTATGTCAATATTAAACGTAGTGAACGTGCAAAACATAAAAAGGAAGCTAAAATGTAGTCGTAAAGAGAACAACTTTATTGATGGAAACACTTTGTAATATTGCAAAGTTTTTATGATTCAGTTGCAGTTGCTCAGCTTCAGTCCTTGACACAAAGGCTCCACAAGAGTAAACACGCTGATAGTGGTTTAAAAAAATAATGCAACAATGCAGCGTGGGCTGCTATTAGCACCATTTCGCTTCATCACGACTTGTGCATTTATAACTAAAAAGTATAATTATATATACTCTTGTACCATATTTTTATTTTTATTAAATATTAAAGTAAGAAATCTACAAAACCACGAATGGTCATTAAATAATATCATCAGGTAACAGGTTAGTTGAAACTAGAAGGGAAAAGTAGAATGATAAGCAAAATAAGCAACGAAAATCAGGAAAAGCGAAATGGTAGAATTAAGTAGCAAGGTGGGAGTTAACCCTTCCACTGCCGATGTGAACAGCCGATCCTCATTCGTGTGGCAGCTTCAAGGATCCCTTGGTCGTGCCTCCGAGATCTTACCACTTACCACGTCTCCTGGTCACGTGTTCACTCCCTTCACCTGAAGGTACCGTCAACGTAATTTTTCATGATAATTGTCATTTTCAGGAGATTAGCAAATAACTCATGTCTACAGCTTAGTAAAGATTTATTTGTTGTACATTTCAACAAATTAAATTAAGTACTAGGACATGACATTCGTTGGTATTAAAATCTTGTCACAAACTATTAAAATAATTTGAGCTGGAGAAAAGCAAAGTTGTTATTTTTATGTAAAAGAAATGTTAAATATAATTCTATAGCGAGGATTGTGCTATTTTGCTATTAGGGCTGACGGGTTACTGACGACCTATGTCGAGAGTATGGATTCAAATCAACTAACTTCGGAATCCTCTGAACTCCCATTTCCTAAATAAAATAATGTAACAATAAGGAGAAATACAATTTTAAAAATGTTCACTTTTTACACGTATACTGTATTCACATAACAGACGTTAAACATATATAAGAGATGGTACATGGCTATCGATTTTGACCAGTCACACCGGTCATCATCCCAATGAGAGAAATTACAGAACCAGAATGGCGTTCCTGGTTATATCCTATTGGTTACCTTAAGTTCCGGATACAAGTTCCTAAATGTGCCACAAAAGTCGAAGTTAACTTGTAACCAATAGGATATAAGCGGGGACGACATTTTGGTTCTGTAATTTATCTCATTAGCGTGATGATGACCGGTGTGACTGGTCGAAATCTATAGCCTTTTACCATCTGTTATATTTGTTTACCGTCTGTTATGTAAATACAGTATAAGTGTAAATATATTTTTAAGTGTTGTAAGACTTTTATTAAATCCCGTAAGTAATAACAACCGTAATATGCTAATCAAAAAGTCGTTTGACTAAATTTATCCTCACTAAATACTACAAAAAAAAAATGGCGTAGTAGGAATAAAAGATATATCAAACAAAATGTTGTGATGTGATTACATCTTAAACAATCTTTTAGAAATATCCTTGGCCGGCTGGGGCTGGGCTGGGCTGACTCCACTCATTGCAAGCTATCGTTTTCGCATTTGATTTAAATATTTTACTAATGGTTACTAATATTGGTGCTATTATTATAAAGCCCTTTAATTGTTACTACTTATATTACCAACACCAAACATAATGATTGATAAACGGTATGTGTGAACCACTTACCTAGATTTTTCTATACAAACTAATTTACGTGATTCTCTTGTAAATAATTTCCAAATATATAAAATTGTTTGACGAATAATTAAATCTGTCTATATATTTAAATACTATTAGTTAGAATAAATATGAATATTCTTACAAATAATACTGATGATTCAATCTTTTATTAAACTTGTTATAAACATGTACGGTATACAATTTGTTAATTTCTAGTATAATCAGATTTTTGTTGTTTACTGAAATCGGAAATCAGAAATCAGATCTTTATTGTCATTCGACTTTTACAAGCATTGACAAATGTCATTTACAACAAAAATGTGACATAGAAAATATAACTAATTCATAGCACAATGTTCAAAACATTACAAAATTATGTATGGCAACGGTAAAAAACAATAATTACTTCTTGTCAATAAAATACTCATCATACTCATCATCATCAGTGTTAAGTGTTTTTTAAATGTCCGTGTCCGTTGTCCGTTCGATGTCCGTATGTGTTTTCGTTTGTGTGATGAACGTCATGACGACATTCAAATGAAGAGATTGTTTTATCGTTGTACCAACGGCCTAATGATGACTCCACGGAGTTGAAACCGGTTGCATGAAACAAAAAATTGGATTAGTTAAATGCAGGTATATAAATCACTTTTAAGTATTATACAGTAATCCGGAGGCTAAAATCTATCGATAAAATAACTTTACGTTCAAACCAACCTAGCTAAAGTAAATATACATTTTGTTAGAACTTGTATATGTATAATTTTGTATATGGCCCTTTTGTAAATGTACAGTTTCTTTTTAGATACGAGACCGTTTATACTGAAACTTTTAAGTAACCGTTCGATTTTGAATAAATTTAGTATGAACATGTGAGACAGTATTTACTGTCTTGAGTTTGAAGACCAGAGAAATTGAATCAAGAGAAGAGAGTTTTATGGTGTTTTAATTAGATTAAAAATTACAAATTTAGATTTTTCATGTACAAGTTTTTAATGCACACAATTTTTGCTTTAAAACAGAGCATTAAAAACTAAACAATTTGGTATTTGCAATTATTTTATTATGGTGAGGAGAAAATCTAGGAAACCTATTCAAAATATTCTTCATGTTAATCTTATGGGGAATAGGTATAAAGCGTTTTTACAACAAGTGTTTAATGAAGACTTAAGATATGATTTTACTAACTAATTTATCTCAAAAGAGCAATTTATTTTGCCTTTAATTTTTTTTTATATTTGATTATTATAAATATGTTACCTCACTACCACAACAAAAGTCTTGCCAAAGGCCATTAACATTATTCATAAATAAGCTAGATGCAACAACTTTTTCATTCTCCTTGGGTAAACATAAGGGCTGAGTTTGTAGATTTACTGGAATGGAGATTATAAATTATAAGTTTTTATGCAACTATTATTAAACCGCAACTTCATCAAAAATACCATGTTACATCAAAATTTATTTAGATACATAAAATATATAACATGTTATATATCCTCCATGAAAATAACATTATTCACCCGCACTGTGTTTAGCAATTTCAATAACTCGGAAACGGATTAGCTTAAAACATAAAATTTAAAAGTCAAAGATTTTGATTTATTATAATAAAATTGGTTTAATGTCAATCCGTAAAATTTAAAGGATATTTTTAATCTTTAAAACACAGTAAAACCCTCTTCCCTTGATCCAGTTTCTCTGGTTTTCAAACTCGACAGTAAATACTGTCTCACATGTTCATACTAAATTTATTCAAAATAGAAGGGTTACTTAAAAGATTCAGTGTAAACGGCCTTGATCTAAAAAAAACTGTACATTTACAGAAGGGTCATATGCAAAATTTACAGATGCAAGTTCAAAAAAATTATATTTATTGTAGCTAGGATGGTTTGAATGTAAAGTTATTATGGTCACGGCTCCAAGTCTTACGGTGCTGACTACAGTACAGTAATAGCATATTTTTTTGCAGAGTGATTCGAAAGAAATCTGAATTTTGTAGAATTAAACTTGAACAATCAAACTAAAAAATACTTGATATTAAAAAAAAAAAAAAAAAAAAACGATCTTGATATTAACGGTGAATGTTAAATAGGTTATGTTCTTTAAACTGACACCTTAAATGTCCAAATCAAGCAACAGGTAAAGGAGTTACAAACGTTTAAAGCAAACCCCGTATAGTTTCCAGTCCGCCATATTGATGAGGTCAACTCAGGGGGTTAGGCAGCTCTGAGAGAGTGTCTCCCAGGGGATTTTAAAAGTTAATTAGATGAAGAAACATCGAACCATATTTGGTACCAATAGCCAGATGTGAAATAATATCGGCTTAACGTCATGGACTATGCTGAGGCCGGCCCGCGTCACCACATCGCACCGAGCGCTGCCATCCAGCAGTTCTGCACCTCTTATATTTGCATATGTAGTTTACACCCCATTATGTTATATATCATTGTAAAGCTTATAATATATCCTATCTTTTATGTTATGAGTGTATTTCAAATAAAATGTACAGTTTAGGAGATATACTGGTTTAAAGCAATTAATGCCCTGTAATTCTTACATATTTTATTAAAAAAATTGAAAACCAAGCCATACACAGATAGTATTGTCAGAACACTTTATTTGAGGAATAAAATTATCTACACAACAAAAAAATAGTTGGCAAATTTGGATAAATAATAACCGAGATATGACTAATTTATTAAAAACGTAAATTCGCCATCTTTAAATGGCCGCCATCTTGTTAAACTCCAGTTTTCAAGTTTATAATTCACATTTTTGTCATCCGTTGGGACATCTAATTCAGCTGTATAAGTTTCAGGCCGGCAAGAAAATTATACCTTTTTGGGTCCTATCACTTCGACTATATTTAGTTATTATTTCGTGTGATACTCCTTTGTATTAATATAGACACTCCTTGTATATTAATAATCCTGTCAAAAAGTAGAAAATTTAATGATTTTCATGATTTCATAATGATTTTATGGGATTATACCCTTTCCATAATCACGTGCGATTCGCGTTATATTTGTCATAACGCATTTTAGTTTTTACTAGTTTCAAGTTCGTAAAGTTCGTGAAAAGTCGAGTCTTTCCCGACAGTCCCAAAAATGTTAATTTTTTAATATTTATTGAAAAAAACGTATTTTAAAGTTTACCAAAACAGACAAAATCTGTTAGACATAATCCTTAATGGTTGTATGATTAAAAACCATTAGTGTTATTATAGATTTCCTTAAAATAAAAAATTATTATTTTACTTTTGAATTTGATGTTAATACAGAGAATTGTTATATTTTTCAGAAGCCGTGTATAAATGTTCCACAAAATTTAACTTTTGGGCTAAATACATAATTTTCAACCAAACTCGAAATTAAGATAACATATACATCAATTGCAGCTTATATTTGTTCTTCAAGAAGTCTGTTAAATATGCTTTCACTTGATTCGTCTTTGTTGTCAAGATCACCGTCGGACCGAACTTGTGAATCAATGAGCTTTTGTTCAAGCTTATTTTTTATCGCCAGCCTCCTTGCTCTCAACCGTTTACACCGCTTACGCGGACGTGGTTTTTCTAGCCATTATAAATGTCCTACTAAAACTAAAATATATACTAACATTACATTAACAATACACTAAACGCATTCTAAACTCCCAATTAATAAAAACCGCAGTTTGCAAAAATCGCGGCTGGATTCAAGCGTAACGCCGAACGAACAGGTAATACAGTGAATATTTACTGCAGCCACAAAATTGTGAAGATTTCGTGAGAAAAAAGCTAACGAGAATAGGGACACAGGTGCGTGAGATAGAGGGAGAAAAGGCGAGAGAGAGAGCGGAGACGAGGTGGACACGACCTTAAGTGGCCGCGCACTCGACGACGTGTGCGAGCACTGTAGATTGCCACTAGTACACTTGAAGTGCGCGCGCCAACCTGATATGGCGTTAGGTGTACTAACATTAAAGCAGAACTATTATACTTAGAAATGATTTAAACATTTCTTAAGAATCAAAGATAAAACCCACAATTATTAAAATGGAACCCGTTGAGTTATTTGAAAAAACCTAATTAATAAACAAGGTGTTAAGCCCATAAAATTAACCATTTTTTTATTGCAACTCTTTTTATTGTAATGTTAAGAGGAAGCAATCGGAAAGATAAAAATTTTTGTATTTAAAAATTTCAAATGAATTACTTTGATTTTTGGTACCAAAACACCCTAATATTGGCTCTTTAACCCCTTGTAATTCACCCACAAATTTTTATTTTTTTAAACCTCATTCTCGTGTTTAGTACATTATAACAAACCCATTCCAACAAGGCCCGGTGCACATCAGCGGTTTGTGGCGGCGGCACCGCTGCGGCGTGCGGCGTGCGGCGACGAGAAAGGTAGCGCACATCAGCGGCGGCGGCGGCGGCGCGGCAGCGGCGACTATAGTATTAGCATTGATTATACATAAGGTGAATAATCAATGGTAATAATCAATCTGTTACTCTGTAACAACAACTTTGGTAACAAAATAAATAATAAACAATTTAAAAAAAAAATTATACATTTTCCAACTCGATATTTAATTTGTTTCTTAAAATATAATCGTTCAAATCTAAAGTAAATACTGTATTTAATTTAATATTCAGTCAGTGCTGTTATTAGTTTACAATATTTATGAATGATTGTTTATATATATATATATATATATATATAAACAAGTTTATTATCTACTGGGCTCATCTCTCCCTCCCCTTCCACCATCCTCAACTCCAGGTATTTTTTTTTTTAACGTGGAGTTAAAACGGATAGCAGATGGCGTAAGATCAGTGATAAAACCCCCTCTTCCCGCCCCTCTTCCCCCCTCACAAACAGATTTTTTATGTTGAGTTAAAACGGAGGAGCTAAGAGAAGGGTATTACCATTCCAGTAGTCAGTTATATATGTTTTATTTATGAATCATCTGATCTTGCTGTTGTGGTACATATTTGTTTGAATAACGCAGCTATTTCCTTAACCTATTATTATATAGATTAACTTAAAATATACTAGAGCATGTGTTTTATGTTTTGTATCTGGAATATTATATGGCTAGACCAGTCGAACCACGGTTATTTCTGGGTAGCGTCACACTTCCTCTCAGTACAATACATAGACTACTCCGGATGTCAAATTTTAGTTTATGCCCGTCAGAATAAAATAATTTAAATAAGTAAGATCAAGAAAAGTGTTATAACAAAAATAATAATAATGTAAAAGAAACGATATGTAAACAAAGATTGTATTTTCTCTCAAAAAGCTTTAACTACAGAGATAATTATGCAATGCAGTGCAAGAACAGAATGGGCATTCGAGAAAATAAATAATTTGAATTATTATTATTGAATGCATTATTTTATTAATTCCATAATACAATTTAGTTTTGTATGATATTACATAGTTAAGGTTAGTTTAAAAAGATTACTATAGTTAGTTAATAAATCAGTTGTAATGTAAAAATAATGGGCTTCCGAATTTTACTAATAAAAACATCTGAGTTGAAGTCGTTTTCCATCACTACTGGAGTGGTCCGAAGCCTGCGGCGAACTCGCCGCCGCCGCTAGTGTGCACTGCTCCATTTGATTCTATGCCCCGACAGACCTTGCGGCGGGGCTGCGGCTGGACAAAACCGAAGATTTCGCCATCGCCGCGCCGCCGCCGCAAACCGCTGATGTGCACTGCTCGGCAATTCTCCATTTGCTCATTTATGTATCTAAGAACGCGCCGCTGCCGCACCGCCGCCGCAAACCGCTGGTGTGCTCTGGGCCTAAACATCAGAAATTAAATTTTTGTTCAAACACCCTTAATAGGCAAGAACAACACTGGGCTTCTTGTTTCTCAGCGTGTGTGTATCGTAGGAGAAAGTCACACATATCGTTAGAAAGATATTGTCATGTATATGAGCAGAAACACCTTATAATTTACATCGGCCCTCAGTGTTACGCCCACAGGCTTTCAAAGTAAATAAATAATAAATAATAAATAAATAAATAAATAAATTCTTTCTATAATAATCTTATGAAAGAACAGTAATTGATTGAATTGTATATTTGACAGCTGTTAATATAATAACAAATAATAACAACACAAAGAGCTGGAATGGTAGCCCTTCTGTTTTCCCCATCAATACAAATTTTAAATAATAAACCTGGGGTTGAGTAAAAGAGAGGGGGAGGGTAAGAAAGAGAGAACGCAACAGGACCCACTAGATGTTACATTTAGTTATTTATGAAGTTAAGCATCATGGCACTGGTTCAATTGATTTTGTTTAACTGCTCAGGTAGGATAATGTTACGCAAACAGCCATTACTTGTCAAGTAACATTTGGTTCAATGTTGGTCATTGGGTGGTCTCTAGCACATGTAATTGTCTAGTTTGTTTCGCTCACACGCTGGAATAACTGGATGGATTTTCATTTTAACGAAAACTGTCTGCATAGACGTTTCTTTCCCAAAAAACAATGTGTTCAACACGAAGAAACCTTTCCATATGTCAGTTGAAATCATAAGCCGTTTACCAGCTTACGGATGAGACTCCAAAGATTTTTAATCACAAAATTTAAACGTGGCTTCAATAAAAATGGCCATATAATGCGTTTATTAACTGAAAGTTTGATTAGAACATGAGCTGCACTGTTTGTAACAACTATTGTGCTTCTTTTAACAATTGATAACTAGAAACTTATTTTATTTCATCGTCAACTACTAAAAAATATAAAAAGTTTTAGTCATTATATTATATAACAATTATGGCAAATAAGTAAAACAACCAAGCACTTTTTAAAACACAGCTGCGGCATATCGAGCTGTATTTCAAAACCAGGCAATATTCAAATATTGGGTTTGCTTAGCTGGGGCGCTTGATACTCATAACTCGTAGATAGATAAATATCAAAGGATTCTTTAGAACAATATTATAAACACTCTGTATTAGCCCTTGCATTTCTCATTTATGCATTTTTGTTTCTATGTCATGATGTTAGGTCAACTGATTACCACGAATAATATGAAATAAAAAGAAACTGAAAAGTGCCTAGTAAATATTCTAGAAAACATACTTCTAAAATTCAAGATTTTAAGCAACTACACATTCTAGTTACATTTTTAAATATGGCAATTACCTTATAATTGTCTGGGTTTTTCATAAACCATATCCATAAACTATGAACATCTTATTTGGCAGTGAAAACATGGTAAATAAGAAGCTGTTATCCATATTTAACCTAGCTGATATGTCATTAAATTTTAAGGTACATTCTATTAAATAGAAATTTATCTGTATCAGTGTTTTATTGCTATGGCTACTTTAAATATTATATTAATCATTTATAATTATGATCTTACCTCAGGTTAAACGTAAAATTGAAATTCATCTCTAAATCAACAGTTGAAGTGTCCAGATAAATTTAGTTGTAACTTTGGACAAAACCAATTGGTTTAAAGAAATGTACAATTTAACTATTTAAAAACACTGAATCATAAAAAGCTCAAATGATTCTGAAATATGTATGTTATAACATGTATGCAGCTTTTAGTGTTGTATTTGTCTTTATAAATTATTTACGAGAGAGCATTATATTAATTATTTGTTTAAACGGGCTTACTGAAAAAGTGCTAAATCGAATTGCTGATTTTGTATAACTTACATTAGAGTTGCACATTAGAAATGTATGTGAAAACATATACCGTGCCTATTAAAAAATAAAATCCTGACACAATCTGCTACTTAATAATATACCGGTTTTCCTTTTCAGATTTATTTCATTGTTTATAATTTCATTTGTTGTTATTGCAATAGGACGAATTCGAAGACAATTTTGCAGCAACGCATTTGTATGACATTTCATTTTGGAACAAATTGTTTTATTTGTATAGATGTAACGTATTTGTAATATTAAAACGTATTTAATAAAAGGTTTTTCAGACATAACATATTTGTAACAAATAAACAGTTTGTTAAACACGATCTACTATAGATGTAGGCGTATTTCAGTAGAAAAAATACAAATAATACTATTATAATCACAACATTCAATAGTTACAGCCAAAATTAATTTCAAAATAATTGCATTTTATTTTATGATTAAAATTAACACTATTATTTAAAAACAATTATGAGCGGCCCCCCCCCGTAAAAAGTTTCGGATATAATCCTTATAACAGCTGTTTATTCAATTAAGAAAAAACACATGTGAGGTAAACCAAATAAAACTCTCCCCCATACGTAACATGGGAACTTGGAAGTCCCGTGCGGCAGAGCCCTGGGGCCCAAATCGAAATTCTGGCTCAAAAGTGATTTAGAACTTGAAATTATGTTTTAATTAAAAAAATAATCATTAAAATCGGTTAAGTATTAACTACAGGAAGTGGGTGAACAAAAAGCAGGATTTTTTTAATATGTAGATTACGTAACAAATGATAAAAAACAATTCACTATTACAGCTTTACACGTAACAACATAAAAGCACTTTACTAAATCAATAACAGTGGATTAAATAGTGCGATTACCTCTGATGTAATGTTTTAACACTGTGATTAGCAGTTAGGTTTAGCCCCCGATTTATGTCCTAATTATCTCTTTACTAAATCCCATTTATAAACAGCTGTTTGAGTTACAATTGGAGTGTTGATCACTAACAAATTCACCATGCGAATTATTATTGCTTTAATAATAGACATTAAACTATTTAGTTAATTACAATAAAATCTTTCAATAAATTTCTTATTCTTATAATGCAAGGTCTCATTCTAGACTTTAATTATTACACTGCAATTAAATGATACATTCTCACACCAAGTTCATTATATATTTCTTATTTTGTATTATTATATGTAAACATTATACTGAACTGTTAAATGTATCTACCTCTTTGGAAATATTACAAATTCGTGTCAAAGTATGGTTTCTCAAATTTAATGTGAACGAGGCCTACCCTTGGCCTGATCACTGATTACTCCCTCCAGTCTTCAGTCTTTCATCTACAAAGCTCGTCCAGCTTATATGACAACTTCTTGAATCGCACGATGTTACAATTCAAATAAATCACACAGAAACAATTTTAATTTAATTACTCAATGTTTATTAAAACATTTTTCCATCCCTCTTTTTCTCCCGTTGTAATGATTTTCATCCAATATGAAAAGCATTAAATTATTAAATTAAATAATTTAAAATAAGAAAGTCAAATTATTATTTTCACAGCAACGCAGCAGATGCACATACATTTATCTACGTCTGCTGATTCCCATATCCATATACTGTATATATATTCCCATTACAACCGCAAAATATTAAATTTCTAGAAAAAAAATATATACAGATATTAACACTACTGGTTTGTTTTGATGTTGGTGGAAAGATATAATTTAAGAAGTTGTAATTTAATTGGAACAAATGTTAGTTTATTTTAATTTGATTATTAATTTAATTTTTTTGACCAGGTGTGTAACCTGTATGCGTGATTGCCATAGTCGTTTAAGTATTAGTAACAATTATACTTAAGTAACTCTGTAATCGTAAAGAAGTTGTAATTTAATTGGAACGAATTTTAGTTTATTTTAATTTGATTATTTATTCAATTTTTTTGACCAGGTGTATAACCTACCATAATATGATATCCAGGATCAATTGGCTCAGAGTATTATTATTGTCAATTTGATTATCATAGGAATTGTAATTGCCAAGATTTTCAAAATAGAAGTGAGCCTTGATTTGATTTATAATTACTTATTACTCATTAAGATTAGGTATTTGTAAGACTATTGGAGCCAAGCTCAACACAATTGGAAACAGTAATATATCTCTCTATGTATTATTCTAGAGTATAACTTTTTTACGATATTCATAGTAGGCCAAGTTTATCTTTGGTGTGTATTACCTACCACATCCATTTTAATTGAGTAGGTGTGAAATTATTGCATGGTTACTTTGAAGACTAATGCACAAAGGGATATCATATCGGAAGTAGATTTTCGACTGTAATGTTTTGCATGCAATATCAACAACACATATTTAAGTCGAATAAATACCTCATCAGGATAAACATTTATGTGGCCGAAAAGGGTATTTTGGAGCTCGAGCTATTTATTCAATGTTTAAATAGTCGTAACCATACTGAAAATTATTGGTAAGTTGAGATATATATCAATATCACAATGGATTCAGGATTCAAGATTCAAGATTTTATTGAGTCATTATGGTTTTCACAGTAGGTCAATAGTCACTACAACTAAGCTAACCTAACAGGACATCCGAATAATGGTCCTGGCGATTCCTTTAAGCTTATTATTTACAGTGTTTTCCCTTATAAAAGTAATTAATAAGAAGCATTAATAAAAATATTTTGAACAAGAATTCATTACACTATATTGCAAAATATTGGTTTATCTAACAGTTAAATTTGAACACACAAAATAATTCGTGTGACCTAATCCGAGGAACTTAGTATAACCGTCTCCTAAGCAGAAAATCGACATTGCCCAGCTGGTATTAAAAACATTACTAATTTAAATGATGCACTAAGTGGTAGGGGAATTAGATAAAGAATAGGGAAAGATTTAATGACATACTACACATTTAAGAAAAAAACGAACATTGTAAAACTCAAAAACTGTCTGGATCAAACAACTAATCAGAAGAGTTGACGTTAAAACAAATTATATTTTTACTATCCGTAAATCTACTCTGCACATTTCCATTTATCGATTAAGCGGATAGATTTAACTGTACGATAACTAAATATTTCAAAGATAATAAAAAAAGTAATTTAACAGTTACACATATAGTAATAATTACTATTTGTGTAACTGTTAAATTACTATATGCTAACACTGTTTAGTAATGTAACTATTGGAAATTTTATTTCTTTGTTTTTTTAATTTACCATACAGAAGCAGATAGTTTTAGAAAGAATATTGAGTCAATGTATCCTCTGTAATGTTCCGCAAAATACTGGGATAAAGTTGTGAATGAAACATTTCCCATATTTGTACTGTAAATTAGTTTTTCTTATGTAAGGTGTGTTGCCAGAAAATTATTGGAGTATTATTTTTTAGACAATTTATAACTTATGAAAAAAATTATTTAGTATTTAAGTTTATTCAAAATGGTTTTAAAATAATTTTGATTTGATTTGAACAAATTATAAAACGGTTCATATAGGAGATTTTTTCGTAAAAAAATCCTTTTATGTTAATGTTAAAAAGATAATACATGTTAAAACGTTTTTTAAAATTAATTTTAGTCTTATTAACGCCAATTGGGATGGTCTGTTATCAGAAAAGAATTGGGGTTGAAGAATAAGAGTTCTGAATTCCCAGTAGATATTCAAAGTGGTTGGTCAACTGCAATTTTATAAAAAATCAATAGAACTTTTGGTGGATTCCAACAACCACTTTATAAACTTTCCACAAATAAAATAGATAAATCTTGCAACTTAAATGCAGCAGTTGGAACAGTTTACTCCATATAAAATCGGAATTAACAAAATAATATGTTGAGTATTAAATTCAGCTCAGTGTTAAATGCTATTGTACAAATACATTTTACTTAATTATATTGTTTGTATAAAAGTTATAAATACTAACATATTTGTGTTGTCAACCAAGTGAAGCTACGTACTAACAGTTTGTTACACATGTAAAGACAAACTAAAAATTGTCCACCCGCAACTTGCGCATCACACTAACGAAGAAAACACAAGTTTAACAACTTTATACATGATTTAAAATATGCCTAGACTAAATGTGTAAACGATACCGATTAATTATGTTTCTAAGTTATGAAGTAACACACAAGTACAAGTATCAAATAATAAGTACCATTATTCCCTTTAATTTAAGATTTAGTATTACTTTGCTACTTGTTTAAAGCATATTTAATTTCCATAGACATTTCACATCAGTATTTTATATAGTTCCCTCCCCTCATTTGTAATATAATATGCTGTTTCGTCAACAAACTACGCTTAGCAACTTCCCCGATCCTTGACTGAGCAGTATAGCGTTGCCATATTTTTTCACCTAAATTTCCAGAAGATTAACGTCTAGAAGGCTCCAACCTGTTATTTACCTCGGCCTTCCCTGGACTTCCACTTAAATTACTAGAAGATAAACGCTTCTAAGAATAAGACTATTATTTACCTTGGCCCTCTCACGACCATGCAACCACAAATCACAAGGTACGAGGTCCTTATTGATCGGTCTGTCTTACATAAAATAGATTAATGCCAATCTAATATTACTGGGTTGAATTTCTTTAATAGTTTTAAGTTATCGTTTATAATTTAGTTTGAAATATACGTAAGTAGTGCGAAACATTCATTTTATTACTAATTGTTTGGAATTTCACTTCTTTTTGAGAAAATAATATTACAGTTAAATTCCTTAATTTAATATTTTTGTATTGATGCAAAATAACTTACTTTAACTTAATAACCATGGCTGAGACCTTTTATATTTCCAATCAAAAAGGACTTTATTGTTGTTAATAATATCTTAAGTCTCAGTATCAAACTACTTTACATACAATTTGTTATTGTTTAGTCACCCATTGCCTTCCTGCCTTCTCCCTCAGGGCTAAAATGTCAAACTGTCCCTCTGAGAGGAAGCCTCTGATGTCGGAGAAGCATACCTTACATAATATATTTATAATATCGTATGCAAGGTTAACCGTTATTGTTTAGTCACCCATTGCCCTCCTGCCTTCTCCCTCAGGGCTAAAATGTCAAACTGTCCCTCTGAAGGGAAGCCTCCAATGTCAGAGAAGCATACCTTACATAATATATTTATAATATCGTATGCAAGGTTAACCGTTATTGTTTAGCCACCCATTACCCTCCTGCCTTCTCCCTCAGGGCTAAAATGTCAAACTGTCCCTCTGAAGGGAAGCCTCTGATGTCGGAGAAGCATACCTTACATAATATATTTATAATATCGTATGCAAGATTAACCGTTATTGTTTAGTCACCCATTGCCTTCCTGCCTTCTCCCTTAGGGCTACAATGTCAAACTGTCCCTCTGAGAGGAAGCCTCTGATATCGGAGAAGCATACCTTACATAATATATTTATAATATCGTATGCAAGATTAACCGTTATTGTTTAGTCACCCATTGCCCTCCTGCCTTCTCCCTCAGGGCTAAAATGTCAAACTGTCCCTCTGAAGGGAAGCCTCTGATGTCGGAGAAGCATACCTTACATAATATATTTATAATATCGTATGCAAGGTTAACCGTTATTGTTTAGTCACCCATTGCCTTCCTGCCTTCTCCCTCAGGGCTAGAATGTCAAACTGTCCCTCTGAGAGGAAGCCTCTAATGTCGGAGAAGCATACCTTACATAATATATTTATAATATCGTATGCAAGGTTAACCGTTATTGTTTAGTCACCCATTGCCCTCCTGCCTTCTCCCTCAGGGCTAAAATGACAAACTGTCCCTCTGAAGGGAAGCCTCTGATGTCGGAGAAGAATACCTTACATAATATATTTATAATATCGTATGCAAGGTTAACAGTTATTGTTAAGTCACCCATTGCCCTCCTGCCTTCTCCCTCAGGGCTAAAATATCAAACTGTCCCTCTGAAGGGTAGCCTCTGATGTCGGAGAAGCATACCTTATATAATATATTTATAATATCGTATGCAAGGTTAACCGTTATTGTTTAGTCACCCATTGCCTTCCTGCCTTCTCCCTCAGGGAAAGAATGTCAAACTGTCCCTCTGAGAGGAAGCCTCTGATGTCGGAGAAGCATACCTTACATAATATATTTATAATATCGTATGCAAGGTTAACCGTTGGTGTTTAGTCACCCATTGCCCTCCTGCCTTCTCCCTCAGGGCTAAAATGTCAATCTGTCCCTCTGAAGGGAAGCCTCTGATGTCGGAGAAGCATACCTTACATAATATATTTATAATATCGTATGCAAGGTTAACCGTTATTGTTTAGTCACCCATTGCCCTCCTGCCTTCTCCCTCAGGGCTAAAATGTCAAACTGTCCCTCTGAAGGGAAGCCTCTGATGTCGGAGAAGCATACCTTACATAATATATTTATAATATCCTATGCAAGATTTACCGATATCGTTTAGTCACCCATTGCCCTCCTGCCTTCTCCCTCAGGGCTAAAATGTCAAACTGTCCCTCTGAAGGGAAGCCTATGATGTCGGAGAAGCATACCTTACATAATATATTTATAATATCGTATGCAAGGTTAACCGTTATTGTTTAGTCACCCATTGCCCTCCTGCCTTCTCCCTCAGGGCTAAAATAACAAACTGTCCCTCTGAAAGGAAGCCTCTGATGTCGGAGAAGCATACCTTACATAATATATTTATAATATCGTATGCAAGGTTAACCGTTATTGTTTAGTCACCCATTGCCCTCCTGCCTTCTCCCTCAGGGCTAAAATGTCAAACTGTCCCTCTGAAAGGAAGCCTCTGATGTCGGAGAAGCATACCTTACATAATATATTTATAATATCGCATGCAAGGTTAACCGTTATTGTTTAGTCACCCATTGCCTTCCTCCCTTCTCCCTCAGGGCTAAAATGTCAAACTGTCTCTCTGAAAGGAAGCCTCTGATGTCGGAGAAGCATACCTTACATAATATATTTATAATATCGTATGCCAGGTTAACTGTTATTGTTTAGTCACCCATTGCCCTCCTGCCTTCTCCCTCAGGGCTAAAATGACAAACTGTCCCTCTGAAGGGAAGCCTCTGATGTCGGAGAAGAATACCTTACATAATATATTTATAATATCGTATGCAAGGTTAACCGTTATTGTTTAGTCACCCATTGCCTTCCTGCCTTCTCCCTCAGGGCTAGAATGTCAAACTGTCCCTCTGAGAGGAAGCCTCTAATGTCGGAGAAGCATACCTTACATAATATATTTATAATATCGTATGCAAGGTTAACCGTTATTGTTTAGTCACCCATTGCCCTCCTGCCTTTTCCCTCAGGGCTAAAATGTCAAACTGTCCCTCTGAGAGGAAGCCTCTGATGTTGGAGAAGCATACCTTACATAATATATTTATAATATCGTATGCAAGGTTAACCGTTATTGTTTAGTCACCCATTGCCCTCCTGCCTTCTCCCTCAGGGCTAAAATGTCAAACTGTCCCTCTGAAAGGAAGCCTCTGATGTCGGAGAAGCATACCTTACATAATATATTTATAATATCGCATGCAAGGTTAACCGTTATTGTTTAGTCACCCATTGCCTTCCTCCCTTCTCCCTCAGGGCTAAAATGTCAAACTGTCTCTCTGAAAGGAAGCCTCTGGTGTCGGAGAAGCATACCTTACATAATATATTTATAATATCGTATGCAAGGTTAACCGTTATTGTTTAGTCACCCATTGCCCTCCTGCCTTCTCCCTCAGGGCTAAAATGTCAAACTGTCCCTCTGAAGGGAAGCCTCTCATGTCGGAGAATTATACCTTACATAATATATTTATAATATCGTATGCAAGATTTACCGTTATTGTTTAGTCACCCATTGCCGTCCTGCCTTCTCCCTCAGGGCTAAAATGTCAAACTGTCCCTCTGAAGGGAAGCCTCTGATGTCGGAGAAGCATACCTTACATAATATATTTATAATATCGTATGCAAGATTTACCGTTATTGTTTAGTCACCCATTGCCGTCCTGCCTTCTCCCTCAGGGCTAAAATGTCAAACTGTCCCTCTGAAGGGAAGCCTCTGATGTCTGAAAAGCATACCTTACATAATATATTTATAATATCGTATGCCAGGTTAACCGTTATTGTTTAGTCACCCATTGCCCTCCTGCCTTCTCCCTCAGGGCTAAAATGACAAACTGTCCCTCTGAAGGGAAGCCTCTGATGTCGGAGAAGAATACCTTACATAATATATTTATAATATCGTATGCAAGGTTAACCGTTATTGTTTAGTCACACATTGCCTTCCTGCCTTCTCCCTCAGGGCTAGAATGTCAAACTGTCCCTCTGAGAGGAAGCCTCTAATGTCGGAGAAGCATACCTTACATAATATATTTATAATATCGTATGCAAGGTTAACCGTTATTGTTTAGTCACCCATTGCCCTCCTGCCTTTTCCCTCAGGGCTAAAATGTCAAACTGTCCCTCTGAGAGGAAGCCTCTGATGTTGGAGAAGCATACCTTACATAATATATTTATAATATCGTATGCAAGGTTAACCGTTGGTGTTTAGTCACCCATTGCCCTCCTGCCTTCTCCCTCAGGGCTAAAATGTCAAACTGTCCTTTTGAAGGGAAGCCTCTGATGTCGGAGAAGCATACCTTACATAATATATTTATAATATCGTATGCAAGGTTAACCGTTATTGTTTAGTCACCCATTGCCTTCCTGCCTTCTCCCTCAGGGAAAGAATGTCAAACTGTCCCTCTGAGAGGAAGCCTCTGACGTCGGAGAAGCATACCTTACATAATATATTTATAATATCGTATGCAAGGTTAACCGTTATTATTTAGTCACCCATTGCCCTCCTGCCTTCTCCCTCAGGGCTAAAATGTCAATCTGTCCCTCTGAAGGGAAGCCTCTGAGGTCGGAGAAGCATACCTTACATAATATATTTATAATATCGTATGCAAGGTTAACCGTTATTGTTTAGTCACCCATTGCCCTCCTGCCTTCTCCCTCAGGGCTAAAATGTCAAACTGTCTCTCTGAAAGGAAGCCTCTGATGTCGGAGAAGCATACCTTACATAATATATTTATAATATCGTATGCAAGGTTAACCGTTATTGTTTAGTCACCCATTGCCCTCCTGCCTTCTCCCTCAGGGCTAAAATGTCAAACTGTCCCTCTGAAGGGAAGCCTCTCATGTCGGAGAAGCATACCTTACATAATATATTTATAATATCGTATGCAAGATTTACCGTTATTGTTTAGTCATCCATTGCCGTCCTGCCTTCTCCCTCAGGGCTAAAATGTCAAACTGTCCCTCTGAAGGGAAGCCTCTGATGTCGGAGAAGCATACCTTACATAATATATTTATAATATCGTATGCAAGGTTAACCGTTATTGTTTAGTCACCCATTGCCCTCCTGCCTTCTCCCTCAGGGATAAAATGTCAAACTGTCCCACTGAGAGGAAGCCTCTGATGTCTGAAAAGCATACCTTACATAATATATTTATAATATCGTATGCCAGGTTAACCGTTATTGTTTAGTCACCCATTGCCCTCCTGCCTTCTCCCTCAGGGCTAAAATGACAAACTGTCCCTCTGAAGGGAAGCCTCTGATGTCGGAGAAGAATACCTTACATAATATATTTATAATATCGTATGCAAGGTTAACCGTTATTGTTTAGTCACCCATTGCCTTCCTGCCTTCTCCCTCAGGGCTAGAATGTCAAACTGTCCCTCTGAGAGGAAGCCTCTAATGTCGGAGAAGCATACCTTACATAATATATTTATAATATCGTATGCAAGGTTAACCGTTATTGTTTAGTCACCCATTGCCCTCCTGCCTTTTCCCTCAGGGCTAAAATGTCAAACTGTCCCTCTGATGGGAAGCCTCTCATGTCGGAGAAGCATACCTTACATAATATATTTATAATATCGTATGCAAGATTTACCGTTATTGTTTAGTCACCCATTGCCCTCCTGCCTTCTCCCTCAGGGCTAAAATTTCAAACTGTCCCTCTGAAGGGAAGCCTCTTATGTCGGAGAAGCATACCTTACATAATATATTTATAATATCGTATGCAAGGTTAACCGTTATTGTTTAGTCACCCATTGCCTTCCTGCCTTCTCCCTCAGGGAAAGAATGTCAAACTGTCCCTCTGAGAGGAAGCCTCTGATGTCGGAGAAGCATACCTTACATAATATATTTATAATATCGTATGCAAGGTTAACCGTTATTATTTAGTCACCCATTGCCCTCCTGCCTTCTCCCTCAGGGCTAAAATGTCAATCTGTCCCTCTGAAGGGAAGCCTCTGAAGTCGGAGAAGCATACCTTACATAATATATTTATAATATCGTATGCAAGGTTAACCGTTATTGTTTAGTCACCCATTACCCTCCTGCCTTCTCCCTCAGGGCTAAAATGTCAAACTGTCCCTCTGAAGGGAAGCCTCTGATGTCGGAGAAGCATACCTTACATAATATATTTATAATATCGTATGCAAGATTAACCGTTATTGTTTAGTCACCCATTGCCTTCCTGCCTTCTCCCTCAGGGCTAAAATGTCAAACTGTCCCTCTAAGAGGGAGCCTCTGATGTCGGAGAAGCATACCTTACATAATATATTTATAATATCGTATGCAAGATTAACCGTTATTGTTTAGTCACCCATTGCCCTCCTGCCTTCTCCCTCAGGGCTAAAATGTCAAACTTTCCCTCTGAAGGGAAGCTTCTGATGTCGGAGAAGCATACCTTACATAATATATTTATAAAATCGTATGCAAGGTTAACCGTTATTGTTTAGTCACCCATTGCCCTCCTGCCTTCTCCCTCAGGGCTAAAATTTCAAACTTTCCCTCTGAAAGGAAGCCTCTGATGTCGGAGAAGCATACCTTACATAATATATTTATAATATCGTATGCAAGGTTAACCGTTATTGTTTAGTCACCCATTGCTCTCCTGCCTTCTCCCTCAGGGCTAAAATGTCAAACTGTCCCTCTGAAAGGAAGCCTCTGATGTCGGAGAAGCATACCTTACATAATATATTTATAATATCGCATGCAAGGTTAACCGTTATTGTTTAGTCACCCATTGCCTTCCTCCCTTCTCCCTCAGGGCTAAAATGTCAAACTGTCCCTCTGAAAGGAAGCCTCTGATGTCGGAGAAGCATACCTTACATAATATATTTATAATATCGTATGCAAGGTTAACCGTTATTGTTTAGTCACCCATTGCCTTCCTGCCTTCTCCCTCAGGGCTAAAATGTCAAACTGTCCCTCTGAAGGGAAGCCTCTGATGTCGGAGAAACATACCTTACATAATATATTTATAATATCGTATGCAAGGTTAACCGTTATTGTTTAGTCACCCATTGCCCTCCTGCCTTCTCCCTCTGGGCTATAATGTCAAACTGTCCCTCTGAAGGGAAGCCTCTCATGTCGGAGAAGCATACCTTACATAATATATTTATAATATCGTATGCAAGATTTACCGTTATTGTTTAGTCACCCATTGCCCTCCTGCCTTCTCCCTCTGGGCTAAAATGTCAAACTGTCCCTCGGAAGGGAAGCCTCTGATGTCGGAGAAGCATACCTTACATAATATATTTATAATATCGTATGCAAGGTTAACCGTTATTGTTTAGTCACCCATTGCCCTCCTGCCTTCTCCCTCAGGGCTAAAATGTCAAACTGTCCCTCTGAGAGGAATCCTCTGATGTCGGAGAAGCATACCTTACATAATATATTTATAATATCGTATGCAAGATTAACCGTTATTTACTGTTAAGCTACCCTGAAAACTTAATTTATATACAGGAAGTGTTTGATCTCATATTAAGTTAATATCATTGTATTATCCGTTGTTTAAGTGTCTACTATAGGTATATAAATCAACATCTTCCTAGGTGATAATTACTGACCCCTATAACATTTGGATAGGCCATTAATATCTCCATATGCTGGTTCTAATTATCTGTGCATATTGTATATATGCTGGTCCCTATTTAGTATACAAATTATTCTTAAATGTGTTGTACATTATGTGTGCAAATTGGTACCGTTTGTGTCTGTTGAGCATGTTATAAATGTCAGTTTTCGCTTTTATGCCAGAAGATTTCCTCTCATCTATGTATTATAGTTTGCAGAGATTACCTTCCTCTGCTGATTTTTACGTGCGCATTTTATCCTATATGATAGTCTATGTAACACTTATATAATCTCTTTTCATGCAAGTTGAAGTATATGTAATATATAGTATAGATGATGGTTTCTATTAAAAGCAAGAATGCCTCTTAAACCTGGTTTTAATAGTGTCTAGAACACGATGTATCCAGAATAATTTCTTAAAAAATAATAAAATAAATTTTGTTTAGAAATAATAAACTAATAGTTTCAAAATGGTACAATTTTAACAATACCGTACAAATCCCATTTCATGGAAAACCAAGTCACATTGACAGCTGGGGAAAATTTTAATTCAAAATTAAACAGCAACATTTAAAATCATAAAAAAATTTGCCTTCTGTATTTGTTTATTCTTAACCATTTGTATTCTGTGGTTTTCCTCAGAATATAATATTTACTGAGAACTTCACAAGTATGTTTCTGAGAAAATAACAATCGTGAGATAATTTACAAGTATTAAGTATAGGAAAATAACTTTTTTATTTATTTATCTTATTAACTATTATAAAGGTATCAGAACAAAAGTAGAAGTAAAATTTGTATGAAACCAATTGCATCAATTATACCCACATAAATAACATATACCTAGAGGCTACTATTAATATACAACTGAGCATTTGCAATAACTTTCCTGCTGAAGGAGTTTTTTAGAGTAAAAATCTCCGAGATGGTAGTACCGTAAACCACGTAAAAATATCAAGATTGAGTATTTTCCAAAGTCAATTTTGTTGTTAGGCAAATTCTAACATCAAGAGATAAAACTAATTATTTCTGTTTTGATGTGTTGCATTTATAAAATAACATAAACGGGATTCCCACAAATAAAACCACCAAATTTAAAAACCAATGAATTATACACTCAGAACAATATGTAAGATGTCAGAGGGAAAATGTTACGGTCCAGGTCGGGATATCATTGGTCGCAAACCGTGCTGTGCTGGACCGCTATGGCCTTTCTTGTACTTGTGATCTTGGAAGATGCTCTGGCCACGTCCACTAGTGTCGAATATTGACCACTTTAAAAGGCATTTAACTTCTTTAACTGCATTATGTTATGACTATACTCTCAATACACATCTGATTGTAGTTTATGAGGAAATAAAATAACTTTAACAGATATCCGAACTTTTGTTTGAGAGTTTATAGTTATACAGTTGTGAATATATAGTGAAAATGCCTTTATAATAACACATTACTTAGAAATAAAAGCATACTTGAGAAACATTACGCTAAAAGAATTTGCTTATATACTTAAAAGGCGAAAGTAATCATTAGTGGAACTAAGATATATTTTGATATAATCTAGACCATTGTTCACATTTTTCAAAGGCACAGCAGGATAGTTACACCACACGAAACTAAATTGCGGTTTCCATGTGGTAGATATAATTTAATGACGAATAATAATCTATTCATTCAACTCATAAACTAAAAAAGAGTCTAAGATCATATTTTTAATCTGTATAACTAGCGTTATAGATGATTTGTGTGCATGTGTAGGCTATTTGTGGCACAATAACAATTCCATGTTAAAATAAATTCATGTTTAAAGAGTCCTTGCATTTATGTTTGTAAAAATCGCAAACCGGGAACCACAATTCACGTAAAATAACTAACCACAATGGACAGTGGCGTATTCCTAAAGTATGTTAAAGAATGATGTTTCATAAAAGTTAATGGCTTAAACCTAATTGTAACTGTTAATTTCAAGTATTACACTGTATTTTTCTTATTTTCCCTAATTCTCTAAACACAAATTATAAAAAGCAATACATGGTAATGCACTTTTCTTACAAGCCTTGCCTTGATTCTGGAAAACGTAACTAAAAGTACTCAAATTGAATTTTCCTTGCAATGTTAAAAGGTTTTGTACATTTTAATTTTATCTTTATCAATTTCATTCTTTATTAGGCTTACATACTTCGTTACTTAAAAAAATAACAGACCGACATAGCTTGTATTAGTGTATAGGATATAATATATTAATAGCATCTCTATATAGTTGTCTCTATTTATTTTGTTTATACAGTGTTTGTAACCATTAACAAAGTAATTCCACCCTTTAAGGCGCCTAATTGAGTTTTACTCATTGATAATTAATGAGAATATTCTATCTCCCGTTAAGTTAAACTGTGGTAGAAAATCGTATCACTAACACTACCATCACTTGTTTGTTTGTATCTGCAATATTAATTTTAAATAAATTATAGTTTTCAGCGAATTTCCCCTATAGCGAAGAAGCCATTACCGTAGTCGGCATGGTAAGACCTAGGCCGGGGACCATGATAAATTTTCGTTTTGAGGCTCCCAGATGCCAAAAAAAGCACTCGTTAAAATTAATATATATATAGATTATATATATACACACATATATAGGTATGTGTATATATATATATATATATATGTATATATGTGTGTGTGTGTGTGTGTGTGTGTGTGTGGGTGTATGTGTGTACGTATACCCGTAAGCACGATAACTTTCGTAAAAATGGTCCGATCTTGATGACATTTGGTACAAACGTGTAAGGATCTATTTTATTGAGTTCGAGGACCAGACAAGTCGCTTTAAGCCCCCAGGAAGGTTTATTTTGGGGGCTTTATACCCCAAAAATGGGTTTTTTGAACTTTTTGCATGTAATTCTTTTTAAACCCAAACTTTTGTTTAGACCATTAAATTAAGCTTAAAAAATTTAACAATTTGGTATTTTGATCATTTCTCTACGTCAATTGGTTACCGAGATATTGAAAGTGCTAAACAAAGTACGTTGTCCCATGTTAATCTTAAGGAGATTAAGTAAAATTTTATATCTCGCTAATTAATGAACAAATATTAATGAAATACTGGGTACTGGGAATTACTGGGTATGTGGCTTCATCTGGTTGTAGTCTACTCTTATTTCACAACAAATCAATTTTTACCGATACTTCCCGCAGCAGAAAACCTGCGTACTCAGCCCCCATGTTATTCTTATGGAGAATAAGTCAAATCTTATGTCTCCCTTAATTATGAACATAAATTAGCAAAATTTGATATGTAGTTTCACCTCTTGTTGAGTTATACTGATACTTGCATGAAAACCCATTTGTTTTGCTCCTTGTTGCAGCACACCTGCGTACTCATCCCCCATGTTATTTTTGTAGATAATAATTCAAGTATGGTATACATCGCTTATTTATGAATGGGGATTGATGAAAATTGGTATTTGGCTTCACCTAGTTGAGTTATATTGATATTTGAATGAAAAAACATATTTTGCGTTCCTTTTGCAGCAAACCTGCTTACCCAGCCCCCATGTTATTCTTATGGAGAATTATTCAAATGTTATATATCGCTTATTCATGAATAAATATTGATAATACTTGGTATGTGGCTTCACCTAGTTGAATTATATTGATATTTGAATCAAAATCAGTTGTTTGTGTTCCTTGTGTCAGCAAACCTACATACTCATCCCCAATGTTATTCTTATGTATAATAATTAAAATATTACTTATTTGTGAATTTAATTTCTTAAACTTGGTAAGCGGCTTTATGTGGTATTAAGACAAAAATGTGCATCGGAAATTCGCTGAGTACGCAGGTTTTCTGCGACGGGGTATTATTTATTTATTTTTTTTTTATTTGGTAGTATTTTATTCAAATTGGTTAAAATACTAACACATAACTCGTCTAGTAATTAATAAATCCATGTACAAAATGAAAACATATATTATATAAGTATAAGCACTAACGGTCATCACAGCTGTGATTTTCATTTATAATTGTTATTTATTGGGTCCAGTATGGCCAATATATCAACAACAGGTGCCAGTTAAGTTCCTCAACCTGTGCTGTTGGTTTAGTTCCAAGTAATTTTAAAATGTTAAGTAAAACGTTCAACCGAACACTAACCTGTAAAATTAGGCAGCAATGATATAAATGGTTCTACTACATTGAATATATGTCGTGAATCGGGTATAATCATAACAATAAATCCCTCTTGCTAAGCCTTAATAAATAATAGCATTTATTCCAAGAGAAAACAAGAATTTTATACAAGATCGAATTCTGAATTACATATAAATGCAATCTTTTCTTATCAACGAGTGGAAAATATGGTTGATGGATATTGTAATTAAAATGACATTGTTTGGATTCTTTAAGAAATTAAACTTTTTTATTATAACTGAGAAAATATTCCACTCTATGGCAACTCTAACTCCACGTGGGGCATCGACAGCTGCTCTAAGCCATTGGTTAAGGTTTTGGTTCGGTTTGGTACTCAAATAATAATTTGTCGCAGCGCAACAAACGGCAGATCAAAAACATAAGTTCATGCGATAAGCTACAATATTGATTGGTAGGGTAGAGAACGTTGGAGCCACAGATTTGGAGGATGGAGGAGGTAGCGAAGAAGTCTGCATGGACCTTCAGTGAGAGTGGTGTAGAGGTCACTAGGTGGTGAGAGTTGGCCTATCTGTAATAAGATTTGAACTCACTGAGTCGTATGAGACAGTGACCTCTCTATGTCAGACAACGTGACTCATAACATTCAGCGTGACTTATGACATTGGTAGGCTGAGGGGTCGGTATGGATTCTCCAGCCGTATGATATTTAAAACTCCATCTCGTGCATTCATTTATTTTGTCAATATGTTACAATTGCTACCCAGCATCACAATGCATGACGCTCAGAGAAGCGTCACACGTGTCACAGTGTCGTGATGCTGTTAAGATGCATCGCAGGAGTGAGTTGTGCAAGGTATTGACCGACTGTTTGCATCATAAAGTCCTTGCACTCCGGGAGCCTCTGTTACCAGAATGAGAGGCTGTAGTATCACGATGAGGACTCGCAGTGAGCCACCCGTGACAGAAAGCTTCACTGTCAAAGAGTTGGGTTATAGCTGGGCCGAAAGAGCGTTTCCTCTTTCAGTAAATTATTGTATGTTGCAATGAAAGAACATACACTTTCTTAAGTGTTGTATGTTCATTCCCTAGCATCTCCCTAGAGAACTCCCTAGGTGCCTCAAAACGTATTCTTTGTTTAGTTGGTGAATCAATACTGTGAATTAGGTAATTGTGACTTGAGTTATCCTGAAAAATATGTTGTAACTGAGAAATGCTAAAAAATAAAGGATTTTACTTAATTATTTTATCAACACCTGATTTATAAATTGGACGGCTAAGCTGGAAAAACAAAAGTAATCCTGAAACAAAGGTAATTGGGGAGACGGAAGGCCCTAGAGGCGAAATTTAAATACAACTCATGGGACAGAGCTTATGCGAGCAACCGCATTTGCATATCATTAGCTTCATGATATAACTCGAATACGATTTCCTAACATGCTGATGATTTTATCTAATTTACAATCTTTGGAAGAAGCCACAAACTATTACGGTTATCTGCATAAATTATTTAATAAGTATTGGTTGTAAAGCTTGTGCAGGAATCCGTTTACATATTTTTTTTGCAGAATATATCAATATTGAATTAGATTTCATTTAATATAATAGATTTTGTTTGATTAATACTTAGTTACAAATATAAATAGTTTTCAAAGTTATATCCTGTCGTATAATGAGACAACTGCACTCGTTTTATTTTAATTGTTTTGTTTTATTAATAAAATCTACTAAATTTCATCTTTAATATCATTATTTAACCTCAAATTTATATTTTATTATTACTTAGATTATTGTTTTAATTTATTATGCTTACACAAACTCAGGATTTGAATTTTCGTTAAAATCTTTAGATGCTAGAGCTGTGAGAATACTGGTAGGTAGCTCCAACGTTACTTAAAAAGTTTGATATATCGAGAAATACCTTAGGTGACAGTTGTAAAATAGACTTATCAGTTTGATTTATTCGTGATATATATTCTAAATGAAACTGACCCTATCTGAATGTTAATACAAATCTTGCTTAGTATTCTTAACAGGCTTAATTTATGATGCTTAAATATGTCAATCGTGTATGGCTGAAATGATCTTGTTGTACTTTCAAAGTTTACTTTTCTCGAAATAACAATTATTGCAAACAAACTTTAAGTACTTTGATGTTTGTTAGTTTTGATAACTTACTGCAGTGGAAAGGAACATTTGTATATATTTCCTACATTTAAACAATAATATAAATACATTTGTTTTAGCATCAATTATAAACAATTGAAATTGACTACTATTGTATTAGTATAGCTGTATTATCAATATGTGGGATCAACTGCTAAAGTTAAAGATGTGATAATATAAAAATAGTTTAGAAGGTTAACTTTCAGAAAACTATATTGTTTCAATGTATATGTTTGGTATTTGATGGCAAATATGTGGTTTTCACTAACTAAGTCTGGAATCTTTTAAAATGATCAAATGTAAATCGGAAAAAATCTTCTGATTAAAGACCTATATTGTTTGGGTTAAAGATCACTTGATGTCAGTTTTGGTTTATATAATTTAAGTAATATGACGAACACAACGCAAAGTATGAGTGAAGTTAAGTAGAATTCGTATTGCACTAGCCAAATCATGGCTGTAGTATAAATCATAAGCTAAGCAACTGGAGCAGCACAGTAGCATTAAAATACAAAACCGAGGCCCAAAACTGTAACTCAGCATAGTTAAACACCAAACTAAAATCAGGATAAAAATTATAAACAATGATTTAGGGTGTCACTGGTTGAAATTGATAGCCTTGTACCATCTGTTATGTATGTTTACCGTCTGTTATATGAATACAGTAAAAGAGTATATTTTCAAGTGTTTTGCAAGACGGCTGTTATTACATCCCGTCAAAAGTGACAACTTTATTCTGTACTACTTATTATGTTTCTCTGGTATACGTGAAAATAGTTGATACAGTCTTTATTTATATAGTTTTTAGAATTTGTTTGTTTACTTCAAGTCTGTATTGTAATCTATTTTAATACTTTTTAATTTACGATTGATAAGAAATCCACAAAAGAGTAATTGGAATGACGTGAAATGATTATTTAATATTTTTAACAATTTATATTATCCAATGGATTGCTTATATTTATATATACATATATATGTTTTTAGAAAAACCAAAATTATCCAAAAATTACGTTTATATGTTGATTTCCCATCTTCAGAACTACTAAGTTAAAAACAATTTATAAATAAAAATAAAATATAACCAGTCAACAAATATATATTACTGGCTTACTTTAGCAATCCTAGTTTTCTATTTTTTATTCCAAATAATTATATTTTGGATCCGAAAATACATTATCAGTTAGGAATGTAGGAAAGAAGCAGTTTATGTCAAAGAATCATCCAGGGGATTGATTGTGTCCATACACAAAATTGGAGTACGTGACAGTTTAAACACTTAACACAAATTGAAAACATACGTTTACAATACAAACCATGGTTTGATCTTTAGGCCTTCGAGGGTTAATCTCACTTTCGTAGGAGCACGTTATCGTCAACTGTAGGAGCACGTTATCGTCAACTGGTTGATAACAGTATCATATATGTGACCTTTTTATTCGGTGACAGAAATTCTGGTTTAATATGACAGTTGGATTGATTTTCAAATTTTAATATGGTGTCAAAGACGATATTTGCGGAAAAATGTCTTTGATAATTGAAGACTTCACTTGGGTGGTTTATGGAATTGCTATATATATATGAAACTGTACTATTATACCTAATTTATTGCTTTTTAGGGCTTTGTGTAAAAATAAGTGGCTATTGTCAGTTAAATGTTCAGCATATTTGGATGTGTTACTATGGTGATTTTTAAGGAAATGTTCTTTGTAGCGAATTTTAAAGTTCCGCACTGTTTGGCCAATAAAATATCTCGGACAAGGTTAAGCGTGTATACTCCCGTCGACGCGAAATTTTCTTCTGTTTTATGTCAACTCAAATTTCAGATAAGCTGTTTTTTTTTGTCCAAACTGATGATGGACCTTCGGATCTTAGAATCAAAGTAGGAAACTAGACTGCTAAGGAAAGGCAGTAATATATTTAAATATTTCAACCGATTGGCTAAATTTGTCGGTCCTGGTTAAACTAAGAACACTGTAGTAGCGCTTCAAGTTTACACCGTTAATATTGTTGTTTTAGGTTATTAATTAGGGCAGTGTCAGCCGTTGATCAACGTAGATTGATTATCAGAGAAGATTAATAAATTTGATCTTAACTTTTTATCGAAAAATTCGTATTAAGACTAGATAAATTATTACGATAAACAATATTTTAAGTCAAGGAAACATATTTTTCTTTTTATAAACAACTTTTGCCACCGTATATTTAGTTGATTATTAATTTGTCTACTGCCTACATTTCCTTAACATCGGATCGTAGCTCAAAGTTAGGAATGTATAATTGATAATGTGTTAATGTAGAATTGAAAACTGTTCTAACCATTCAGCTTAACATACCATTAATACCATAGTATCCATTATACTTGGAAGCTTAATTATAAAGAATAGACTAAATGAAATATTCAAAATTCAAATTTATAATCCGTTATTTACAAAAATATGCAAAAATAAGCATGAATTTGACACATGTGAGTTTCACATTTACAGTTTACATTATAAAAGTACAATTGTTATTTATATTAAGTGTTAAACTAATAGCATTCGTATAGAAATCACCGATTGCATCTATAGGAAAAGCTACGTTTGGTTAGGTTTATAAAACTAGATATGGTTTGAAACCAAATAAATATACAACAGTTTCTTTTACAGTGAATTTAAAATTAGAATTTCTCTGGCGATATTGTTTTTTCCTACCCTTGCCTGTAGAAAAATTGCATAAAATTCCACTGAAATGATACAATTGTAAAGAGGTTGGCAGCCTCTATTTTCCTACACCTTCCCCGTTCTGCCTTGGGCTTGTACGTGGAACGTATTGTTACGTATAAAACCTAACCTGTAATGTTACAATAACGTATGGAACGTAATCAAAACAAGGGATGAACCGCTGCAGTACAAGTTAGCCAGTACTCAACAAATATTTTAGCCAGGAATGGGATTCGAACCCAAGAAACGTTCGTTGCCAGGGTTCCGAAGTCCTCCGCTTTAAGGCGGTCCCACAATTCTCGCGAACACGCCCGAACATTCGGCCGAACTCCGAATGTTCTGAGTATTCGCGAGAGGTGTGGGAGCTGCACAAACTTTTGAATACATACGGGAAGTTCGGGATAATGTTCGGCTGAATGTTCAGGCCTGTTCGCGAGAAGTATGGGACCGCCTTTAACCACTACGACAGCGACTCACCGTTCATAGTTAATGACCAATAATGATAATGAAGTGCGTTTAGATGTGTACTGGACATTGCATCTTTTCACAATGTTAACATTAAGAGGTTTATCTGTTAATTTGTATCTATTGTTACTTTATAAAAAACCTTATAATTCAATAGTTCAAACTAGCTTCTAGTTACTAAGACTATTACTAACAACATTAGACCTCGGAAGCTAACCCCAAACCAACTATTATATATTTATTATAGAGATGCATAGTTTATAATAATATTTTGCTACTCATTGTTTTACATAGTACCGAAAATATATAATTGAAATATTTTTACTATCATGTTCATATAACATTAAAAAGGGGAAACATGATGTTCTAATACATAGTACATCTTGCTGGTAAAGTTAAACACTGGTACTATACCTTAAACAATCAAACTTTCAGAAACGAATTTGCAAATAGATTTTATATTATTCATCGTTAATTGTAAATACCACAGCTGTAATTTTACGAATACATTGATTCAATTAACTTGCGACTACAAGGGTTTGAGGGCTATTTAACTACACAAAGGCGTCTGGCTCTGGCACCGAGATGTTGTATATTGATATATTATGGGCCGACTAAACTAATTACAACACAATATACCTGACCTGTTCTCGTACTCCTGCTTTGCATGCGCACAATATGTATTAACTAATTACAAAAATATTTTTCTATTTTACAAAAAATACATTTCTTATGTTTACAATGTAAGTTAAAACGAACTGATAAGTCTTGGTTGTAATTTATCTGTATTTAAAAAAAATATCTTTATCTGAAAAATACACATTATTGTTAGTCAAAACATAATAAATAAACTAAGAGTGATTAAATTTGTTTGGTCAATGAAGAAGGGACGGTTCGACGGTAGCAACGTATTTTCCGATTATAAAACAAAGGGTAAAGTTATTAAATAGGTATATATAAAACGAATTTTGTTGGTAATATTTGTTTTTTAAACTTGCCAAAATGTTTTAATTGTTTTTAATATACTATACAACCGAGGGAAAAAATGTAATCATATTCATCGGTAAACGCTTGCTACTTGCATAGTTGGTAACATATATCAAGGACCTAACATCGCTCTTATATATTAGAATGAACTTTGATTTTAAATACCGCGTTACACTATAATACTTAATATGTCTATATTGAAAACGACCAAAACATCAGGGTAGAAATTGGATACGTATTTGCATAGTTAAGTGAATTTACATAACAGTACATAAACATAAGTAAAGTAATAGCTTAAAACTTTCGAACCTTTATCCAGACAAACGAAAGACAACGATGAAAGCCAATGTTTTTTTCTATAATCATCAAGAGCGAATAGCTAGCATCATTTATTTACAGCTATTATAATTTGTGAGGATACAAATTTATAAATTAAAGCCAAATAAATAAATAAAGTTCATACGGCAAATATTGCTTAGTTAACGGTTTGAATTAACAAATGAATGAAATGATGAAAATAATCTATCATTTTGAGTTGACATATTGCAATAGAATAAAGAAAAATTTCAGAAAAACTAAATTTTTTAACTTGTACTTCATTATACATTTTGAAATCATTCAGGTGTTTGTTTGTTTAGAAAATAAATACCTATTTGTTTGTTCTAGAACTGCCGCTTACACTTTTCGTCCACGTAATGAACTGCTCTTTCCAAGCGAAAAACAACATTTATAAAAACAATTGGAAGGGTCCCTCCAATATTCCTGATACCTCTCCACTGGATTAAGGAATAATTAAAAAGGCTACTGACTCCTGGAATAATAGCTCCCTGCAGCTATCCATTTAAACTCCACATTAAAAACTACCTCTGGGTTTGGTTGGGGGAGGGGCAGGGTAAGAGAGAGAGAGAGAGAGAAAGAGAGAGGGAAAGGGAGAGCGAGATGAGCGCAACAGAACCCATTAGATATTAAACTTGTTTTAATTTTTGGTCTTTGGTATTATTTAAATTTTTTAAATATATTGTTCTTAAAATATATAGCTCCATATAGCCAAAAGAATAATCTATAGTTAATAAGTCAAATGGCCAGTTTGTATTGCGATTGGTTTCCCCTTTTCACCTCAGTAAACTTGTTTTAAAGATTCAAAGGCTTTACTATAAAGGGTCGGATCAAAAGAATAATTTACAGGCCTTTGCTTTGTAAATTTTAAAACAGTATAAAGTGTAAAATATTTTAAAATATATTTTTTATTTGATCAATATGTTTATGAAACGAACCTCAAGCAGTACATTTCTTACTCATTTTACCATGGTAAATGAGGAAGGTGAGCAAAGGGACCAAAATCTACATTTTGCGTTGGCTCGTTACAAAAAACATAAAGTATCCAGCCAAAGCTACTACTTTTCAATAACAATGCATTTTCTCTAGGCATACATCTGAAGACTTGTTCACTGTTCAGAGCCCAAACATTCACATATCACTGACATGAAAGGGTAAGGACCACTGCTATTGAATGAGGTGAAGCTAAAAGGCAATTTATTACTTTTATTAGGCTGCTGTTTGTTTCCTTAACAAAGCTTTATACATTGTTTTAAAGGAAAACAAGGCATAACATACAAGTGGAGTTCAGCGAAAAGCGGTATCATATGCTGGTGTCTGAACCAATCTCACTTTACATCACTGGATTCACCTCTGTCAAGCTCTTGGTAACGAAGAGAAAGCCGATCTACAATGCAAAGGCCGAAGAGCGCTCCCAAAACTACCAGCAATGGAAGAAGAGCTAAACTATTAGAGCTAACATATCAGAGAGTTTTAATGGCTGAAATAAGTTTAGTGGGAGAATTTATAGCGTATATCTTTATGTGCACATTATTGCTTCTACCTCTTACTAATATACAGTAGGTTGTCTGATGGGAATGCCATATTGGAAAAACTGTTTTTATTAACTTGCGGTAGTTTTATCATCCCATAACTCACAAACCTGCTTTTACTCCTGTCAGAACCTTCCTCTAAACTCATCTTACATAATATTACCATCCGACCGCACATAAATTGAAACGGTTTCATAGAACAGAATAGAATTAAGTTACATACAGTTTTCATAAAATCACAGTTGTTCGTTTTGTTGCCAAATTAATTTTTTGTCTTTTAAGTATTTCAAACGATTTCCCCTTGCATCATGTGTTGCGTTCAAACTCGTTATTCATTGATAATTAAAGATTAGTGTCTTCATTTAATTAAAACAAAATTCCTAAATAGTTGTTTTAAAAACAATTGTTTATAACCGACATTCTGCAGAAAGTGTTGTACGGGACTGTTTGCACTACGAATGTTTGATTTACGAGATTAAAAGTTATTTTATTATTTGAAGCCAGTTTTCGAAGCAAGCGTGTCTGTATACTAGAAGCATTGGTCTTAACTATACAAGCGATTACATCCACAAATAATAATCATAACGTATTTAAAGTTGTTTTTCATATATAAAACCTTATATACTTAAAACCAAAACTACACAACGTAATAGTATTAAAGCTTAATGGGTATTTATTTATAGCATCAATTAAAAGAAGTATTTAACTTCTAGCAATGTCATTCAAGCGTTGAAAAAATTAGACTTAAAATTAATAAATGATAGTTTTAAGTAAACAACAGTAATACTATGGGTAAATGGGAAACACTCGCTGGCTAGCTTGCTCTTTGGGTAATTAATTACCTCGCTATATTATGTTGGTTTTAGTACACAAAATAAACTAGCTAGGTGAAATCATAAAATAGGTCGACAGTTAACATTGAATACATTTATTTTCCTTATTACTTATCAAAATTAAATAACAAGTTATATTATAAATAACATTATCGTTCTATTTGCCTTTTGTCAATCATTATCTAGGATAGTTATAAAAAATTATTATAAAGCTAGTTCCCTGTTTAAAAAGATTATATTTAGTTGCGTAGTGTTGATAACAAATGTTGTAAAATAAAACATTGTTTTCCTAAAAATAAATTTTGTGATTTGCCAATATAATAACAAATATGATATTATAGGTATAGTTTTTAACTTAAATAGGTTATCTTACACCCGTCAATAGTCCAAATGTATCAAACAAATTATTCTGACATGTTTCGTTGGAAGCGCAACATGATCAAAGCTTGAAATTTGTCAAAACGTAAAATAAAACAACTGTTACAACACAGAAACACGAACACTGACACGAATTAACTAATAACAACATTTTCGATAGCGCTATCAACATGACGGACACGACACTGGTAGCAGATCTTTTTTACCAGTCAGCTACCAGTGCCGTGTCTTGAATATAGTCCAGGGTTCTCAACATGAATTTTGATAGATTTTAGTATTAATGCACCCCTACCTTATCAAAATTTTTATTCAGATAAAATAAGTAACACACATCAGAGGTTCAAGTACTGACCGGGGTTTTTATGAGTTGAAATATATGTTCCTGATAGTAATAATTGTGAAAAGCTGGGCCAAAAAGCTGTAAGACTTTGAAATAGAGAACTTAGCTAATACGTATAGAGTATTTAGTTAATCGTTCAGAGGATTTTAGTTTTAAAACCAGATTATAATTTAAGTCAAAAAGTAAGAAGCAGTCACTGGGTAGCCTGTGGTCTTAGAGAGTTGACACGATATTCTACAATCATGGAAATCGAGAGGGCGTAGTGCCGCACTACCGTAACATGTTGCTCATAATTATGTTAAAACCAACTGATATTATGCTAAGGGTACAATATTTGACATTAGTAAAGATGAATGTTATAGCCGTAATTTATCTGATAAAGTCAAAGGTTTGGTATTAAAATATAATCAATACAATATTACGAATAGTTAAAACTTATAAAATTTAATATGAGTCAAACGGTTTTAAACATAAAATAAGTGTTACAGACAATTTACATGGTGATCTTTAATTTAAATTTATATCACCCATGCTTTATAGAATTTAGTTAATTTCTGACGATACCAATTGTAAGGTATTAAATTTAATAATGTAGGTGATTAAGCTTACAAATTTGATATCAAAATTGTGAATCAAATCCTTCAAGAAGCGCAATAATACATACAATTATCGTTTATTTTTACCAAAGCAAATACCATTATATTCAGTGTACTAAACCAATATCCCAATGCTTCTAAGTTCTAGATTTAACTGAGTTTTCCATACTGTTGTGGAACTGTAGTGGTTGTAGATTTATAAGTAGAACCATAGATTAAGAATACCACAAGTAGATTCTCCACGGCATAGGAAACGGTATGCTCGGTCTGCTTGTACGGCGAACTTGCCGGCTTACGTAGTTCTGTACGGTTAAGCTAGGGGTGCTAGAGGTATCGCCGTCAAACACAAGCACACTCTGACCGGATAGCCGCTCACACACGCGCGTCCGCACGCCCCGCGCGTCCGCGCCAGCACTGGCTGATATTACTAGGAAATCGCGATTGAGCGCGCCACCGTTCACCCGTTTTGGCCGTCTTCACCTGTTAGCTTGCCGATGAACTAAGGAGTATGTTTAATCTATGGTAGAACTAACATTGGCCTACAAAGGGTTCTTGCATAAGCCTGGATTAAATTAAATAATTGAGTAACACTTCTCCGTCTGCTTTGGATTTCAGTTGGGCCTTAAACTTCCCATATTATACAATGATTATTACAGTTCGAGTATAATCTACAAATAAATAATACTCTTCATAATGAAATAAAAGAATGTAAGGTTATACAAACAACATTTCAAAAAGCTGATATAATTAAAAATGTATATCGATAAAAGAATTATAGGAAAATCTTCAAAATGAAATCGCCAGTCCCAACTAAGCATCAAATAAATGAACAACTTATGCTCCCAGATGATCTAACATATAGTGAATCGCTTTATTTATTATTGTTATATACATATACTTCAGGATGTATGTGGTTATTTTTTTCGAAATTTAAAAGAGTATTAAGATGGAATAGCATTAAAATAAACCCTCGACGAGTGAAGTAATCACTTGAAGTTCTGCGACTGAGCTCTTCCAAATCAGTTGTCAGCTCATGGGGTTTAATCTAAAAAATTTACATATTTAAAAATCTGTCGTCCTCTAATGGTCGTTCTCTTTACGAAAATATGACATTAAATTCCATTAATATCACGTAAAATATTCCTTAAAACATTTGTATTTGTTTGTGTATGTATTATTATATATCTCATGCATTTTACAATACGTTTTGTGTAAACCATACATAAATTATATCTTGGTCGGTTTAATGTTTTGGCCAATTCAAAATGTCAATGATTGATTCAGGAAGGATTTTTCATAGTTATTTCTACATGTTTCTACATGCATGAGCAATTCGTGAGTTTTTTTATTATTTTTTGTGTAGTGGTTTAGGTTAGTGAGTCCTGTCATAAACATCACAGTTATTTTTTTATGTTTTTACAGACGATTTGTTACAAGCAAGAGGTAATTGTGTTATTTTGAATTCCGGGCTCTGAAACTGTTTTATAAATAATGTTTTCATAGAATAAATCCATACAGTACATCCTCGAGATATAACTATGCAATTAAATGCCAAGCCAGACACATATTCACTCGCGGTTACGGAGGCAGGGGGTTATATCACGGATGTGTACATTTACGCTGTGGTTTACTTGACAATCGAACTATATTTGATTGAAAACCTCACTGTTCAATATCGAGAACTGGATACAACTAATGATCAAAACACCCAATACAATAAGGGGTACCCAATTTAGATTTAGATTACCTGGGAACATTTTTGTAATTTATTTATACTGAGTAACTTGTCAAAACACCGATACTTTTTAATTCTAATATCGCTTTGGAATCGAGTTACTTAATGCAACAAATTTCTACAATTTATAAAGCTTTTTGCATTCTTCAAAAACGTGCTATACGAATCTTGTTACAATTGATTTAATGCACCCTATTTATTTATATTAAATATGATTTCTGTTTCTGTTACAGACTATTATGGGCATTAACATTTCTGAAAATAATCTTAGGAAATTATCATATAATTAATTTAACCTGAAACTATGGGTAAATCCTAGTTATACAAATCGTCATACTATACAGCTATCATAGACAACAAAAATATTCATATTCTCACAAATCCAATTCTTATTTATCTCATAAATGCTCAAATATTATAATTTATGGAAAACACGGAACATCATTAGCCTGGTATTCAGGTTATTGTTCGTATCGTTCAAATGTATTGAATCTTTTCGCATTTCATTAAAATCTTCACCAAACAAATGCGGAATGTTTTGAAATTGCGTTATGATAATGATAATGTCGCCAAACGTTTTTGACGGCCTGTTCATGTAATCATAACATTATAGTATTTTTGACTGTGTTTCCTATCAAGAATGATCGGCAGGTGGTATTGATGGATTTAATGGCTAATTAACCATTGTTAAATAAAGTAATGTGATGCATACAAAATTTAGATTTACACTAACGCTAATGCGTTGAATAGGATATGAAACAAATCAGCCATTTAAAATCTACTCAAGTATTTTATTTTCCGCGTTGGTCTGTTTGGATGTCAATGAAGTCGGTCACAAACTTCACCGACATCTACATGGAGTAACCCGGAAATAAACTATAGGAGTGAATCTTCGGACCATGGAAGCCTTAACGATAACATTTTAAGTCTAGTAAAACCCTTTACAGCTTAATATGTTAAACATGGTTCTTTTATTGACACCTAAAGACTCAAATCATCTCGACTCCTCAAAATAACAAGTTAAATTCATCTAATAATTTTGTATTATGCTAAAAATACGTTGAGTTTTTTTCAAGTAATTCTTGAAGTTTACTAAAAAACAGTAGATGACTACAGCTTCCTACATTATAATTTTAAATTAAATCATTCAACAACATTTGAAGGTTTTTATTTGTTTAAACAAATAAAATAAATAAACTGCACTTTTTCAAACATGTTTCATTAAATCTTAACTACGTTTACGCTCACAGGAACAAAACAGTGATTTTTAATGCTATCCCTGGTAAACAAAATGAACTCGGTCGGTTAATGAAGGAATCTTTGATTAGTTATCTGATCGAGAAAAACATATTTCATAATGTCGGCATCGAAATTTTGAAGGCCAATGAGGCAGATCATTTAAAAAAACGGCGTCTATTAAGAATTATGACACATATATACGTATACACATGTAAACATCTTTATATAAAAAAACATATACAAAAATATCTTACGACGAATTGGCTGGTAGTTGTATCACACTGACTGAATTCGTGTTATTCAATGTAAAAGTTAAATGCACGAATATAGAAATTCATACAAGTTTAGTCTCATTTCAAATGCGCTAAAGTTTCCCCTTAAAGATTGTTTATACAAATAAAAAATACAGTTTTAGATACCGTCACCAAATAAAACATGCAAAGGTTGCACAATAAGACCAACCGTTTTAATGTATCTAAGAATAAAAGACTGACCTAACACACAGTATAAAAATATATCGTTGTCAACATCAATGAGTTGTAGGGTAGCATGGTGGAACTTGACCGTACACGTAGTTTAGTGTCTAGCGTATTGCTAAATATCGTAAGTTTGTTCTTAAGATATGGAGTTTTAGTGACGAAATTTTGTAAACAGTACAAACATAAAAATGCTTGTTAAGAGTAAAATGTGTGCAATTTATGTAAAATCAATTCTCAATTTAGTCGACCTTAACAAAATATATGATAACGTATCAATTCGACTCAAAGTTCTGCTATTTTGGACAGTTATCAATCTATTTATATCAATAAAATGTGGTTTTGATTTTTGTTTGATGGCTCTAAAACTATTATTGTTATACATATTTGGTATCAATCAAAAACTTTTAGATTCTAGATTTGCCTTTTGGGGTGAAAACAACATATAGCATCACGGTCGTTAACAATTTCAATGTAAATCTTATGTAGTTATTTAATGTAGGTAGATAACTTAAATGATATTGTAATATAAAATTCATTAAACAAATTATTTAAAATTCTTCTAAATTTCAAAATACCTTGCCATATGCCTATGGGATATCGGCTATTTATGAAAAAAACTGTTACCAAAGTTTTAATATCTGCAGCTTCTCATTCGAGATAGATTTATACGATTCAAAGTGGATTATGAATCTAGATTCTGACAATACTTTGCGCTCCCTGATGTATATCAACCCTTGAGAATCACCTATAAGGAGATAATAGAAGACCAGGTTGATCCTGGTTAAGGTGAGTAAAATCAATTGGTTTTAATTTGTTTAATTTATGTAAACAAAATAAACGGTATTAAAATATTTAAAACCAGTTTTATTTAGTTTTTTTGCAGTTTGTAATGGTTAATATTTTATAGTGATAAATTGATCTAAAACCTTTAGAAATCACATCAATGTTTAATAAAGCACATCAGCTTAAAAAAATACTTTTTCATTCAGAAGTTTAATTTTACTTTTTGGAGCAAAAATTTAGCCGTTTTTTTTTATAAATTGGTTATTTATGTACATTGTTCATGATTGTGAATGATTCGAGAAAACACATTTGCAGTGCTTCATGGATTCACCCTTGGACGAATAGTTGAATGATAAATAGTTGAATGTCATACAATTTTACTAACAGTTTTTTATGAATATTTTCTTCCTATACCAATGCATTAGCAATACATTAGCCATATGAAATAAACCTGAAGATATGATAAATAAATAACAATTGCATCGATACTTAACAAAATATATTGAAAACAGTGATAATACTCTTTATGTAAGTTAGATTTTAATAAATATAGTTTGGGTATTTTATCACATAACAATAACTCCAAATAAGTTAAAGATGTAAATTGATAAAATATTTTACATAAATGTTTGTTTTAGTTATTAATATTTTTATTTTTTATTTTTATTCTTATTTGTTTTTGTGTTAATTTTTAATTTTTGGACATTAAAATAACATCGTATATATTTATGATTCATTTATTCACATTTTCAACACATTTGCTATTTAATGAGCCAGAAAGTAATAACTGAAAGTGTATAGTGACAGCTTTTATCATTTCAGTGCATAATCTCTTCCGATCTAAGTTTACACTAAATATGCTACACAACCTTTTTCATGTATATGCAATAAAAACTGATTAAATTGTTTGGAAAAATACTCATTTTTACATTAAAAAATTTAACAGACATTTATAAATATAGTCATAGGTGTTAGATGAAATGTAACTAATAATAGTAACTATAAATATGACTTATATTGTTCTGTTTGTTTAAATATAAAACAAGTTATACTATCCCCAATTTTGTTGTTCAAAACCTATTTGAGTATCACAAGCGAATCTCTGATACCCAATTTCTATGTAAAACCCTCAGTTCAGTCAGGACCAAACTTTGTTTATTGACCTACTTTGTTTATTGATGAGGTGTTAGTTTCAGTCAAGTGATAATTTTAAAAAATTTTACAAAAGTATAATCAGCTTTTTTTAAGTAAGTAAAATATACTTTTATTTGTGTTTCAGAATTTACACACAAAAATAAGCCACTTTAAATAGTTTCCAGTTTTTTTGTTTGTTTTCTGTTTGTAATTACAATAATTATTTTAGATTTTTAACTTAATTCATTTTTATTATTTCTATTGGATGGCGTCAAGGAAAATAAAATTTAGTCTGCCCCTCAGGAAAGACCAATACAGTGGGATTTTTCAAACACAATGTAAGTTTTGCAATTAATAGGGGTTTAACCATCCTTGTTTACTTATCGTAGAAGCCATTCCATATTAATGTGAATTAAACAATTTTAGATAAAAGTGAAAAATCCTTCCGCTTTTTATGTTTTGATAGAAAAAGTTGAAATTCAGGTGATGAAAAGTAATTAACGATGGCCATCACGTTGCACGAGGCTCAAAGTGCGAGAAGTCATAATGTATCTTTTGATCATGTTGGCTACAGCATATCATTACGTGTAATGTTTTATGCACTGCTCGGACTGGTAGCAAAAAACAAAACATTTTTCATTTTGCATTCATATAGAAACTGCTTTGAGAAAAAGGTTTAAACAATGTAGTAACAACATGTTTTGCAATACATTTTTAGATTTGTAGAGGCTAAGGTTTTTGAGTATTAAACTTTATTATTTTTCTCTACCCTTAATGTCAAAAGTGTCCGATCTATATTGAACAGTTATTGCAATGATTCGCACTTTAACGTAAAATAAGCACATAGTTATCAAATAAATATCTTTATGTTTATTTATTCGCTTTTTTCTCGAAAAATAATGCTAACAATCAGGACCAGAAAATGTTTCCAAATTTATTTTATCGCTAAAAAGGAAACTTGTTTTACCTGACACAGCATAAAAAGACCATATCTTGGGAACTAGGAAACTATACAATGGAAGTCATACGTATTTGCTACTAATATAACTTATACATTGTATGGCCTATGCAAATGGATATTTTTTATAGTTGTTTTTGAGGAAAAATATGTACGTCATTACTTCCAAGCAATAATTGTATTCTTTTGTGACTCAAATTTAAATATGAATTTAAGTAAAAGGTTTGAATGAAATAAATTTATTCAATGTCCAAATACATATTTACTTTTAGAAATTAAAGAAACACATGTTCAAATAAGTTTGATAACCAACCAAACGTTTGAAAGTGTTTTTGAGTTTGGCTTAATTTAATTTTAAAAATAATTCTTGGATAATTGTTTTTTTCTGAAATTTAAAGCTGAATATTATGAATGAAATAGTTCCCTAGTTTATCTATAACATGCTGTAAAGCACATAACAGGGGACTACAATAATATTTTTGCCTATTGGATGAATAAATAAGTTTATATATGACATCTTTGTTATCAGCCCGGTTAGTGAGACTTTCACCTTTATTGTCATTAGACGAGTCTCTACTGGACTTGATGACTGTTAAATTCCTTACATAGACGACTGGATATTGAAGAACTGGGAGTAAATATCTGTTGACTGGAAATTGGGTGACCTATTAGGTAGTTGAATTTTTGTACACTTTGATTGCCGGAACAAAAGTATGGCTGACACATGGCGGACAACTGATAAATCGTCAACGTCAGATATGGAAGTATGTCACCACACCATATGACCTGTGACAGATAGCGTTGTCAAGCCGGTTGCCAGGTATGTTACCTCATGCAATATTTTTCATTTCTGCTACATGTGTTAGGAAACCGACAACGTGTCTAATAAGGTTTTTACTATTACATTTACTTTTACTTTTGCTCAAGTCCTCAACGTTAATAGCCTACAGTTCACATTTTATTCATGCAAATAGCCTCCTGGATTTATTATCAACGTGGAAAATATACCAGGTCGTCGTCAATCCACTAGGATCTAGGATCTAGTGGATTGACGACGACAAGGAATGTAACCTTATTTTCTAAGTCGTACACCTTTTAAACGGAATAATATTTGTAAATGATACAGCAGCTCTTGAAAATGTATAAAGGTTCACCTTAAGTTGCCACAGTTGTGAGATCATGGTCTATGATAGTCCAGGTACCAATGCTTTTGTTCGCTTATCGTTACCCAGGGACCATGAGAACAAAAGGTGACAATTGTTATCAGGTACGAAAAACCCCGGTCTCCAAAAAGGCTACACAATGTTAAGCTTTATTTACATGTGTAACATGAGTTCAGCAAAGCAGGACCCAATTTGGCCAAGGTAATTACATTTCTTCCTCTGCTAGTTGGAATTACCTGGTTGCTTTTTTAGCGCCGAGCTTCCATTAGCGATTTCAGGTTTACAAATGAACGGGAAACCTCGCTTTATTTATTGTGGGTGGAATTTAAATACAAATACAAAATATAGCGTAATCGTTTTATATAATACATTTCTATGCTGTATGTTGTTGTTTTACAAGTCTGTTAAAATATCCCCAATATAATTATTTGTAGTGCACTTTAACTATAATTTTTAGCACCAATTAGTCAAGAATTTCTAGCATATAGTTTAGTTATCTATGTGAGGTTAAAATTGCACAACAAAACAGTTCTCTTCAGGAAGATTTGTATTATGCAGTTTAACAAATGTTTCAAGCTCCTTTTCACTCTTAGAATGATAACTTCCATATCTGATAAACGTCATATTAATCATAAGAAACTTATCATAATAGTTGCTTTAGTAACGTGTGAGAAACGAAATGATGTAGAACGGAACCTTAATAGGCTAAATGTGTTGTTTTCTATCGTCATCGGTCATAGTCATAGGTTTATTGGAAGAATATACTTGAATAACTTGTTCAGCTATTTTCTTTAAATGTAGTAAAAACTTGGCCCCTGAATCTTTACCACGGTAGAAAAATATGTGGAAAAAATAAATTTACTATGGAATACAAGTGAAAGGCGACATTTTATTGCACACTCCGGCGCACGCGTCACGCTGGAGACGACTCCATTGAACGCCGAGACTGCAGATAATGGACTCTGGATGCGACTCTCGTAGAATGACACTTTATCAGTAAAATGTTGTATTTACATCTTAGAAACATAACCTCAAATAATAATATTTAAACCCTCTATGAGTTGATTTAAAATTTGGATCTATGTAAACAACATTTTATATTTTTTACATAATTTACATTTTCAAGTAGTGAAAAAGTATAGTACCTTTTAGAAACCATACTTATAATTTAATAAATATAAGTATGACATGAATATATAAGTGATATATCATCCATTATGTATTTGTTACTCAATAATAAGTCACGTTCCCTAAAAGACGAATATCTAACATGAAAATATATATGAGATCACTCTAGTCGTTTATAATATTGTATGTTTCACGTTTTAATATATTTCATATTATTAAAGGCTATGAACAAAAGTATTCCCCCTTGACAAATTATAATTGGGTGTTTGTATAGGAAAGCTTTATATCAAGAGTAATATAATATTCCAACCTGTTTACGATACCTATTATCTAGTTTATGAGGATTTACGTTAAATCTAAATCATAAATAAACATCGGTCAACTATACAGACACTCGTGCAGTAAACATGAACTGCTGGTTCGTGCTGCTTTGACGTCACAAATAGTTATATAGAAATAACAACAACGTTGGTTAGCTTTACACAAAAAATAATATAAATACCGCTTGGATAAATAATATAAATTATGAAAGTAAAATATAGTCTTCAAAGCGTTAATAGTTTGGAAATGTATTCGGTAAAGTCGATAGATTCTTTACAAAAATTATAGCATTGAGATATAAGTAAAACTCCTTTTAGTTAAAACAGTTTTTGAATTCTGTGACATATTTAAATAAGTACAAAAAGTATACAAATTTAGTCGCGTGAAAATAGTTTTACACACGCTCTGGCTCAGTGAATAGTTTCGCCAAAAACAGTCACGGGATAAAGACTAACAACTATGACTCTAATTGGTCTTAAAACAGGTCTTATTGGCATTATTCTTTTAATTTAAATTAGCACAGATTGCACAATATAAATCCTACACAGTGTATTGTTGACAACAACCTTAAATATAAGAAAGATGAGATATGTTCAATTTAAGCAAAGCCTATAACTTTATATTTTCAGTTATTCCCAACAATTAGTAACATTAATCAATTACAGAAGATGATTGTTTGCAATGTATTCTAAATGTGATAGTATGATTAGCAATGTCTACTCAACATGAAAAGTTGCAGTTTTAACTGAATATAGTAATCTGCTGTTTCTACTAAATATGAACTTTCACAGGGAACGCTAATATTAACAGTAAATAACAAATATTATGTTACTTACAACAGTTTCTCCCTCCGGCACATGTCGGAGTACAATTCACAACTTTGTGAAAATAATAAATAACAATGATAAACTATTTTAACTATAGCAATACACACGTGACAAATAGAGACACTTATTAAATAGCAATGCATTTAAATTAAGATTGATTTAAAATTGTTTCAATTTAGACAGGCTGCAACCTTCCCTGACCCGCGTGCGTTGCACATGCCCTCGCGAAAAAAATAATTTAATTTGCCTAAATAAGAAATGTTTTCTTTTAAAAATTTATTGCCGGAACTACAACCTCGTCAGACGGAATATATCAGAAGAAAGAAAATGAATACTTGTTGAAGCAAATTGATGAAAACTTCCAAGTAACACTTCAGACAGTTAATCCCGTCTAGACTGGTGTGGCCGCTGGTATTAAAATTTAAAGGTTTTAGAGAAACACGCACGAGCTAAGATAATGAAGAAATGGGGCGAGTCGGAGGATTCCGTTTGTATTTACCAACTCTACAAAACAAGGCTGACTAATCACGTGGCCGTGTCGGTTTCAACCGTCACTCCTGTACTTATGTCTGCTTGTCTGTCCTACTGCGTGTTGTTGCGAGTCAAATGTTCTGATTTTTAAATAATTGTTTTTGACTCGTAATAGAACAATGACACACGACCATTTTGTTTGAATTGAGACTGCGTATGGCCAGACACTGGCGTGGCCCTTTAGAGGCACCACCTTATTATACACTTCATAATTACAGTTGATTTGACAGGAGTTTGAGTTGATTTGTGACTAAAAAACTATGGCACCTAAACACTGGCCTGGCCCTGTAAAGCCAACACCTGAAATTGTACACGGGACACAATATTGACGCGTATGTGAGCAGAGTTGTGCACCATTGTTTCTGAAGTCTCAGGAGACGTCTCTTGAAGGAGTCGTAGCCAGCATGTTAAAAAATGTCCAGATCCTCTGAGATGAAGTTTTCATGCCTCTGTATTCGTAAGCTAAATCTTATAACACCAAACTAAAAACCCTTTCCCTTTATAGTAAAATGGTTAAAAAGTTGATACTGCAATAATATGTAAATAATATTACGATTAAAAAATTAAGACTTTTTTTGTATGCCAAAATTCGCATACATATATAATCCAAAGCTCGAATTAAGAAGTTTTTGAAAGAATCGATGAATTAAATATACAAGTTTTTGTCGGCAGCATTAACAGTTTAAACATAAGCTATAAAACAATAGTGTTACAAAATAAAAAATTTATAAAATAGTACAAAATACAAAATATTATATGATAACTAATATTTCAAATATCAATGTTTAGAGGGGGAGAAAATTAGAGGGAAACGCATTTATGGGCATAAATAAACGTCCCACTTGTCAAGTATATTTTAAGCAGAAAAAATGTCAGTGGTTATTAAATATTTGTTAAAGGTTCTTAATAATCTGTATCAACTTTTTTTATAAATTATTTACATTTTAAATTTATCATATATTACTTTCCTTTATAATTATAGCTGACATATTTCTTTGTGCCATCATGATCTATTCCACCTGAAAGCAATTCTCCTCGTTTAAAATTAAATAATCCTAAACATTATATTAAAAAAAAACAAAAAAAACTAACATTTATTTTATTTTAGACCCGAGTTGCAGGACAAGAACACCGCAATAGCAATGATATTTTGGTTTTAATGATGAATATCTCAACCAAACTTTGATACTTTGATACTTTGATACTTGATCTACTTTTTGATCAATAAAAATGTTTTTTTTTCTGCCTAACCAGGCAGTGCGGATCCAAAAGTAATATCTGCACTGTGAAATATTAAACATTCCACCATTCTGAACCACCGACATGTCCATACATACACTGGTTGCAATAACTCGTAACACGATTGGTGGATTTTTATTTTAGAACTGTGTTGTTTGAGGTTTTATAGAGAATAGAATTCATGTAACTATGAACAATTTAAATGAAATAAACTGGTGCTAAAACTAAGTAATGTTAAAATATTTGTAAATGGTCAAATGAGAGTTTTTTTATGTTTTGTTTTAAATTTAAAATACAGGGTCATTCAAAAAGAACCGATGATTATAACAAATATGTTTATTGACAAAATTAGTAAAACGTAATTGCAGATAAAAAAATAAAAAAAGTTTTTACAACAGATTTTTATATGGCCAATGTTAACGATATTCAAGCGTCATAGCGAAATTTAGGCTATCGCTTAACATTGCTACCTTAAGCATTGCATTGCGCATTTTGTTAGTAATGCTTGTAATTACAGCTATTATTTGCAGTTCCTAATTTAGGCATTTGAAATTGAGGTAGGCCCAATTTTCTTCCAGTACCGATGCTACACCACAAAAAGGACAGTGCTCTACCACATTTAAACAATGATGTTCGAGATGTTTCAGATGAAACATTTCAAAAGTAGTGGATTGGGAGGGGAGTACCTATTCAACTACCACCACGAAATCCAGACTTAACTCAAACGGAATTGTTTCCGGTCCTATGTTAATAAAACTGTACCTGTGTAATTACACTGTAACACTGTCCTGTGTTTTCCGAGAAGTTTAAATTCAAATTCAAGCAGAAGGAGTATTTAGTGGACACATGATACAATGGCCTGGCAACCTAGTTTTAAGTCTAATTAAATCTCAATGAAGATAGTCGACTCGCCACATGCTCCAAGTCGGGGTCAACGTGGTCCAAGAGGATAAATAAGTAAGTAAGTATTACAAACCTGACCCAACTAAAGAGCAGATAAGATATGCTATTGCAAGCATTACTTAATAAATGCTTTAAATGTTTGGCAAGAGGTTGAATTTCGATTTGACGCCTGCAAACGGTGAATACATTGAGATATATCGAGTACCAATAAAACCTCTTTCAGTTTTTCTAACTGTACATATATAAATGTTACCATAAAGTTGAATATGGTCAGATGAAATTGTTGTTCAAATGTTTGCATTTTTTGTTTGACCCTGTGCATTGAAGATGGGCGATATAGGTCGGGCAGATAATTAAGCAATTATGACAAGAAAATAGGGGTCTAACATATTTCGTAGAGGAAACATAGAGTAAGGCCGTGCCATCAAGGGAGAAGGCGATGTAAGAAGGGACAAATCATCCCTCCTTCCTTTAAATATCTTAACACTGTAAAACAAGTTAAAGTTTATAGAATGCGTATGAAAACGTGCCCATAAACCTACTACGTCCTTGTATTTTTTGTTTATCAAATCTTCAAGTTCATATGGGTAGAATTTTCGTTGGAATAGGGTTTTCTAGACACAGTTAAGCTTATTTCATGTTTGATCAACAACACCCCTGGTAGCCTGTACTCTGTAACACTGATTGGTCTAAATAAGGTATCACTCACAGGCGATTCCACTAGATAAAGTTTGTACATCACGTGATAGAAAATTGTCATCCTTTGGTGAAAACCTCGATATTCTGAAGAGCTGCAAGAAAGTGTAAAGTGCTTAGTCACAGTGTCTTGTTGTTGGTGCCATTAATGGGCCACATACCAGTGTGTGATATCTGTTATCGTACCGTCATTATTAGAATAATATTGACATTGAGTTTATTTATTATTCGCATGTACATTCAGTGAATCCTATATTTATTTGTTATTCACATAATATATATTTGTTTACTGTTAATTGTTACTCTCATGCATTTCACATATTCATATTAATTTTTAATATTATATTTGTATATTTAAGGAATATGACACATTTATTCGCGTATAAATATTAAATTTTGGGTTAATTCATGTACTATTTACTGTCGTTATATGCTGAAAATGTTGTCATCTTGCAAGTGATGTTACTATATACGCTGAAGATCTGTAACTGTATTGGTTTTTACCGTTAATAAATAAATAAAGTAAAAATGTGATGAACGCATAGGAAGAATTATAAGGAATAATTCCAAGATAGGGATAGACTGATGAACGAACCGCTAAATTTGACTCTGGTGGCACCTATTAGAGCTTGTTTCTGGAACTTCTGTTAGCAAATAATATATAAGCAGGACGCCATTTTAATTCTGTCACTCTCTCACATGTATAGTATCTTTGATCGGGGAAGGTCAGTCAGTTTGTTTAGATGTCTTGGAGTAATATTTCCCCACTTCTCCCTACTGATTACCAAATTTGGGTGGCTCATTTGCCTCTTTTCTGCATTTTTAAGGTCTCTCCAGTTGTATTTATAGTTTAATGTTATTTTAATTTACTTTACTGAAGGGAGTTTTTTTTTTTATATGTAATCTTCACTCAAAGGTTGTAGTCACTGCTCTCAGGAAACTACATGAGTATTACTTTGACAGTTATTATAAACAGTTGTTATGATTCTTTTCTTTTGAAAAGATTCCCTTTTGATTTGAAACTACGTAAGCCCAATGTTAATTTTTATAATGTACAAATTAATTTTTTCCATTATTGATTTTTCCTGGGATTGAGACCTGTCTAGAACTTATTTTTAACCCAGAAATTAGTTGATTTACGACTTTTAAAGGAACTCGTTTGAGCTGTTTTTGAGATCAGGGTTGACGCAATCAAGCAAACCTTACTCCTATATTAGAGTATAGGATTTACCTTCTTGTACTTGGATACGGTATAAGATATCATATATTTTCCATTTTTTTAAGAAGTTTGTTTTTGTATTTCAATGCCAACGGTGTTTTTGTTAATATAGTACACAAACTCTTTTTTAGGAAAAGCGGTCCAAACCTTTCTAATTTACTTCCTGTAAATAAAATAACACAAATAATGCTGATAAATAAGTTATTTAATAAAACAAAGTGCTTAATTTTTCGTATTCAAGCTAAGTGCGTTAAATACACTTATATTTTTATTGAAATAAACAAAATAAAATTACATTTTATTTAATGTTACTGAGGTAACCATCACAATGCTTATTAAAAAATTCGCCTAATAAACAAAAATTACATATATTTATATACAGAGCGTTAATACTCCATAGGCCATTTCAGACGTATTTGTATAATCATATTTATTAATAATGTCTCGGGAAAATATTCCACGCGAAAATGTTTAATAAATATTAAAATTCATTAAAATCTTTAAAGGATGTACAATTAACAATATATATTTATATTACTCCATTTATATCATCATGAAAAATAATAACTGGTTAATAAATAAGTAGAGCCTGAAAGCGTGAATTCATCTTGACTGCTAATCACAGAGTCAAAACATCATTAACATATGTAATTACACTCTATGATTATCTTTAGCTGTTTTAATAAAGTGCTTTTCACGAGAATATAGAATTTTGTTGTTACGTTCTTATAATTTTACCACGTTAATTCATAGATTTATGACAATTGTGACTGATGGTTTCAAAACAAATTGTGTATTGTTTTAATCAAATATGCCCATTTGACAAACCATTCCATCGGATTACAATTTGTATATTGCGTATATTTATAGATTTTAACACTTTTATGAAGATAGTGTTTAATATTATTGGAGAGTATATAATACCTTTATATTAATCATATGCAGATAGGCTTCGGTGTGGTAATAATATAAGGCTTTAACGCAATTTAAAAAAATAAAACATTGTAACTGCCACGATTAATCTGTAAAGTTAAAACAAATTATGAACCTTTTTTCTGTCATCCGATAGTTTTACATGTGCATTTCCAGTCTGTAAAGTATGGAAAATAAAGGAATTATTTAGTGATATTTTTAAATCGGAATAAATAAACAATTTATATACGATTCAGAATGATTCAAAGACCTGAGCTTGAACGTGAAAATTGCCATAGAGCTTGATCTTGGGAAGCCTCCAAAAACATAAAAAACCTTCTTACATCTTGTGGGCTGTCCCAGTTAGATGATACAAACATAATTTAAATGTAAAAAAGATAAATGTTATCCATGCTATCGATATAAAAATTTCCTTTGCTATATTTCGAATGGAAAAAACACGATATACAAGCAATCCTGCTTGTCACCCCGTACAGCGTTTATTATCCTTCGTAAATTTGAGGGCGTGCGTAATCTAATCTATTTTAATCTAAGTTTGGTTTCTATACAAATATTAATTTTAAAATACATGGAAAATATTAACTGGAAAAGTCAAAAGTCAAAGTAAAAATTTATTTACTGTCGTAAGCAAAAGAAAATGCGAAGATAAATGCCAGTAATAAATACATGGATTTAATTGGAATTAATTAATTAATTAATTGGTTGAACATAAATGTGCACTGTAATAATCATTAAGAAGTAAAAACTAGTTTATACTATTCCTCAATATTTTATAATCTGTTAACAATTTATTCTTATTTGGAAGGCTATTTACAACTCTTTTGATGAATACAAAAATTGATTCTAAAGAAATGTGTAGAATTTGGTATGATTGCCAGGCGGTTGGTTGGGCAATTGTAGGGAACACTGTTAGTTTTAAGTACCAAGAATTGTTTTAAGAAATCATTTGAAAACAATTTTTCACTGATAATATATAAACTCCTTCAGTACTTTCTCGGTCAGAAAAAATTATGAAAAACTTAAAAGTTTATGCAGAATTATAGCTTCTTTGTAATTACCAAACTTTCAGCGTCTAACATAAAATCTTTATGGATGATAGTATATTGTATATCATATACGTCGATGATAACATAAAAATGAGGCATTTTTAATTCAACATATAAAGAATAAGATTAATATCCATTATGCATGTTTATGCATTCCATAAGTGATCACATGCCATTTTATTGGTAAACTGTGCAAGTCATTTTACTCATATATTTTACCTACTTAATATAGTTACATAACTTGAACTTGCGGTCGGCTCAGATAACTTAGTGCATGAAAAACTAGGATGGACTTCTTTCATGGACAGTATTTTACTCAAGTTACAATTACGTTTACATGCAATACAATCTGACTACTTCATACGTTGTCAAAAATGATAACTGATAAAGAACGTAATTCTTGATTCTTCATGGGCTTACAAGTTTGAATGTGAAACTTTTAGAATGACATATTGTTTATACAGTATAATATAACAGTTTTGATGTTATTGGTCCATGAAATACGAGCGACTAGCGCTACAAGAGAGCGAGCCTAATATTTGAATATTGCGTGGTTTTAAAATACAGCTCAGTATCACACTGCACCTGTGTGCTATGAAATTCTCGGTTGAATCACTTATTTGATTATTTACGACTTAATATTCAACCTGAAACTCCTTATTTTCTTTGTATTTTTCATAAACTTAATGTATGTTTATCTTGATTTGGTTGTAGCTTTAAAACAAATTCTGAAAAATAAGTTTAACATTTATTTTAGTAGTGTTTGTTTAGCGTGTTCTACACGTCTTTTACAAATTATTACCGTTGGCATTTTGTATGTGAAAGCTGGAGTTATAAAACCATGTTTCAACCTGTTAAATGTTAGTATTATGAACAAATTTTGTTATCTGGAGCTTACGTTATTTATTAAGTATGCCATTTATTATTCACACTAAAATACAAAGAATGAAAAAACCGTGCTTTTCATAGAGTGGATTAGGTGTTCACTCCGAAAGAATGAAAATCCACTCTCCATTAATGGGAAAATTTATCCTTTAGAAAAGAGTGAACATTTCTTTAATTATGAGATTAAAAATTCAATCTTTCATCGAATACATAATCATCTTTTGAAAGAGCGAAATCCACTCCTATTTCGAGTGTCTTTGATTGTAAGAATCAACAAGAGTTCCTCCATGTTGGATTTGTTTCGTTGTTGTTGATTGGCCTTGGTTTTGAGGTTATGTCCAGCGAATATCCGAGTAACAAAAACAACAAGTTTTCATAATAACATACATTACGTTATTGAACGCTTTAGTTGCCCATGAGCATCTAAGCTATACCATGTTGATGTTTAGCTTACTAGTGTTGAGTGTACACTACTGAAGAGTAGGTAGTGTTTTTTTCACTGATTGTAAACATGATATTATATAATTGTCTATGAACACATATTGGTAAAACTTGGTATTTTGATAAAATGATAAATTTTTCTATTTTGGATAAACCGTTGAGGAAGGATGGGCTTTGCAGGTTTACATTGCCCTAATGGGAGAAGCAGAAGCCGGTGACTGGAGCCTCCTCTTAATCTAACCCGCGATTTTGTTAGTGTAACATAAATGCTCAAATGTCCAGAGGCATTTGCTAAAGTATTCATGCTAAGAATTAATTTAAATTACAATAACTTTTTATTTTTCAATGAGTTTTCCCTAGTTGTGACAGCGTCTACCACAGAGATAAAAATACACGTACAAAAACAAATTTTAAATGTACACGATGAAAAAAGTCATAGCCTTAATAAAAATAATTTTGTACAAAATTAAGTGATATTACATCATAACACAACTATTTCTCTAGGTACACAAAAACTAAGTGCCTACAGTACATACCTTTGAAAATAATGATGTAACAGCCATTTACCTTTTTTTACCTTTACCACAAACTTTTTGGCCAACCTTGACAGACAGACCACTCAATTTATCGGTTTTACTATATTCTTACTACATTTTAAAACCCACTAAGATTTCAGAGCAATGTCTTTTACCTAATAATAAATTTTCCTATTGTTCTTTTACTCGTTTACAACTAAATAATGTTGTATTAAGTAGTGACAACATTTGCTAGGGGGTCTGGGGTCGATGCATTAAAAAAGTCCATCCGGAAAGGTTGAGTGAATAAAAAATTCAGACTTCTGATAACTGCAGCCCTTGTAAAAACAATGTAGGCTGCACACAATTCCTAATTCTCCCAGCACAAGAGACTGTTACAGTTCTGATGTGTAAGGTTACTATTGATATAGGATATGTTATTAAAATATCAAAATAATGAAGTAGGCCTATTATTTAGCAACATTATATATAATAATACTAACTTTCAAATGCTGGATGGATTTAACCCAGCAAATTTTGTGGAAATAAATAAAAGCTTAAGGGTCACAAGGCCTAGTTTTTTTTAATGAGTACTGTAGAAGAGAGGTGGAAAAATGGTTTATGCACACACAAGGTGGCGAGTCCGTAGTGTGGGAATCCTACCAGTCATGGTTTATCCACTAAAAAACCTTATCTGCGCTTTTCAACTCTAACCCGGGAAGTGTTTATTGCATTGAGTTAGGCTAGGCCTTATTTAGGCTTAAGCCCTCAGGAAATCATTTTTCTTGCTGAAAAAACATGCTACGACCTAGCCACATCGCAGTCTAGGTCCGTAATCTTTGCACGAAGCATGCCAAGGACTAGACGTGGCACGGATTCCCAGTTGCCCTTTTCCTCCTATCATCATCTCACTAACCTTATACACAGTCAACGCACCAATCTTTTGAGGCCTCTTGGCGTGGCCTTTCCTCAATATGGGCAGCGGAAGAAATTGTGCTCCACATTCATCATCATTCATCATTGTTTCGGATTAGGAAACCCCAGAACAGCTGATAGTTACATCTTCCACAAGCGGGAATATTGCGCAGGTTACCGGAAAGATAGGATATAGCAGGAAAGGAAAGGGTGGGAAGGGACGGCAGCCAAATCGACCCTTCAGAGGTCAAACGCCCGTGCCCCTGTGACAGCTGGATGAGGCTCTCAAACAGGGGACCCTCGTTTTGCCTTCCAACTCGTAAACTCAACTGACAGGGTATCCATGTACAACAGCCAGGGAACATTCATTCTCAGGTTGGCAGGTGGGGACCAAACCCGGAGATTCTGTCCCTAGCTGCTGAAAATGGAGGGACCAAAGGTGATAGGGAAGTTTGTCATAATGGACAGCCAAAAGACTTACCATATGTAATGACAACTTCATTTGCTGTACCCAATGTGAGCCTCAAAACTGGTAAAGACCAGTCTTAAGGTAGTCCTGGGACCCCTGTGCTCCACATTATCGGGCACGCCCAGGAAGTAAAGCAGTCCAGAGAAAGTAGCCTTACCCATAGCGTAGAGGTATGATTGGAAATAGCCTTGAAGATCTCCAGGTCTATTAATCACATCTCAAATAAAACAGTACCGGTAGGGATTAATTCTCTTTAATTTAGATAAATGAATGAGGATAATGACAAAGAATGTGTTAAGTGATTTTCAAGTAATAATATTTTAATTAAAACAAAACTCCAAGTTAAATATTAATAATAATTTCCTACTTATCTGCACTGAACATGAATAAAAGCTTGACAATTTCCTTCTTACTCACAGTTTTATTGCTAGAGGAAACTTAATTTTTGTTCTATCATATTCTTTGGTCTCCAAAGTATCTAAGTTATGTAACCTGTATGATATGCCCAGGAAGTATTCAAGCACTCATTATACTGTGCATGTAACAGTGGTGAATTAAAGGGACACTTAATTAATCAATAAAAAAGGTTCTTAGGCCTATCAGGCATCTATCAAAAATAGTTTTTTTTTTGGGATAGGCCCAGGTCCGTACTCAGCTTTTACTTATACAACACTGTCCTAAATGAGACACTGGCCCGGCCGCCCGGGCCCCCCTGACAGACCGGGCCCCAGTGCAGTTGTCTCCCCGCTTGCCCCCCTGGATAGGCCTACCGTTTATGTTTAGAATTATTAATAATTTTTAATAAGTGAACTATGGGTTAAGGAATAAATATCAATATTTAACAGAGTGTATTTATAGGAACCTAAGTAATTTAAAAAGCTTCACATATATTATACCCTCGTTTTGCCAACTAAGGGCAACATTAAAATTAATTTAGTAATTAAATACAAACAGTGATTTTTCTAAGAGGCGTACAAATTAAATATAGTCTGGCAGTTGAACTAAACACTTTTATTTCACATCAGGCATTTTATAAACCAAGAATATACTTGTTATCATTTGAAATAATTTTATAATTATAATCCCCAACTCCTTCACCAATTAAATTAAAATAAAGCGCGTCTTACTGTACTGTGGAAGTGACTGCGTCCGAAAATTCAGGTATATCCGTAAAACCTCGTCTGCAATAAAATAATAGTTCCAAACGAATTAATTACTATATTTCAAATCATTTTATATTTAATGTCATTTGGAATTTAATTATTAAAACATGTGCTCTTGAACAAACAAAATGAAACAGGATTTAAATTACATTTGATTTTAAGTTTTACAAGTTATATACAACAGTTAATGGAAAATATTATTTTAAAAATGAACAATGATATCTACACATTTATCTCAACATAACTTCAATTCATGACAAATATATAAAGCAATTTAATGAAATACAAAACTTACTATTTCAACGAGGCAGATTTAACTCGTTTGGACAGCAGTTTTCCAACGATTTATTCGAACATTAAGTATTTAAAACGAGGCCTACGCGTCTGCACAGCCACGTGTCTTCTTATATATAACACACTTTAATTTACATTTTGCATATGTTTATAAAACCTCATAGATCGGGTATAAATATCCCCCTACCAAGAAAATTTCAAAATTGAAATTATACCTACTTCAAATACATATTCTTAACTAAAATAAATCCTCAAATATATCAAAATGCCAATAATCAAACATTAATAAAAAAATTCAAATCTCTATACAATCATTTATTTAAAAAACTATTTCCGCTTGTACTGGTGCTGAACTCTACTGGTACAATATACAACTGGACTCAATTAATTCCATCTGTTACCGCTAGATAGCATAAGACTTCACATCTGCTGACGTTTGTTTACATTTTAAAATCAATTGAATCTTTAAATTTGTTCACACACAGTTTACCAGCAAATTTATGATGAAATACAATACAATAAAATAATTGATATAAATTGCAACTAAGTGAACTATTGACACTAATTTTTGAGCAATATTTATTTATTACAGTATTTAATATGATTCCCATTGAGGAAACTAACGGTAACTACTCCTCCCAAAATAACTTTCTCTTTTCAAACAATATCCTGCTTGAGGTCAGTTCTCAACTTAACTGAGTCATAGTGCGTGTGTTTCTTTGTCAGTGTGTCGCGTTCCTTGTTTGTTTCAGTATTTTTTTGTTTGTTTTGAGTGCAGTGCATTTTTTGTGTTCCGTGTGTTTTTGTGTATTGTATGACAAATGTGCCTCGTGAAAACATCATGTATCCTTAAAACTACTTAAATTAATATTCACTCAACGATTATCGATTCATTCGCATTTATACGCGCCGGCTCATATTCTCACACATACATACTCATACATACAACATTTATTCAACAATTATATTAACTGACAGCGGACAACGATATTTTGATTAACTTATACAATCCCTTAAATTATTGGACAATTTAAAACAACTTGACCTTTCTTTAACTTCGATCAGTTTTCTCAATATTCCTCATTTTCCTTTCCTTTATCTCAAATAATTTATCGAAATAAATGTAGATTTGTTAAAAATCACTTAAATTATATTTACAACAGCTTAGTTCTTCACGAAGCCATGGGAAGTGCAACAAATATTTTGAGAAAATATTCCAGCTTAAAATGTCTTCTTTCATTTACGATAATTTCAAGACATAAATATGCAATTTTCGCACCTCGTACAGGTTCGCTACATTTTGCACTAAAACAGTACCTTCACTTATGAAATACAAAATCTTGTAACGTCCGATGTATCCAGGCGCTAATTTTTTGCTGAATTTATTTATCATGTTACTCAAATAATGGGTCTTTATGTAAACTAATGAATTAACCTTAAAGGGATGATTGCACCGGGGAAATTGATATTTATCACGTCTTCTGTTTTTCGCAATACTTTCTTGATTTTGTTCATCGCTCTTCTTAAGTTTTCAGTTTTCTGCTCAGGAGTAAATTTATTGGAGACAATGTCTTGAATATTACACAGATTTGTGAGTGCGTTATTACGAGGGTGATAAAACATAATTTCAAAGGTGGTGGAGTTAGTGGAAGAATTTCTCGCTGTGTTTAGTGACAACTGAATTAATCCTAAATCGGAGTTCCATAAAGTGTGGTCATGTAAATAATAACACCTTAAAATCGTGTTAAGTTCCCTCAAGGATCTCTCTGAACGGTTTCCCTTTGCTCTGTATACGGCTATACAACGATGCTGTATATGGTTATTAAACAAATAACTCTTAAAATCCTTAGAAACAAAATAACTTGCATTGTCAGACACAATTATTCGTGGTATCGAAAAATTATTGAAGGTTTGCTTCATTTTTTCAATAATTAAACGGCTCTTGCAATCCTTTAACGGATATAATCATACAAATCTGCTGAAACCATCTACAAGTATTAATATATATTGGTTCATATTTTTTGTACGGGGTAGGAGTCCAAGAATATCAATGAATAGAGATAGTGTTCATGGTTTGCTCCATAGGCAATGATATTAGCTTTCCTCCATACTTGGTTTGTTCACTTTTGGACATTTTACATACAGTAAAAGATTTTACCATTTGCTTTACTGTATCGTTCATTTTTGGGTGGTAAAAATGTTCATTCACCTTCGCCTGAGATCTGTAAATTCCTAGGTGTCCACTTATCACACTTATGTTATAAAAGGCAAATAAAACACTAATACGATTTTGCGGTAAATATATTTTAAGCCTGTACATTACAATATCATATTTGAGCGTAAAATTCGTATTATCAATTTTATTGACAATACTCTCTTTTATCGTTCTGCTTTCCTCATCCTTCTCTTGATGATATTTTAATCCTTGGAGATCGAAGGGTAAAGCGTGCATGACATTTACAAATAGACTGTCTATTTCATGCCTTTTTAATTTTATTCTTGTTAGTTTTATTTACCATAAATTTATTTAAATTACTAAGGTAGTTGGGTACTTATTCCTTAATTATATTTACATCAGATGTATCCGGGGTTTCAACATCGTTTACCGTTTGATTATCATTGCTTACTCGATCAAACATTCGTGATAAGGCGTCTGCTACTTTATTGTCTGTTCCTTTTATATGCTCGATAGTGAAGGGCAAATTTAGTAGGCGTTCAACCCAGTTACCTAACCGTCCAGGAATGAGCTTATTCTTCTTTTCCAAAATAAATGAGAAATCCATATTGTTAGTGACTACTTTGAAAGTTTGGGCCTCTAAAAATTCATGCCATTTGTCGGCATGCCATGCTTCGGCATAAAATAATACTATAGGCTTCTTTTTCGTAGACACTTTACCTCAACTCATTAGATGTGAATTCTTTTGAATAATAGGCTATAGGCATCAAGTCATTTTGCTCATTATGCTGCAATAATACACCCGCAGCGCCAAATTGACTCGCGTCTTTTTGGAGGACAAAATCTTTAGAAAAATCGGCCATTTGAAGCACTGGAAGATTTGAGATTTTTCCTTTAGGGTGTTAAAAGCTTGCTGACATTTTTCATTTCATAAAAACTTAGTTCTTTTCTTTTTTAAATCATGAAGGGGTATGCAAATTTCCGCATATTTCGGTATGTATTTTGCCCAAAACGAACACATCCCTGTAAATCGTTGAACTTGCTTAACGTTCTTAGGTGTAGGGAAATCGGTAATACTAATAGTTATTGCCGGATCAATGGTAACCGTGTTGTGTTTAATCAGGTGTCCAAGGAAACCAATTTACTTACAAAAAAACTTTGCTTTTTCCGGGTCTACAGTAAGTTTATGTATCGATATGCGTTTTAATACTTCTTTAAGGTGCTGGAGGTGTGACTCTTTGTCGGGACTGTAAACAAAAATGTCATCACCGAAGTTGATGAGGTACTTGAACTAGATATCTCCAAACATTTTATCGAGACTATTTGCTCGTACTGAGCTTTCACATTGCAAGCCAAAGGGTACTTTTCATGCGGTATTTTCCGAAAATCGTACTAAATGAAGTGATATCTCGAGAATTTTCTGCAAGAGGACACTGTAAAAATGCCTTATTAAGTCAATAATAGTGAAATATTTTGCGCCTTGTAAATGTTGGTACATCTTTTGTAGATCTCCTAATGGGTAATTCATCTTTACTAACTTCTTATTAAGTTCTGTATAGTTCATAACCAATCCGTCACGCTTCGTTAAAATTTGGGGCTGCTAAATTCACTAACAGATTCTTCAATAATTCCCTCACATAACCAATTATTAAAAATATCTTTCATCTTATTTACTGCAGGAGGACTTACTGCAGGACAGACGAATATTTATAGGTTTTTTATCAGTCAATTTTAATTCAAACTCCAAGCCTAAGGCGGCTCCAATCTTATCTGTAAATACTTCAGGACAATTATTTACTATTTACTCATTTCCCTTGTTATTTCGACAGTAAAAACTTTAAGCATAAGCAAGCGAAATTGCTCAGAATTTTCATTGCTAACCATCTGAATATCATTTTTCATATCAAATGCAAATTTACAAGTTTGGGACGCAAAGTTTAGGTTCAGGACATTTTTGGTCATACAAGGATGACTTAAAATCATATGGAAGTAATTTTGTTTGATTACTAAGAATTGCTCTACCCAACAATATTTATAAATCTTTATTTTATCTTGCATTCCTTCATAATTTCTACGGGGTTGTCGTTTGTTGCTATGATGTTTCCTGTCCATTTATTTTCACTAATAATTAATTTCTTCATAAATAATCTATTGTATAAGTCTTCACTGATAAAGTTTTTACTTGCTCCGGTATCTAATAGTGTTGTGGTATATAACTCTGTATTCAAGGTGACGTTTACACAAGGTAAATAATTTATAGTCTTTCCCTTAATCGTAGTTAAATTTGGTGATTTTAAGTTAACCCTTAACTTATCGATTATAGCCCTTAACCAATTTTCTCAGTTCACCTTTGAAATCTAGAGAATGATGATATTCATAATCTCTAAATGTTTCTACGGAATTTGCGCCTTCAGGGGAAAATTTTTATGCGGCACAATATTCTTCCCTCCCGGCCTTAGTAGTTTTTTGGCTTTCGAAAACATTGTCAAGCGATATGGCCTGTTCTGTTGCAGTGATAACACACTTTCATACCTGTAGACGTTAAGTTTGGATTTATCGGGGCGTTTTTGGATCGAGGCCTATAATTTTCTCCGATATTTGGATACTGGGACCTATGTGAGATTTGCATTTGAACTTCGTGATGGGAAATTGGGTAGGCATGATTTCTGACAAAATCGTTGTATGACACATTATCAACATTGATGCAAAATTGGTCAAAATCAGAAAAGGTTTCTGGGTTTTTCTCAAATACCAATTTATTTCTAATATCAGGGTGAATGCCATTTTTGATAAATGAAACCAATTGGTTTTCGATCAAATCCATTTTTAAGATTTTGTGGTCCATTTTAACTTCGTTTATATACATCGACAATGGCTCACTCGGCTTTTGCGGTCGAAATATTAAAACTTGCTTTAATTTTTCCCATAAAGTGATTGTAATGAAAGTGCTTAAGATATCCGAGTGGAGTAATTCTATGGATTTTTGGGCGTGTTTGTGTTCCAAAATTTTGTTCACTAATGGGGGTGTTTAATATATGGGAAGTATCTCATACAGCTCGTTTTGAGTCAGAGTAGTTTCATTTTGAATACTTACAATGTTTCGCAGAAATTGCAGCAGAGGGCTTGTTTCAAGTGCGATACATAATGGGAATTTTTGTAAATAGACTTCCATAGGATTGGACAATTTTCCAAAAATACTGAAATTTTGGGGGTTAGTAGCAGTGGCTTGTTGAATGACTGCGGCGGAACAATGAGGGATGCTTTGACTGGGAGCAATGAGTGTTTCGAGTGATGGAGGGACAGAAGCTGCAGATGTTAGGTTGGTGGGCCTCGCGGTGTGGTGTAGATGTCACCGGTGTGGTGGCGTCAGGTCGTCGTTCTTCCATCTTCCCTAACATTTCTTCGTCCTCAGAAAGTGATGTGTTGAGGTCTCGCTCGAATATAGCCATTTCCTCAGAACTGATAGTGCCTTCAATGGATCTGAAATTTACCAAAGTAGTAGTTAATTTACTATTTACATCTTCTAGTTTTTGTTTTTGTACAGGGTCAATTTTACATTTCAATAAATTCATTACCCTAATTTCCAGATGACTCAATTTGGCTTTAACTTTTGCTATTTTTAGTTTATTTGGGTTTTCACTACATTGTTCAATCAGAGTAGAAATTAGTTCATATTTTTGGCTTACACCATCAGTTTCTTCTTGTAAGGAATATTTGCTCGACAAATTATTTATATCAGGCTTTACATGCAAGGAACTTCTTAAAAGTTTTTTCATTGAATCTACATCCTCATTTGTTATTTGTTGTGCCCTTAAGGTAAGCTTATATTTTAACTCTTCTTTATTTAAATAGTTCAAATTGAATTTGGAAGACATTTTACTAACTATAACATGAAATTCTCTTGATATAGATCAATATTTACATACTGTCACTGAATGAAATGTAGAAACATGCAAAATAAATAAGCCAGAATTATACTAACCATAATTAATACACTTAAAACAATTTGAAATGAATGGTTTGGCAAAATTGTTTTTCAAAGTAACTAGGCTTAAAGTTATCCGAAAGGTTTGTCAAGATATTTGTCCATCATGGTTTAGGTTATATTCCATAGTGTAGGGTAGTTAATTATCTTGAAGTTCGGAACGTAATAATAATCAGCTGACTGGGTTTTATAACACAGAACACCAATTAGGTTATCTTCTTGTCCACTATTTCATATAACGTCTGGTTTGTTGGTCTTTAATAGCAGAGTGGCGCAAAAATGTCGTTTTGCCAACTAAGGGCAACATTAAAATTAATTTAGTAATTTAATACCAACAGTGATTTAACCAAGAGGCGTACAAGTTAAATATAGTCTGGCAGTTGAACTAAACACTTTTATTTCACATCAGGCAATTTATAAACCAAGTATATCATTTTTATCATTTGAAATAACTTTATAATTATAATCCTTAATTCCTTCACCAATTAAATTAAAATAAGATGCGTCTTACTGTACTGTGGAAGTGACTGCGTCCGAAAATTCAGGTATATCCGTAAAACCTCGTGTGCAATAAAACAATAGTTCCAAACGAATTAATTACAATATTTTAAATCATTTTATATTTAAAGTCATTTGAAATTTAATTATTAAAACAAGTGCTCTTGAACAAACAAATTGGAACAGGCTTTACATTAGATTTGATTTTAAGTTTTACAAGTTATATACAACAGTTAATGGAAAATATTACTTTACAAATGAACAAAGGCATCTACACATTTATCTCAACATAACTTCAATTCATGAAAAATATATAAAGGAATTTAATTAAATAAAAAACTTACTATTTCAACGAGGCGGATTTAACTCGATTGGACAGCAGTTTTCCAGCGAATAATTCGAAAATTCAGTATTTAAAACGAGGCCTACGCGTCTGCACAGCCACGTGTCTTCTTATATATAACAAACTTTAATTTACATTTTGCATATTTTTATAAAACCTCATAGATCGGGTATAATATAAAGAAATATTTTCACTCCCAGATAGTAGGTTTGATTATTTTTTAATTAGTGGTAACTTCACACTTTTGTAAGATGAAAAGATCATTTGCTCCGTTAAAAATAGTTAGTTTTCATTCTTTTAATATACGGTAATTTCATTTTTATAAGATGATAAGGAACAATTTCACTCCAATATCCAATATAGTTGGTTTTCAGTAATTTAATAAATGGTTACTCCACGCTTTTATAAGATGACTTGCCCACAATTTCACTCTCTCAACGAGTGAATTTCACACTCTTTCAACGAGTGAATTCAACTCTTTCAACGGGTGAATTCCACTCTTTCAAGAGTGCATTCCACCCTCTCATGGAGTAAATTCAACTCTTTCAACGATTGCATTCCACTCTTTTAAGGAATGCATTTCACTCTTAAATAAACTGGTTCCACTCTTTGAATGAGTGGGAATCTTCCACTCTTTCAAAGGATGACTCCAGTTCACTTTTCTAAAGAGTGAAAGTTCACTCTAAAAGAGTGGCTCAATTTTCTTACCCCCAAAGAGTGAAAATATCAGTCTTATAAAATTAATATTCATTCTTTTACTTTTAGAGAGTTCGTTACGTTTGTTAGAGGAATAGTTTTACTCATTAATCCTTGCTATTACAGCCTACCCCAATAGTCCCTTTCCTCCTCCTTGAGAGGTCGGAAAGAGTGAATATTATGTGACGTATCGCATAAGTGGAAAAGGTGCAAGCGATCAAGGCACCGTAAGTAAGTACTATTACTGAATTGACTGGTCAGCCCAGATGTGGAAATCTGGTGAAGGTTGGAGGTCTTTAACGTGTTTATATTATACCGAGGGTGCCAATTAGGTATAAACATAGTTTAAATTTTGGGAATACATAACCAACCAATTGAGATGCTTTACTACAGGATTTAATAAGAACAATCTGACATCGTTGTAACTTAATATGGTTTACTGACGGTGCGCTTCAAAATGTACAAATTATAAATAAAAATGACCCTTAGCTATATCAGCTACTGTCTAATAAGATATAATGGTGTGGTCTTACTTTACTTTGGTGTATCTGGCCAACTGGGATGGAATGATCTACGTCTGTACAGAATGTAAAACAATGGAAGGTAAGGTTAAATTATATAATACAAATTAAAGTAAAATAAAATAAAATGCATATGAATGTTACGTTACAATATGAGATTTTCCTGTTGAAAAATGCAAGTTCGATTTGATTTTACTATATCCTATTTTATGGAACTCTTCAGTATTTGTCTTTACTTTAAGGTGAAACAATATTAGTTTTTTTTACATTTTTATAATTCAAAGTTATACAAATTCAAGATATCAATGTTTAAATAATAATTAAATACAACTTAAAATTATCTACGACATTCCAGTTATATGGCCACACCAACTCTAACGTATTTTAAAGGCTAAGCGTCTAGTTTGAAATGACAGTGTTGCCACCATACCACTATACTAAAATAAAATTACTCTCTTGGTTTTAATACCTTTAACATAATGATATGTAATTAAATATTTTATATTAAACGACATATCAGTATAATATCCAAAATGGCAGCTTGTCAAAATGTTGAATACAACTCATTCTTTAAACCTGGCGTCTAAGACTTTTGGAATTTAAATTTCACTTTCAGTGAGTTAAAACTGGAACGACTCTTGAAGAAATGCTATTAAATGAAGAACAGGTCTCTTTTGGTAATATTTAATTTTGAGAACCCGCAAAAATTGGGGATTTTGGGGCAACTCAAAATTTCCTAATCTAAACCCCTTTTGAAGGGGTTAAATTTAATTTTAACTGTCACCCTTCGCCTAGGTTTAAACATCTCTTTAAAATGAGGGGTCACTCAAAACGGTTTTAAATCAGAACATTTTTAGTTGCCCCCAAAATCACCCATTTTTGCGGGACACTCAGAATTTTAAATATCACCAAAAGAGACCACTTCTTCATTCAATAGCACTTCTTCAAGAGTCGTTCCAGTTTTAAGTCACCATAGGTGAAATAAAAACTCCAAAATTCTTAGACATTTCAAGAATGAGTTGTATTCAAAACTTTGACAAGTTGCCATTTTGGATAGAAACACGTTACAGACCTCCAACCTCCACCATTCACCTATTTTTTAAATCTATTTAAAATGAGGGGTCACTTAAAAGGGGTTTAAATTTGAAAATTTTGAGCTACCCCCAAAATTCCCCATTTTTGGGGGCACTCAAAATTTCCGATAATGTCAAAAGATACGTTAGGTTAAGTTAGTATCGTTACAAAAGGGTGATTTGTTTGTTTTTACAAACAAAAAATAATAAAGGGGGGAAGGACTTATTTTACACACTGTATGTAGTTTTAATAATAATTGACAATTTTAAAACTGTTAATATAATTAAATAGCCTTAAAACACTATTTACGATTAATGTCCAACTTGTTGTGGATAGGGCAAAAGCAGAATGTTAAGAAAGGTATTAAACTAACCTAATATTATTCTCTTTGCACCATTACACCCTTCGTGATCATAACTTTTAGACTTACAGATACTACTTTTAAGGTTGTTTTTAGTGAGAAAAAAAAAAACTGTGAATTGAAAATGATAAAATAGAGTTTCTGAAGAATACGGGATATATAAACAAATATATCCAAATTATAAAATGACACTGACCAACAATTATAAAAAAATTCTTTACAACAAACCTGTATAATTATATTGTTTATAGCATATACAACGTAGTACTGTGTGGCCTAAAGCTTATACAAATTTTAATTGTGTTATGCGTTTCAGCGGTTTTTGAGGACAATTACCCTTCAAAATAAAAACATTCTGAACATAAAAAACTGAATTTTAGAACATAATAAGCCCTATGACGCCTTAGCTGTGACACAGATATGCACGTGGTGTAAATTTTGTTTGAGACCTTGAGCACTGAAATCATAAACTTTTTAATTAATATTATTAGAGCCTTTTTTGTGAAATTTAGGTTTCTTTTGTGTTAGTAACTGTCATGGTTAGTTACACTTAATAAGCACTAGAGATACCGTAGATTAGTATCTGACGTTCCAAATATTATCAAAATGGAGCCATTGATGTGGTCTCTAGGTCTGTAACCATCCATACACACAGGCAGGCCAACGGACACGTAGGCTGACAGATATACAGATGGATGTAAAGTTATACAGACAAAAGTAACCTAAAAAAATACTTTTTGAGTTCAGGGAGCACCTAAATGATTATTTCCACTGAAAGCTCAAACTCAAAAATGTTGAAAAAATTATACTGATTCTATATACTACAGGGGAGAAAGTAGACAGCGGGGTTAATATAAAATTTTATAATATAACTAGAGGTAGGTTCCCATATAACGTAATAGCTCACAGTTCTCATTGCAAACTTAAATAAATTAAAAATAAATACATTATGTTGAAATAAATGAATATATAATCAAGCCTATTTGAGGATAGCTTAGGCTAGCTTATAATCTCAATATAAACCAGGTTTAATTATTTTGATACACATTATACAAACTCTTTATTAAAATGTTGATTTATGTCTATATATTGGTCATATTAAGTCTGAATTAAATTAGGCTTACGTACTGAAAATAGCTGGCTGTAAAACTAGTCCAATGAAAAATTTATTCTAATAACCTTAAAAAGGAACTGAACTACAAGGCAATTCAAATAACTTTATTTTCATAATTGTTGAAAAACCAACTTATGTTAGTTTGTTAGCAAAATATAAAGGAGAAAGATAATGTGGGAAAGAAAATTGTACTGCAATAATAGTGAGTACCTGGGAAGCCGAGCTTTGCTCGGGGTAAGGCCAGTCAGTTTGTTTAGATGACTTAGAGTAATATTTCACCACTACAATATTTGATTTTCCCTGGGGATGAGGCCTGTCTAGAACTTATTTTTATCCCAGAAATATGTTATTTCGAACATTTGAAGGAAATCGTTGGAGCTGTTTTTGAGATCCGTGTCGCAAGCAAGCAAGCAAGCAAGCAAACCTTACTCACATTAGAGTATAGGATAAATTACATAATTGATACATAATAAGGGGTTTACTGACATGAACATTGATTTTGTAGAACATACTAAGGTTTTGTATTTATTAAAAGTGGAAATAAAATTATAGATAAGTTGTTGTAAAGCAAATTTAAACACTCAGGAATCTTTCGTTTCAGTTATTTATTTACTGTATCACATTGCCACCTGGTAATCGAGCGAAACGCCCGGTAGTCCAGTGCAGCGACCGGTAGTCCAGCGCGGCGCCCGGTAGTCCAGCGCGGCGCCCGGTAGTCCAGTGCGGCGCCCGGTAGTCCAGCGCAGCGCCCGGTGTAGATGACAGTTGGCAAAGGGATTTACACAGAGTCCCGATAAAGTAATTTACTATAATATGGTATTAAAATAATATCGCATCTTTATTTATTATAAAATAAAAATATACATACTATTAGCGAATTTCCCCTATAGGGAAGAAGATATTACCATAGGTCTCATGGTAAGACTTAAGCCCAAGCGGGCTTATCTTAATGTTCTTATGAAAACATTTTGTTTTCAGATGCCAAAAACACTATTCGCTAAAATGTATACATATGTATATATACATGTGTCCGTGAATGCGATAACTTGAGAAAAAAACGTCCGATTTCAATGAAATTTGGTTCAAATGTGTAAAATGACATTCATGACTTTCAGTTTGAAAACCAGAAAAATCGGACCATGGGAAAGGGGGTTATGGGGGTTTTAAATTTTCCAAAAATCAGGTCTTTGCATTTTTCACTCTAAAATTTAAAAATTTTGGTTTAGATTATGTCATAGAGCTTAAAAAACAAATAATATGGTACTTTGAATTATTAACCTAGGTTAAGTGGCGGTGGTGGAGAAAATAAAAAAAAACCTATTCATAAAATCTCCCTTGTTATCTAATGGGAAAAAGGTTTTTGGCTTTTCCTCAGTTTATTTTAATGTAAACATCAAATTTGCCTTTACCAATCTGTTCAGTTCCACAAAACAATCATTTTGTTTTTTAAATTATGATTATACACCCAACCGTTGCAGAGATATTCAAAGTGTTAAACACAGTACTTTGTCAAATGTTATCCTTATGGAGAATCAATCAAATTTGATATCTCGATTATTTATGGATGTATGTTGATGAAACTTGGTATGTGGCTTCACAAAGTACTGTTATATTGATATTTCCACAAAAAATTGATTTTTGTTGATTATTCCCGAAGCTGCAAACCTGCGCACTCAGCCCCCATGTAATTCTCATGGAGAATAAGTAAAATTTAATGACTCCCTTAATGAACATAAATTAATAAAACTTGGTATGTAGCTTCACTTGGTTCAGTTATATTGATAATTGTATAAAAACCGGTTTTTTGTTCCTTGTTGCAACAAACCTGCTTACACAGCCCCCATGTTATTCTTATGGAGAATAACTAAAATGTTATATAGCGCTTATTTATGGAATATTGATGAAACTTGGTATGTGGCTTCGCCTAATTAAATTATATTTATATTTGCATTAAAACCAATTGTTTGTGTTCCCTGTTTCAGCAAACCAACGTACTCATTACCAATTTTATTCTTATGGAAAATTATTAAAATCGCTTATTTGTGAATATATATATTTATGAACCATGGTATAAGGCTTTATGTGGTATTAAGACATATACTATGCATTGGAAATTCGCTGAGTACGCAGGTATGCTGCGATTGGGGTATTTTAAAACTAATAAGATGCATATCCTTGCGTGTTTCAAGTTGTGATGCTCTTTTTTCCCTCTAACATGACTACTTTCTTGTCCAATACCAAATGCTCTTTGAACAACAACTAAACAACTCAAGTACCACTAAAATGATTCAGAATTTTATCATATGTTGTAACAAATTTAATCGTTTTCAAGATAATTTTATGAATACTAAACAAAATCACTTCCAACAATGAATATAACCGAGATTTTGAACTAAATAATTGACTTACATAAATTGGAGTAAATGTGTGGAAACGTTTCCGTGTTTTGCACGGTTAGACACTCCAGTTTGAATCTCTTTCGTTAGCAGTAAATGTAATTAAGTTAGGTATGAGGTCTCACTCACTTCGTGAGCTCACCTAATAACATACTATCACTGATTCAATAATGCTTTAATTAGGTGATATAAGAACGAAAAATCCTAGCTTCAGTTCACATTAACTAGTTCCGTACATAGTTATAACACTAGGTTCAGTGCTAAAACTTGTAATACGCAGGCCCATAACTGATAATAGAACTAGGTCTTTTTCTCTTCCAGGTATGACATTATACAACCATCTATTTACCTATTACTATATAATACTATATATAAAAAGCCTGGGAAGAAAGAGTTTAACATAATTCCTTAACTGGCTTGTTGAGAATCTAATATACAGGACTCGTGCATTTTTTGAGAGCGAAGATCGTGTAAGTCTGCACTTTCTTAGCTTTGCATGAGTTTGTTTTTATTTATATGTTTTCTCCTTTAACTTTATGCATTGCTGTGTTTTATATATTTCTGTGTAATTTATTTGTTTTCTGCATGGTTTTTTTCAACATGCGTGATTTTTTTAATTCTAGTTTTAATATCAAAATACTATTACTTGTGCATGGTTTGCTTTATACTGTATTAGTTTTTGTTTTTGCCGTAGCATTAAACAATTGTGTATTAGTGATTGGCCCAATAAATTCATAGAATTGTTGTATAAAAAGTATCAACATAACACACATGGCGTTAAACATGCATAGTACATCTCCAACTGATATCTTTTATTATTTCAATAAGATATAATTTTGTTAAAAAGGTACTTCTTTGAGCAAACCCGCAAGTCAACAGAGCAATAGTTCTCAGTGCGTGGATTTGGTATAACATGATACTGGTGATTTCATCTAGACGGGCATCCGCCTCACCTCCTAGCCGTAGGCCTCACCCATGAAGCTCGTCCTCCGCATCGAAAAAAGAATTTGAGTTGTTATTCAAGTAGATTCGTTATTTCCGTTTTGAACATGTGTTTAAAACTAAATGTTTTGTTTACTTGAATAACGTGGGAACTTTGAAGGCCTCTGGGACAAATCTCTGAGGTATTTTCTTATTCTTATCTACCTAAAAACCTTCTTCGGATAATTACCAACAATTTAATAATAAAAAAAATAGTCAAATCGGTTCAGCCGTTCTCAAGTGATACGCTTACCAACGAATAGCATTTCATTTTTATTTATATCGACTTTTACTTGGCTTTCTGGCAGGGAACTTAGTATTCACGTTGTCTGATGCTTTCTCATTGAAATCTAATATCTTCCCCAAAAATCAAAGTTGTGCTTAGGCGGCATAATGAAAAATGAGGGTAAAGTAAGTTTATTAATTGTAACCACTCAACCATTGGATTTATGAAGACATTTTTAAAATAAAGGTATCAATTTGTAATAACTATGGAAAACTCGTTTGTTTTTTATGTTCGTGAGAACCAGCTATAAAGGTTCAGTATTGGAAGATAGCGTCACAAAGAGAATTTTTTACTAAATATGCTTGACCGATGGGCTTAGAGACAAATTAATTATCAGTTTAAAAGTTGTTTGTCTTGTAATAATCTAATGTATATTTTACTTAGCATTTTGACATAAAACAAAATATAGAGCCAACTCATATTTAGGCTTTGACATAGGTGGTAGAATGTGCATTGTAACTAAGTTTTCTTTTGTATTTAATATTTATTTTGAATAAAATACAATGTTCATTTCGCTTATAACAAAAGTCTAACGCGGAATATTTACAAAATTAGTCAGAAAATAATTGTCTTTGATAAATGATAAGGTAGTTTATTTAGTGTGTGATTTGTGATATATTTAATAGAAACAGGTGTTTAATGAGTATATAAATCCTTATAATATATGTAAGGAAACTATACAGGGTGAATAAAAAGTCGAGACCCCCCCCCTCTAATATTTTTCTAAGTAAATATACAGAGATATCCTTTTGGTGGTCGTGCAATCTTAGCAGGAAGTTTCATTTTATGATTTTGAAAATTTTGAGTGTCCCACAAAAATGGGGGATTTTGGGGGCAACTCAAAAATTTTAAATGTAAACCCCCTTCAAGTGACACCTCATTTTGAAGTGTTTACAAAAACTTAAAGAATGGTGAAAACCAGAGTTCGCTATCTCTTCTCTATCAAAAATGGTAGCCCATCAAATGTTATTGAAGTCTACACTTACATTAGTTTTCAAGGTAAAGTTACTTTCTCTGAAACAACTGGGTTATTTTTTGTCTGTGTTCTAAATTAGATAGGAATGCAAAGGACAAAGATTCCAATGAAGATTGTAAAGCCTACTGATAAGATGTTTGTTTGCAATGAGTGACCTTAGTACTGCGGACTTTCCCAGTTTGAACTACGGTTTAGTACAAACCAGCCCCTTCTTTGTTTCAATCTCATCAGAATAGGTCATTACTTTAGAGTGGTAATGAAGTAATTGTCACTGTCAAAAAAATTGTAGTATTAATTACAGTCTTGGTATCATTATTATGTGTTACTTTTTTGTGAAGTGTTTTGTTTAATGTGTGTCTGTTATTGATTTTGATTAGCTTTGACATTCTTATTTTTAAATTATCTCCTCTAATTATTATTACTGCCTAAGCATAATAATGCCACGAAGTCACGAAGATAAAGTGGACATGATATTTACTTTCGGAGCTTCAAATGAAAATTATCATGAGGCAGAAAGGCGGTTCAATGTTGCACATCCTGATAGACCTGTGACAAGGAAATACCTAAGAACTTTAGTAAATAAATTCCGAGTACTGTAACTGGATCCATCTCAGATGCTCCACGATCAGGTCGTCCTTCTTTGGACGAAGACAAACAATTTGAAATTGTTGCACAGTTTGTTGAAGATCCGCAGACGTCCACCAGAGCAGTAGCAAATCTTTGTAACGTTTCCCAAATGTCTGTGGTACGTTTACTAAAGAAAAATAAATTTCATCCTTATAAAATTCAGCTTGTCCATGAGTTGAATGAAGATGATCCAGACCGTCGCCTTCAATTTTATGAGGAAATAGAAGCTCTAATTTTAGCTCATCCATTGTTTATTCAAAACATTGTGTTCAGTGATGAATGCAGTTTTTTTGTCAATGGGGCTGTAAACAAACACAACTGCAGGTACTGGGATTCAGTAAACCCCCATGTTTTTCGAGAATCCTGCACCCAGTACCCAGAAAAATTAAATGTTTGGGCCGGGATTTTAGGGAATCACATTTTAGGACCATTCTTTATTAATGGGAACCTAAATAGAGAAATGTATTTGCAAATGTTACGGGAATCAATTTTCCCAGCAATAACAAATGTTATTAGGGAAAATGAACATGAATTTGATGAAGACATTGATTACTTCCAGCAGGATGGTGCCCCACCACACTTTCATCGTGATGTACGACATTTCCTAGGCACTCAACTACGTGGTTGGTCAGTGGATTGGTAGGCGTGGTCCAATAGAATGGCCTGCGCGGTCCCCAGACCTTACAGCTATGGACTTTTTTCTATAGGGTCATATTAAATCCATAATTTATAAGAAACCAGTAGAAAATGTTGAAGACTTAAGGAACAGAATTGTTGAAGCCTGCAACAACATACCACTTCAGACTTTCCAAAACGTGAGAGAGGAGTTCACCCTGCGCTTGTCTCACTGCCAAATAGTAGAAGGGCTTCAGTCAGTACCGGCTCTAGGGCAGTGCGAGCCGTGCTCCAGCACGGGGCGCGCGGGGCGCGGCGCTTTTTGGGGGGCGGCGCTCGGCGCTCATAACGGGTCGTGGGATGTGGCCGCAGTGGCGTATTGTCTTAGTTGGGTATAGCCGCCTTTAAAGGCGGCTTTGAGTTGGGAGCCTGGGGCGGCGGATATATTTGTTAGGGTCTATATATACAGTAGGGATTGAAGAGGAAAGCCTATTCATATATATGTGTACGATGATTAAGGGCGTGCGAATACTCAAAATTTGAGTATTTAAATAGTCAAATGGACTCAAAGTTTTGTAAAATACTCCAAAGTTTGAGCGAGTATTTCCCGCCAATCTTGGACGATCGCGACCTGCCAAATCACGTAGTAAACGGCCGCCAAAGACGATCGCACCATGTATAATCGGCCGAAAATTACGAGACATAACATTATGTATTGCACATGAATCCGGACATAAAAAACAACCTAACTGTGTAAATGGCGACCGAACCACGTTTTATCGGCCGTAGTTGAAGACGTTACAGATGACATAATCTGGAATTAATGTCCTTGCCGCGTAATATCGGCTATAAACGTCGACGGAAAACAAAATACTGTTGAAAAATGACGACTTTACTACGTAATAACGGCCCAAAATATGACAGAAGATCGGTAGCGATTCTCTGTAGATCGGCGGAAAATACTCGCTCAGACTTTCGAACATTTTTCAAAATTTGGGGTCCTATGCCAAAGCGGGGCCTGGGGCGGACCGCCCCCCCTCGACAGTACACCACCTGATGCGGGGTGGGCGGCATAGGCCGTAACGCTAACATAAAGTATTTGTAAATATATAAAAACCAAACTGATTCTGTAAATTGTTGTATATTAGTATTATAAGTTGTTGAAAGGCAATATTTGAAAGAAAGTTATGAACATTCACCATGTTTTGCACCTTCATCATACTTAAACATTAAATTTACATATCAGACAATACAACTTCTGCTCCCCTCTATTCCAAAACGAGCAGCTGTTTTGACCTCTATCGGTTTGTGACAACTTCAGGGCATACTGATTGGTATTGAGAGTTAGAATAAAACTCGCAATACGATGCAAGAAATTTGCAATTTTAAAGTATAAAGTAACACAATGCAACTAATTGTTTTAATCCGCCCACGCCGATTTTTTAAAACTAGTTCCTATAGATAAGGAAATATATGGTTTGGAGGCTGGAGAGTATTGAATAGGGATTTGATCTATTTGAGTTTAGTATTATATGAAATAAGGGGGAAATATGATGCACCCTCCTCAGATTCTGGCGCCCCCTTAATCGTTACTTGTAAGGTTAACTCTTTAGTTTACTTTGAAAAATACAGTTTATCGTTCTGTCTGTTTAGTAACCATTTCAACCAAGTTCTTACTTGTTAACTGAGTCATTTCGGAGTATTGGAGATTTAGTCGGAAATGTTAAGAAGTAAACATATACTTCACCTCATTACAGATTAAGATTATTTGAGCTCTGGTCGTGGTTAATTGACTAACCATTTGTATTTCTTACTAATTGGCAATACTTTAAATAAGTTGCGACAGTGTATCACAGTATAGTACTATCGAAAAAAAAACATGTTTACACCCAACTTGAGTTTTTAGAGTCATTGGTGTTAAACTTAATTGATCCAAACACTTTTAGAAGATAAGATTCAATATATCACAGAATAAAAAAAATTAAAATAAGCTTTATAGCTACACAAAACCTTAAAGATTAAATACTCGAAGATATAGTCAGTATAACTGAAAAACGTGTTATACATTAAAATCATTAAACAAATATTATATTCAGAAATCATTAGATTTTTTCAAAAACAAAAATAACAACAAACTTTGCTGTATCCATCGCAAATTTCAGCCTTACAGATTCCAGGAACCGTCAGAATCGCGGTAGGTTTTGATCAGCGTTTTGAATATTGTTTTGGTTCCCCTGGACGAAATCTTTCACACTCTCAGAACAGATGTACTGTTATCAGTATGTACTTCACCGTTCCTGCTCAGTTTTAAGGGTTTGTTGTCATTATTATTTGTCTTAAAGAAACACATGATTGTTTTATGATACACAGTGTATTGTGATACGTTGATTACAAGTGCGCACATTTGTTGCACTTGTCTACTTGTTGCTACTTGTCTAATTTTAGATTTTTTAGTTATTTAAGGTTTTTAATTTTTTTATGGCAAAAAGTTTAGTGGCGCGGAAGATCGGAAACGGGATACATTTCCAGGACGATAATATATGAAATCAAGATTTTGAACTTCACAAGTCTCTTATCTGAATGTGTTCCATAGCTTGTCATTTCAGGTGATTAGCTTAGCACGGAACCAGAAACATTGCAAACGCAACAACAAGCGAGGGAGAGATTCGTTCGTTTCGTGAAATTCCAGTGAGCGGGAAAGTCCCTGGCCCACTGTGGCTGTTTAGGGCGCTTGGGCCCTCTTCAGCCGAATAAGGGAGAGAGGCGCGCACGTGTCAGTCTATCTCAGAACTATGGGGTAGGGAGGTTTTGGATTATGGTGGGGGGCGGCAAATTTGGTCTTTGCACGGGCGCTGAAAAACTGACGGGCCGCCCCTGGCTTCAGTTTGAACATCTGGTTTGACTTGGCAACATGACATGTAAGTTATGACAATTGTTTTCCTAATTAGAATAACTAAATAGTTCAAATCATAATTCAATAGATTCAACACATTAAAAAAATAAGAAAAAATCAATGCAATGGTAATATTGGCTACCATTTTTGATAGAGAAGAGATAGCGAACTCTGGTTTTCACCATTCTTTAAGTTTTTGAAAACACTTCAAAATGAGGTGTCACTTGAAGGGGGTTTACATTTACAATTTTTGAGTTGCCCCCAAAATCCCCTATTTTTGGGGAACACTCAAAATTTTCAAAATCATAAAATGAAACTTCCTGCTAAGATTGCACGACCACCAAAAGGATATCTCTGTATATTTACTTAGACAAATATTAGAGGGGGGTCTTGACTTTTTATTCACCCTGTATAAACGTAAGAGGACGGAATTTACTGCTTTAGAATAGAATCGATTTTTAATTTTACCATTAATTATTATGATTTATAATTATTTTTACCTTTACATTTTTTCAGGCTTGGTGGCTTAAAAAACTGATATATAGATAGGCATTCCATAGTTTCTTACATATTATAATATTTCGTCAAAACTAAAATTCAGAAATTTTGGCAAAAATCATATGTTCTCCATACAAAAGATATGGGGAAAGATAGTAAAAAGGGTCCAGTGAACGCTATATGGAACCTAGGGCACACAATTCACAGTTGAATATATGTATATTGCTTAGTTTTTAGAGGTATAATGTTATACAAAATTTAATTTAATTTTCAAAAGTTTGTAGTTTGTAGTGCCATGGTTGGTTATAGTATTAAATATGACAAACCTTTAACATGCATGTTATAGGAAACTGTGTGTCATATACTTACAATCATCATGAAACCGGTTTTTCAACCGTTACAAAGAAATTAAATATTAAAGTAATTCTTTGAAACGATGATTTATTATTTTGAACTGAGCTCGTGATTAAAACATGGTCGTAAACCGATCGATGGCCAGGTTGCCATGGCAAATAAACTTAATCTTAGTAAATTAACATATTGTATATTTAAACCGTCTATGAATGAGAGTTCCATGCAAACCAAATTGGAAATAAAATGTCAGAAGTTCGGGATTTGTATTTAAAATAAAATCTAAAGTGACATCATGATATTGTGTCCGGTATAATGTCAGTTGTTTTGTTGGTGCGGGGTTTTGATGATTTCCAGGAAACCGCGGTCTCCCCGAAGCATTTTGCTCTTTGTGAACTAAAAGCACGTACTGAGAGTTTTTTCTCTGAGTTGTGGGTTTTCTCAAGGAAGTACCTTTTTAAAAAGAATATCTTAATAAAATATCACAAGATATCAGTTGAAGAATATATGCAATGCATGTTTAATGCCAGGGAGGTGAAGGTTAATACTTTATACAATTGTTGTATGAATTTATTAGGCCAATCAACGATACACAACTGTTGAATACTACGTAAAAAACAAAATTAATATAAAACGAAACCATACACAATCAATAATATTTTGATATTAAAACTAGCATAAAACAAAATCACGCATGTTAAAAAAAACATTAAACAAATAAAATGACACAGCAATACATAAAACACACCAATGCATAAAGTAAAATATGGAATCATATAAATAAAAACAAACTCATGCAAAGCTAAGCAAGTGCAGACTTACACAAACTTCTCTCTCAAAAAATGCTCTAGTCCTGTATATTAGATTCTCAACAAGCCAGTTTAGGAATTATTTTAAACTCCTTCCCAGGCTTCTTATATATATTATTATGTAGTACTAGGTGAATAAAATGTATATTTGATTGTAAAATGTAATTCATGGAAGAGAAAAAGACCTAGTTCTATTATAAGTTCTGGGCCCGAGTAACACTAGTTTAGCACTGAACCTAGTGTTATAACTATGTACGGAACTAGTTAATGTGAGCCACAGCTTGGATATTTTGATCTTACATTGCCTTAGTTAAAGCATTATGTGAACCGGTGATAGTATTTGTAATTCGGTGAGCTCACGAAGTCAGTGAGACCTCATACGTAACTTAATTACATTTACTGCTAACGAAAGAGATTCAAACTGGAGTGTCTAACTACGCGAATACTCAGAAACGTCTCCACACAGACACCAATTGATCATGGTATACCATTTAAAGAGTTTTTGTGGACATTTTTGAATTTTGGAATTTCATCACTAATAAGTTATGGAGAATTTCCGCAGAAATTCCTTAAATAACATGGCACACCAACTAATATATGATACTGTGTAGTAATAATTAAATTTCCATAGCACATTCTATTTTAAATATTATTTCAGAACATTATGACAAATTCAATTGAAAATATGTCTACTGAACTTCTTATATAACTGGAGTTATTCAATATATATTCTTTTAAATGCTTACATGACTTTATTTATATGGTTGACCTCGATCATTCAATAGTGTGTTTAAGAGAATCGGGAAACTTCAAAACGATTTCCTTAGTAGACTTTAGACAGCCGCAAAGCAGCGCCGTTAACTTTTCCGACTCATTTAACTTTAACAGACTCCAAACTGAAAACGAAGTTAATTCGTACTCTTAGACGTGACGGGAAATTTCACTTACACAACAAAGCAAAAAGCTTGTTGTGTTTCCACGTTAACTACAATACCAGAATAGTGTTCCTCTATTCGTTATATTCGTTTGAAGAAATGTTCACGTTACTCCGTAAAGACATACGCAATTTAACGTTAGTCGAACTTTTACTGAAACTCATTTCCTTATCTGTTGTTACAATTTCGTGATATACCATTTATATATACTTATACCTTTTTTGGTCTCGTTTGTATTTAAAACAATAAGTAAACAATTTCTGATATTATTACATTGTTCAGGAACAATTTTCCGTACTTCGACAATCAAATTAAATTTCGACTAAGTACGTGTAGCTATAGCAAAAAATGTAGATAACAAAGTTCGTAGTAATTAATAAATGACGTTGTTTACTTGTACAAACAAATAAAATGACGATAAGCAAAGGCTTTCTGTGATAATAATTATACCAACGGAATCAGCAATATAACTGGTTAATTTGACTTGTTCTAATTGTAGAGTTGTTCAGCAAACTTATATTCATAACTTTAAACTGCTAATTTTAGAGTCAAATAATTTGTAATAGTAAATGAAACAAATTAATGAACCTTAGTCAGTTATGGCAAATTAACCGGTATTTTAGCGATATAATTTATTACATTTAAAAATCACTAAAAGAATAAATATTTAAAACCCTTTTATCAATTGTATTTTCACGACACATGTTCCAAAATTCAAGTCATCTCCAGAATATAAATAATATATGTTTGGTTAATGTACTCTATGAAGCTTACCCTCGATGACTTAAATGCTGAAACACAAATATTGAAAATAAAGTATGATAAAAGGGTAGTAAAGATTTACTATTGTAATATTTACTATGTTATATCAGGTCATACAATCGTATATATTTTACCTCTTTGTAATATATTTAATATTTAAAGTATTGCCTGTTAATAGTAACTTTAATAGTATATTTTGTATAACTAACTAAAAAAATACTTGATTTTTAGACATAAGTTGGTTTAATACATCAACTATTAACATGTTTTTCTTTTAACGTTATCATAAACTGTCGTTAAATTGAGGGCAAACAAAATTATTGAATCTAACCACTTAAGGAATCGCGATTATATTAAATCATAATTCTCTATGCCAAAATAAATATAAGTTTACATTTACTTAATCAATATATAACATATATTATTGATCGTCGTTAAAATCGTATTAAATAATATAATTTTCACCTATGTATTAGTTTTAATTATACGAATTAGGAACATTAGTAGTAAACCAATCGAAAAGTGATAATTGATTATTAAAACTCTATGCTGGGGTAAGCGGGACCTATGAATTAGTAACAGAAGTATTTAAAAAAGTAATATTTATTTACATGTTGAATAACAAGATATACACGCTGATGAATGATATATTTCAGCATGATACAATTGAATCATATTGTAGAACGGAATCAATTTAGTTATTTATTTTTGATGCTGACTTTGTGTGTCGTTCTTTAGAATAGTTATATTACAAATAAAAATATAAATTTAGACAGTAAACAAATTCAGTACTGTTCTATTTAACAAAATACTCATTTACAATAATTAAATCAACTTTACGGTGCCAATGTTTTCATTTGGATGATCCGATAATTTAGTAATCCAAACGCAATTAGTTCGGGTCCTAACATACCGTCACACTACTGCTTTATTTAAAAAAACTTATGTTAAAACTAATGAAACGTATTTTTCTGTAACAATGTAAAAAAGGGTGATCCGGAAAGTTTGTATTCCAAATTCAATTAATTCGGGCTTCAGATTTCCAGTCAAAGTTTGTGTGGGGCTATATTGTAATCTGAATGAAGATAATTGCAGGAGGTAAGGCAGGAATACGTAGAACAGCATGGACCATCATAAAGAACTAAATTTATTTACTGTTGGTTTCAGTACTTTTCGTATTTTCCTAAAAAAGACTAATGCATGCCATAAAAATTACACTTTTAATTTTGTACTTAGAATTAATATTTAAATATTTCCTAAACAAATTAATGGATTAAATTCAAATACTGAAAACCGTATTGGAGATAGAGTAAAAGTTGAAAAAAAGTTCAATGTTTTCACACTATTTGTGCTATTATATTACTGCAACACCATGTAGCCCAAACAATATCAGTGACCGTTGTATCTGCAGTGCTGCGTCGTCATTTTACATCGACTTTGTTGTCCGAGCCTGGTTAATTGCTAGGTTTAACTAAGCCAGCCGCTCACGCTTAGATGCAAAATAACTAAACTCTCGTTTCCCCACATTCATTTTGTTTTTATCAGAATAATATGGTACCCAGTGATTATACTTTAGTCAGTTTTTCAGATTGAAATATATGAAGGCTTGACGACCCTGTTTAAGGTTCTGCTGATTAGCCGAACTTTACTGAGTCTTGTGTCTTGCGTGTATACCTTCACGCAATAGATTTAAATAATCGTAAGATAAAATAAAATACTCATCTCCATTAGATAAACATAATCTCCTTAAGGATCTGAGGATTTTTCCTATGAATTCTAAAATTGTGAAAACTTGTAGGAGCTGTGGCGAAGGTACCGATTTGAAACAGTAGAGGGTTTTACAATTTAGTACTACAGACCTCCTTTTAAATAAATTTTCAAAATTAGTGTTTTTACATATACATTTTTAAAATATAAATGTTCTGACTTTCTATGGTCTCCTTATATATCGAACTGCTGTTTTCCAACTGTTGGTGATAGCACAAATACTCAACAAGGCTTGGCAATACATTGTTACTTTCTCACCACCGGCTTGCTTTGTCCGAGGGGGATTTCTCCGGTGTCAAAATATACAATAAGCTGCCTAATAGTATTAAAATAATCAATAAACGGTATCAGGATACTGACACATACTTTCTCCCTTTCAGCCCAACTTTAATGAATAAATTATTTTTTATTTACTAAATATAGAATAAAAAGCACGGTCATGTACAGAAAATCTTGTAAACAAGTTGTTTAAAAAAATCCACACAAATCCCTGTTTTGGAGGCCCTACAGACTCCATTGCTAGACACGTGGTTTTGAGAGGGGAAATGCCCCCTATTCCCCCACCAAGAATTTCCTCTGGTGGTCAATGAAAACTCAACAAGAATATCAAGTTTGAACGAAATTGATCAGTAAATAAGAGAGAAATAGTATTTTTTGTATTCCCCTTAAGAATAAAATTGTACTAAGTACTGCGTTTACTGCAAAATGAAAATTTAAATTTTCTCTGCAACCAGCAATTGTAGAATAGTAATTCAAAATACTAAATTATTTATTTTTAAGCTCTTTTTAATGGTGAATAGTGATATTTTTTATATTTATGTTTTTTTTATGAAAGTTCCAAAAAACTGAATGTTTGAAGTTTTAAGTTCTGTAATTTCTGAACCTGAATTTTTACAGGAATACAGGTGGTGTCATTTTGTTGAAAAAACTAAAGCTCTACAAACGACTTAAGTTTAATTAAAATCGTAATAGCCGTTTTTGAGAAATTTAGATTTTTCATGTTTTTTTGCGATTTTGGGGGATAATTACCCTAAAAAATAAAAAATTTTAAAACATCGCCTGGAGATATCGTGGTTTAGTATCTCCATACCAAATTTAATCAAAATCGGCTAACTGGTATGGGCTCTAGCTCTGTACGGATCCATATAGACAGACAGACACACAGACAGCACGTAAAAATCACTTTTTTGGATTCAGGGAGCATCAAAACGAATATTTCCACCAAACACTCAAATTAGAAAATTTTGACGAAAACAATACTTTCTCCATATACTATGTATAACGGGGAGAAAGTAAAAAATTGCATAAATTCAAGGTACAGCTAAAGTTGTGTCTCCTAAATAAAGAATGTAATAAATAATGTGCCAACCACCATGTTTATATGTATGACCAGATTGTCTAATTGAATCTGGTAATAAATTGTACTACAATATAATATAATAATAGCATCACCTTAAACACCAAGTTCAGAACCGAAGTGGTTGCTGTGCATATTAAAAACTTGTTATATTAACATAAATTCGTTCCTTGAAAAGTAGTTTTTATAACAAGCATTAAAATTCCATTAAAATTCCAGTCCATTAAAATTAACACCAATAATTACATTTATTTAAACCAGTATTTTACTTCACTAGGAGAAAAAAAATCCGCTCATTATTAATAAATTAAATCAGAGTTATTGTCTTGACAGATGCTCGAATAATTTCAATATTCTACGTTATATAATTAGTTTGCACTTTATTTAATTTCATTATATTTATTGCCCGGTATTCTACGATTTTTAAGTTTTATTTTTAATAAGTTAAAAATTATATTGCAAATTTGATTTTAACAGGAAAAAGGCCAATTTAAAATAAGTAAAACTTTAACTAAATACGCGTCATGGGTCCAAAGGTGGACTAAGGAGGACTTTTAGGCTGGGATTTAACAGCTTTGAGCTCAGCATTGGGTACAGGTAATATCATATCTCGGTGTGTGGATAGTACACTCATGTTAGGGTGTTCATGTTGTTGACAGAAAGGGTGCCGAGTGGACGAACATGAATACCTTGTCAATCGGCTTTCGAAGGCAGTTTAGACCATGGTTTAGACCACCTGTTTGAGGGCGAGTACGACTAGTGTGTCCAGTAACATGCCTAGTCACCGTCATCTTATCACTCTCACCGTATCTTATAACTCTTATCTTATTAGTGTTGGATTGTTAAATAATGACACCTGTATAAACCTGCCGGATGGCAGTAACTCATTTCACGAGGAGTATGCGTGTGTGTAAACCAGAGCGTCTTTATTTTAGATTGGAAATATTAGGTGAGGCTAGTTTATTGTAGGTTAGGTCAGCCAGAAATTTTATTTTGGACCTCCACAAATTAATCAATTAATCATTATTGCTTGTTGGCACATGACCAATAAACATGAAAGTATATATTTTATGTTTAACGTTTTTGATCCCTGTATAAATTAAAATGACCTGTTTTAATGAAAATACATATCTGATTTACCACCTTGCATGTAACCTAATCATGCTGGCGTGAAGTAGAGAATACTAAACTGCCCAATTTTTTCATCTTTGCAAGTTCTCTATTCCTCCATTAAAATTACCATCTTTGGAAAATTTACCAGCGGCTTTGAAAAGCTTTATCGATCTATCCCTTCAAACATATATCATATCTAACACAAACGATTCGGGATTACTGGAAATATTATTGGTTTTAATATTACTTTTTTATTATATATTTTACAATCTTCATACAAGCCTATTTCCACATGCAATATATGTAATTATTAATTACTTCTGTAAATAAGCCTCCCACATAACCTTTAAAAGTAATATTTGCTTCTCCCGTAACTTTTCTGTAACGTTACTGAAGTAGAATATTCGCAATTCCAATATTATTTCAAAGCAAGAGAGAATACACTTCCTGAACGAACATGTATCGTGGAATAACAAGTTTCTTTTGTCAACGTGCCATTTTAATATTGAATGACGCTTGGAATATAAATTATGTAATATTATTTAATTTTACTTTACGTTGTTACTTTAAGATCATAAGTTGTATTACGTTGATCACTTAATTATTAATACCATTTCTGTTTTCTATACAATTCCAATTAACAATTGTAAAGTTAATATAATATAAGAATTACTAATAATAATTGGCACTATTTGAATGTCATTAGTAATTTAGTGGCTTGAAATGACCATTACCGCTAACCTTGTTCTAATACTCTGCCCCATCTGGTTTTTTAATCTTTACATGCTGAGGAAAATAGTCTAGGAAAACATGTCAGTTTGTAACAAAGTAAACACTTAATTACATGTTTTAATGTAAACGAAGCAGACGTTTTTAAACTCCCGTGCTTTTCTTAAGAAATATGTTTTATGTTATTTATCGTTTGCTAGTAACTATTTGGAAATACTGCTATTTTTACCTAGTCCCTGGGATCAAGACCTTTAATTTGATCCGTCTCCCATCATCCTGTGATTTGTTAAACTCCCACAATTTTAACTTACAAAATTCGCTTACAGAATTATATATAAATATATACATTAACAGTGATAGAGGATGATCAATATTGATTGTTTATTGTGATGGACAACTTCAATGGTGGAATGGAAGACTATTTGTATAATATAGTAGACTTGAAATTGTAAAACCTTTTAGCCTCAGATTCACTTTGCTCTCTTATTATTTCCAAAAATCAGCAAGACGCAGTGAAGCTTTAACTCAAGTCAGCTCCTGACTACGAGTGTAAGTGAATGAAAAGTCGTTCATATTTGGGACTGGCGATGTAATTGCATTCCTGTTGTCCCTGAAACTAATGGCCTTTGCTTACATTCATTACTTAACTAAACATAAAATATCTTGATAACGGAAGTGATTTGTTTGGTTTCCTAAATCCCCAAGTCGTTTCGGAACTATATGTGGCATTAAACAAATTAAAACCTGTTTCTTTGTTTAAAATTCATTGTTGGTGAGGGTGATTTTATGTTATTTAAGAAATGATCGTGAACATTTTCCATCACTGTTTTCAGTGGTGGGATGCAATTCACTAAATAAGTAATGGACGAATTCAGCAATAATTTCTTAAATAAAAATACTTGTACACACGTATCGAACAATGCACACAATCATGTTTTCTTTACTTTAAGGAGAAACAGTTGAATTTTCATCCCGATATGACGTCATCATTTAATATATCCCAGTTAATCCATAAAAGTTGTCAACGAAAATAGATAATAATTTTTGTTCGCGGACATCAATATAATACTATTACAAATAATTAAGACCATTAAAACACTAATTGAGCACCTGAAACATGTATTTATAATTTCTTTCCACCTGGATAAACTTGTAAGCAAAAACATTATGGAACTTCGAAACCCGATTAATTTTAGAAAAGCAGTTTTAATATAACATATATTTTCTGGTAATGATTACACCATTTTGTTTAATTTATACAAAGCGTTATAAAAATCCCCTCATTACCTGCCACGTCACAAAAATACCTGCTCACTTGAAACTAACTTTGGGTGATATAAGGGATAGTTCAGTTCACTGACTCACGTTTGCCTTTGGCAATTGTTAAACAAATTTAAACGACTATAGCTAACCTGTCATCTAAAACCTATAACAACATGAGTAAAGTTCGTGAAACCTTCTGGCCAAAGTTTATTTAGGTAGCAATAATACCTCTGATATGACCTATGCCTATGACGTTGCTGGGATCAAAATTGTAATTGGAATATCAAAGCTTGGTGGCACCCTGTTTCAAACGTCACATGAATTTCACCGGAACCTGAACCCGGAGGTGATCCAACAGCTAATCACAAAACTCAAATCAAGAAAAGTTATCTCCATGTATGTACATGTTGACATTAAACAATTACCTGTTTGCCGTTTACACAACTTGCGGTATCGATATTATCGGCCTAAAAACTAGGTTTACCTCCTTAGTATAACTTATCAATTGGTAAAATAAATACTAAATGTAGCTAGTAATTCATAATCAATTCTTAACATAAAGTATTTTTTACCGAAATATTACAAATGCTTGTAAATTAATGCACTTCATTATAGCTCTTGTAGCTACGATCTATTGGAAACTATATGTTTGTAAATTTTAGGGAGGACAAAATTTGACAGCCTAAAATTATTCTACTGCTTTAAATATTCTTATATAACATAAAACTTTAATTCAGATAAACATATTTTTACTCTGCTTTTATTTATCATTAGAAAGGGAGATTTACTGTTTTTAATTTTATATTTCATTGCTGCAAGCAGTAGGTCAAGTTCTATTGTGTGATACTCGGCCCAAAAGTTTTGATTAAAGCGCGACTAGTCCGCCACAGTGCTCGTTCTGAGAACCGACATTTGTAACCCTGGAACAACGTATCAATCCTTATTATCATGTGGTATCTCATATAAGTACAAACTACGTCCTGCAAGGTTTATGACAATAAAACCGGATAGTTTTTTTAGTTCCCTTAAATTTCCAGTCCATAGATATTTAAAAGCTACAAAAGACAAAGACTTTTATTTAATCTCTTCAAAGTTAAAAGCCCAAATTTGTTTGAAGTAAAATTTAAACCCAGGTTAAACAAAAATTTGTAGTCATCAAATCCAACTACTTTAGAAAATAATTAGAGGAGGTCGATAACCTGACCATTGCGTTTCACACGTGTCAAACTCTCACATGGACTTATTTCTCGGAAAGTTTAAAGTTTCGAATGAGGGCACATAATGGTTGTTTGTAGTTCTTAATTTAAATTTGCATTGGAGGTTTGTGCTTTATATTTATCTTAGTTTTATATATTTTATGATTCGCATCGGTCGTTAGAATGGTAAATATAACCATGGAAATGTTGTAATGACTGTCTAGGATGTTTTTACGACTTACTAAACGAATGAGATTTGTATGATACAAATGTTCGACCCTTTTTTCCGTATGGTACGCAATGTTTTTCATCAACCGTATCACGATTAGTAAAACTAAGCTATTAAAAATTTATTATTATGGAATTTTTCTGACTATTTTCAAGTAATAATTAAAATATTTTGTACTTATCGTAATTTTGAATACTCCTGAATGTATTATTTCATTTATTTTTGGGATCAAACTACTATAAAACTGGTAAATGGTTTGAATTAAATTTGCACTAGTCCTTTACATACCTATTCCATCTTTAATTCTGGTATTCATATGATTACTATTGTTTAGATACATTTTGTGGCACTCTATCACTGTATCACACTATTTTTTTGAACTCACTGGTATATTAAAAAACTTATTATGTGTTCCAAACGGAACAAAAAACTGTATAAATCACAAACTAAGTGATAAATATTTTTTATTTGTAACACTGTTATCAGATGCAGTAGAGCAGGATTCGCTACCGTAATAATTAGGTTGGGCAAAGTGGTTATGTCAGTTGCCAGCGTGCCGGAGGAGAGGTGTACGTGTCCGTGTCAAACGGCACTATGCAGCAGTATGGCAGTGTAGCAGTATTCGGGGGTAAACAACTCAGTGTAAGGTGTTTTAAATGAACCTATGACAACGACCTATACTTTACCATTCAATATAATCTCTTATTTAAGATATTTTTATACTAGGTTCGAGATTGAAAAAAGTCTTCAACCAAAATGTAAAGCTTTTATTTTAACTTAGATTTGAAACAGTTAAAATGCTGGACAAGTTCTAATTTGACTTGGATTGAAGAAATACAATTATTTTACTAGCGTTTTTACTACGCTTAACAAACTATATTTTAATAATTATTCCTAAACAATCTTTTTTAATTACATTATTTGACGAGTGAGTAGGCTTTTATCACAACATGGTTGCTTTTAGCCAGCGTACAGAAAGGTAAAATATAAGGAAATTTAGAGACAAAGTGAGACACTGACTAATTGGTCTGTGAAAATGGTAAAGTGTGACCAAACAGATACGTTTATTGATATTTTAGTAACAGTTTGCTGGTCTACTAAATAGGCGACACTTTGATGGATATTTACATCGATAATGCACGTAGTGAAACTATTTCTGTAAAACTAAGCCTAAAATAAGAAAATTACCCTTTTATAGATTTTCCAAGTTTTATTCTCCACCATTTCTAACGATAAATAATTAATTAACTCTAATGCACCGACAATCCTTTATGATTTGCAAAATAGTTTTCGCCCTTCTTTCTAAAAGTATGAAAATAAATCCCTGAACTATAGTGTTTAAATTGTAGTTCGATCCTACTTGTGTAGAGTGCATCACTTGATTGACCACTTAGTTTGAATTTTCCTGAAACTAAATACTGACAACTATTAAATGGAGAATCATGGTCACTTAAACATAGTTATTCATGTTCTATTAAGTCAAACAAAAAATACTATTAAATCTCCCGGATCGTACGACTGTCACGAATCCATATTTTTATAGTAAAATAACACTCAAAAATAATAAACGATATTTTACTTAAACCAGCCACATTTCGTTATAGTTTACTGAGTTATTTTGTGTGCTGCTGACGCCTTGTATATAGCCAAATAAGAAGCATTTCTCAGCAACACAAGACAATCCTCCTTAATGAGACAAGTTTCTAAAGCTACGGGTCGTAATAATTATATTTAAATTTAACAGGGTACTGAGTTATTTTTACACGACCGGTTCATACAATAAAAAGGTGTATTTAGCTAATTTCAGTTCATTATTTTTCCCCTGAAGAGGTAGTATTATAACGTAAAAGGAGAATTACTAGTTCAGGTCAATAGTGAACGAAAGTTATCCTACTTCAACCTACAATGAATATACAATGAATAAAGTAAGTCTATTTGCGTAAAAAACGTGATATAAGATATAAAATAAATGCGAATAACAGTAAAAATAAAAATACCGCGCTATCAACAACCTTGGATAACCTCTGAATCTGATCGCTTATCTGGCTGTCCCAGTGATAAATGAGATCAGTTAAATGGCCAGATGTGGGCAAAAACTAACATATGTAGCTAAACGGATTGAGTTATTACTCAGTTATATTTAATTCGTGCTAAATCTAACTTTCCACGGAAATAAACATTTGACCTTTGGATAAATATTTTAATACTAACTCTTTAAATATTTATTTAAATATTAAATACTTAATATTTATTTATAATTTATTTAACTATTTAAATATTTAACTCTTTATGTATATTAATAATGGTGTTTATCTTACATAATTTTATAAATAAAGAAACATTTAATAAAAATTCCTGTATGCGTAGTGCGGTTGTACGTAAGCGTTTAAAGGGCAAATAATTTTGTATGTAAGATATATAAGGTAACTCCTGATCAAGAAACTAGTAAATAACAATTAAATAAAGACTTGACATAGTCTTTTAGATGAAACCGCAAAATAAAGGAACAACAATATTTGAGTAGTAAAAAAGTTAGGTTTGGATTGAAAACACATTTTGTTTTGTTATATAATTTCTTGAGTGACATAGTACGTGTTGTTAAAATTAAACAGGATAAAGTAGACTACGTTTCGCAACACCACAAGATAATTTACAGTTATACTGCACTTATATACAAGCCGAAAAATATACAAAAAATATGGTACAAGGTAATTGATTTCAACCAGTCACACCGGTCACCATCAGTCCCAATCATAGAATGAGCCCAATTCTCTGGTTCAACTAACTGGATCAAATAACTTGTTCAACTCGATTTTATTGTTACCATTTTATTTTTGATTGTTTACTAATTCTTTGTACGGAATATGTTCACATTATCTTCTTAAACAACTCTTCCCTCATATGAATTTCATCAGTTGCTTAATTTATACGTAGCGAATTAAATTTATAAAAAATAAAACCATATAAAAGCTTGGTAGTGAGAGGGTCCTTGCTAGACATAAAACCAAAAGAATCACTATTTTAATACAGATATGAATAAACTATACCTATTAAACTAAATGAGTTATCTTGTTTGAGATATATAGTGACCAGCTGACTTCTGAGTCTGAAAATGTCAAACCTATTTTAGTAATCCGGGGTCAGAGAAGCTCCTCTCGAAAGTGGTTCGGGTTGAACCAACCAATAACACTATTTCAACAGTAGATCAGTAGTAGTCGCTTAATCATTTCGCACGAAATAAATTAGTAATGCAATAAGTCATTTGTTATTTAACACCGAGTGTGAGCTAGGTGATCCTTAACACACGTAATTGCAGTTAGTAAAATAGAACGGATGACATTTTAAGGTGGGAATGCTGAAATAAGAAGAACGTGCCTCTCACCTCAGATACCGTTCATTGTATTTTCTACAGGGTGACTCACAGCTGAAGGTAGGGTTCCAGCAACTGCGCACCGGTTTACCGCACATCGAACGGAACCACTACTCACCCAAAATCAATAACCAGACTGTTATGCAATAATCAGATAAGGGTGATAAGGGGGAGAATGGAAACAAATGTAAAAGGATGCGAGTATTTTTTCCTAATTTTACAAAAGTTAATGAGCCATTGTAGCTACAAACTAAAACAAATCAAACGATTATATCAAATATTTTGTGATTTTTAAATTACATTTTGTTTTTTAGGACCTTGTGTACCTTGAACACATAACTGATGTATAAGTTTTTTGGAATTGCGCAATTTCGTTCATTACATCGTTTAAAAAGATTTTACTATTTGTGAATTTCAAATTTAATTAATTCTAAAATTCTGTAAAAAATGACGAAACACATCTTCAATCAAAGTTAATATGTTTACCATGTGATTTTTGAGTTTAAAGGAATATTTAAAATACGCTTGAAAGCTGTTTTATTACAATCATAAGGGTTAAACTTGCAATAGACTTATTTAATTTGTAGAACGAATAAAAAATGTTTTATAGTAATGATTAAATTTTTGACTAAAAACGGGCGAATAAATCAGATGAGTGCTCTGTTGCTTGAGTTCTTATTGTGAAAACCACTGAAAAGGGCGAACCACTTTAGAAAATGATGTAAAGACGCAATTTCACTTGTCAAGATGAGTTTGACTTTTTCAGCTCACTATTGAAAATAATTTTCAGTTATATTCTTCCACTTGTTATATTCTATGCGAAGTAGTATTTGATTCTATACAAAGACACATTTATGATTGCCTATAACCATAAATTTCACACTATAAAGTCTACTTTAATCCAGGAACAGCACAGTATTTTGCATGGACATAAACTGTAAATTTACGAACCATAAAACACCGTGTATAATATTATATCAGTATGTACCTTGTACTTCGGTTTAGGCTCTTGCAACTAAGAATACATTTTACAATTTTTGCTATGGCAATACGAATGGTTGTTGAACGAAGTAGATGTTTTAACTAAATTTTCCATAATTTAAAACAAATTAAGATTTATTACATTTAAATACATAATGTGACTATATCAACATCATTTTTCCAGCTTTTTTCCTCGAATGTTTAATAAATTTAATAATAAAAGAAGCAATCAATAAAATTCGTAAGTTATTCTATTAATTTACATAAAACTTTTAATAACAAGTGATCGTGAAAAGAACATCGTCATAAGACATCAACCAAAAGAATAGTATCACTGCAAAAATGTTGCCTATGTTGTTTCTGTGTTAGAATAAATGCTAGTTCCAGAGCCATAATTGGTATTTCAATTATACATTGCCCGTTTATGGCGTATGCCAGCGTATGTGTTGCAGATTGATTGATTGTTAATACTTCTACAATTAACCATCCGTCAGTTTGGATTAAGTAGATCAACCCGGCTCAAGGGTTATTCTAAAACTCAAAATAATATTCTCATAATGACGGTATGATAAAAACTCTACCCAACTTGACAGCAGAGACAGAATCATTTCCTCATTTCTAGAGTTTGTTCGCAAATGTTCGTAAGACCTTAAGGCTAATCTCACCCATTCATGCTTCGATAATGGACATTTCTGTAAGACCATAAAGTGCGTATCCAAATACAAACGAAGCCTTGGCTTGTGACCTTACTTACCATTAAGAAATTTATGATAGCGATCGATTAATATAATTGAGAAACCTTCCACTAGAAAGCAATCCTTACTCTTTTTTGACACACTATTATGTTACAAGTGTTATAATTGCACCTTAGTTGGATACAATTTATGATATAAGTACTTGTATTACTTCTTGGTTATAAGGTGTTGTTTAAATTCATGTGGACCAAATAATAAAACTTTTCAATCAATTAGAAACATACTCAGGTAAACTCTTCTTTTTCAGTGCAGTTTAATCTCGATAGTCGGAAGTGAAGCCTCTAAGCTCAAACGTTGAGTATTCGACAACCCTCGCCTGTGATGTCTCCCATAAGTGCGAGTGAGAGCTCCATCTATGAGCTAGGTAGGGTCGGGACGTGGACCGGGGATGGATTTTCATGGCAAACAACGGTTTATATTCTCTACGGTGGAATTCAGTCTCTAAGCTCAAACGTTGAGTATTCGACAACCCTCGCCTGTGATGTCTCCCATAAGTGCGAGTGAGAGCTCCATCTATGAGCTAGGTAGGGTCGGGACGTGGACCGGGGATGGATTTTCATGGCAAACAACGGTTTATATTCTCTACGGTACAATTCAGTACTGTATTATTTTGTCCACTACTTCATTTTATATTGGTTTTATGTGCATTTCTCTCGTTCAGCGGAATAATAAACGTGTGCATATAAATCTACCTGTTGATGAGTTTACCCGCACCAAGTAGGTTAATATGTTTACATAAGTGTGTTAATAGTACCCTTGGTAGTTAAAATATTCGGTAGGGTCAGATTATTAAGAAAGTTTTTATCAAATTATTATCGATGTAGTAATAAAATTATGTGACAATCCAGCATTTTACAAACCAAAAGACAGAGTATAAGGTTACAGATTGATTAAAATATACTTTCACAATCACCACTTCATTATTTTTATAATAAGTTCATCACCGGAGAAATTTTGTTTTTTAAATATTATTGTTTATCAATCTGTACAGCTAACAGATAATTTTTTTATAACAATAGGGATTTGGTTAAAAAGAGGAAATGTCTCAATACTCATTGCCTTTACATTAGTTAGAATCGATCTGGTTAATTCATATTATTAATGGCTATTTATTTACTCAATATTTATTATTTTAATAAAAAACTACAGACACAAAATAACAACCTAAAATGTTAACACAAATAATATCGCATTAGAGTTTCTGTGGTTACAAACGTATGATCACAAGGATAACATCACCAATTACTGATGACGCAGAGTTATCCACATTCATTATTGTTGGTGTGCAGCACAAATGCGTATTTATAAACGTGGTTTTGCGGCAAACTCATCACGGCTTCAAGTATTGATTTAAACAGTTTGAGGTTAGGTGGTTTCAATTAAGATCTGTGATAAGAGCAAAATTTTAAAAACAATCTATAACTCACTAGTCCAAATGTCTGTCTAGAATACCCTCGAAGGAAAAAACATCTAATCGTTAAAATCGTTTTGACATAAAACACTTATTAGGAGATAAATCAAATAAACGGGTATATTTGGCTATTATTATTCTACAAGTGGCTGCAAATAAAATTTAATATTTACTCCTTAAATTATTCATATAATCATATCCTCGGACCCGAAAACAATTCATCCTTCCTGTCAAGTCTAAATAATCTCACTTTGTTTTCCCTCAGTATATACGCTTGTATTTATAAAAACAAAAAATTAGTATCAATTAATATGTACCTATGAACTCTTACATTCGCGTAACCTACAGTCAAAACAACATAAATTACATCTCTAATCTATTAATTTTTATGTTCAAGGTAGATTGTTTTGTTTCATAACGTACATTTTTATAGTTTACCATATGACATGTCACAATGTTTAAAATATATGTCTTGTAAAAAATAAACATAACAAAATATAATCAAACAGGAGAACTATGGACATTTTGCTAATTTGTATAATTTCCAATGACCATGATGAAGAAGAAATACAATTATATTACCTTCTGGTTTTTATCATCAATCTTTTAAAGTCAGTAAAGACTATCAAAGTAATCAATGTGATACTAAATAATAAAATATCTTTTTAAAACGAAAATGTATTTTTTTTTGATCTTACTATAGTTTTCATATGAAAACTCAGGAAAGGCCTTCAGACCGTTATATCCGGCTGAATTCCATTTTGACATAGGTATCCTTGTATATGTTACCACGCATACAAAACTATTGTTTATAGGGCTTCGCCTGTCTGGCTTCAAGCTTCAACGATCTCATATTAATAATGTGCAAAACTTTTCATTTACCAGATTATTATTTAAACATGACATCATTAGGAATAACACATATCGTTGCACATATTCTACTCCCGGTTGGTTAAGTTGGTTAATGTTTGGCAAAACCTTCTGCGAGGAATTTTCTCGAAAGTCCTTTGATGGTTAAGTGAGACCTTTGTTGGAGTGTTGTTCGGTGGTATGGGTTCCTCATTAAGTAACTCTTCGAGATCGATTTTAGAGGACCCAGAATATATTTTTGCGACTGGGCTTCCGGGTTGGCTAACGGTATCTTGAAGTCCATTGAGCGTGGTATCTGACATGTTTAATATTCCTAGTTTACAAACCAGACGTGATGTCCAAGATTTTGTCTTCCTCTACAAGCTGATGTTGTCTTCTTCTACAAGCTAATCACATAAAACAACACTAATCATATTTATTTTCTAAAATTATAAATTACTTATGTAAGTGTATAGAGACATTACTTTTTTGTACTTTGAATTAATTTATATAATGTTCGCAGTGATGAGATCCACTATTTTATTGAACACATTTTTTTGGTATTAAATCATAAAAAGTATTTTATTTGAGAAAACTCTATATTTCTATATTTGAAAAACTCTCAATACGTTTATGTCGTAAAATGTCTCTAATTTTACGTTTATGTCTCTAATGTCGTAATATTAAAACTGTCAATTCCGTCATAACACATACCGAAAAAAGTTGATATTGGCAAGCATAGTGGAAAACATTTGGTTAGCTGATAACGACAATGCCTACAACTTAAAACTATTGTAAGGGCGTTGAGAATTGATAACGGTTGTAATCTGATTTAGCTTAAAACTATAATACAATGAAAATGGTATTTTATTTATTAATAGACGTTTGTGCTTTCAGTCTACTCGTGGAAACAATTACACTGTTATTTAAAATCATAGTTAAACTATTATTTAACTGTTTTCAGAAAGGAAAAATACCGACGGGTATATTTAGTACTAAAAAATATTTTATTACTATAAACAGTGGCTTTGATAAAAATATTGTAAAACCAAACGGTATAACTGTTCCATTAGGGATGAAATTGTTCACTTATTTAGGTAATGATCTGAATCCTAAAAATATATTTTTTAAACTTGAAGAATTCCTAGAAATTTGTAGTACCTCATACATAATAATTAATATTCACCACTGAATAAAACTAATTTACAGAGCTCCGGTAGCGGTTCTCGGCCGAGCAGAAATTAACAAGGTCAAATTGGACCTGTGTTTGTTCCGCAAAATACACTGTCCTTAACTATTATCTCTGTTTGCAAACGTGAATGGATAGTTTAAATCAAGTAATACGTAGCTCAATATAAAACTAATTAAACTATATTGAATTTTATCTGGTTACATTTCCAGAAACTATCGTTTTCTTAAAGTTATATTTATATACATTTAGAAAAAACGTTAAATGTAACCTTTAAACAAAATACACTATTGGACACATAAACGTTGCTAAGGAGGAGAAACATTCAACTCCAAAATTTTCTCAAATATTTTTCTCAAGTAAGGCTTTGAAAGAGCTGGTTTTGAGCAGGTTTTGAGGTTTTGAGCGGTTTCATTTGTTGCAAATACAGTTGCAGACCATGAACAGCTATGTTGATTTATGCACCGCTAGATTTTATATCAGATTAATGATTGTTGAACGAAATAGATTAATTCAAAATAAGATACAGTTTAGTATAATTTATACAGATTATTTAGTATTGCGTGTAATGATCACATACCGACATATTTTAATGAGCTATGAAATGATGTTTTATAACTAGAGAGACCATATTACGCAGATATTAACTAGGGAAGCGAATTAGCTATTATTGATGGGAATAATTAACGAGGAAAGAAAATATTGACAACCTCTATATTGAAATTGTGTATACACGAAAGAAATTAGTTCCCTACAATTTTATCGGTGATCAGGTGAAGCGACGTCGCTCTTGAAGCTCTTCAGAGATACAAAGTGAGTTCTTGCCACTTAAAGTAGCCAATATGACTTATTAGTCCTTACCTTGCCATAGAAATTACTGATTTTATTTTCAATTAAAAAAGTATACAAATATTGGGATACTTTTGTTTACGTGATCTCTTTTCCTAGCCACCAGGAATCACTAGGTAAGGAAAATACGCCTCCAAAGGTAACCAGTTTACTCAGCTAAAGAACATTTATACTTTTAAAATTTTAAAACGCGGTAAATAAATCAATCGTATTTATACATTCATATTCTCCATCCCTAATAAAATCTTGGTTGGGAATTTTTGGACAAGGGGTTAAATGTCCGGGGATTGTAATGAATTCTATGAAAAATGCTAAATCTGAACCCGTTGATATTGTTTCCGGTCACACGAGTATCTCACAATCTCACAATCAAAATCAGGATATGAAAAAATATGTGTGAATAATAATTAACAATAAATAAAAATAATTACTTGAGATTTCAATATTTTATTATACGTCTCTCTCTCACCCCTACAGGAAAATAAAGCATCATCTCATCAGAAAGGAACAAAGGTAGGTGGATAACCACTTTGAATGCATAGTCGACTGAGATGATACAATTAGAACCTCTTTATTTGTTGAACCAAACGTGGCCAACAAAGTCCTTAATAACTATTGTTCTAATGCTAGGGAATATCCTAATAACTTGGGAACTAGTGTTACCTAATAACTAGGGTTCTAACTATGGTAGATTCATAGCTTATAATGGATCTGCTTATGTGTGAAGTTATATAAGATTAAAATAACTGGGGTGAGGTTATTTTTCTTTGTCGGCAAAGTGCAATAACCTTTTTGCTTGCAATATAAACAAACTAAGACTTGCAGGTTGTAGACACCTACAACTTATCGTTGTCTAGGACAAAACAAATTATAATCATAGACATACTTTTAATATTTTAGACCCAAGAAATTATAACAACGACAACTTGATCTAATAAAATTACTCATTGTACTTGAATAAGAAACTCGGAAACTTGTTAAACTATCTTTAACAGTATGGAAATAACTTTTCAAAATAGATGACTGTAGATACTAAGATGTTAAATAACTTATAAAATAGTTTGTTTTATTACATTGTCTTAGACAATTGGCAATATTGTGATTGTCATGTGTAAAAAGTACAAAGCCTCAATTAGTCTAGAAAGCTTTCATCAAATTAGTCACAGTAAGCGACCAACCTTAAAATTTATTTTGTAGTACAATTATTTGCTAGGTTATATTTTCACTAAATTAATAATTCAAATTGTCTACACTACCTAAAATACATGACAAGTAATGTTGTAGGTAACCACAATAAAAGCTATAGACTATTCTAACCAAACAGCCTTTTTCGTAAGGTTATCTTAGATTATTTGACATAGCCTAGGGTTGGATTACAGTAAGAGTAAGCCGACATTAAACTGGTAATACAACTGTTGTAAAATACTTTAAACACATTACCAGGATTGTTTTAGTGAACCAAAACAAAAGCTTTAAACTATTCTAACCAAACTAAGCCTTTTATACAGGTTATCTGAAATTATTTGACATATCCTAGGTTTGGATTATAGTGAGCTGTTTTCATCATAAACTTGGTCCTATGGCTATAAAATGTAGGCCTATACACTTAGGCTACTTGCCATTTTAGAAGTTTCATGTACGGTCTTGGACCAACCCATGCGTATAGAATTTAATGTCATGATAGCCTAGGCTATTGAAACAATATATTTAAATATCATTTTGTAAAATACAACTGTTGTAAAATACTTTAAACACATTACCAGGAATGTTGTAGCGAACCAAAACAAAAGCTTTAAACTATTCTAACCAAACTAAGTCTTGTACAGGTTATCTGAAATGGTTTGACATCTCCTAGGTTTGGATTATAGTGAGCTGTTTTCATCATAAACTTCGACCTATGACTATAAAATGTAGGCATATACACTTAGGCTACTTGTCATTTTAGAAGTTTCATGTACGGACTTGGGCCAACCCATGTTTATAGCATTTAATTTCATGATAACTTAGCCTAGGCTATTGAAACAATATATTGAAATCTCATTTTTTAATCTAAATAACTGGCCTGACTATTTATTGTTAATTCTTAAGGATATTTTGACTAGGCCTACAGAAATTGTTAACATTGGTTCATTTAGGAAACTCGTTGTTCTCTTAAAAGTTAAATTAACCACACTCCTAAAGTCACTGCCTAGCCCAAAATACTCTGTTTGTTCTATGATAACGCACCCATGCCAATCCTAACAACAAACCATGTCTGAAATCTTCAATCTATTTAAAAAGTAAATAAATTTACGGATTTATACAACATTTCCTTTGATAAAAATAAGTGATAAATGTATGAATGTTTTTCTACGGATAAAATGTTAGTGTGGCGACGGGATCCGAACCTGCGACCTTTCGCTCAAAGAGCCAGTTCGATACCCACTGAGCTACCGCGGTAAGTGGTTTTTAGAGGAGAAGTGATTAAAACTATAGCTATATAGACACAAAACTCGGATTCTGGCTCCAGTTTAATGATAACGGAATGTATTCTGATGATGTTACTTAAATCAGCTATTGAATTTTTTATGAGGCTCGATTTAAAATTGATCACTTGTTTCGATTATCCTTACACGCAAGGAATGAGCGTACACATAGTATTTAATATTTCTATATTGATTGGAGAATCATTATGTTATTTTGAGTGAAATTCATTCGTAATTTTGAGCATCGATTCACATTCTTTTTTTATTTTTTTTTATTTTACCTGTTTCTATAGTTCAGTCAATGATTTATAATAGAGCTACAATCAACCCCATGTTCTAAGACAACAAATTTAAAACCATTAGTTCAATTGATAAAAAACACGAGAAAGAGAAATAGAACTATGCATCACTAGCGATAAACTAGGAGTTCATAAACCATTTGTCTTGATAACCAACAAAGCCGTCGTCTCCTGAAGAGGCGAAAAATATACTTACATTTAAAGTTAGGTAATCCTAGTTATATTTGTAAGTCTATTTTAAAAATAATATAATTTAGCTTTTAAAATAAATATGATTCCGATTCTACATATATATTTGCGAATATTACTATTAATTACAAAATTCTAAATATGTTCTTTGGGTAAGAGCTACCTTTAATTAGCAATAAATACTATGACATAAGTACATCATCCACTTTTTCAAGTATGCTCTTTACTTTACACTCCAAATCACGTTTAATAGTTTTAAATAAATTAGATAAACAGTAAATATTAATAGTTGTTGGGGGTAGAACAAACATAAAACGGGAGAGAGTACTATCTAAGCTCGTCTCTTTTTAATTTAAAAATAACACCCTTAACTTTACGTCATAAACTTAGCCTCGTTGTTTTATTTGACTATTAAAAAACTGCAAGCAATATAAACAGTGTTAGAGGTTTTACATTGAATATAGCAACTAAGTAAACTAAAATAAATTATAAAATCTCAATTTAAATTTTATGCGTGAAAAACGGTATATTATAGTTTTATTTAATTCTATATATAATACTATCTATATATAACTCTACCTATAATACGCTATGGAGATTTTTGTGAACTTCCCCGATATTTCTGCAACGATTTCGATGTTTGAGGCCTCAAATTAATTGTATGTGGTAAGTGATTTTCAATTTGCAATACCACTATTTTGAAGTGCACAAACTGCCCTAAAGTTCGTTGTTCAACAATAAGGACAATATGGAGATAGATTTTAATTAAATTGCATTCTAAAACAGCAGTATACACAATTAAACGTGGTTTTACAGTTTTAACATTTTATGAGCTGAGAACACTAACTAAGGCACTACTAAGGCAAACTCTTTCAATCGGGAAAAACATGGACCACCTTTGCACAGTTTTGAGGGACAGGCCCACTAGTAAACTATATTTGACATACCATATTTGATAATTAATGGAAGTGGCAAGTTAAAATAATGCACATAAACGTATAGAATATATTATAGCTTAATTTGTTTGGCTATTTTCATACATATGTAAGTTTTAAGATATAAAGAGTAATAATATTGTAAGTTTTAACATATGTTATATTATTACATATTTAGCCTTTAAAGTATGTTACACATCAGCTATATTCTGTCATATGTTAACATGTCATGCTACAAACTGTGTTACGTGTGCTTTTGTTACCTCATTATGTCACCTTAGCCTTCTGTTGAAAGCCTATTAAATTTAAATTTGTATTTATGTTGTTAGTTGGAATCATAGTGTGACACTGTAAATACAGATTTTAAATAGGCTATCGTACATATGAAATAAATCAGCCATAGTATTATTTTATTTCTTATGAGTTACTTAAGAATTTACGATAATGTCTAGTGAGCTACTTAAGAATATACGATAATGTCTAGTTTAAAGAAGATAGAATTCGTTTTCAGAAAAGATAATTCATAAAATTCTTTTTGAAAATTAAGAAAAATAGTGTTATTTCTGACGTATTCATGCCTATGTATTTGTATTGAACATTATTTTAAATAGTATATTTTTAAATTTATCTTTGAATTTTAATGAACATTGAAAAAATAAACTTTGTAAATAACAATGAAAACGATCAATTGGTTAATCTGTACGACAATAATGAAGACATTTCAGTACTTAACAATCTGCTTTGTTATAGTTTGTTTGACAACTATCTAGCTGATGCTAAAGGTAAAAAACAAAGCGAAGCTTGATTGATTAGTGCTTAAAGCAAAAACAAAATGAACCAAAGTTTGCATTTATCCTTGTTGTCCTGTTGTTCGAATCCGAGCAAGTTTGTACACAACGAAAGGTTACTTCAGTTGTAAACAAACATAACAAAACATCTGATATTAAAACGGATGACAACCACTGAAAATAATGCAGGTAATGTACTTTCGATCAACACGTAGTTTAGACTTAAACCGTCGGATAGCGCCACTGTTCGGAAAGTTCTACCCTTTTACTGTATTTAAGTGATGTTTTTTCTTAAAATTCTGAGACGTATTGGTAAATATAAGTAAACGTACCTTTAATTTGACACCTCAAACGTTGAAATCCGTCCAGCCGTTATAGAGTTATGACGGTGAAGAAAACCCCTAGCGTATTAATATGTAGGATAAAGTAATTTATACTTTATCTAGCTAAATTTAAAAAAAAAAACAATTATTTTCTATAAAAACTAATATATTTAATAGTTTTGAATTTCTGTTTGGGAAATATTTTTAACGGAAATATCTGTTTTGGGAACCATTATTTGTACATTTATTATATTGATTTCTAATCTTTACATGACTAAAAACGTTAATGATTTTAATTTTGCCAAGCTTTAAAACTTAAAAAGTGACAAATGATCAATGGCTACCATTTCATTACGCTGGCTTAGTAGCAACTTAACTAATTTATACATGACTATATCAATACATAACAATAGATTAATACCATATCCAATAGATTAGTACATTTATCCAAAATTAACATCACTTATCAGTTCTAAAGAATCTCTGCTGATGTTTTGAGGAAACTGGTGACAATTGTCACTATATGGTTGGAAAGGTTCAAATAGTAGTTGAACTAATATTCGTAAAACTAGTAGGCCTAACTAATTTTAGTAGAAAATTGATGTATTGTCTTGTGCAGGGTTAAAATTCTATATTAGCTTAGACTGCACTATAAATAGTTTACTATTTAAAATTTGTTACTCTGTCTGACTTAGAAGTTTTGTATAGGTATCAAAATTAGTTATTTCCTAAAGGCTGTATTTGTGGTTTGAGCATTTTAGAAGCCAAGTGCTTATTAAGTGAGGCAATCAATGGGAGTACAATTATTACGCAGCGTTACGCTGAATTATTTGTGGGAGGGGCATATTTTTCATAGCATGTTACTAATCTGTCATATTTCAAATTTTTGTTGTGTTTAAAAAATGATACTTAAGTTCGTTTTCCCATATTAGTTTCTTTCAGATTTGTATGAGTTTTGTTTGGAAAATTTTAATTTTTGTTTTTGTGCAATAAATGTTGTATACGATAAATCAGGTTTATGTTATGATAACATAATGTGAAGGGTCTTTAAAAATACAATTTGACGTAAATCGTTGCATAAAGATATGAATTACAACGTTCTTTACATGATACGAGATTATACAAGTTCACTATTATTTTGCAAAATAATTCGAGGAGTGGGTGGAATTATTTAGAGTAATACGTAACGCTTACGTATATTTTGTATGGTTGTTCTGTTTGTAGATTTCATGTGGTTTCAAAGTGTTGAACGCAACAAAAATCTATGCTCGCTACGAAATGGAGCTGAGTGAAAAAGGTCTTTCGTTCACAGGATTCTATTCTTACTTCCATTTCCGCATTGGTTTAAACAGTGTATCCAACAAGTATTCTAACTTTAGTATAAATTGCAATTTAATTATTTGTATTTCAAAATTTGTTTTTAAAATGCTTATTTTTACCCAGCAACTACATACTACCTATTTTCACTTTGAATTTAAAATAACTGCAGTTAGGATAATACTATATATCAAAACGAGTTCGCACGCAGCACGCTGACGTGAGGGAAGTAAATTTCCACATACAAAACTTTGAAAACTCAAAACCAGTGTAAAAACATACATTTATTCTAATTTTATTAAAATCTGAAAACTTGATTTTTTGGCTGTTCTGATGCTCCTGATTTCATATATCTGCAATACTAGGAATACAATTTTGCGCATTATAAGGTTAGGATAAGGTCCAGTGAGGCTTGGAAGTAGGCGAAAGGTTGCTGGGGATAATAAAAATACACCAACAAATGAATAACATGCTTTTCTAATGTAAAACCCCCATAAGACAACGTACTGTGTATAGCCAACATACATTTTCCTTAATAACTCCGTAAATAGTTATGCTGGAATAACGAGAGAGGGCTTAAGACTTTCGTTTCACTAATTTCCATCTTAATACATGCATTAACTTTACGTGCGGAGCTTTTCTGACCCTTTTTGGGCCCAAAAACTCGAAATTTTAAAGAATAAAACCCCCAAAAAGGGGGTTAGAATTTTCCGATTGTTTTGCGAAAGGAACTTGTCTAACTGATAATAGAAAGGAACGTCCCTACCAAATAAAGTAAATCGGAAAAAAATGCGACCACTAGAGTGTAGATATATATATATATATATATATATATATATAAATACATGTATGTGTATATATATATATATTTTTAACGACCCCCCAAAACGTGTTCAGGGGGTCACGTTAGGAACTTCTATGGCGGTCCCGGGCTTAAGTTTCACCGTGCGGGTCACCCCCTAATAGTTCACTTTCTATAGGAAATTCACTAATAATCGGTCATTTAGTTCACGCATATTGCGAGGAAACCACTTGTTGGTTTTTGATGATTTTTTTGATACGTAGGTGATTTTGTGTAGAAAGTAGTAACGGAGCCAGAATTTTGATTTACAAGATTTCCACTTTCTCATTTTATTAATATATATAGGAGAGTTTTATTTGGTTTACGTCACATGTGTTTTGTTTTAGTTAAATTCATTAAAAAAAACAGCTGTTTTAACCGCATAATTTTGCGGGGGAGCAGCTTGTTGTAAATAAATTGTGGAAGTGTAAAATACACAAATTAAACGAGTACAATGAAGACGCATTGAATGACGAATAGATGTTAAATCCAATTAATTGCTTCTTTATGAGGCCCTCGCGTGTTGGGGCGTGACCTTGTATTGTGATACAAATGCGTGCCGGTCCGCAATATCACTTGCTCAATACCCTTACTACTTGCTGTACGGCAATTCCGAAACCCCAATCGATCTCTATGGCAATAATAGTTACCTTAGAGGCCATGGACATTGTCTCTTAGATGGATAAAATTCTTTAAAAATTCACCTGTAAAAATAATGATTAGTAGCAAACTAGGACCGTAAAACGCTGTGATACTTTAGTTAATCGTAAACGTGCATGTTAATTTGCTGCGTTGAATGTTTTTTTTAACTAAACACGATACGCGCGCATATCAAAAAAGCACAAAACAAGTCCCAGGATAATGTGTAGTGATGCTCTCTGCATTGTAAATTACTTTAAGAGATAAAAGCATTTACCACAATTAATAAGTGGTTTTGAGTTAAAAGGTTCCTAAAGTAAATGACTAATCAATGAGAAAATACTATCAAATAAAGAATGATACGTAAATCTATCTATTATTTGTAATTCCAATAGTTAAGTTAATGAGGTATATCATTATTCGAACCTAAACAAAGCTATGAATCATGACAATATATTCATGTTCTTATTTATCTAAGCATTATTCACAATTAATGGACAAGACCTTGGGATCATTTCTACTATTTAATTATCTATACTATTTGTTTAATAATCCATATTCTGCATTTAACACGTGTTTTGTTGTAATAGAGATCTGTTTAAGTGTTATCACCAGCTGTAGTTCATGAACAATTTTTTTATCTTTCATTTCGTTTCATTTTATTCGTATAAGGCAAACACAATTTTACAAATAGAATCATGATACATAGGCACTAGTGGAAGTGAATGTTACAGAACATTGAAAAACTGGCATTATGACATTAAAGAATTAGAAATGACAGTTTACTTAACATTAGAAAATTCTGCACAGCAGCCGATCTCTAAGAAACTTGTGACACTAATAATTTGTGCATTGAGTCAACATGAATAAATATTTTAAACTTTTAATACTTTTAATATTTAACTACTTTTAAGACAAGAATCACAAAAATACCATATAATAACAATATACAGAACATGCTACAAAATACAGCAGTACATGCTTATCTTATGTTTGTATATGTGTAATATCCAGTATATGCTTATCTTATGAAAATCTCATCATTGAAGACGGCTCGAGCCCATCAGAATGAAAATAAACACAAATATAAAATTTCTTTATGAACGCAACTACGATTCAGGGTGAACTTGTTACAGTAGAATCGTTGAAATCGGTCTAGGAATAACGTTAGAATCCTCTTATACTAGTTGCTTTATCGCATCCACATAAAATAATGGGTTCTCGTTACATAACATTATTTTAGCTACCGGTATTGAAATACTGAATATAACAGATGACATTATCGTAAAAGGTCACACAAATGTTTTTTTTCGTTGATGGCAATAAACTATGTTTTGCTCAACTCTTTTTTATTTGGAAAACATGAACATTGCATAATGCAATAAATAGTTTGTTATTATTTAATTCCAACATAGTTTATTACCATTATTGTATTGGTAAAGCTAAAAATATATGATATTTTACACCCTTATAAACAGTTGTCCAATGCACCAGTAACCTTAGTAACCAATGCAGTAAGTGAACCATTGGTTTTATATAATATAAGCCTCATTGGGATGGGCCTTTATTTAATATAATTCTGATTAAAAACCGTACAATTCGGTGTTGCACAGTTAAAACATGGTCATGAGACAGTCTGTTTGGCTGACAAAGTAATTTTCTGAACACACCGCACTCCAATTCATTTGCATCATAGTGAATTGTGCAAACTGTTTCACTAATAGAGTCCATTCCATAGTTATTTAGGTAAAAGCCGCATAACTAAATCCTTATAATTAAACCTAAAATTTGATGTTTATAAACAACTATAAGTTACTGCTTTTGGAACCTGAAAATCTCGAAAACAATATAGGATTTAATATGGATCCACTAATTACAAAAACTACTTTTGCCGTTGACTTTACTTTAATGTTAAGGTAGCAGAGATATTGAAAAAACAACGGATCACATTATGCGTTTGTTTGCTAATTGCATAGTTCGTTACCGAATGTAAAAAGCAAGTGAACTATGTTTTACACTTTTAGTAGTTCAAATTATAATGCAATTATTGGTATTACTTGTTTTTGACTAGAATGAATACAAAGTTTATTATTAAATTCAAAGCAAGACATTTTTAACGTAGTCAATCAATAGGAGAATATCATTCAGACATGGCGTGCAACAGAATCTAGGTAATTGGTGATTATAATAGCATCAACATTTTATATCCATTTACAAAAAACCCATATACTCAGGAATAGAAAATAAATTTATGAAGTTACACAGCTGATTTTCCTCTCTCTCTCTCTCTCTCTCTACATCTTAGGTATATATACTCACATATAGTAACTGAAAGGTTTTTGATAGAATATTTTTTCTAAGACACCTCTGGGACGTGTTCAGTTTTAAGTATAAGAAACTTCTCTTTTGGAAATGTTAATAATTAATAATTGAAATAATGATTAGATAACGTTGTAAAATTATGTAATAAACTCTAAATAGATTAAAATAACTTATTGATTTTTTTACCCGCCTGGAGTCAAAAAGAAATATATATGTAGTGTAAAACTTTGGTGGTTTATTGTATTCCCTTGACTTTCAACTAATAACTTTCAAATGACTCGCTTAGCAGTGGAGGTTACACTAAGGAACGAGAATTAACTGGACACAGATTAAGTTAGCACAACACATTTAATAAAACCATAATATTTTTAAAGGCACAACTCTTACATAGGGGAAATCTGCATAGGCAGTTAATCTATAATTGCCGTTCAAACGTTTACGTCAGTCCTCCAAATATTAAACAATCAATGGAAACTCGGCAAAGAACACAATAACAACTAAAACCCTTTAAAATACGCCATAACATACACAAATGATTATCAACACTCAAAATATATTGTCTGTGTGATTCAGCCCTTCTTTATATGATAAACAAACTCTACGTACATAGCAAAATTGAAGCCACAAATAATATTCTAAAGATAAGCATAATTCTATTCAAACGACATGACATATAACCTTAAACTACGAATCTAAATCAATCTCAAAACAACACCAACGGTGCATCAAGTGCTCATAACACTTTTAAATATTTAAATAGTTCAACTGCTCCAATTTCTCAAACTAAATCTTTATTCAAACACAAGTGACTCTACGTAAAACTTTGACCTTATAACTTTATATTTAAATCAATTTCCACCCTAACATACAATATTTACATTAACTTTTATTTATGAGATATTTCATTATTATTTCTCTTTATCCAAGTAATTCTTCAAGATATTAATAAACTTTATTTAACTCAGGATCTAATTTATTTTCACGCCTCACGTTTAGCTTTAAATCAAATTTAAATGTCTTTTAATTTTTCCCCACGACTATGGCTGAGCAAAGGTTTGACATACCAAACAGTTCCGAGGACTTCGTTCCAGGACGACTGCCTCCACGGATGACGACCGTCTCCTAGGTGACCGTTCTCGCTCAGCGTCCCCGGGTGTCCGAAGGCGTGTCGGGAAGCTGGCGGCGTCTTCTCCCTCGTCCAGTAGAGGTCCCTGGTCCCCGTGGATGGCTCCTATCCTTGGACGTCTCGAAGCCTCTTGAAGTTGGTAGTCCCCAGTTCCGGTGGCTAGATGGTCTTGGTAGTAAATGGATGGTAGCGAGGTCTAGGGATCCGACTGGTGCAATAAGGCTGTCCAGTGCGGTATTAGCCCTACTCGGTCCGAGCTAAACCTAGAACCTCTCAACACCGCTTTCTCTTCCTGACTTTTTTTCGCTATTCTCCTTTTCCAGTCCATTTCCCTTCCTATGTTTCTAAAATGTTACCCCCGAATTTGGTCAGCTCCGCCCCCTTGCCAATTAGAGTGCCTCAAACATTACGTTTGTGTTTGTCATTGGCTATTCAAATCGTCAGCACAATTCCGAGTGGGCAGTGATTAAACGGTGAGTGAACCTACTTAATCAGCATGTTCGCTGTTTTCAGAAAGCCCAGGCGTGTTTTGTGAATGTCCGTTGTTTGCCCGCTACCCGACACCTCCGGTAATTCGAGTAGGGTCAACGCCATCTACTTCCTCACTGTCATTGAACTTTCCTACATTGAGTTTTGAAATTAAATTCATATTTGTTTTCATTATTAACATAAATAAATTTATACTTATTTTTATTCCATTTTTAAATATGTTTACAGTAGTGTTAGAAATTATTTATATTTTCCAGGAAACAAACTTGTTCACTTTTAACATTACTAGAGGTTAATTTCAGATTGAATTCATCAAAGCAAAAATATCAATTTAACATCCAATTTACGGATATTAAGTATGGTGAGTGGACGACAAACTTTATGAGGACGTTGGGGACACAGGTGCTACTGATCAGGTGTTAGTTACGGTTAAACTCGGAGTCAACGAATACATAAGACCAAAAGATTGAGCACAGCTGATAAGGATGCATTGCGGGAGATGAATCCAGTTTTTGAGCGACGGAGCCACAACAATATGGCGGCGTGCGGTGGCTGGAGGTGATTAACCATGTAGCACTCCTGTTTAATGTGGGAAAGACAGCGAAGAACGCGATGCGCGAACAATTAAATTAGAGGTTTTACCAATATAATTAAGTGGTTTGTGGCAAAATGACGTTTTGGTACGAGTTCTTAAATAAGCTTCCGATATTTGAATACAATATTACCATTTTTGTCCAGTTTATGGTTAATAAACGGAATAGTAAAATAGAAGAATTATAAAAAACTCTAGACCTTAAAAACCTATTACGAATACATTGTTATTGACTTGGTGTATATTAAATTGCTAAATTGGCATTACTACTTACTGTAAAGAGATTACATTTTACAAATTGTTGTTCCTTACTTCCTTATGCTTACGTCCAAATGCAATCTACTGCATTAGTGAGCCTAATATGATGTATTGGTCAGGTTTTTTCCTTCTGCTTGTTTTTTTTTCTGCGAATATTACATTTATATTTGTGGTCGTGCAAACATTAAGTAACACTATTATTAGACACAGAATATTTCCCTTAAAATAATACTTAAACTCTTTCAGTCGAATTTAAGTGATTGTTTAAATTAAAGTATTGCCATCGGTGATAGGAGAATCTAATTTGGTTTTAGCTTAAACTTAACAAATAACCAACTTTAAGTAAATCAAACTATTTAAACCGGTTTACTGGACAACTTTATTAAATGTATATGAGGTAAATATTTGCTTAGGGAATGCCATATTAAGTATCGTAAAGAATTGAGTTTATTTCGAAAGAGGGGGTTAAAGGTAACTTAAGATCGATTCCTACCAAAACGTTAAAAATACAACACGCGTCAAACACGCTAACGTTAAAAACAACCCAAAACTAATACCTTGATTACCTCGCTGACTGGTGATTGAAGGCACCTAACGTGTGGGATGAATGAAATCAAGTACATCAAAACATACTTGTACCCTAGTACATATATTTTTTATAATGCGCAACTTTTTTATATTTGTTTTTTATAAAAAAACACAAAAATCATAATATAATATTTTAATAGACTGAATATTGTTGTAACAGTCACAGAACAATAATCAAGTATTCTTTGGAATCGAGTCTAGAGATCTTTTTTTAAACTAACATGCATGTGACTTTCGCTTAGACACTTGACCAAATGTTACTAACGAGACTGCTATTGAGGGTAACTGGCTCCAATGTGTATCAAATACTTTCCTACAAATGTAGTCCTGCTGTTCAGGTTTTTTTATCTTTCTTGACATCTTTTGTTATTAAAGTATTTTCACAAGAACCTGGCATGTTTTAGAAAACCGTAAGTTAGTCACATATTACCCAAAATACGTCATACGAATTTAGTATACGAAATATTAGTTTTTTATCAGAATAAAATTTGTAATCAAAACTCTCTTACAGGACTGAATGAATTGTAAAGGGTTATACTATAAATCGTTTATTTCTACAGCATTGAAAGTGCAATTTTTTTTGTTTTTTGGCTTATTTTGTCGTATTCCATTGCCTATGGCACTTTGTTATAACGGCCAACGGCCAAACGACCTTGATGATGGTTTTAAAGCTGATATGAGGTAAATGAGCATAGCTTTCCCGCCTAGTATAACAAATGCTATGGATAGTTTTATCTAATTTACTAACTGAATACAGTAGATTTACTGCAAGGTTAATAATTGAAAACAACAGTTAGGTCAATTTTGATTTTAGTAGTTCAATTCGAGGAAACAACAAATTAACACAGCAATTTTAATTTAAATATATTGAATTGAAATCCAAAAACATTTTCTTTAGGAATGTTTTAGTCATAAGTCAACTGTTGCATTAAACACGCCGAGAGTAATCTAAAGCTATTTGATCTGGCTGACCTTTGAGCTCATTTATCACGTTTTATAAAGAATGAAAATAAGACACTTGCTGTGGAGATGGCTAATGAATGAGCCCCTTTAGACTATCTCCTTTAAATCTTTACGAGATGGTAATTTTAAATAGTAAAACAACTGTAGTGTTTTTTTATGCCTAGAGCGTATATTAAGTTAAATGTGTACTCATCTTAATAATGTCAGACAAAAGCATAAAAGTATAATATTATTTTTATAAGGGTAGCTTTTGAAATTAAAAAGTAATTAATTACAAATTCTCATTCTGGTTCCCATTTAGGTATTTATTTGGTATCGAGATTATATTTAGAATCCGACTTGGGCCGAATTCCGGATAAAATTTCGTATCTTGAAGAGGAACTCAATTCTAAACTTAGGATTGTAAACTTAAATCAAAATCTAAACCTTAAAGTGAATTGTTGTTGTTCAGTCACTAGGAGAAGCTAGGTCCAGGCACTCTCGTCTCCAGTCCGTCATCGCTACGGTGTACTTGCTAAGGTGGGCAGCAAACACATCCCTGTCACAGGGGGAGGGACACGCAGGCATCTCCACTACCTCAGGAGTGCTGTAGCTGTGCACTCTCCCGTCGATCTTCAGCACCTAGGAGAAGCTAGGTCCAGGCACTCTCGTCTCCAGTCCGTCATCGCTACGGTGTACTTGCTAAGGTGGGCAGCAAACACATCCCTGTCACAGGAGGAGGGACACGCAGGCATCTCCACTACCTCAGGAGTGCTGTAGCTGTGCACTCTCCCGTCGATCTTCAGCACCTAGGAGAAGCTAGGTCCAGGCACTCTCGTCTCCAGTCCGTCATCGCTACGGTGTACTTGCTAAGGTGGGCAGCAAACACATCCCTGTCACAGGGGGAGGGACACGCAGGCATCTCCACCACCTCAGGAGTGCTGTAGCTGTGCACTCTTCCGTCGATCTTCAGCACCTAGGAGAAACATTGCCCATTTGATGTTTAATACAAACCATATTGAATAAGTTGTTTTGAGATGTAAAATGTCTTTAGATGCAACCATTAAATTAATATGACTTATCGTTCATTGCCTCTTCTGATGATATATACATTTTAATTTCTGAAACCAAAAGACATCTGCCAGTTGATGGGACATGAAGTTAGTATCAGCAACAAATCAAGATAACCTAGACATCTAATGGTCAAATGCTGTTTGTGAATAATTTTAGTATAATAACCTAAAAGACTACGTATATCTGTAGTATTCACTTCAAGTAAATAGATAGGGCACCAGATCTACTTATTTCCATTGCAGCGAAAACTGGATTTGTACGTTATCATCAAAACTGTTTATAATGTCATCCAATGTCATTTCTGGTTGCAGTGCTTTTGTTTCATGTAGCTATACCACATTATATATATGGGTATTGAAAATAAAAATACCTTCCAGCTAATTCCCCCAGCCAATGGAGACCTTGGTATCACCCACCTCCACCTGATATCCCGAGACCAGCTGTGGGTTGTGGTGCAGCTCTATCAGCAGCGATGTAGCGGACTAGGGCATCAGCTGGTCCCGCAGTCCGAGCGCGGCCAACATACACATGAGCGTCAGGTCGTTCCCGACGTGCAGGAAGGCGTGCAACGTGTCAGTCTGGGCCTTGTCGGTACGCGTCTTGCGTTGTAACAGCTCCACTGTCTTACCAAGAAACATGCCTGTGAAATATAATAAATTTAAATTACAACTTGATATTACAAATTAATTGTTATGGATGTTTTAACTGATTGAGAATTATTTAAAATATTTTTCTGTTCACTTAAAATTTGCAGAGTCAACAAATTGAAACACGAAGTTTAATTTAGGATCTTTTACGTAAAGTGCTACTAAAATGCTTACCGCTTAGGATTCTCAACATTTTCGTGTTCCTGAAGGTAGTGTCACGGACCATCCCGCTAACTATAGGCAACATACGTGGCAAGAAAACCTCTTCCGCCCAGCTAGGCAAGGAGAGCCCGTTGTCTACCTGAACAGATAATATTGACTCTTTAAACATATTCTCTTATTTTACATATAAATTCTGTAATTAAATATCGTTATCAGTCATTAAAAGTTAGTTTTCCTTGAAGAGAATATATTTTTATTACAAGTAAATGTAATATATAAAATGGTGTATGTGAACGGTGTAGGAAGTGAAACAGGCTAGTTAATGTTTCCTTATTTTAAATTTTGATAGAAAATAGAGTTGATAAATTTTATAATGTTATTATAAAACATGTAAATGAGTTTAAAAAAGTTAAGAAAAAATGTATAGTAAAAAAACAATAACAGGCAAATTAATTTAAGAACAAAATAAGGAAACCGGAAAGGAATGGAAGAAAAGTAGGAAAATCGTAGTACTAAGTATTTACAAATTGATAAAGTATCATTCTAAATTATTAACAAAATGTATAACGGCCGATTATGAAGTATACCACTTCATGTTAACACGTTATGTTTGTAAGTCTCTTCGCTTAGTTACCAATGTAGATTACTAGGTGTACCAACCATGCAAGCAAAGTTCTGTGAGAGCAGGTAGAGTGCGGAGCAGGATGAGATGTTGGTGCCGCTCCCCTCACTGACTACACGGTAGAGCTCCGAGTGCTGGCTGTAGTTGCCTGCCAGATGTGCCAGAGAGCGGTTCTGCTCCACCCAGTAGCGCGGGCACTGCCGTGCGTCCAGGCTTATCTAGCATAACCCGTCAAATGGTAAAACGAATATTATTCAAAATCACATTGGTTTTTAAATTAGTCTTACAGATCAACTATAGTTATGCATAAATACCTGTTTACCTGTTATTACAGGTTAAAAGATTTATGTTTATATATGTGGTATGGTATGTTTATACTATAACATGTATTCTTCATCCGGATGAAGTAGTACGAAATTATGTTAATATTTGCACAGCTCTGAGACGTACTAAAGGGAGGTAATGCTAGATCTGCTAAATAAGAAGAACTAATTAATTATAATCTATTGGTCAGTACGGTCCAATATCTTAAAACTATACGGTCACTATCTGTAGCAAAGGGAGATAAATTTTATTTGATGCTGTTAATTCTTATTTCCATAGGAGCAATGTCCAGCCTCGGTACTTTGTTAACCGATGTTGTACAGTCGCCATCAACACATTGTTGCTCAATTGTTGGTTGGTTTTTATTTTGCACTAACATGCGATTGACTTTCTTGTTGCTACTATAATAATGGTGTTTGTGTAATCGTTTCCAGAAATTTGGAAAATTTTAAGAATGCTGATTATATTGGTAAATATATGCTGATAGTGGCAAATGTCAATATTGTTTTAGATTTTTTTCTGTACAATAAATGTTATCTAATTGTACGTTAGATAACTTAGGCCTACTTACTTCTGGCGTTTTTATAACTCGATAAACTTTTCATATCAAAAATAGGACACGAACTCACAGAGTTGGTACTCCAGTTTTGGATTACATCCTCTTGTTAACTACACCAACGAAGTCAATCGTTATCATCCTACACTTAACAAGTAACTTATCCTCCATATCGCATTTTTAGTACTAGCTTACCAAAGTCTTATCAAGTAGATTAGGGTATACCGGAACAGGCAGCCAGGTGATATTGGGGTGCCACCGCTGATGTCCCTGGGGAGGGAAAAGTCCTGCTAGCAGAGTGGCAGCACTGATCATCGTCCTGCCAATAGACATGGCCACATTATATTGATCAAAGGGATAAATTCATTTTATGATATATTGCAGTTTAAATTTAGCAAAAATATTAAATACCGAAATATGTCAGTAACAATTGTTCAATATATTAGAAACCCGGTATGTAGAAGTCTCGTAATTTCAAAATTCACTAGCATTGAATAAGTACACAAAATTGAGTGATATTGTTGTACATTTTTGTTTACACAAGCTAAACTGTTATGTAAGTTATACAAAACTGTAAAACATATTTGGATTAGAATATTAAAACTGATTTACTAAATATCCAAATTAAGCTCAATTAATAAAATAATTATATAAATATGTCAGAACATTACCATTTGGAAATAAAAATAACTTTTTAGGTGAAACATTGGTATTTAGGTAGTAAAAATAACAATTTATCCGATGTATTGATATGTGTTTGCCGTCTAACCTGTCCACCAACGTGGCCTGAGCCATCAGCTGGGAGGCGTGGTACACGTGACTCAGGAACCCGTTGTAGAGGTGGCGCAGTCTCCGACCCACCTGGTACATCTGTTGCTTGCCTACCTTGTACAAGACAGCAGTTAATTCAGCAGTGGTAATTTGGTTTAAATCTGTAATGGATGGTGCGACTGTGATAATTTGGTTTGTATTTGTAATCTACGACACGTGACAACCTTTACTTTACGTAGCAAGGTTTGTTTTTTCCAAATCCAAGCTGCAGAAAATACAATATTTTGGGAAAGCTCGACTTATTAATGTTCTGAGAATTCAAATTTCATTCAAGTTTAATTTTATTTTTATAAAGTTTTCATCGAAGTATTTTATTTTATGATTAAATTTCATGAGTTCATTTTACTAGACTATATGACACTACCAATATTTTTGTGGAATAAAAGAAAATCCTAGAGAGTGCTGAAGGCTATTGCCTTAAGTAAAGTCCGAGGTTGACGCTGATTTGTATTAATGAGGAGTAATTAAGGAAGAAAATAATTAGTAATGATTATTCACTCAACATATTTAGTAATTAAATTGCTTTATAAATGAGAACCTGGGGGCCGAGCTGTGCTCGGGGGAAGGCCAGTCAGGTTGTTTAAATGTCTTGGAGTAACATTTCACCACTTCCCCTACTGATAATCAGATTTGTATAAGTCATTTGCCTCTTTTATACATTTTTAGGTCACTCCAGTAGTTATCTCTAGCTCAAACTCCCTTTGATTTATTTTACTACTCTATATATGTAATTTTCACTTAAATATTTTAATCTCTGCTCTCAGGAAACCACATGTTAATAATCATAAACAACATGAGTATTACTTTGACAGTTCCCTGGTTGATTATGAACAGCTGTTACAATTATTTTGTTTTGATTTGAAACTCCATAAGCACAATGTTAATTTTTTTAACTTTTAATTTTAGTTTTTGTACATTATTTGATTTTTCCTTGGGATGAAGCCTGTCTAGAACTTATTTTTATCCCAGAAATCAGTTATTTAAAACATTTGAAGGAAATCGTTGGAGCCGTTTTTGAGATCAGTGTCGCAAGCAAGCAAGCTAGCAAACATACAAGTAAACCTTACTCATATTAGAGTATAGAATATATCTTGGGTGTGATAGCTTTTGTAAATACTATTTGGTCATTATTTTATTAATTATAGCCGTAAAATAAATTATGACTTTTTAGTTAATTACCAGAAAAAAACTATAGAAAATGATTTTTTGAGCGGGTTGTATCAACCAAAAAGTGTTTTATTTTGTTAACATTTTCAATTTTAATTAACACCATTGTATTCAGCTTGAATAATACAATTGTTAGTATTTGTTATCCTTGCTCTATGTCAATATTGGCTATGGATATATTGAAATTGCTAAAAAAACTGTTTAGAAAGCTATTGTTATAAAAATTTGTAATGTTGCATATTCAGCTTATTATTAAAAATTGTATTTAAAATCTGAGTATGTGTAGCCTGAGTATGTGTAACTTTCTGCTAATACTTACAGAACAAACCAGCGTAGCACTCCTGCGCACTCCACCTGCACACTCAAAACTACCTAACAATGGAGACGCCACGTCAACCAATTATTTATTGTTAAGAATAAATATTGTTTTATATAATTATCTATTATTTTTGCCTATACTTGGTTGAAACTTGGTATCTGTCTTAACGTTTTTGTGGTATGTAAATATATTAGAAATTTCTGAGTACGCATGACTCCTGTAATATAGATGTTTTGTTGAATTTATATAAATTAGGTCTATAGCTAACATTCTCTTGTATTATTAGTGAATTTCCTTTGGAAAGTGAACTACTAGTATGACCCGAACGGTGAAACTTAAGCCCGGGACCTCCATAGAAGGTCCTAAAGTGACCCCCTGAAGAATTTTTGGGGTGTCGTTCAAAATTATATACCGGGTGTCCGACGAAGAGGTTTAAACGTTTGATTTTATATTACGTGCCCATTCATACACCGAACTTTTTTAAACTTTACACAGTTTACAAAGTAGGTTCTAAAAATAATCTGGAAAAATTTCAGCTCCCTAACCTTAATAGAAACAAAATGGTGGCATATTGAAAAATGATACTTTAAAAACATTAAAAAAGGTGTTTTTGGTTTTATAAAATATTTTTATTGTTACATTCTAGGGCAATATGACTTTTAAATAAAAGAACTAGAACATAGCCTAATGGAAAACCTTAAAGTCCAAAATTATTCAAACTGTAACCCATCCACAACAACACACTGATAACAGCGCGTAACAGATGATTCGTAAGCTCTTACAAAGAAACTCCGCGGTATCCGGAGAAGTTCCTCTTCTATTGATCGTTTTAGTTCCTCATCATTATTGAAGCTATGGGTATAAACTTGTTCCTTCAAATAACCCCATAAAAAAAGTCACAAACAGTTAAATCAGGTGATCGGGGTGGCCAATCTAAAAAATCACTTCCACGACCAATCCAACGGCCATGAAAGTTGCCATTTAGTAATTGCTTGAGAGGATATGCAAAATGAGGTGGAGCACCATCTTGTTGAAAGATTGCTTGATTCATTTCTGGTACCGTCAAATGGGCAAGACCTGTTCATTTAAAACTCGTGCATACCTAATCCCAGTCATTGTATTGTCTGAAATGTCGTAAGAAAACACGCCGTTACAACTGACACTCGCCCAAACAGTAATTCCTTTTGATTTAATTGGAGTCTCTTCAAGAATGTGGGGATTGACGGTAAATTGGTAAATTTTTCAACATGCCGCCATTTTGTTTCTATTAAGGTTAGGGAGCTGAAATTTTTCCAGAATATTTTTAGAACCTACTTTGTAAACTGTGTAAAGTTTAAAAAAGTTCGGTGCATGAATGGGCACGTAATATAAAATCAAACGTTTAAACCTCTTCGTGGGACACCGTGTATATATATATGTGTGTGTGTGTGTGTGTGTGTGTGTGTGTTTGCACTCTAGCGGTCGAATTTTTGTCCGATTAACTTCAAATTTGGTAGGGACGTTGCTTTCTGTTGGACAACGTTGGACAAGTTCGTTGGGAAATAATCGGAAAACTCTAAACCCCTTTTTTGGAGATTAATCTTTTAAATTTTGAGTTTTTGGGCCCAAAAAGGGCCAGAAAAGCCCCGGATGTAAAAATATGGGAATTAATGAGGCTAAAGTTCTTAGCCCTCTCTCGTTATTCTAGCATAAATATTTACCGAGTTATTAAAGAAAATGTGTTTCGACTAAAAACAGTACGTTGTCTTATGGGGGTTTACACTAGAAAAGCCAGTTATTCCTTTGTTAGAGTACTTTTATCATCCTCAGCAACTCACGCCTACTGTTTGGTGTTGTTGTAAATTATGTTGAAAATTAAATAAATGAATTCATTTTGGTAAAATTTGTTATGTAATTCTTTAAGACAAAAAGATGAACTTAATTGTAAATGTTCATAACATAAAACATATGTAATCAAATTTTTCAGCTGGTCTTTCAGTCTGGATAAAGACACACAAAGACTTAACACCTACTTTCAAGCCTGCCTGGACCTTCTCCTAACATTATAATGCACAAAATTGTATCCCCAGCTTTGCAGGTAATTGAAACCAGGAGCAATAGAACAGCCAAAAAATCAATGATTTCAGATTTCAATAAAAATTGGAATACATGTATGTTTTTACACAGATTTTGAGTTTTAAAAGTTGTTATGTGGTAATTCACTTCCCTCACGTCAGCGTGCTGCGTGCGAGCTCGTTATCATTGAAACTGTTATTGCTTGTGTCCAGTAGCACACCCTAGTCACTTGTCCCTTGCCGTCGGGCCACATCGAGATGTTCCTTATAGCGCTGACTAGCAGGCTATAATTTTTCTTGAGGTAAAGAAGTAGTGATTAAAAAAAATTTAAAGCACTGAATAAACTCTTCTTGTATTTATTTAAATAAATAAAATAAAGTTTTCCTTCTCAAATAAAAATGTTCAAATTTCAAAATAAAATAAAACTTGGTTTTGCTTATCACATCTGTCTTTCAAAATAAAAGATTAACTGTTCGATCCTTTTTTAATATTACTGGACTTTAATTATAAATCTTCCTTTAGTTCTTTAACAGTCTGGCTTTAAGCATGTCTTCAACCCAAGTATAAAAGAAAAGTTGAATCCAAGAAAGAAAGAAAGAAAGAAAGTTCCTGCTAGTCAGCGCTATAGATTGCGCCACTCTGCTATAAAAAAGAAGTTGGTCATTAACAAAAAAAAAAAAAAAACAGTCAAAATTGGAGTTTTAAAAGTGGACCTTCTGTCAAAGCAAGAATTAATGTATGAGTTGAAATTTCGAGGATGTCCCAAGGACGATGTTGTGCTACAATTAAAAAAGGATCGAACAGTTAATATTTTATTTTGAAAGGCAGAAGTGATAAGCAAAACCAAGTTTAATTTTATTTTGAAATTTGAACTGTTTTATTTGAGAAGGAAAACTTTATTTTATTTTTTTAAATAAATACAAGAAGAGTTTATTCAGTTCTTTAAATTTTTTTAATTACCACTTCTTTACCTCAAGAAAAATTATAGCCTGCTAGTCAGTGCTATATCCTGTAGGGGTTGGTCGGATAGCTGTGGGTGGGACTGCGAGCACCGTGCTTGCTAACCTAGAGGCAGATATGTTTTAGGTAAAAGTACTGTAATATTAACTTCAATAGTAATAAACCTTATGCGCGAAAATAAAACAAATTAATGATAAATTTACTATCCGTTTATAAACAGAATCGTTTAAGAAATAAACTTATACCATGGTTTAAAAAATAAAATAAATATTTACTCTCTGCTTAAAATGAATTACGAATTTACTTTTGGTAGTTAAGTCAAATTTTAGGTGGCATCTACTGTGTCATTTGATAAAACTATAACCCAAATCGTATTTTCCAAACCTTAAACCACTAAAATCTGTAATTAAACTATGTAGAAAATAGGAGCGAGTTTGTTTTATGGATTTGTATAGGAAGTTTCTGAGACGCTTTGGTTTTTGTTGGTGCATGGTTTCAGCATCTTGTAGCAACTTTGTTTGCAAAAACACCCTGTGATTGAGTAAAGTTAATAAGTCTTAATAGTATGCCTTACAAACAATATTTGGCAATGTTATGTATTGTGTATATCAAAGAGACTGATAAATAGTAAAAACCCTAATAATCTTTTGTTTAGGTATACAAACTTATCAATGTGTATGTATTTACTTCGGCTTGCATAGGTTCTTCTAGTTCATATATTTTTTTCTTTTTTAAAACTTGGATTACATATTATATTAATAGCTATTTATTTTGTGCGTAGTGGGCAAATATCGTATATCGATCTGTTACTAACAAATTCACTTTGCAAAGTATTGATTTCATTATAAAGTTATTTAATTAATTAATTTGATTTCTGGCAAAAATTATCAGTAAAATATTAAAACAAAAACTATATATGACTACAACCTACCACGATAAGAAACTGAAGTGATGGAACAGCTCGTGTTCCATTATGCAAAATAGAAGTTTCGCAAAATATAAATGTCACTGAACAAATCAACAAAACACGAAACATAATCACAGAGTCACAAGAATAATAAGCGCTGGAATGGAACTGTTCATGGGCGAATGGTCGTAATCTACAAGATACTATCTTCCTAATCACATAATATTAATTCATTCAACCTAGAGTATAAATATACTCCGTCATTTTATTTTCATCCAATTGTTCCAAGCATATAAGCATATTCAATTACTAGTATAAGTTTAGTATTCGATTACCATTATTGTTAATTGTTGTAGAAGAATGTAATTCAGGACTATAATAAGGCTAGGAAGACTAATTCAGGATGTAATAAAGACTTTTAGGGATGCTCAAGGTTTATGTTATATTTTGAGACATTTTATGATAAGATCATTGATTCTACGTTAGCATAGCCACGATCTAAATACGGATTTATTTAATGATAAATTGCACTCTTCGTTACATTTTCTAATAATTTTGTTTCTTAAGCCATTTAAGATAATGGCACTGTTATGATTTGAAATATCAAATTTAATATTTTTTTATTACTCCACCTCTTACTATATGTAATTAAAAAGTAATGAGATAGAGTTGTTTGCCAAAGGTTTGAATTTCTCACCAACTCCGAAGTTTGATCATGACAGTTATTGAGTGATAGTGATTAATATTAAATTGATAAGTGACTCCGTTGACTTTGCTAATAAATTACATGAAAACTATTTCTTTGAGACCAATAAAACATAAACATCCCAAACCGAAGATAAACTGCCAATTGAGAGTTTCTACAGTAAATTTAATTATAAGACTGAACTGACCCTTCCCTCTCTGAACCCTGACCACCCAATTGAACATTTCATAACTGTTCTCTTATCAAGTCTTTCAAGTCTAGACTTTCCTGATGATTTACCAACAAAAACCAATTTATCTAAAGAAGAGTTTCAGGCAATCACATCTTTGAAAAATAACAATGATATAATTGTTTTACCAGCAAATAAAAGAGATTTAACTGTAGTAATGAACACAACAGACTATACTTCGGAAGCATTGAAACAATTAGAAGATGCTAATACATACAGTTTGCTAGAAAATGACATGAAAATTGAATTTAACGAAAACATTACACAGTTTTTGAAAAGGAATGCTGAGACAGAACTGATGGACGAAAAAATATTGAAAACTTTAATTAATCCAAGTCCAGAAACCCCAATATTCTACCTACTTCCAAAAGTCTATAAGGGAGTGTTTCCTCCACCACGCAGGCCTATTGTTGCTTCAATATAGTCCCCAACAGAAAGAAGCCTTCGTCGACTGTCATTTACAAAGCTTTGTCACAGAACTACCGTCATATATTAAAAATAGTGAAGATGTTATAAATAAGTTGAAGAATGTTCCCCAACCTTTGCCTGTTGACACATTATTAGTAACCATTGACGCTCAGTCTCTGTACACAAATATTGAACACCAGCCAGGAATGGAAGCAGTCAAAGAGTTCCTTGAGAGGAGACCTCACCCATCACCAAGTACCTCATTTTTAATGACGTTAATCAATTTCAACTTTACTTGCAATTGTTTCAGGTTTATTGACAATTTGTATTTACAAAAAAGAGGAACATCGATGGATACACGGAGGCCCCCTCTTATGCCAAATTTGTATGGCCAAGTTTGAAGAAGCATTCATATATACCCAAAATAACTTACCTCTTTTATGGATTCGATATATCGACGATATATTTATGATCTGGTCACATGGCAAAGAGAATCTTGAAGGATATTTAAATTCACTTAACGGCTTCAGTGAAACTCTAAAATTTAGATGGAATATATCAAACAACATCGTTACCTTCTTAGATATAAATATATATATATATATATACAAAATGATGTTTTAAACCCAAAATTAATGTGAAGCCTACGAATACGTTTCAATATCTCCATTATACAAGTTGCCATCCAGTATATGTAAAGCAATCGATTCCAAAAAGCCTAATTACAGGAGCTTCATAACTTTGTAGTGAAAGTGTTTACCTAAATGAATACACAAACAATTTGTTTCAAGCTTTCCTGGAAAGAGGGTATCCCAAAAAACTGTTATCGTAAAAGCTAAAAGTTAATAACAGGATCCATCAAAATATACAAGACAAATTTAACAATAGCTGTCCAAAGCTAGTCACCTAATACCATCCTGGGCTACATAAAATAAATAACGTAATCCGAACAGCTTTCAGACTGCTTCAAAACTCTTCTATTACTGAGAGCGTTATAAGAAATATTCCGCAAGTGGTTTTCAAAGAACACCGACCCTTTAGCATATTCTGTCAAAACCTAAGCTCCCCAAAACATTAGTTATAGAAAGATTTACCGGTGCTCACCAATGCAAGAAAGCACGATGCATGGTATTTAACAAAGTAGAGGAGAGTAAAGTTATAAAAAGTAGTAAGACAACAAGAACATATCCAGTAAAAGGTAATTTTTCTTGTGACACAAGGAATGTTGTGTACCAAATCAGTTGTAAAACATGTCCTAAAGACTACATTGGTTCGAAAACCAATAACTTAAGAATACGATTAACAGGCCATCGCTATGATTTTAAACACAAGGATATGACAAAACCACTGGTCAAGCATGCCATTGAACACAGCGAAAACTTTGAAAAGCTGTATAAAGTGAACCGATAAGACAGATATAAACCAAATCAAACGTTACAAAAATAAGAGATATGGAACAAGCCTACCAGATATTAACAAAATCGAAATAGCCACGAGGTCTTAATTTGAGATAGTTTCAGATAAAATCTTCTATTTCTGCTCAAAGTCTTTACTAAAGTTTTTCTTATCCTATCATCTGTCAACATATTACCTTCTAAATTTCCTTATCAATTATTTACATTATTTATAAAATGTCAATTTTGTTAACTGTGTTGGTTATAAACAGTTTTTTGTATTGTCTGAAGAAGCTTAAAGGGAAATATAACAATGTAGTAAGTTTTTGGTCTTTTTTAAATAATATAATATTTAATTATTAGTGTACATACATAACTTTAATAACTTTAATAAAATTAAAATAATAAACAAATTTATTCTTTTGGGATAAAACTCGAAAGCTATTTTAAGCCGACGATCACGCTGTAGGTTTTAGTGACCTGACGCACTCCCCAAGATAAATAAATGTTCGGTAGCAGGACGTGTAAGCGTATTTTAATTAAACACTTACTTCATGGAAAATGTCCCAAGTTTATCAACGTGAAGAATCAATCCAAGGATTTCCTTTAACATTCATGTAACATTCACCCCGAAATAATATTTGCGCCGATCTTAAAAAGTATATTGAAACAAGTAAAACCTTTACTAACAAATCCAATTATTAAAATGTAAAATTGTTTAACATATTACTTGTTCTATACAATTTTCCAAACTAAACTATCAAGAAAAAACACTATAAACTATATTTAAGATAAGAAACTATATTTAAGATAACGATAACAAGATACAGAAATCCTTATTTCATAGTTCACTTTAATCAAGTTTAAAATAATATAAGCAGTGCATACTGTTAAGTGCAAAGTTCGAATCATTTAGGGAATATATAAATTTTGTTTGGCAAATACAAGGATTATTAAATAAGAAAACTGCTAAGATATACATAAATTAATCGACGAAAATAAAGACTCTAGAGGTAAATAACTAAATGAATATCCCTGAATCAGGATATTTCCAGTAATTTTCCTCTCAAACAATTACTCTTTTTCAATTCAGCGTTTTCTAAAATAGACTAAGATCTATTGACTGAACAGTTGCAATCTTTTTTCCAAAATGTAAAACAAATTCTAACGTAAGTACATATTTTAATACAATACATTAGTTTACGATCAATTGTAAAAAATTAAAACCATGATATTAATCTAAAATAATTAGAATTTTCATAACGTTGTGGATATTTTATTTAGCGGAGACAAACGTCTTGGCCTACACAAAGGGGTACATAGAGCTATCATAGTGATATTTTAATTTTATCGTTTGGAATATTTTGTTATCTTAAAAGCCTCATAAATATCAGTAAGCTCTGTAAAATATTCTACTTAGCTTAACAGTGCTTTTCAAGCAAAAAACCAACACGAGTGTTTTTCAAAGCTGTTGAAAAAGTGACTAAATGTTAATTTGCATTTTTGTATTCATAATTTTCTAAGAGATACTTTCCAGTACCACTAGACATTTTCAAAATAGGAGACAAATTTGAAACTTTTGACGCATAAGTTAGTTTCTGATCAGCGAAACTGTGCAATAACTACATAATAAATAATATTTATTTGTTTATACATCAAGAAATTAATTTAGATAATTACTGTAGTAATAATTTAAATGAGAAGTTATTTTTTTTAATATAGCTCACCATCGTACCTAATTTTACGTCAAGAATAAAGGTTTAAATATTGAATGTAAGATTTAAAAATTATCTCGCTTATTACGTTCATGACTTATGATAGCGGCTTAAAACAGATACAGTTAATTTACAATAAATCCTTCAAACACATGTGGAGGTCAGTTTTACAATAATAAATTTCGTCAAGTCTTCATTTATAATACTCGTAGACCTCCTCAAGCTGGTTTGATAATTATTACTATAATGCTGACAACACTCGTCCTCCATAATATCACCTACTGTGTTATTATACCGTCATAATATTAGTTAACATACTTGATTAAACAATATATCACAGCACAAAAACGTTATTTTATTTTATTTTACCGATGACACCTCAGTAAATAGCATTAAATACCATTAACTAATTGTTGTATACAGTAATTTAAAAAAAACGATTTATTGTTATTAGATAAAACTATTAAACGATAATACACCAACTTTAACAAAACTAATATATACTACTAATAAAAAACATACAATAATATTATTAACAAGGCTGGTATTATTAAACACCTGTAATGAACAATTGAAACAAATTAAAGTATACATTTTGTAGTTTTGTTTGTCACTGCTGACTACGTATGTTAATTAAGACCCTCAATTCCTTGTGTAGATACATTAATTTTAATTTTATCTGTAATAAAATGTATAATTTTGTAGGACGCGTAGTTATATGGGGAATCTGCCAAATCGAACATAAAGTTTATTCATATATCTTGATTTAATTACTAAAGTATTCTGTTCTCATCGTAGGAATCATCCTAATAAAGTTCGGTCGTCAACGGAATCAAATAGAAACACATCGTGTAATTGTGTTATTAAAAATCAGGGATTCCCGTTCTCTCTAAATTAGAGTTAAAGCTGCTAACCTAGTCATCAAGTGATGCAGATTCCCGTTCTCTCTAAATTACCAGGTAAAGCTGCTAACCTAGTCATCAAGTGATGCAGATTCCTGTTCTCTCTAAATTACCAGTTAAAGCTGCTAACCTAGTCATCAAGTGATGCAGATTCCCGTTCTCTCTAAATTACCAGTTAAAGCTGCTAACCTAGTCATCAAGTGATGCAGATTACCGTTCTCTCTAAATTACCAGTTAAAGCTGCTAACCTAGTCATCAAGTGATGAAGATTCCCGTTCTCTCTAAAATACCAGTTAAAGCTGCTAACCTAGTCATCAAGTGATGCAGATTCCCGTTCTCTCTAAAATACCAGTTAAAGCTGCTAACCTAGTCATCAAGTGAAGCAGATTCCCGTTTTCTCTAAATTACCAGTTAAAGCTGCTAACCTAGTCATCAAGTGATGCAGATTCCCGTTCTCTCTAAATTACCAGTTAAAGCTGCTAACCTAGTCATCAAGTGATGCAGATTCCCGTTCTCTCTAAAATACCAGTTAAAGCTGCTAACCTAGTCATCAAGTGATGCAGATTCCCGTTCTCTCTAAATTACCAGTTAAACCTGCTAACCTAGTCATCAAGTGATGCAGATTCCCGTTTTCTCTAAATTACGAGTTAAAGCTGCTAACCTAGTCATCAAGTGATGCAGATTCCCGTTCTCTCTAAAATACCAGTTAAAGCTGCTAACCTAGTCATCAAGTGATGCAGATTCCCGTTCTCTCTAAAATACCAGTTAAAGCTGCTAACCTAGTCATCAAGTGATGCAGATTCCCGTTCTCCCTAAATTACGAGTTAAAGCTGCTAACCTAGTCATCACGTGATGCAGATTCCCGTTCTCTCTAAATTACGAGTTAAAGCTGCTAACCTAGTCATCAAGTGATGCAGATTCCCGTTCTCTCTAAATTACGAGTTAAAGCTGCTAACCTAGTCATCAAGTGATGCAGATTCCCGTTTTCTCTAAATTACGAGTTAAAGCTGCTAACCTAGTCATCAAGTGATGCAGATTCCCGTTCTCTCTAAATTACGAGTTAAAGCTGCTAACCTAGTCATCAAGTGATGCAGATTTCCGTTCTCTCTAAATTACCAGTTAAAGCTGCTAACCTAGTCATCAAGTGATGCAGATTTCCGTTCTCTCTAAATTACCAGTTAAAGCTGCTAACCTAGTCATCAAGTGATGCAGATTCCCGTTCTCTCTAAATTACCAGTTAAAGCTGCTAACTTAATTATCAAGTGATGAAGATTCCCGTTCTCTCTATGTTACCAGTTAAAACTGCTAACCTAGTCATCAAGTGATGCAGATTCCCGTTCTCTCTAAAATACCAGTTAAAGCTGCTAACCTAGTCATCAAGTGATGCAGATTCCCGTTCTCTCTAAATTACCAGTTAAACCTGCTAACCTAGTCATCAAGTGATGCAGATTCCCGTTCTCTCTAAATTACCAGTTAAAGCTGCTAACCTAGTCATCAAATGATGCAGATTCCCGTTCTCTCTAAATTACCAGTTAAACCTGCTAACCTAGTCATCAAGTGATGCAGATTCCCGTTCTCTCTAAATTACCAGTTAAAGCTGCTAACCTAGTCATCAAGTGATGCAGATTCCCGTTCACTCTAAATTACCAGTTAAAGCTGCTAACCTAGTCATCAAGTGATGCAGATTTCCGTTCTCTCTAAATTACGAGTTAAAGCTGCTAACCTAGTCATCAAGTGATGCAGATTCCCGTTCTCTCTAAATTACCAGTTAAAGCTGCTAACCTAGTCACCAAGTGATGCAGATTCCCGTTCTCTCTAAATTACCAGTTAAAGCTGCTAACCTAGTCACCAAGTGATGCAGATTCCCGTTCTCTCTAAATTACGAGTTAAAGCTGCTAACCTAGTCATCAAGTGATGCAAGTTAATTGTGACACAGATTTCTACAAACTATATTTCTTTTATGATTTTAGTTACTTAATTTTTTGTTTGTTTATGTTTATGTTGTTTTGTTGATAAAGTAAAAATAATTTAAAATCAAAGAAATGTTAACTCTCTTCTAGTGATTAGAGCAATAGTTGTATGTTTTACGTTATTATTTAATTAGTTTCTTAGCCTTTAAACAGCGCAGAATAAAATGGTTGTGTGATAAAACACAAAATGTATTTAAAGACCATGTCACAGTTTGGTATCTATAAAATGAGTTGCCCAAACGTTAACAATATTAATTAGCTCCACTTTTAGGAATGTGACGATTTCCCTATATTATTACAATTTAAAATAGTAAAATACAGATTTGGTTATAACTGTGGCTTGGTTATAGATGTGGATTTAATTTAAGAATTTTAATTACCTTAGTCTAACAGTATATGTAATTCTTCCGTCACCTTGAAACCCCCCTGTATTAAACCATAATTGCAATATCATCCATAATTAAAGACCTTTAAAAGTTTTTGGTTAGTTCTTACTTTACTTTTTTGGTAACTTATGACATATATTTATATAAACTGCATCTTATCGAGAAAGTACAAGTCAATATGTAAGTAATTATTCAACGAAATTTGAAAATAAAAGTGTGTTTAATCTGCGGTAAAATAAAAATTGCATTTATTCACAGAGTCTCTGGACCACGGATTTGGTACTGCGTATGCCATGCAGCCACACAATCTATTATGCTCTTTTACTTGTAAAAACCTCATCTCACCACCACAGCATCGGTAATTATTTTGCGGGAATCATTTATTTACATTTTATTTGTTGTTGTAGTGTTCACCAATCGTATTTTCAGAATAAATAGTTAGTTAATGTAAAAACAATAAACAGAAAAATTACAAACCAGTGTTGAAGGTCAGCATTAGAATATAATGCTGCAAATGTAAAAGTAAACTATTGAAATAATAACTACCTAATGAATAATATCTTAATACACCTTAATAATATATATATATATATATATAATAATAATATCCTAAACCCCCCACCCAGTTTTACAGATACATTATTCATCAAACTTATCTTTCTTGGACAGCAAATTTATCATCTCCCTGACATTTTCGTTCTCCTTGAGAACATTACAAATTAACATAAGGTTATAAGGTTGTCCTCATAAAATATTGTTTTAATAGTTTACATTTAAATATTTGACACGTTTAATCAACAAAAAATAAATTTGTTGTTAAAATATCAATATACCAGTACTACGTGAAACCACATACAAAGTTTCGTCAATATACATTCATTTAATCAAGATATAAATTGTATTTATTCCCCCTAAGGATGACATTGGACAACGTACTGTGTTTAGCACTTTAAATATCTCTCCAACGTTTGGACGTAGAATCACAATTTATTCACCAAAATGATTGTTTTGAAGAGCTGAACTGATTGGTAAAAGTCAATGTGAAGTTTACATTAAAATGAACTGAGGAAAAGCCAAAAAACCCGTTTCCCATGAGATTAACATTGGAGATTTTACGAGCAGGTTTTATTTAATTATGTCTCGCTGTGAGCGATTGTTAATATTATAATCAGTTATAACCTTGTACTAATTTAGATATGTATTTATAAGGAATCTAACACTTTAAATGTCCTTTCTAAAATAAAACCATGTTTTATCTTAAAAAGAATTTGGATTTCATCTAAGTACCGAAACCGCAAAGTTACTTCTATTACGACCAGCTGTGGGATTTTGGTGGGATTTATATTATAACTAAACCCAAATTGTCTTTAGAACCAGCATTTAAATAGGTAAATTATACTGTAATATAAACAAATTAAATCATAATTCCATTTAGTTTGGAAAACAATAAAATGTACGTATTGTATAGCTGTTTTGTCAGCAACCAATGCCTATGAGGTTGAGTTCCCGATCTCCACCACTGTAATATAACCCATGATACAGCCTCTAACAGACTACACGACCTGCTAAGTTATAAACAGCAACAGATTTTAAAGCTCAACACATTTCTTTATCAGCAACAAAAACCCAAAATAAATATTCATATCTAGTAACAAACTGTGTGTATTTTGTCTGCACATCGTATCTGACAAACGGTAAGATTAAAGACTGTGGAAAGGGTATTAGAGATATTAGCGAAATCTGTTGGATTCACAGTAAACTAACTATTATGACATTTTTGTACATTTTTAAGACACTAAGACGACACCTTAGCGCCTCTAAGAAAATAAGTGGCTGCTGTCGCCTTAAGTACTGAGTGTGTTGCCATAAGGAAAACTGTTGCCACATGTCTGCTTAAAAACTCTAATATGGTTCCATTTGTGACTTTATCCGCACTCACACATACACACACACACACACACACACACACACACACACACACACACACACACGCGCGCGCGCGCGCACACACACACACACACACACACACACACACACACACACACACACACACACACACACACACACACACATACACGTTTGACGGTCGGGGTGAGATCCACGTTGTGAAACAGCAAGATGAGATCCGGCTGAAGGAGAGCTTTTTAAGGAAATCTGGAATTAACTTTTTGAAAGAAATACTTACAGATTACACAAGTAACATTGTCTATGCAATTTTCTTAAATCTCACAATAAGATATTTACTATCTCAGTGAGATCCGGTATGTAAGGCTTAGTGAGATCCTACTGACCTTGAACGAAATGGGGGGGATACACACATTAAGTAGCCCAGGCCTTTGGTGAGATCCGGTGGTAACAGTGTTGCCAGGTGTAATATGGAACAACACAACGTTGTATTTGCTCGATAAATGTTCGCGGCTAGTTCCCAAACGCACAACGCACTCGTTCCACCTTTGTGTGGTCGGGCTGAGATCCATCCCTTAAACTTGTCTCTCTGGCATGAACTGTACTATTTGGTCCATTCAAATAGTGATTTTACCAGACAAGTTTTTGGGGGTTATGTTTTCTTCGATTCATTGTTGTTTTGGGGTGCTGGATTCAAATAAAAGATTTTTATCTTATGAAGTTTCTTGACGGAACATTGTAAAAATCTCATTTCCGGAGGATTTTTGCTTATAACTCGAAAACGGTTAATTTCGCGTAAGTATATATTTTTCTAAATTGAAGTATTTAAAAAAATATACTTTAAAAAATACGGTTATAATTAGAAACAAAATTTATACGTATATGTTTAGCTTCCAGTCCAAGTTAAAATATTATGGAGATTCTTAAATAAATCCACCAGCAAAATCTACGGATTTGAATCTTTTTCTGGTATAAAATAGATGGTTTTGGCCTAGTAGTTATGTCATCAAATATTTTCCTTTGGTTGAATGTATTTTTATCAATGCTGAAGGGACCTTGAATTGTTTAGCTTCCAGGGAAGCTAAAACGTAAGCTCCAGCTAAGGGAACCTTCCAGGGATGTAAGCTCTTTGTCGATCAGCCAATTTCCAACCACTACTCGAGGCTAGTCTTAAAATATGAAATGTGTACAAAATTTGCTTCATTCTGACAAATTAAAATTTTCGGCCGCCATCTTGGATCCACCAATTTGGAATAATATATTTTTTTCTTATGTAAAGGTAGGGTTGTGACACATCATTTCCAACTGTTTTCCGACGCTGAAATCAATGCCGCAATGTTTTTTAAATATCACCTTTCGTTTTCATGATACTGTCAATTTTTGAAATGTTAAACAGAAATCTTTTAATTTCATGAAAACTAAAGAAATAATAATTCTTGTTTACAGTAAGTCTGAGCAAATTATAGATTGGTGATTAACAGAATGCAAGGAATTATAAAAGGTCTATTTGGAAATTGGTTGTACTTGTAAAAGCTGTGAAAGTAATAAATATATATATGTTAACTTTGATCTTATTTATTTAATCCTGTAAATCCTGTGGTATGGTGTTCGCTGGGAGCGGTTGTTAGTCTCATGGCGTTGGCTGGAGGTCATAGTTAGTGTCATGACTAGTTAGTGTCAGGGGTAGTAGATGTCATAGGGTTGGCCGGGGGCAGTTCTTAGTGTCATGGCGTCGGTTGGCGGGTAGTATATGTCATAGGGTTGGCCGGCAGTTCTTAGTGGCATGACGTTGGGTGGAGGCGGAAGTTAGTGTCATGTTGTTGGATAGGGGCGGTAGTTAGTGTCTTGTGGTTGGCCGTGGGCGATCGTTAGTGCCATATGGCGTTGGCTGGGGATGGTAGTTAGTGTCGTGTGGTTGGCCGTGGGCGATCGTTAGTTTCATGGCGTTGGCTGGGGGCGGTTGTTAGTGGCATGGGGTTGGCTGTGGGTGGTAGTTAGTGTCATAACGTTAGCTGGAGGCGGTTATATATATCATGGGTTTGGCTGGGGGCGGTTGTTAGTGTCATGGTGTCGGCTGGCGGGTAGTATATGTCATAGGGTTGGCCGGCAGTTCTTAGTGTCATGACGTTGGGTGGAGGCGGAAGTTAGTGTCATGTGGTTGGATAGGGGCGGTAGTTAGTGTCTTGTGGTTGGCCGTCGGCGATCGTTAGTGCCATATGGCGTTGGCTGGGGATGGTAGTTAGTGTCGTGTGGTTGGCCGTGGGCGATCGTTAATGCCATGGCGTTGGCTGGGGGTGGTTGTTAGTGGCATGGGGTTGGCTGTGGGTGGTAGTTAGTGTCATAACGTTAGCTGGAGGCGGTTATATATATTATGGGTTTGGCTGGGGGTGGTTGTTAGTGTCATGGTGTCGGCTGGCGGGTAGTATATGTCATAGGGTTGGCCGGCAGTTCTTAGTGTCATGACGTTGGGTGGAGGCGGAAGTTAGTGTCATGCGGTTGGATAGGGGCGGTAGTTAGTGTCTTGTGGTTGGCCTTAGGCGATCGTTAGTGCCATATGGCGTTGGCTGGGGATGGTAGTTAGTGTCGTGTGGTTGGCCGTGGGCGATCGTTAGTGCCATGGCGTTAGCTGGGGGTGGTTGTTAGTGGCATGGGGTTGGCTGTGGGTGGTAGTTAGTGTCATAACGTTAGCTGGATGCGGTTATATATATCATGGGTTTGGCTGGGGGCGGTTGTTAGTGTCATGGTGTCGGCTGGTGGGTAGTATATGTCATAGGGTTGGCCGACAGTTCTTAGTGTCATGACGTTGGGTGGAGGCGGTAGTTAGTGTCATGTGGTTGTCCGGGGGCGATCGTTAGTGCCTTGGCGTTGGCTGGGGGTGGTTGTTAGTGGCATGGCGTTGGCTTGGGGGTAGTTAGTGTCATGTGGTTGGCCCGGGGAGATTGTTAACGCCATGGCGTTGGCTGGGGGGGGGGGTTGGTAGTTAGTGCCATGACGTTGGCTGTTTGGCTGGAGGCGGTTGTAGATGTCATGGGTTTGGCTGGGGGCGGTTGTTAGTGTCATGGGGTTGGCTGTGGGTGGTTTTAGGTGTCACATTGTTCCCGGGAACTTATTTTATTTCTTCAAATTTAATTTTTCTTCTGTAATGCATGTTGAACTCTCGTGGAGAATACTGAGCAAAGTTGTTGTTATTAATACTATTTTTAAATGAACTTACCTTCGACAAACCTAACTCTTAAAAGAGGTTTTTGTCCTAAAAACTATGTAAAACTTTTTAGTTGAGCGACAGCGCTCCCATGTTAAAACAGGTATTATTTAAAACTCTGCCCAGAATTTATTTTAAAATTTGGCATACTCGTGGGTTTTATCATTATCTAGCAATTTCAGTGATTAGACTTTTCATTTAGGTCCTTAAATTAATTTATTTTTAAAAGGTAAAATTCACATTTTTATGATTCTTTAAAAAAATTAAACATAAAATCAAAATTCTACTCACTGAAGTCGTTTAATTATTTTTTAGCGAATTTCCCTTATAGGGAAGAAGCTATTACCGTAGGTCTCATAGTAAGACTTAAGCCCGAGACCATAATAATTTTTTGTTTTGAGGTCCCCAGATGACAAAAACACTATTCGTTCAAATTTATATATATATATATATATATATATATATATATATATATATATATATATGTGTGTGTGTGTGTGTGTGTGTGTCCTTGAATGCGATAACTTGAGTAAAAAACTTCCGATTTCGATGAAATTTGGCTCAAATGTGTAAAATGACATTCGTGACTTTAAGTTCGAAACCAGAAAAATCGGGCCATGGGAAGGGGGGTTTATGGGGGTTTTAAATTGTTCAAAAATCAGTTTTTTGCATTTTCACCCTAAAATTTTTGAACAACTTAATTTTGGTATTGACCATGTTATAGTGCTTAAAAAACATTAATATCGTATTTTGAATTACTAACCTAGGTTAAGTGGTTGCGGAGAAAATAAAAAAAACCTACTTATAAAATCTCCAATGTTAATCTTATGGGAAAAAGGTTTTTGGCTTTTCCTCAGTTTATTTTAATGTAAACTTCACATTTGCTTTTACCAATCTGTTCAGTTCCACAAAACAATAATTTTGGTGTTTAAATTGTGATTCTACGCTCAACCGTTGCTGATATATTCAAAGTGCTAAACACAGTACGTTGTCCAATGTTATCCTTATGGAGAACTAGCTGTGTACCCGTCCTTCGTACGGGTTGTATATAAATGGTAGATTATCTAAAAAAAATAACAACCCATATAATTTTACAATATTAAAATTACATTTAACACTTTTAAAGTAGAATTATATTAAAGTTAACGAAATATACTATGGCAGATAGATCGGGTACTGTTGCCAAGTCGAGGAACTCTGTCGGGTAGTGAACGGTGTGGTTTTTGCGACTCCAAATCGGTACACGTAACACTTTTGATTCGATTTTAAAAATAAAAGAACTCAAGTACAACAAAATATTAACCCTGTTTAATTTAACATTTTAAATACTTTGATACATTAATCTTTACATTCAAATAAATTAATAGTAATTTAACGAAACATTAAACTTTAAATACATTGACAAACCACTTTTAAAATCACCATTCTTGCCAGGTCCTGTTTTCATCTCTATATATAATTCCGTAAGTCAAATTTTTGTAAAGAAATTGTGAGTGACTGGATGGCCGTAGAAGGATGGGAGGGGTATCATTTTAAAGGTCTTGACGTGAATTTTGAGGGAAAACTATTCATTTTTCTTATTTTTTTACCATAAATTCGCAACAGAATAAAACTTTTCCCATTAAAACAACATGGGGTTTAATTTGTTTACATCTTTTGAAATTAAAACAGCTGTGCCACAGAGTTAAATTAGCCTTTGATATTGATACCAGCTGTACTTATTCAGTTTGTTTACTTTTAAACTACAGTAATGTATAGTTGTTTAGGAATGGACATTTTATTAAAAACATAAGACAGTATAATAATATTATATTATAATGCTAGAAAATCAGTGCTTATTTATAAATGACCAATGAAGGTTGATAAAAAATTTATGTATTTTGGTTTTTTAGGGGCTTTTGCCCCTACAAGCCCCTAGTTATAATTGTAATTAAACAATTTAAACTTGGAAAAATCATATGTTTTAAAAACATATGACTACTTGATTTGATTTAAATAAATGTAAATCAATATACGAACTGTTCTAACAGTGGTCATGGTTAAATGAACGGTATTAAATAATGTATATGTTCGTTCCTCCCTTTGGAATAGACCTACATTTGTGTTGATCTCCGTTGCTTGTTCATTGGTGGACGTGAGGATGGCACAATCACAGAGCCAGGCACTTTCCAGATTAAACTGTTTATGAACCTCGGTGTAACAAACTGTCAGTCAATAAATCCTGTGATTCATCGATAGTGCCGAGTGAAGGATAGATGTTTCTGAGACTTAATTTGTTTTTCAATGTCCCAATCTCAACTTTTAAAAGCGCGTAAGAAAACTGCTCAACCCCTTAATCTTCTCAAAAATACATTTTCATATTTACTGTTAAGTTCAGACGCTCAGTGGTCGGCTACATAAAATATATTTTTAGAGAGGCGTAGACTCGTCCACTCATGTCTCACTTACGACAAAGGGTCTGTGTGAAATCTCCAGAGAACAACACCGTGACTCCACATGATGTTGTTTCTTATTTCCTTTAAGGCATCAAATTTCAGCTCTACTGGTTGAGTAGTTGGTGTCACGCTTATATTAAAGGTCATTGGGCCAGAGTCCTTGAGTATATTTGTGTCTGGAGTAGGTAATGTCTGCACTGAGCTATCAGCTACATTCCTACCGAATTTCAGATCCATCAGTCCAAGAGTATGTGCAAGATTGTTAAAATATTGTATTTTGAAATTCCGGGGGGCGAAGCCCTTAAACAACTTCGTAACAGGAATAGGCTTGCGTTTTTTTTCTGATGAATTAGTTAAGTTCCTACCGAAATGTAACTTACAAAGGTCCAGTAAATACTAATACTCATAAAATTGCCATAAAAGTAAATTAGCGAAGAACCCTATAGGACTTTTTTAAACGTATTCTTATTGTGAATCTGCAGCATAAGGCGAACCACCATCCAAAATTGTATCTTCAATAGACATTGTCGTTTCTTAGATAAAGTGATCACTATGTCAGTGAGTGCATGAGTCTGACAAATATAGATTTAGATCATATATCCACTTATGTTATTTATTACCAATCTTCACTCAACGTTTTAAAAAATAACTAAAAAAACAATTTTTAGAATAACTATTCCATCATCTGGTTCAATATAAATAAATGCTTTGTCCATAAGAATAGCATAGGACCTTTAAACCCTTATAGAGCAGTGTCCTAAGGTAATTTAAAACAATCAAATTAGTCTAAAACTATCTAACGCACATATAGAACATAGAAAAAAGTTGCATAATAATCGGTGCACCCGTTTTCCTGTGAAAAGCGAACAAAAAATGACCAAAACCGCACAAAATCATGTTTTTGAGCGGCCGCCATTATTAGCGAATTTCCTTTGGAAAGTGAACTATTAGCATGACCCGCACGGTGAAACTTAAGCCCGGGAACACCATAGAAGTTCCTAACGTGACCCCCTAAACACGTTTTGGGGGGTCGTTCAAAATTGTATATATATATGTGTGTGTGTGTGTATATATATATATATATATATATGTGTGTTTGCACTCTAGCGGTCGCATTTTTTGTCCGATTTACTTCAAATTTGGTAGGGACGTTCCTTTCTGTAATCAGTTGGACAAGTTCGTTGGGCAAAACAATCGGAAAACTCTAAACCCCTTTTTTGGGGATTAATTTTTCAAATTTTGAGTTTTTGGGCCCAAAAATGGTCAGAAAAGCCCCGTATGTAAAATTAATTCATGTAAAAAGATGGGAATTAGTAAGGCAAAAGTTTTAAGCCCTCTCTCGTCATTCTAGCATAAATATTTATCGAGTTATTAAAGAAAATGTGTTTCGACTAAACACAGTACGTTGTCTTATGGGGGTTTTACACTATAAAAGCCTGTTATTCCTTTGTTAGAGTACTTTCATCATCCCCAGCAACCTCACGCCTACTTTCAAGCCTGCCTGGACCTTCTCCTAACATTATAATGCGCAAAATTGTATTCCCAGCTTTGCAGGTAAATGAAACCAGGAGCATCAGAACAGCCAAAAAATCACTGTTTTCAGATTTTAATACAAATTTGAATAAATGTATATTTTAACACTGATTTTGAGTTTTAAAAGTTTTTAAGAGGAAATTCACTTCCCTCACGTCAGCGTGCTGCGTGCGAACTCGTTTTTTTTAAAGGCGTATGCCAGTTTATAGTGCCCTAAAACCTTCTCACGCATATATAGAACAAAGAAACAAAGTTTCATTAATGGCAGTGCACCCGTTTTTTCAGTGAAAAGCGAACAAAACCCGTCCTTGAGCGTTACCGGCAGACAGACGGACAGACATAAATTGAGATAAGATTTGTTTTGGTTTCCCTAGGGTGTAAAACGTGGAAATATGCAACAGTTTCATAATTCCAAGCAATGTACAGACAAAACTCTAATTTTATTTATATAGATTAACTATACGGTATATTGAAATAAATATATTATATATATATATACTTTGATGTACACGTTCTTCGCACAGGGATTTTCCTTACCCGTTCTATAGTCAATGCAAATTGCATTTTAGTTAGCTTGAAACAGCTGTTGTTCTTGCTTCTGCTCTTTAAGCTGTCAAATGTAAGTGCCCTCAGCTATTCGCATTACAGTTTCTGAATGTTTACTTTCTTATGAAATGTAAACATTGAAACTTAGAACGTTCACGGGGCGTAGCCCGAGGGGATTTTAAGGAAGTGAATAGGCCTATGTGTTGCATGGGTTCAAGATCTACCTTTGTGTAAAGTTTCAGCCCAATCGGTTTAGTAGTTTTTGCGTTCACCCGGAACATAGACAGACAGACAGACAGGCAGACAGACAGAAACCACCTCTTCTTTATAATATTATAGATAGATAAATAAAATTTGATATCTCGATTATTTATGAATGTATGTTGATGAAACTTGGTATGTGGCTTCACGTAGTACTGGTGCACAATATTTGCACAAAAAATTGATTTTTTGTTGATTATTCCCGTAGCAGCAAACCTGCATACACAGCCCCCATGTTATTCTTATGGAGAATAACTAAAATGTTATATGGCACTTATTTATGATTGAATATTGATGAAACTTGGTATGTGGCTTCGCCTAGTTAAATTATATTTATATTTGCATAAAAACCAATTGTTTATGTTCCTTGTTTCAGCAAACCTACGTACTCATTACAATGCTATTCTTATGGATAATAATTAAAATCGCTTATATGTGTATATATTTTTATGAAACTTGGTATGCGGCTTTATGGGGTATTAAAACAAATATTTTGCACTGGAAATTCGCTGAGGATGCAGGTTTGCTGCGACTGGGGTATTCTCTTTCAAATAAGTCATATACCAAAAAATCTTATTATCCGTTGAATTTGAAATTTAACATTGCTCTTTTGCTCTTAAAAAAAAATATATAACATCTTATACATTAAATTATTAACGGAGAGTAGAAACAAATGTTTATCATTATTAAATATAGACGAACATACTTATACTTTTAATGCTCAAAGAATTAGTGAACGTTTTAGGCAGCAGTAATTCTGCTCCTTTCCCACGCTTTACACTATACTTTCATTTCAACATTTTTTATTACTTAGAAAATTGTCAATGAAATAATGTTTTTAGATTTATTATGTAGAGATATAATATAAGACGTTGCCAAAATTATAACACACGATTAAAAATCAAATAAAAACAAATTTTTGAACGAATCCTTAATTGATTTAAACTTAATAATAATTAACTTAATTTGTTTACACACGATATAGGATATAAGGGAAACATTTGCCTATTGAAATTGAACTCCCAATAAAGCCAGTATCAAGAGCCTATATTTTACAACATTTAAATACTTTTTTGTTAGTTTAATCCTATATAGGGTTTAATATTATAATACATATAAACAAATATGAGACAAAAATTAAAAATTGAGCCAAAAGGACACAGCAGCTGTTTAATAAATTAAAACTATTATTCAAAATTAATCCATTTAATTGTTATTTTTTTATGTACATTTGTGAGGCCTGAAAACACATAGTCAATATGTGTTTATATTGTCGCGGGGTAAAATAATAATGGAATATCTAAAAACAACTAAATTACGCGTGGCTTATTTGCAAAAAATGTTTTTTGTGCCTGATTAAAATGCGATCCACATCTATAACGGGGTTATCCTCTCACCACGCGTTCGCAGCAGACGACTTTGCAACGAATGCAACAATCGAGAGAAAACATCTCGATTGTACAAACCTCTCGCTAAGCACTCGAAACAATCGATAAGCGGAACCTCTCCAGAAGGAACATTTTGATTGTTTTAACCTCTCGCAATCGCGCATCACTATGTCGAAGAAGACGTCAGTCCATGTCCACGAAGAAGGATTTCCCGCCATCAACAGTATAGTGTGCATAACCGACGCTAGCGCGACGTGGTGGCGTTTTACGAAAGCTCATGCACACGCACACTTTGGAAACATCCAGCTCTGTGAGATCCACTTGATTTCGGGTGGTTTCGGGCATTTCCGTGATCCTCTCGTCATCATGAGGACGAATCACAGGCTTTCGCGTTCTGAGATCCAGGGGGTGGATCTCACGGCGCAAAACGGATCTCGCGGTGTGCGTGTGTTAACATACAACGGATCTCACCCCGACCCCTTTACAAACCCACACACACACACATACACACACACACACACACACACACTCACACACACACACACACACACACACACACAAACACACACACACACACACACACACACACACACACACACACACACACACACACACACACACACACACACACACACACACACACACACACACACACACGCCCACATACACAGACATCACGTAAAAATCTCTTTTTTGGGTTCAGAGAACCCCAAAACGAATATTTCCTCTAACAACTCAAATACGAAAATGTTGACGAAAATAATACTTTCTTCATATAGTATGTATAGGGGGAGAAAGTAAAAAACTTGTAAGTTACAGTTGGTCATAACATTTAGCTTTAGTATATACGCACAACGAAATGCATAATTCCCTGAACCGTATTAATTTTATTTTCGGAAGATGGTTTATTATTAATAAATTTTAAACAATATCCAGACTCATATTGCAGTAAGAACTATTAGAAACTACATTAATTGGTTAGTTGTATTTTGATTGTATTCCGATAGCACATATTCTATTCTTTATTACCTTAATACCCTTCTAAGACGCCAACGGAACTAAGGTTCATTTTAAGGCAAGCATGAATGATGAGTGTAGAATGAGTGAGATGCCTTGTGAAGCATTCTTACTGACTAAGACTGACTGATTCTTTAGGCTGGATCATTAATTAATAACGCAATGACTAATGGCAGCTGGATCCAGTATCGAACCTTCACAAATCTTTCTCAGGATTTTTCTCAGAATCGATCTGGTGAACATCAGATGTATTCCAAGTAGAACGTAGCATTGATTAGTAATCTGAATAATTAAGGACTTTTCAAAAGAATAATACTTATTTATGGTGGGCTTTGAGGCATTTTCATTTTAAAATTCTCAAAAGGCCAACATATACATACCCTCTAAATATACTTTATAATATTACGTAAGGGTAAAATATCATTACAAGTGGTAAAACATGAGGAAAATAATTTTATTTTACCATAAAATCTCCTGATATTAAGCTGAGGTTTAGTGTAAAATGTATACTATTAACCTTTTTAGGAAGTTTTACTTATAATCTGGACGGTCCATGTTGTCTGTAATTATCTATGTCGGACGGTCTTGAGAAGGGCCATTTTCAAAGGATCGCCACCGGCAGGTTTCTGCCTGTTTGTTTAATGCACGGCTGAGTCTACGTCACGGTGGCGCTCTTTTGTTGTACGCCGTGTACAATCGAATTAACTACATTAGTAGGGATCCTTATATTACACAGATAATTGTTTGTACTATATTATTTATTACAAATGTGCATATATTTCTTGCCGGAGATAATGTCTGAGCATTAGTATTTACAAATGGTCGTCTGAACGACCGCCTTAATGTTCTCGTCTTGGTATTTTACAGAGGCACATTTAATAAATAACATTTCCTAACAGAAAATGAAATAGGAACGTAAGCTATGCATGGATCGTTATTTTAAGAACCTGATCTGATAGAGTTTCTTAGTGATACACTTATACTGAAGTTTTATATTAGTTTTTAAATCAGACTTATTGTTTTCATAGTTTACTATTATTATATTTGTTGATATAATCTTACTAATTCATACTCATTAACCAAAGACTGTTCTGTCCGTATTATACTTTAATTCTTATATTACAAAACTATTAAAAATGTATGTCTTAGCCCCGAAACCACGAATTATTAGTTGTGTTTTCGTGGTGTACTGTCCGTGGCATCTGTGTTTTATATGTATGAACTAGGAATTAGCCTACTAGCTGCTATGCCCGTGCTTCACAACGGGATAGCAATTTTGAGTAGACAATTGTAAACAGAACAATGCCAGTTCTGTAAGTATGAAATCTATTTATTTAAATGAATTTAACTAAAAAAAACACATATGACATAAATCAAATAAAACTCTCTTCCATATGAATAACATGGGGACTTGGAAGTCCCGTGGGGCAGAGTCCTATGAACGTTTCCTCCGACAATAGGCCTATGACATTACTGGGTATATCAACTGTATTTGTACAAAACTTCATCAAATTTGTCCTAGTGGTTTTGGCGTAATGGAAAAATAGACATACAGACAGACTCCACCTTATTTTTATAATAGTAATGATGTGTTCAGTGTGGATTTCAGCAAGCATTATTAACGAAGCAATGCAAGCGGATATGTTTGTTTCCTCTCTTGGTGGTTGAAATTGGTGAAAAAGCCGAACCATATGTAACAAATTTGGAACTGCTGACGGAATATTTTAAATAATCAGTATTAAAAAAAACTTACTGCAGTATGTAAGTGGAAACATTCAATCTAAGTTAATCTACATTTACACAATAACTGTAAATATAAGTTACAAATAATAATCAGAAAGCATTTGACACCCACCCGAAATTAAAGTATACATTTTTTAGTTTTTTTTTGTCACTGCTAACTACGTATGTTAATTAACATACCTTCCTTCCTTGCGCTTTAGTTGATTTGTTTTCAGTCTGCTTATAGGTTATAGCTATTTTCAACCTAACGTTATTTCCGTATTATCAAAACAACTAATTGTTCTTCTTCTTTAAAATATAAAAAACAATTCAATTAAATAAAACTTTATCAACGCCCCGTGCCTGGCGTCAAAGTTAAGGTGTTAATTAAACCTAAATATGTAAATACCGTACTATAACAACATATTTTGTAGTTTAGATAACTTTGTTTATGGGTTTCCATTAGACAAACCCTTTTTCGCCAATTATTGAGTAGGTTTAAACGTAAACAAGTCAGTCACGTATTGATTATTGGTAACAATGTGATTTGCTTTAAAGCCTACAGGTCTCTGAAAAACAGCACAAACATGTTCAATATAGTCAGAGGCAGATAATTTTAAATCATAATATAAAACAACATTTTGGGATAAAACAAGTCCCTTGACGTCAGGCGTGCAAGTTTTCTATATGTTTGTCAATAAAATGTATGAAATGGGATTTTTCTGGAATCTAATACTAATCTAATCTTTTGGTTTTAATAAATACTCGTTTAATGATACTATTAGTACCAATGAAAAAGGTAAAAATTCTCTTTCTTGTTAGAATCAGAACTTGAGTATAACTCTAGGTTATTATTAAATAAACTGTAACATTTAATGATTAAGCCCCTGGTATTATATGAATATGTATATCGAATTAAATACTACGTATTTAATATATATTTTACACTCAAAATTAATTGTTGCATGTTATTTTAGGTGTACAATTTAAAGTACTTCTTCGTACTTCAACAAAGACAAACTCTAGAACATTTAGTTTTTAAACTTATCACAGTTTGTTAAGATCTATACCTTTCCTTTACTATTCATATCTTTGTCTCCTGTTGAAAATGCATAAAAATTGTATTTTATGACTAAAGTTATTAGAGTTTTCTTCGTCGCACAGCAAGAACTTTTAGCACCACCTGGAGACGCAATTGAGAACTAGAGACGTGGCTCATTAAGAGGCGACGTGTGACACTATCTGACTGTTAAGTTAAACTTGAATGTTAAACGTTTGTTGCTTCATGTAATATCTGCTAAGTTAGTAATTACGTTAAATTAATAAATACATCTCTAGAATGTGTTTAGTATTTATGTCAACAAATTAAGTTTTTTAGAGTTCTAACTGTAAACATTTAAAACTGTCGCCATTTTGAAACGGAAATTTGAATTAAAATGAAAATGTTATTGAATCTGTAAAATACCTAGAGTAGTATCCATACTAAACTTTATGGTATTATCAAAAACCATTTCAACGATAATACGGTTTAAAAAACACATACATACCGACATATGGAAAACAAAAAGAGAAAGGACATACCTATGTTATAATTAATTGTAAGGTTGTTTTTACCTGCTAAACAATCTCGTACAACTTGAGCAGATGGTTGCGGGACACCCTGATTATTACTTTAAAGCCTTGAATATCTTGTAAAGTTTAAATCTCCTAAATATTTCCTTATATTTCAAAAGTATGGGTAAACGAAACTTAATCGTAAACTCAGTTATCAGTTACGCTTCTAAGACCTCAAATACAAGTAAAACATAAAAAATACACTATCAAACATAATAAAGCATAATTGTCTAAGCTATTTTGCGTTATTTTACTTGAAATCCACAACAGTTTCATAAACAAAATTCTTAGATATTTGAGAAGCAAAATTAATTGAACCATATCATTAATTTATAAAAGCAACGGAAAAAGACGACAAAACTATAATAGAAGCGCAAATTAATCTCGTTTATCACCCGCTGATAAGTTCAGTACATTTGACACTTTATAAAACTTATAGCCAGATATTTTCCAAGCTAATTTGAATTATTTTTAGTCCGACAACTCGTTAACAACTAAGACTTCAGTTTATACCGAATGTTGCAGCTTTAAATAACATCGTGGGATAAAAAATAAGATTGGTCTATTCTTTCTTAACTCAGTCTGCAGTAGTAAATATTTACGCCTTCATGTACTCTAAAAAATTGTTTAGTGTTATCTTAAGTGTTAAACTAAATGGAATACAAATAACATTCCAAGAGAAAAATATTATGTACAATTATGAACAGATTATCTGAGAGGAAAAGAAGAGGTGATTTCGATATTAGTAATTTTAGAAAATATACTTTTATTAGATATAAAAGGTATCTGATTATCAACTCTTAGAAAAGTATCTTTAGATTTAGATCTTATCTAAATTGTGGAGTTTTAATGTTCGAAACAATACTAAGTAATAACAAAGGTTATGGAATCTGATCGATTATTTATTACTCTATACATTTAGAAAACTTTTATTTTAATTTTAACAAAACACCACAAAACACAAATGCCTAGAAAATAAGAGTATAACTTGTATAATATATGGATACCTTGCGCTTTAAGAACCAAATCTCTACATTTAAATGTTTTGAATTACGTTAGGAGAGTGAGAAAAGTGATGTTGTTTTTGAAATATGATTTAAGTTACCTGTGTAAAAAATGTCTGGCTAGTATGCAAATTGTATACTATACAAATTATATATATATACAGTAAATACGTTATAAATAGAAGACAAATGTCATACTATCTCTTCTCTATTCATCACTAAATAGTGTCGATTCACGGCAAACAAATAATGAAAAATATACAATTGAAAATAATAAACTCAGCTACAAGTTTCAGATTTGTACAAAAATTATTATTATACAATCGAATTATACATTATCTAACCAACCAAATTACGAAAGAATGAATAAGACATCCAGAACCACGATACACAACCATTCAATTCTGCCTCCTTAAGATTCAATGTCAAAATATAAACTAATCCGTAATTGTGAGTGACGTCAAAACGGTTAGTTACCGATATTTACTTGTTGAGTTATGGAGTCCAAAAACTTAAGTCATAATTTAATAAAATTAACTAACAAAATTCTCAAAAAACTCCTCTGCTAAAGTTCTGGGGTTTGAGGTACTTATTGAATATACGTTGAAAGTGGTTTGCTGCGGAAAAAAGATGTAGGCACACTCTTTAACATCTTAAGATAAAACATTGTACAGATAGAGTTAACGTTTGCATTAAAATATAGTGACTTCCTACACTTATCGTTAATCTAGTGGTGGTATACCTCACATCACATCACGCATTAAATATAAAATACAAAACATTTAGGAAATAGTGAATAACTGAGAAAAACTTGTAAACCATGCAGTAAAATATAGTATTGGTTTTAGTAGTAATTACCTTGGAGTGATGTGTAGTTTAGAGAGGTTGGGCAGTAATTAAGGGTGTTTTAAATGTCAAACACAATTTTGTTAACTTTCCATACCAAAGGTTTTCAAGCCGTGGCTCTGTGTGAGAGCTTTTAATCCACGCTTTTGTTTATTACTTGGGTCAGATGTTCCTTTATTGACCATTTGATTTAAAGGATCACCGTTAGGGATCACATCTACATTTTCAGACAGTTGTAAAAATTTAGGGAGTATTGCGGTATTTTATTTACTAAACAAAGTTCCTGTTACTCGCCAGAGTTTATGATTGTTTACCAAAGGATCCGTTTAAAAAAGAAACATATTAAAGAATACGACAATTTTAACCAATTATTATATTTTCACACATGTAAATATTTGATTTGTATTAAAAAAGCTGGCAAATTCAGTAGATGAAACATTACGGCAATCACTCTACAACATGAAATAGTCATAAATTAGGAAAACGTATCATCGCCACAATAAACAACTGCTGACTATAGAATATAAAATAATGGGGAATTTTGTTAATTTTGTTTTGCTGGTATGTTTTAAATATTTCTAAATCACCATAATTATACCACATAAAAAACATTTGGGTACAATTTTTATCAGTTTACAGTTATGCTTTTTCTTGATACATAATCATACAATATTATAAATACCCCTGTCGCAGCAAACCTGCATAGACATCGAATTTACAATAAATGTATATGTCTTAATAACACATTAAGCCACTTATCATGATTCATAAGAAATATATTCTCAAATAAGTGATATTTAAAATATTAATTATTCTCCATGAGAATAACATTGGGGATGAGTACGCAGGTTTGCTGCAACAGGGAACACAACAAATCGGTTTTTATGCAAATATTAATAGAACTTATCGAAGTGAAGTCACATACCAAGTTTCATTTATACAAGCGATATATAACATTTGTATTATTCTCTATAGGAATAACATGGAGTACCTAGGTTTGCTGCTAAGGGAACCATAGGGGAATGCAAGGTTTTTTGTGCAAACAACAATAACTCACAACCGCATAAAGGCTTTAACAAGTTTCGTCAATTTATGTTCATATATAAACTAGATGTAACTTTTTTCTTTTTCTCCATACGAATGACATTAGGCAACGTACTGTGTTTAGTACTTCCAATATCCTAGTTACAAATTAACGTAGAGCAATGATCAAAATACCAATTTTTTAAGCTGAATTTAATGGTGAACATTAAAATTTTAACTAAATAAAACTACATGTGAAAACCAAAACAAACATTTTTGGGGTAGAAAACCCCCTTCGGATAGTACGATTCGTCTAGTTTTCGAACTCGTTCAAATTAATGGTACTTTACACATTTGTACAAAATGCCATTAAAATCGGACTTTTTTTACGAGAGTTATAGTGCTTACAGAGTCACACACATATTTATATACAAATTTAATCGAATGGTATTTTTGGCATCTGGGAACCTCGAAACAAGACTTTATCATGTTCCCGGGCTTAGGTCTTACCATGCTTACTATGGTAATAGCTTCTTCTCTATAGGGGAAATTCGCTAAAAAGACATTGTCCCATACTAAGTATCCTTTGGAATTATTCAGATTAATTATGTTATATATATTTTAATCAGATAACAAATTAATAATTGTTAAATATGTCAACTGTAAAAAGGCGAAAATTCTACAGTTTATAAATCAAAGTTATTCATTAAATATTTCTTTAAACAAGCTCGAACTTTGACAAGGCTTCTTTGAAGTAACGAGTTACAGATTCCAGATGATAAAAGCGTTCTGTCAAAACTTTTTCATTGTGCTTTATCATTTTAATATAATTATTGCCTGGAAGCAATAAATCGACCTAGCGTTGGTTAGGATTACCTTTTACTTAAACACAAATTTCTGTTTTTATTTTAACACCAGAAAAAATAAAAAGGTGTCAGCAATTGTATAGTCTGCAGTCAAGGCATGAGCGAAATTTTAGATATATATTTTAGATATTTTTATATTATAAAGTATACAATGTGACACATTTTAAACATGGTTATTGAGTACCACAGGATGATTATCGTGTAGCTATGCCAACTATTAGTTTATTTGCAATCACTTTGAATTTAACTGATTTAATTATTATGTTTAGTTTTTCATTCGTCCATGTTTCCGTGTAGTTTTAAAGTTTGTTGTAGGTACGATCTTTGTAATGTTATTTATACTCTTGTATATGTTTTTTTTTTTATTTTTTTATCCCACTGGAAGCACTGATGTGCCGTGGTCGTCATTTTTGATATAATGGCCTATCATTGACAAATTCTTCCACACAACAATAATATAAGGCTTCTTGAGTAAAAAATCCTTTAATTTTATCTTAAGTAGGTTTAAGTCATCGATACTTCCTGTTTCATTTGGAATTTTGCCAAACATTTTTGTACGTAGACATCTTGGGCCGCTTTTTGCGAGTCTCGATGTATTGGCGGTACGTTTGCATTGTTCTTCTGGCGAGTATTGTAGTTGTGCACATTTTCTTTTTTGTTGAATATTTATGGCGTTCTCTCGACCATCAGCGTTGACTCTGAGAAAGCTGGCATAGTTAGGACTTTTGACAACGAACAACTATTTACATTGAGCATAGCTTTACATGGTGCCTTGCAGATTTTCCTTATTATTCGCTCCTGCAATAAAAGTATGCGTTGAGCTAGAGGACTGCTTCTCCAGAAGACTATTCAATATTTGATGATACTATGGAAACATCCATAATACACTGTCATGAGGATGTCTTTGTCAACGAGGTTTTACAGACAACGAACTATGTAGCATACAGCTGTTAAGTCTTGCTGTCATCTTCTCAATGTGTTGCTGCCACCTGAGGTCTTCATTGATGGCTATGCCTGTCCACACTATGACTGTGACTATGACTATGACTATGCTATCTGATATGACTGTCCACACTTATTGTTATATCTAACCCTCCAGTGAGTTCTCCTAAATTAGGAAATATTATGGTGATCAGAACAAGATGGAACTGTATTGAGAGGAAGTGGTTCTTCTCCATCATCTATCCCCACAATATTTCCTAACTTAGGAGAACTCACTGCAGGATTGGATATAACACTTTCTGGAGAGGCAGAGGAAGTTGGGGATGTAATATTTTCTGGAAAACTAGGGACATAATATGATGGTGATGATGATTCTCTTGGGGCTGACTGAACTTCTGTATATTTCTGAAACAGTCTTGGAAATCGACTTGGAATCTTTGACACTTCAGAAGCTTCCACCTCTGTTTTTCTGAGCTGATTATTATGTCTCTCGACCTGTTGTTATCCTCTAACGGAAAGATGTAGTGAAGTTTGCCCAAACGTTTAATAACTTTACCAAATTTCCATATGGACGGGCCCACATAGTTTCTTGCTTGTACTCTATCGCCTTTTTTTAGGTTTTTTCTTGGGGTAGATGATCATTTGGCATTTATTTCATGGTTCTTTCTATTGGACGAATTAAATGTCATATAGTTTGAAGAGTTCTGTTCATAAATAGCTCTGCAGGTGTTTTTTCCATTACCAAGGGGGCTTGATCAGTAATTAAATAAGAATATGTTAAGTTTATCTTTGTGGCTTCCTTTATCTTCTGTCATTGCTTTTAGTTTTTGTTTCAAGTTTTGTACTGATTGTTCAGCAAGATCAGTAGTAGCGGGATGGTTTGGTGCACAAACACGTGGATAATTCTATTATTCCGCAGAATTTATTGAACTCTTCTGACTTAAATATGGAGGCATTGTCAGAAACATGGTAGCCCATGCTTAGAGAACAGATCTTCAAGTGAATGTATAATATATATTGATGTAGAGGCCTTGGACGACATAGTGACTTCCAGCCACTTAGATTTGGCATTAATGACCAAAAAGAAGTACTGATTTTTGAAATGACCGGCCGCGGCGTAATCAATATGAATTCTTTGCCTATTTTCTTGTGGCTCTTCCCAAATGTGAGGTGAGGCTTTTACTGGATTTTTCTTTACTTCTGCACAGTTTTTACAAGATTTAACAAGGTTTTCAATAGCAGCATCTATTCCAGGCCAGTAGCCCAATGATATTGCAAAGTTTTTAATTTTTACTATTCCTATATGTGATGAATTCAACTCTTTCAACACAGCTGGTCTAAGTTTATCAAGAATAAAAACTCTTGATCCTCGCATTACAATTCCAGAATTGTGAACTCTGGGTTTTTTACTTCTCCCATAAGAAGCTTCTTTTAGCGAATTTCCCCTATAGGGAAGAAGCTATTACCGTAGGTCTCATAGTGAGACTTAAGCCCGAGACCATGATAACCTTTTATTTTGAGGTCCCCAGATGCCAAAAAAATCATTCTTTCAAATTTATATATATATAAATAGCTGGGCTTTGATGGAGTAAATTTGATTCTTGTCCGGATCTACATTGGTACTTGTGATTAAATGAACGTCTGTTAATTCTACATTTAGTTTCGTGATCCAGTCCCAATCTAATATATGAGTGTAGTTTCCTTTAACGACATATAAATTGCCATGAGTTTTGTACTGTTTGTATTTGATTGGTACCCTAGCTACACCTAAAGGTGTGAAAGTTTCATTAGTGTAAGACTGGAACCTGACCTTTGAGGGTTTTATATCAATATCCAGGTTAAGCTCTGAAAATCAGAAAGTGTTATGATGGTAACTTGACTAACAGAATCTATTTCAAATCGTTTTTTGTTCCCCCCCAATTTTAACACTGGCTACACAAAGATCATCCCTAGGCTCACCTAAATTAAAATTAATTGGTATATTTTTTACCTGGTTTCACTCACATTCGGATTCATTATAACTTCTTGTCTCCGAATCAGATCCCTGGACTTGATTGATTAACTGTCTGAAATGTGACGAGATGCAGACTTTATCAATGTGACCCAGTTTTTTAGAAGCGCTGGAATGAAAATTCTTGGATCCAAATTCTCTTGCCCTATGATTATTTTTACCGCAGCATGTTTCCTAAACCAAGTTGTTCAATGATGTATTTCTTCTTATGTATTTCGGGAAACTGTTTAAATTAGTTCTAAGTAGATCCGGAACTTAAAATATTTTTATGTGTCCTTGATTTCGAAACTTTTGCACATCTGTAACTACACAATATAATTTAATCTGTTTCTTAGCAGCTTCAATTGCAAGAGCAATTTAAACTGATTTTTAAAAAGTTATGTCGTCTCCTTGTTGTAGAATTTGTACCCGTATGTCAACATCACGTAATCGACGAACAAACTGTGCTGTTTAATGCTTTTTACAGGTTTTCCATAATTACGTTCTTGACAGTTCCATTTTGAAGTTAATGATAGCTGTTTTAAGGCAGCAATATCCTGTGCGATTGTTTCGTCTGTCACTTGTACCCTCGATAAAAATGTGTGTCGTTCAGTGGTGACATTTGTGTGAGGGTAAAGTTTTTCTTCTAATAGTTTTATTAAGGTTCCATAATCTTTTGTCAATGGGAGATCAGGTGCAGTTAAGCTTGATAGAAGTGAGTAATACTTAGCACCGAGAGCAGTGATTAAGATTCTAGCCTTGATGATTTTAATTTCCTGTGAATCTCCTTGTAATGTTTTAAGCGAAGAAGTTTTCTAGACGTTCCTTATAAGACTTAAATATTTCATTTTCCTCATAAAAAGATTAAAAAGTTGTCGCAGAGTAAAAATTAGGTTCTTGAAGTCTGTTGTTTTCTGGACTGTGCTCTGGATTATGTAATACAAGATGTTGAACAAGTTGAGAAGAGCAGCATTTTGAGGTTGTAAAGCTTCCAAAACTGCTTTATTGTGTTGAATAACTTCTTCATTTTGAATTATTTTGGTGTAAGTACTAGTCTCTTAAATCTTTGTTCCTTGAAAACCAAATTATTATACTTTATACTTTAATCCAAAGTCAAAACTAGTTTTATACATAAAATAAGAATTATACTTCTTGAAAAAATATGTATATTTCATTTTATAAATAATTTACATAAATTAAAGAAATTATAAGAAGTATATGAAATTGATGAACTAGTGTTATAGACTAATTTTTACAATAATTGCAAATGTAAACAAAAGCACAGTAGCATTTTTAAACAGATGATTAAATAAATATGTAACTAAATAAGAATTGATTCATTTAGATATAACACTTATGCTCATGCCTTCAAGACGAAGTAAGGAGGAAATGTCTGGTTTTTTTCGGTTGTATAATGTGAGAGCCTTGGTTTTATCTTTATTTAATAGTAGTTCTGGGATTTCATGGCTACAAAGACACTTCATCACCGTATGGTTAAAGTAAGGTTTCAGTCAATTGTAAACAGAATCATCTGAGGGCGTGGTTAAAACAATGAATTTTCTTACCAGCGGGTACCTACAATTATATTGTTTGATGTTGAGGAATGAGTAGTAGGTCTATTGGTAAATGCGATTATGAGGTAATGGACAAACATTTTATTATATTTAAAATTATAAATATTTAATAGGAAATACATTTTCCGTGACTAGATTGCCACAAAACGCAGCACGACAGCCTTTATAGATTGTTGTATACTGCATTACCCTTTGAAATACCTAAATAATGCATGCCGATAACGTAGTCTACGTAACTAATAGATTTTTAAATACTTTTTTAAAGGTTTAATAATTAAAAATTGTGAGTTTTGACCATTTTTCTATGGGTTACAATGTAAAATCTACCTGCATGCCAGAATTCACGATTCTAGCTCATCTATAAGTGGTCTAGAATTCGTATACCTGAGTTACACATGCGGCTGTATATATGTTTGAATAATTGAAATTTATTAACAATAATTGATATGTCTAATCAAATAATTATTTATTATAATAAAAATAATGCTTTCGTTTATTTATAATAATTTTTGAGATATTTTTGTTCAAAACTGGTTTAGATTATCGAGTTGGAAACTTTATATGTTCAATTTTAAAATATACTTGGTTTAAACTGATTGGCAAAAGAAATACACGATTAAATGGTGTGTCAAGATGTTTCCATCCGCTGTATAACTTCCCCTGACTCTATCCTAGCTATTTATTTGTTTGTGATCTTATAAAAAAAAAATGCTAATAGGTGGCTTTAATAGAGGATTGCAACTACATTTTCAGCTAACATAAATACAATATCAAAAATAATAAAAACAGGTTATGATTTATGATATATTAAAACGCCATTGCCCTTAAAGGGGGTATTCATAATCCTAACGTTAAACCGTATTGTAAAATAAGCGGTTTCTTTTTTCAAATCAAACCAGTATCTATACTATTGCTTGCTGTCCTTTATTATCAAATATCACAGAAACACTTCAATTATCAATAAAAACCCATAAAATAAAACACTAAATGTAATTACTGAAATATGTGCTTCGTGTAACCTGAACAAACGTGAAAATATTAAACTGTTCGAGTATGGTTTAAGTGGGTGTCGAGTTTGCAACTGCTCAAAAATAATTTGTAGTTTTATAAACAATTGATAAATTCAAAACCACTTAAAAGACTAATATAAACATGTATTTATTTAGATGATATCTCTGTACCTTTTACACATCTGTTTAGCTAATTAGACTAACTAAAAAATTAAATAAATATAGCAATACCAATAGGCTGGCTATTTTGTTGCTATTTTAATATAGTTAAATATAGTTATTTTAGTTGATTTTCACATGCTTATTAAATTGTTGTCTTTTATGTTTAAATAATATACTTGGAGTTTGTCGTCTTTCATTTTATTACTATTCAACTTTACCATTACTATTTAACGCTTTTTTAATCTAATCCGTAAGCAAAATAATTGGTGCTTTAGAGGTAAGTGATGATGTTGCAGTTGATTACTGTGGAGATGCCACTTCAATCTTGGCGTCCAACTTCTCCAGCAGAGATTGGCAAATTATGAAGGAATTTAAGAACTCCAACAGTCCCGATTTTTACGGAATGTCCGCATCATGGTTGAAGAAAGTGGTGGACGTGTTTTTCGTGCCACTTGTAGCCGTTATTAATAATTGCCTGAATAGGGGAGTATTCCCTCAATGCATGAAAATTGCGAGGACTGTGCCCATTTTCAAGAAAGGTAACCGAAATTTCGTTGCCAGCTACAGGCCTATCTCCGTTGTGCCAATTATTGGGAAATTAATCGAGTCCTTCATGCTTAAACAGTTCTGTGAAAATCTGAAGCTAATCTATAGATAGCTTAATCTCTGACGGGCAATATGGCTTCCGCAAGGGTAGATCTACAACAGGAGATGTGAAGGCTCTGACTGATATTGTCAGTGAGGCTTTCGAGAAGGGTGACGCCTTCGCCCTCACTATGTGTGACCTTAGTCCAGCTTTAGATTGTGTTAACCAAAATATACTCATCAAGAAGCTTGAGAGTTATAGTGTTGGTGGCGTGGTATTAGACACCATCATATCTATCTCAATAGGAGGCAACAAGAAGTGTCTGTGGAAGGGGGCAACTCAAAGCATATGTTTGTGAACTTCGGATCTCCGGGATTGGTCTTTGGCCCATTACTTTTCTAATAATGATAAACTATCTTGACAGGGGCGGAAATGTCGTCCTGTTTGTCGATGGCACCACCTTGATTTCCAGAGGTTCACTGGTTGATCAAGCTGTTACGGGTGCTGAGTGACACCTTCAGGCTGAATCCCATTGGTTTGAGGCCAATGGTTTTCAACTAAACCAAGCCAAAACTCAGTCCTTCGTCTTGCGAAAATCGCCCCCCTCAATGAACAGGTAAAGCTGCTCGGCGTTTTTTTAGATAGGAAACTTGCATGGAAAGACCATAATGGCTAGGGCAGTAGTAAACAATTGTCACGGGTTTGCTATCTGCTGCGCCATCTAGTTACTTAACATTGTCTTTTAACTGTCTACCATGTCATGTGTCACTGTCATGTAACCTATGGTCTGCTGATCTGGGGACATGCTCCAGGTGCCGAGTAAATTCTACTTTACTGATCGTCTAGCCCACTGTAACCCATCTTTGTTAGATCAGGTATTTTCACAATCTACAGCCACTACATCCTGACTTGTACGCTTCACGTCTTTGACAATATTGACCAGCTTACCCCTATAGCAGTGGTTAATGATCACCTCACACGGCAGCGCAGCCTATTGGACATCCCCAGATTAAGGCTTACAAGAAGAAGAACCATTCAATTATGGTCACAAAGATCTTCAACAAGCTATAAAATGCTTTCAAATTAGGATGGTTCTCAAGAAGCTCGTCACCTATTTGAAGAAATGTTCCTACTACTCCCTAGAAGAGTTTTTCGGCCACTCGATATTGAATTTAGGCTAAATTAGCAGTGCTTATCCACAGCCAGTATTTTGTTATTTTGTGTGAATTGTATGTAAAAAGAGTTTTGATTATTAAGACGCCATCAATCTCCCAGGGGATATCAGATAAAGAACAAAAAAACTGTAGTTAATGATAATAAAACCTTGTCCTGTTTGTAGTGTAAACTTTGGACTTTACCTTTTTTAATTTTTATTAATAGCTATTTCCTAAAACCTTAAGAAGCATAATAACGGCCAAAGGTTCTCCAATTTTCATCAATCTAAATAGACGCCAAAGCTTCACATCCATAAAATTTGGAAAAGCATCATACTGTTCTTGGTTATATTTATAGATAATCCGTGATTTAAATATGTGTTATGCAACCACACAACCATCAATACTAATACACAATTGGTAAAATGCTTTGGTTTCGCAATTACTTATCACTATCACTAAACTATAAAATTAAAATTATTAAATATCAAGCAAAATTAAAATTATACTAATGTGTGTTTTAAGGTTTAAGGTACACTAAAAAGTTTGGTTAAGCACTGGAATGATACCGAACAGCCAGAAAATACTTTGAAAATCAACTGCCTGCTTTTAAATAAATGTATATGTGATACAACATTTTATATTTTCCAATTTGCTAAGACCTATTATAAAACTTTTTTTAAATGCTTTAATTAAGAAATATGATGAAAATGACAGGCTATTTTTTTAAAACTATTTTACATTGCCGCCCTAAATAGGTGTCTTAAAAAGGAAAATCATAATTGTTTGTGGCTGTTATTCAAAAAAGGATAAAAGAATATCGAGGGAAGGAAGAATATACTATAGTATAGGGGAATTTGTCTAAAGAAATACTGACGTAACTCACGGTATAAAAATGTATCGTAGCCAAAATCGGTGAATTGTGGGGTAGCCAGGTGCAATAGCCGGGTGGAACCTGGCCGTAAATCCAGTCTGGCGCGGAACCAAACGGTCTTTTACCATCACTTCTCACTTTTTTGGGGTTTATAACTTTTCTGACTAAAGTACTCCATGTAAAACCTTGACGTATAACCACGTTGCAACATTTTTTATATTTTTATTACAATGTTTTATGAACGATTTTTTTAGTCGTTAATTTACTTAATAATTAAATATATATTTGTTATTATCTTAAATAAACTTATAGACCTCTTTGAATTGTTTATCCGAGTGATATTTCGGGGAGAAATATTTTAAATGAGATATGTAATCACTTTTGATTTATTTGAGGTTTACTAATATCCTAAGTATTAACATAGGTGTAACAAAAAGGTAGGCCTACTTAGGTTGTGTGTAAACAAATTTCATATAGTTGCAATAATTTAAACAGCATCATAATTAATGTGATTTTATTCAATTGAGAAAAAACATAAAATTAAATTTTCTAATGGGATGCAAAAAGCTAATAGTTTTTTTAATGCATTTAGCAAACAGATTTGTATCATTAAGTATTTTGTTTTCTAAATAGCTATATACAATTGTGTTTAAAAAGCTTCAGTGGTTTTTGAAATGGTTTAGTTTTAATTTTATAATTAACTTTTTGATGAATAATTAGCCATGTTATAAGCTTCTTTAATAGTTCTTGAATGGGGATGAAGTATTTTAGAAGAATGTACGAGAAACCCAGAAGAGACCGTATCCGCAATCAAAATATAAGAGCATCCCTTTGTATCCAATCTCTGATCACAAAAGACAATCTGTTCACAGTGTACTGTTTATTTTTCTACCGGCACATGTTATTAGAACACCGGGCGTAAGATATTCATGGCTGTCTAGAGAGGAACGGCCCGAGGGTGGTCGCCCTCAAGGCAGACCTAGATGCAAATGGCATGATAATATGATAGACTCCCAAATAAACAGGGGAGTGTGAATGAAACTAACCCAGAAGAAGGCCTGCAGAAGACGGGGAGCAGTGGCATTCTCTTTGCCAAACTCGACTAGGACCAAGAGAACGGCATATACAAATCAACCTTGTTAGCTTTATTTACGAATAAACACCTAAAGCAATATGTTTGTGTTCTGTGTTTATAATTGATAAACATTAGGAATATATAAATGAATAAAAAAAGTCTTAAACAAATAATTGTTAATCTCTGATTCCATACACAGTAAACAATAAATATGATTCTAGCTGACATTTATATAATTTTTATTCATTTATAATTAAAGCAGCTGAAAGTAAGGAGATTTTATATCCCAAGAGAACTTGTTATTCAAGATAAATCTATGAATTCCAAAGTCACTCAATAAATCCAGATCCTGACAACTTCTCTGCGCTTCCCCTGGGCCTAGCCAACCAGATTATATTAAATGTAAGGAATACTCATACGCAGAGGAATATATATATACTAATCTTGATTATTTTTGACACTTGATAAAATGTCTTCTATATAATTTGTTTACGAAAATAATTTAATTTGTAACAGAATATACTTTTCACCTAAAGGGGGGGGGGTTGTGGTTATAAAAAAGTTTTGTTTGCTTAATATACATAATATATACAACATTCTAATAAAAGCGAATGTTTTTTAACCTATTTCACAACTGTTTGAATACAACTGTAGAAAATAATTGAAATACTAAGACGCAATGAAGTTTAAAACATGCAAAAGTTGTTTGCAATTAAGAGTTTAGTTTTTTATAACTATAAATTATATTCACAAGTTTTTACAAAGTTCTGTTAAACAAGTATCTATATAAATTTTAATCTTAGCTGAGTACAATCATACAGTAAGTTTCAATATTTAAACAATCAAATAAATGTATTCAAGGATTTGCAACACAATCTTATATATTATTCCTCTAGCCTGTTTTTTCTGTCAGTCCGCGAGATATTCCTTATTTATTTATCAAATTCCATGATTTACCCCTCATTTTAAAGCTTATCGTGCCAGCTATTAACGAAAAATAGTCCCACGGTCTAAAAATGTACAACTTTTCGGAAATTTGAATAATATGAAAGATAAATAAAGGGAATAGTTTGTTTGACAGCAACGAAAATGTAAACAAAAGAACATCTGATCGGCTGACAAGATTTGGTTCGCAGTGCGGAATTCCGCACGGAATATTATTCCAATCAAAATTATTTGCTTATTTTGTGTTTGAAAACTGTCTCAGCTGAACTTACGAAAATAAATTTGGTAAAAAATGAAAACTGATTACTATCTAAACAAATCTACCGTTATAAATCCACCCTTTCCTTAATATATCTTCAAGATTATAGAACCTTTAATATGTTTATAATGTTGCACAGTATACAATTACTAAATCAAATAAGATTTCTATACAAATCAATGATTTTTTTATAGGTACCTGAAAACCAAAAAGTACCATAGTCACTGGCCTAGTTTTTAACTTGAGAAAATTGTAAAATTGTCTCTACTATGGGAAATTTTACCTAAATGAATATCTAAACGTAGGCTATAAATATAATTGCATTTATTTTAGTATAATTTGTACGCTATATTTATTCTGTGCGTTGGATAACGTATTTTAGATATAAATACCATAATTTAAAATTCGTATCCATGACCTTATTATAACCTCTTTTCTATGCTTATAATATAATAAACAAAGATCCCAGCACACACTTGCTACGGGCTAAGCACAATCAAGATATATCTCCCTACCTTCCTGTAATGTGGTATCATTCATCATGAGATAAGTCGGATCATTTTTCATCCACCGGCTACTGCAGTAATGACCTTCCTTTTATACCTTTTTTTTATTATATATGTAGCCTTTAGAAATATATTACTTAACTTATAGCAGTATAAAGGTTCTTGGTGTATTGAAACCTTCTGAATGACATAAGAGTTTGTCTTAACTTGCTTTTATGGATTTCCATTAAATTCTGAAATCGAATACCGTGGCAAGTACTTAAGTAAGAAAGTAATTCAGTCATTCATGGAAATATTTAAGACATTTTATTAAAGAAAATATCTTCCCTCGGTATCACTGTAACCTACTTAGAAATCTTGTTTTTCACTTTCCTAATTTTATTGTTATTCATGGTTTGTTCAAACTAGAATAGGTAATTGATTTTGACTAAAGCCATAACAAGGTAAAAAAGTTTTTCGATTTAAGTTTATTTTAATTTTTAATATAAAACGATGAATTAAAACTTTTAAAAGGTAATATCAATTTGTAATTGCGTAATATTTACCTCTAAAACCATTATAAACATGGAGGGGAACAATAGGTTGACCCCGTCGTTCTAAAATTGTTCAACTAACAAATTAAATTATCTTATATTTAGTAAAAATAAAAATTCAAATTACATATTATCTCCTAATTAAACTTTTAACATAACACAGTTAAGGTGGGATTTTTATACAATTTATTTCATGTAAACAGACACCCTCAAAACGCCTGTTCTTGCGTATGTGGGTACTTATTTACTAAATCGCCTGTCTGATGTATTATCTTAAACGAAATGTCATGAATAGTAAGAGGTAACAATACGTTAACTAACTGTCCCTCGAACAAACAGTCCAATCAATAGAGGCCACACAACTTTGGGTTATCTTGCAAAAGGTGTGGTAGTGCTGAGTTTGGAGCAGGTTGTTTAGGTTGGTAGTGACATAAAAAAAATGTTTATGTCACTCCACACTGTGCCCCCGCTGCCTTCTTTTAAAACTACCGAAATGTGGCACATTTTCCCGCTATTTAGGTATTTATCCGATACTGAATGTTTTATCGTAAACTAGGTGATTACAAATATAGTTGTGCACGAATGTTCTTACAGTTTTCGTACATAGAACCTATATCTACTGTAAGTATTGACAAAGTTATGATCCATTGAAAACGACAAAAGTCGTATTTTTTTTTTTAATTTTCTGTTTGCTTTGATTTTACATTGTAATAACATGGTTATACAGTTAGATTTAAAAAATATATATTAAGAATAACAAGTTTTTAAATTAAATTTTCTACCTAATCCAAGATTAAAATTAGGACATTTTCATAAGACAAATTTATCTGGCCACCATACTGCAGTGGGAAATCTTTTTGAAATTAGGGTGCCCTTAATGTTTTTGTTGTATGGGGTGGATAATGTAATCTTAAAGTAGTTTATTATTGATATTTATTTCCTAAACATAACCGTTTAGCCATGATATTAAAAACTGAAGAATGAGCCTATTTTCGTTATTTTTCCCAAGATGCCGGCGGGAGCGCTGGGTGTGGAGTGACAGAAACTTGTTTTTTTTTTAGCGAATTTCCCCTATAGGGAATAAGCTATTACCGGAGGTGGCGTGGTAAGACTTAAGCCCGAGATCATGATAACTTTTTGTTTTGAGGTTCCCAGATGTCAAAAACACTATTTTTCAATTTTATGTATAATATATATATATATATATATATATATATATATATATATATATATATATATATATATTGAAAAGAACAGTGTGGTTATATGTTAGTTTTAAGCATAATTTTATTAACAGAGTACCCTTTTTGGTTTTAACATAATATGTTTAATTAGACAACTAGTTTCAAACCTTTAGGTCATAGGAATGTCTTACATTATTTTTGTAACCTCACATAGTGCAAATTATTAAATGGTAAACAAATTAAGACTCGTATGTCAAAATTAAACTTGGAATTTGGGGGATTTTCTTGAATATAATATTTTGCTATTGTTTTCAGCTATAACACTATGAACATACGTCAAAGAAATCCGATCTTCCACAAAATTTTTCATATAAAAAAGGATGAAAGAAAAAATGTCATATCATATGGCTGAAGACAATAACAAAATATTATATTCAAGAAAATCCCCCATATTCTAAGTTAAATTTTAACATATGATTCTTAATTTGTCTACCATTTAATAATTTGCACTATGTGATGTTACAAAAATAATGTAAGATATGACTATGATCTAAAGGTTTGAAACTAGTCGTCTAATTAAACATATTATGTTAAAACCAAAAAGCTTACTCTGTTTTTAAAATTATGCTTAAAACTAATATATAAATATATATATGTATATGTATATATGTATATGTTTATATATATATATATGTGTGTGTGTGTGTGTGTGTGTGTGTGTGTGTGTGTGTGTGTGTGTGTGTTCGTTACCTCGATAAATTTTGACGGACGCTCCCAATTTTGATGAAATTTGGAAAAAATGTGAAGAGTAACGTTTATGACTTTAAGTTCGAAAACCAGAAGGTAGTTTTATGGGGGTTTCACATTTTTGAAAAATCAGTTTCCGGAATTTTTGCCCTACAATTTTAAAGACACTAGATTTTGGTTACAGCCATTTTATATAGCTTAAAAAACAAATAATTTAGTATTTTGAATCATTAGCCTCGAGAAAGTGGTTGTGGAGAAAAGTAAAAAACGCGTCCTAAAGTTTCCCATGTCAATCTTATGGGAAAAAGGTTTTTGGATTTTCCTCAGATGACTTTACTAAAAACTTCACATATCTTTTAACCAATAAGTTTAGTTCTACAAAACAATCATTTTAGTGTTTAAATTGTTGTTCTACGATTAACTGTTGCAGAGATATTCAAAGTGCTAAACACAGTACGTTGTCCAATGTTATCCTTACAGAGAATAAATAAAATTTGATATGTCGATTATTTATGAAAGTATATTGATGAAACATGGTATGTGGGTTTAAATAATATTGGTATATTTGATATTTGCTCAAAAAATGTATTTTTGTTGATTATCCCGTAGCAGGAAAAATGCTTACTCAGCCATAATGTTATTCTTATGGAGAATTATTAAAGTTTTACATCTCCCTTATATTAATTATGAACATAAATTATTAAAACTTGGTTTATAGCTTCACCTGGTTAAGTTATATTGATAATTGAAAAAAAACACATTGCTCATCCTCCTCGTTGCAGAAAACCTGCATACTCAGCTTTAATTTTATTCTTATGTAGAATAAATAAAATGCTATATTCACTTATTTATGAATGTATTTTTGTGGAAATTGGTAAGTGGCTTTATGTAGTAGTGAGACACATATATATGCATTGGAAATTCTTTGAGTACGTATGTTTGCTGTGACGGGGTTATTTTTATGCTACTACCAAACTAATCAACACTAAAAAAATCAGCACTACCACAACTTTCCAGGTCAAACCCCTCTAATGCTTCGGCTAGTTTTGTTTAGTAATATGGTAGAAAATTGTCTGCATTTTAGGTAAGTAAAGTAAGTGTCCTTTACCCAAAGTCTACTCATTTGTAGGCCTTCACGAACCATTATACTAATTCAGATTGTGGTACAGAGCCAATGGCGTGACGTTTATGAGGAGAATTTCCTCGCTTTCTGAAGGTTTGGTAAAATGTAATATGTACGGAATTGATCAAGGTTTTACTTGATGCTGAAAAATATGATTAAATATTTGTTTGTTATATTTTTACTGTAATCATTTTATTTATATTGTTTATACCCACTAGTGTTTATAAACAACAAAAGTAAACTCTTTTATGGCTCATTACTTTTGGCTCTAATTTTTAACAGCTAATTTCGTTTATTAAATTTCACCAAAATCCTGAAATTTGTTATCAGTATGACCAAAGAAATGTTAATTGTTTATAAATATATAATTATTGTTGTGGATTCTTTACATGCTTTGATAAAATAAAGATTTCTGGGTCATGCAAATTAAAACAGTCATAATCTATTAATATCAAAATTCATATACTTTATCTAAAAACGATATATTTGTTCTTATACTACGTGCCAGGAAGAAAGTAAAAAATTCTAATCGTAAGAACAGGACTTAATAAAACACAACTCCCTGTAAGCCATAAATTATCCTAAAGTCAATGAGTTAGAGGTACACTAATGTATATGTTAGCTAATCAATATTCATCCAAATACTTCTCAAGGTGCTCATTTGTAATATTACTATTCTCAACACATTACTATTTTCAATAGTTACTACCTAATTATTACACCTTATGTGTTATTTATTTGAAGGATTTGCCATTATTTGATGGTTTATGTTTGAATACATCAATTAACTGGATATTTATATTTAAACCTAATTATTTTGCTTGGGGTTTTGTTTGACAAAAGAATATAATATAGGTCCAAGGAGTCATGCAATCCCTCACTTACATCATTGTAACTTGATCGATTTTTGTAACTCAAGAAAATTACAAAAACTATCGGATCACTTTCAAGGAATTGGTTACCGTAGACGTATAGCATTAAATAAGTCTTGTGTTCCTATTGTTCACATTTTATGTATAATACGTAATAATATAAACAAAATTGCATAGTCCAATCATCGGATGAAAGTGACTGGCGGAGTGGCCGCTCGGGGAAAGAACAATCTATTTTTTCATAACCTTGTGGAAACGTAAAACACATGGTTAGAAATTTCCAATAAACGTGATTTAAGTAGTTAGTTAAACACGTGTAGAGTACATTTTTCAAATACTTTGAATCTTATTCCTATTAGTTTATATTTATAGTTATACTGTTAAAAGCACGAATTGAGAGATTATTAATTCTAATTAATGTTTAAAAAAATATAACTACCAATATAAACTCAATGGATTAACACAAAGTATTTGAAAAATATGCTATAAATGTGTTTAACTATTTAAATAACGTTTATTGGACGTTTCTAACCGTGTGTTTTAGGTTTCCACGAAGTAGTGAAATATAATGTTTGGTCGCCGCGTGGCCGCTCCGCCAGTCACTTTCTTTCGATAGACTGTAATCATGAAGTATTACTCGGACAACTGGTCCTATTTGACATATCTCACCCTCTGGCCATTAAAGGGATAAGGACATAGAACTGGCCCTGGATAATGTAGCCATATTTAAGGCTGCCTTAAGCAGATTTCAAATACCTTAAATAGAAAACAAGTAAAGTGTGGTGGTAGATATTTTCCAGCCACACTGTATGACAAAATAACTATGCATTTTCTGAACAGAAGTAATAAGAGCTAATATCTTACATCAATGTATTCGTTAAGGCCAAGCTTGCATCAGGACAAAGTCGACTCAGGCCAACTCTATTTATTTTCCGCTAAATGGAATAGTAATGGAACGACCTAGCTCTAAGGGAAGGTTTGGACTATTACTTCTGACAGTTGAACTAGTTGCTTTCCTGGATTCAGGGTGGGAATGTATATGAAAAGGTGTATTTCCCCTCCTAATCTTCAATATAATACTCTCAGTTTGGGGTAGCTAGTACCAATCCAATTTAACCTTTTTTGTTTAGGAGAGTTGTTTTATTACTATGAATTAAAACGACTAAATGTTCAGGTTTGTAAGTCAAAACACCATTTGTAATATTAACAAACTAAAATCAATGGAAAACCAGGGAAAAATTAAGGATATATTAACTAGGATTTCCATGATTTCAGCTATAAAGTGTGGAGACTGTGATTGTTGTAATAGTTTTAATATTTTCAACTGTATAAAAACAGATTACTTATAAACAACAACATAAGATCCCGAGGGAATTATTTAATAGTACAATAGTAAAAAAAGTTGTTAAACAATTGTTATCTTCTTACCTCTAGTTAACTGTAGCTTTTTGAAATTACTACATTCTCAAGTAAAATATATAATATTTTAAAAGAAATATACTTAATATACTTAAATACTAGTTTTTAATTATAAAAAAATATATATCATAAACTTCACTTGTAATCCACTACCATCATTTTGTCGTCTTGCCAGCAATTGCGAAGACGTTAGTCAGTACATTTGTTCTGACAGCTTAAAAAAGGAAACCTGAAAAGTAAAGCCCAGGAATCTTACATAATCTGAATTCGTGTTCTTTAATTGCAGAGTGTAATTACATTAATTCCTCTGAAATCCGTCTGACTCTCTCCAAGGGCTTATCTTCTGTGACGCATTTTACTCTAAACAACACAGTTTCCTTATCCATTTTATTTGGTATTTTATTTGTAAAAGTCGATATATTATTTTCCTTGTGTAGAAATGTGCAAATTATAAATTCCTTCTAAATTTTATTTTTATAAGTCTTAATTATTTTATTAGTGTTTTAGAGTTTTTGCCTACAAAAGTTTGGTAGTAATTTTACATGATTGATAGAGAATTTTAACGTGAGTATTTTAAAATCTAGTAATTTAAAACAATTAATATTGTTTTAATAACAATACACAAACCATTTCAACGTAGTTGAAAGAATTACGCAAAACAAAATTACTTTTGTAAACCATTATATATTTATGCTGCAGATAGCCCTCCTGTAAAATTAAAAAAAAAATAGTTTTTATCTGTTATTAAATAAAGGTAGGTTTAATCCGAAGAGTAAAAAAATAATGAACGCTGAGCAATTTGATTCAAGAGGCTGAGCGTGATGCAACATATAACAAGCGATTATGTTTGGTCACAAATGAAATTATATCTGATGTTTTGCGCACCGTGTTGATGTGTACAGTATGAAGAAAACATTTTTTATATATTTTGCATCTACATAGATCCAGCTTTGAGCATTTTTTCTAAAGGGAAAATAACATAAATTTGTCTACAATAGTTGAGTAGTATAGTAGAATAGTATAATCGTTGAGTACTGGGATTTCTAGGTGTGTTAGTTTAACTCAATTTCAAATATTGTTAATATTCTTTTTGTAGGTGTATTCTATAATTCTATTCTATTATATATCTGAAATACCGGCATTAATTGATAAATTTATTAATTTATTTTTAATACATGACAGATACAGGTTTTAACTGAAAACCACGATCTTAACTAACATCTCATAAGCAAAACAAAGAATACAAGGTACAGCCAACAAAACTAACTATACAAAAACAATAATAATGACAGTCTTTCATTCACAACTTAGTAATAAAATACACACTTACAAACATAAAAACAAGCAGTAACATATCTACGCTGTTCCACATGACTCCAATCCATGGTGGAAAACTACAAATAGGTGTGCTATTGCGCAGGTTTGTGACGTCATTTGGGATGCAAGTCGGCATATCAGGCGAGCGCCGACTGTCAGCTGATTGTAGAAAAAAAATTTGTATGTCAGCGAAGTGGAGCTTGCATCCGGGGTGACGTACATGCGCGGCATTGACCAATTTTAGGCACTGGAGTAGGGCACCTATTCTTTTCCTTCCATCATGACCCCAATCGTTTTGTAAAAAATAACAACTGTTATTTAAATTGAGATTGAAATCAAGTTCATATTGTGAAATAATTTGTCATCCAACAAATACTTACTAAACTATCTTTATTTACACCCTTTACATAAAAAGTCTTACAATATATACGACTTAACTACATTAAAAAAACTGTTAATAAACTTTGGCAAGAAATCTTTCTTATTACGGCCCTAAACAATTGTAGGACAAACAACCCCTTAGTTCCTGGGAGAAGCCGTTGTACAACCACGGGTTGAAGTGAGAGGACCCCGACATCCAATTTTTACTTTCTCCCCCTATACATAGTATATGGAGAAAGTATTGTTTTCGTAAAAATTTTCGAATTTGAGTTGTTAGTGGAAATATTCGTTTTGGTGCTCCCTGAACCCAAAAAAGTGGTTTTTACGTGATGTCTGTCTGTGTGTGTGTATGTGTGTGTGTCCGTGTGTGTGTGTGTGTGTGTGTCTGTGTGGATGTGTACAGAGCTAGAGCCCTAACCAATGGGCCGATTTTGATGAAATTTTGTATGTAGGTACTAATCCACGATATCTCCAGGCGTTTTTTTCATTTTTTCGAATTTTTGATTTTTAAGGGTAATTATCCCCCAAAAACCACCAAAAAACATGAAAAATCCAAATTTCTCAAAAACGGCTCTAACGATTTTGATTAAATTTTATTCGTTTGTAGAACTTTAGTTTTCCAACAAAACGACACCACCCGCATTCCTGTAAAAATTCGGGTTCAGAAATTACAGGACTTAAAACATCAAAAATTCAGTTTTTTGGATTTTTCATAAAAATACATAAATATAAAAAAATATTACTATTCACCATTAAAAAGAACTCAAAAAACTAAATAATTTAGTATTTTGAATTACTATTCTACGATTGCTGGTTTCGGAGAAAATTGAAATTTTTATTTTGCGGTAAACGCAGTACGTTGTCCAATGTTATTCTTATGGAGAATAAAAAAATTACTATTTCTCTCGTATTTACTGATCAATTTCAATCAAACTTGATATGCTTGTCAAGTTAGCATTTACCAACAGAAGGAATTTGAAATATGTTGCCCCTTAATAACCCTGGGGGGAATAGGGGGCATTTCCCCTCTTAAAACCACGAGTGTAGCAATGGATTCTGTAGTGCCTCCAAAGCAGGGATTTGGGTGGATGTTTTTTGAAACAACTTGTTTACGAGATTTTCTGTACATTCGACCGTGCTTTGTATTCTATATTTAGTAAATAAAAAGTAATTTATCCATTAAAGTTGGGCTAAAAGGGAGAAAGTATGTGTCAGTTTCCTGATACCGTTTATTAGCTTTGTTCTAGTTTGAGCATTTTCCCGTTAGGAGTCTCTCACAAAGATAGAGAGGCTCGCCTAGCATAAGTGCTTTGAGCACTTACTCATCTGTCAGTTCCCTGGGATCAATTTAGAAGCCTCTTGAGAGGAGGACACACGATCAAACAATCGCAGGCTGTATATAAATCTGAACATTGGATGTATATGAATGTAACTTACATTACCAGGTAGAATTACAATCCTGGTAGGACTCCGCACTCGTTAAAATGGTAAGATAAATACCCCCATCGCAGCAAACCCAATTTCATCGAATTTCAGCGAATTTCCAATGCATAATATATGTCTTAAAGCCGCATACCAAATTCCATAACAATATATTCACATATAAGCGAAATATACAATTTAAATTATTTCCCATAAGAATAACATTGGTGATGAGTACGTAGGTTTGCTGAAACGAGGAACACGAACAATTGGTTTTTAATGAAAATATAAATAGAATTTTACTAGGTGAAGCCACATACCAAGTTTTATCAATATTCAATCATAAATAAGCACTATATAACATTTCAATTATTCTCCATAAGTATGATATGGGGGTGAGTAAGGATGTTTGCTGCAACAAGGAACAGCGAAATGGGGTTTTATGCAAATATCAATTTAACTCGACAAGTTAAAGCCACATAGCAAGTTTTATTAATTTATGTCCATAATTAAGGGAACCATTTTACTTATTCTTCATATAAATAACATGGGGGCTGAGTACGCAGGTTTGCTGCTATGAGGATAATCAACAAAATATAAGTTTTTTGTGCAAATATCAATATACCAGTACTATGTGAAGCCACGTACCAAATTTCATCAATATATATTCATAAACATTCGAGATATCAAATTTTATATATTCTCCATAAGGATAACATTGGACAACGTACTGTGTTTAGCACTTTGAATATCTCTGCAACTTTTGGGTGTAGAATCACAATTTAAACACCAAAATGATTGTTTTTTGGAGCTTAACTGATTGGTAAACGCAAATAGGAGGTTTAAATTAAAATGAACTAAGGAAAAGCCAAAAACCTTTTTCCCGTAAGATTAACATGGGAGATTTAATGAGTAGGTTATTTGGATTTTCCCCGCAACCACTCAACCCAGGTAATAATTCAAGATACTATATCATTTATTTTTCTAAGCTCATAACATGGTCAAAACCAAAATTAAGTTTTTTTTTAAATCTTAGGGTGAAAAATGCAAAAAAACTGATTCTTGGACAAATTAAAACCCCCTTAAACCATGGTTTCCATGGCCCGATGTTTTTGGTTTTCGAACTTAAAGTCATGAATGTGTGGATTGTTCACATATTTGAGCCAAATTTCATTGAAATCAGACTTTTTTACTCAAGTTATCGCATTCACGGTCACACACATATATACACATATATACACACATATATATGTATATATATATATATACACACACATACATATATATAAATTTGAACGAATAGTGTTTTTGGCATCTGGGACCGTAAAAAAAATTATCATGGTCTTAGGCTTAAGTCTTACAATGAGACCTACGGTAATAGCTTTTTCCCTATAGGGGAAATTCGTTAAAATCAAGTACAATAAAACAAATGTTGTCACTTAATGGAACTGCAAAGTTTTATTGTATCCAGTACAAACGTCGAAGGGAGAGAAGATTCTGTTCGGTGCAGCTTAGTTTCAGACTGCAACTAATGACAGTGGAAAGCGACCCTCTAATATGAGGCTCACCCGCTCTCACTTTGAAATTCGTTAAAATCAAGTACAATAAAACAAATGTTGTCACTTAATGGAACTGCAAAGTTTTATTGTATCCAGTACAAACGTCGAAGGGAGAGAAGATTCTGTTCGGTGCAGCTTAGTTTCAGACTGCAACTAATGACAGTGGAAAGCGACCCTCTAATATGAGGCTCACCCGCTCTCACTAATGACATTGGAAAGCGACCCTCTTATATGAGGCTCACCCGCTCTCACTAATGACATTGGAAAGCGACCCTCTAATATGAGGCTCACCCGCTATCACTAATGACATTGGAAAGCGACCCTCTAATATGAGGCTCACCCGCTCTCACTAATGACATTGGAAAGTGACCCTCTAATATGAGGCTCACCCGCTCTCACTAATGACATTGGAAAGCGACCCTCTAATATGAGGCTCACCCGCTCTCACTAATGACATTGGAAAGCGACCCTCTAATATGAGGCTCACCCGCTCTCTCTAATGACATTGGAAAGCAACCCTCTAATATGAGGCTCACCCGCTCTCACTAATGACATTGGAAAGCGACCCTCTAATATGAGGCTCACCCGCTCTCACTAATGACATTGGAAAGTGGCCCTCTAATATGAGGCTCACCCGCTCTCACTAATGACATTGGAAAACGACCCTCTAATATGAGGCTCACCCGCTATCACTGATGTATTTTCCATATTAGAAATTTGGATTCCACTACATGTTATGGAAGTCTCTTATGTAATTAAATTATTTAAAATTTGTATGTTAAACTTTATTTCATGTAACATATCTTAATTGACTCCCACTTTTCACTAATTAATAACCTGTTACTAAAATTACGCTGTAGAAAATTTATATCACTTCCAATTGTAAATGTGTTTTTTATTTAGTGTGAAATAACATTGTAATTACTATTTTGGACAAATCTACAAACAGTGAAATATTCTTAAAACAATATGAATTAAAGACAGTTATAACACAAATACTCGCATATTTAATATGTAGTAAACTGGAAGGTTTCATGCCAGAATGTAGCAAAATATTGTTTTCTTAAACTGGAAAGTTGTACGCCTGATAAGTCTAATCATCTTTGTGAGTTATGAAATCTTAAAAAAGGAATGGACAATTGTATATTACTACTTTAAATAAAACAGTGTGGCAAAAAAACTATATTTTGTTCTATTAAGAGTTCAACTAACTTTAAAACAATCACTATACAGAATTAAATAATAGACCTATAACATGTGATAATAATTTGAAATAAAACATATGTTACACATAATCTCCCTCTTTAATCCTTCCTTCTTTTCTGATAAGTGTAATAGTCTTCTTTTTAGCGAATTTCCCCTATAGGGGCTATTACCGTAGGTCTCATGGTAAGACTTAAGCCCGAGACCATGATAACTTTTTGTTTTGAGGTCCCCAGATGCCAAAACACTATTCGTTCAAATTCATATATATGTATATACATATATATGTATATAACGGACACACACACACACACATATATATATATATATATATGTGTGTGTGTGTGTGTGTGTGTGTGTCCATTAACACAATAACTTGAGTAAAAAACGCCCAATTTTGATTTGGCTCAAACGTTTAAAATGACATTCATGACTTTAAGTTCGAAAACCAGAAAAATCGGACCATGGAAAGGGGGGTTTATGGGGGTTTTAAATTTTCCAAAAATTTGTTTTTTGCATTTTTCACCCAAAAATAAAATAAAACTAAATTTTGGTTTTGGCCATGTTATAGAGCTTAAAAAACAAATAATATAGTATTTTGAATTATTAACCTAAGTTTAGTGGTTGCGGAGAAAATCCAAAAAACCTACTCATAAAATCTCCCATGTTAATCTTATGGGAAAAATGTTTTTGGCTTTTCCTCAGTTTATTTTAATGTAAACTTTACATTTGCTTTTACCAATCTGTTCATTTTCACAAAATAATCATTTGGGTGTTTAAATTTTGATTCTACGCCTAACCGTTGCAGAGATATTCAAAGTGCTAAACTCAGTACGTTGTGCAATGTTATCCTTATGGACAGTAAATAAAATTTGATATTTCGATTATTTATGAATGAATGTTGATGAAATTTGGTATGTGGCTTCACGTAGTTCTAGTATATTGGTATTTGCACAAAAAATTATTTTTTGTTGATTATTCCTGTAGCAGCAAACCTGCGTACTCAGCCCCATGTTATTCTTATGGAGAATAATTAAAATGTAATGACTCCTTTAATTATGAACATAAATTAATAAAACTTGGTATGTACCTTCACTTGGTTGAGTTATATTGATAATTATATAAAAACCTATTTTATAAAAACATTCACTTATAGGTAACATGTTTTCGGCAAAATTTAACCGTTTTGAGATGTGATATTTGCTACATCATGTGAGGGCTAACGTACAATGCTCCGGACCACTTAAATATAGTTAATAGTTAATTTAGTTTCTCATAGTTATCTAGGTTATAATATGGTCTGTCACTAAATAACCATACATTTTATGACTTATATCTCATACAAATGTATATAAAAAATGTTTTCTTAATTTTTGATTTTTACATAGATAGTTTTACCAAAAAAAGGAATGTATGTTAGTTAATTTATTTTTATTTTTTATGATTGATTTTAATTTCCAGAGTAGCAGGTATTTACTCTTAAAAGTGACTTAAAAGATCTTCAATCCAAAGGGGCAATGATAGTTTGGCTGTAGTTGCTATTCCAAATGCCTGTCGCCACAGGTGGCGATTTCACATGCCTTGGGCGTGATCCCAATCATGAATTCCAGTGTGATGGGAAATTACTTATTAAAATTATGAGATGTTATAAAACTTCAAAACACAAGCAAATAATGTTGGCTTCGACGGCGGGTTGGTTTTTGATCTCCCCAGCTAGTTCTGCCAAACTCGTTTACATGCTCCCCACCACTCAAACAAGGACTGAATCATCGCCAGATTCAACGTAACACTAAGCGCTAGTAGCAAGGCCCAAATATATAACAATAATTTTAACTAGAATGGCCCATGCACAGCCTGCGCATTAAACTACTTATTTTAAATTGTTGAACTTGACCCTATTGTTGTAAGATTACCCTAAATTGTTATTTTTATGGTTTTCAAATGTTTGTTTATTTTTAGTATTTAGCGGTGAAGGTAGTATAAGAAATTATTACATAATTATTGGTTATTGGTTTTGAAGTATTAAGGGAGCCATGAGCTTATGGCGAAATATATGAAAAGGTTTATATTGAATATAAAACAAAATATAAAAACTATTATTAATTTGGTTTACAAAAATGACACAAGAATTTCCAACTCAGTTGGTTGGAGGCCTAAATTAAATTTTAAACGCGAATACGACTATACTTAGTTCACATATTTATATTTCACTTTAGGGAACATTTTGAGATATATCGGTTCAGAAGGTTTTGCTTGTAAACGGAGAGTTCTACAATGATGGACATACTCAACGTTCATTTTAGAACAGGCGTAGATAGATATAAACAATGTGAATATTGAATAATCTATAACACTTTTAGATTACTAGATAATTTGTTATTTTAATTTTACTTTGCAACGATTCATTTATCAATCGTTAAATAGATAAATAAACACTTAACAAACTAAGCAAATAACAAATATTAACGTTAATATTTATAATAAACATTATAAATAAATTTATTATGTTTGAATACAAATTGTTATTACAACTTATACTTATAATACTCATATTATTTGTAGACCCTCCGATGCTGTTAATTCGATATAATTTTGTTATTAATCTTTGAATTGTACAACGACTAAATAGTCCCAACTATTCTATATCATGATTTATATAAGTAAATTTGACGCTCAATAAAAAACTATATTGAGTAGAAACTTAGCTCGTTATTTAAATGTAAGTATGTAAGTGAGAGTGTTGATGACCACGGGCTCTTAAGGAGAGCTCAGAATAAGCTGTACTCCAATTTCTATATCAAATGCCACCTGATGCTTCACAACAGCCACGTAGCTAATAACAGCCGTCAACACCACCAAACCTAAGCGATATCCATAGCATACGAAATTACTTAAAACTTCCTTCTTGTTTACCTCCAAACTCCGATAAAGTATTTCCGTTTTTATGACCCTTACAGGAGTCACGCCATGTTTAATTATCGTACCTAGAGAGTATTTATTTTATTAGGCATCGAAAATCAAACATATAAAGGACACGTAGAAAAATATACTAGAAAAGAATGCAATTAGTAATTTATGGTCCCTTGAGGCCAGAACAGTGTTAAGGCGTTATTTATATGTAAACACAAAGCGGGGCAAAGCCGGACCCAATTTGGCTCAGCTAATTACATTTCTTTTATGATAGTTGGAATTACCACGTTGGTTTTAGAGTACCCCCCTTACATTAGCTGTTACATATTTTATTTGTTAAATAACCTGGTTTTGCTATTTTTACTTATTGAGTATATACTGTTTATACGATTTATAAAGCATCTTTTTTCTTGTCTAAAACAAATTAAACCATCATTAATGTCCGGGGGTAAGCATTTACGTAAAATTTCGGGTTCAGAAATTACAAGTCTTAAAATACCCATTATTAAGTTTTTTGGGATTTTTCATAAAAAAAAGACATAAATGTTAGAAACTATTACTTATCAACGTTAAAAAGAGCTCGACAAACTAAATAATTTAGTATCTTCAATTATTATTCTACGATTGCTGGTTGCGGAGAAAATTTAAATTTAAATTTTGCGGTAAACGCAGTACGTTGTCCAATTTTATTCTTATAGGGAATATAAAATGTACTATTTCTCTCATATTTACTGATCAATTTCGTTAAAACTTGATAAGCAGGTAAAGTTAGCATTGACCACCAGATGATATTCGAAATATGTTACCACTTAACCCTGGTAGTGATGATGGGGCATTTCCCCTCTTATAACCACTGCGTGTATCAAAGGATTCTGGTAGAGCATTCATAAAATGGACTTGGGTTGATATCTAGAAAACAACTTAGTCAGACGTTTTACTGTACATTTGACCACACTTTATATTCTATATTCAGTAAATAACAAGTAATTTATTCATTAAAGTTGGGCTAAAAGGGAGATAGTATGTGTCAGTTTAATGATACCGTTTATTTTGTATAAAACTGAATAAAACAGTAAAGTTTATCTCACATGACGTATTATAATATTTAATCCCACCATAGCGTATTAATACCAATATACGATGGATGCAATATGTTTCCGTTCAATGGTAAGAACTTATATTTAGGTTGATGTTGCGAGATTATTTATGTCTCCTATGAAAATTTAAAACACCTTAAAAAGATTACGAGAAAAATATTTCAAGCGACCCACCACACTTAGGGCCGTTTTCCCCAAGTAAATTTTGACTCAGACTTTGGTTTAAACTCAGGTTTATGTGAAACTAGGCTTATCACCGTTGGAGGCTTCGCCCCCAAACCCCCGTTCGGAGTTCGCTTTGCTCACTTGCATTCCTCAGTCAACTCAAGTTTAAATCAAATTCGAATTTCATTAGCCAAATAAAAACTACACAACAATGACCTTTGGTGAGCACATTAACACCTACACAGGCGGTCTCATTTCGGTTCTATATCTAAACATGTTACCAACCGGCTGCTTGTTCGTTTTATCGAATGAACTCCCGACTACGGTGGTTGTTTCGAGATGTATAAAAGCAACAAATAAAGTAATCACTCAATCAAATGTAATCAGATATAAATAAAAAGTTAAGGTTACAATGTTAAATTGGAGTTCCACAAATGGATTTACGTGTAAAAAAAAACAACAAATTAGACTTCAATTCACGACAAAATTATAGTACCCTAACCTAACCTAACTCCACAGAGCGCTGTATGGTGGCTGTTCGTTGAGCAACATAATTACAAATAAATGAATTTGTAAAAACCAAATAAAGTAAAATTAAACATAAATTGCAGACCTCAAAAAGTAAGCATCAAAAGTAGGATTCAAACCCGTGACCACATGATCTTGAATCATCTGACAACATATCCACTGGGCTACTGGGCTAAATTCATTCGATATAACAAACAATCTGTTTGATTACATTTTCTAATCTCGTAACAAACGATATTCGCGATACTGAACCACCCGTGTAGGTGATAATATGCTCACCTTGTTTTGTTACAGCTGATTTATATACACCTCATGTGAGGAAATTAGTATCGCCTACACTACTAAATAAATCAGCTATTGTTTATTTAAATCAGCTGATACAAACATGTGGTACTAGCCAAAGATAGTGTCCTTTCATTTAAACGGCTTTCCAAAAATCAACTGTACACATTTAAATGGGCCAAAATACTCAAAATTACTGATTCTCTGATGAATAGCGGCTAAACGGATGATCGGATCTTTAATCTGACGAAAAATCGTTAGTTGGAAATTAAATTGTCTACAAATTTTGTATTTAAAATTGTTGGCTTCTCTTACCGTTTCCGTGCAAAACGCGCTAAAAGTGGAAAAATTGAAAAAGTGGAATTTTTCCCACTCAAAAAATGCCTCAAAAACTCAATAATGTTAACCTTTGGCAATGTGGCAATGTTGCTGGCAGTTTCGCGTCAAGAGTTTTAATTCAAGTATGATGTTGAGGGAGGTTAGATTACGGGAAGTGCCTCATAGTTTATATCAGTGAATGAGTGAACCCATCTAGCTTTATATAAGTAGAATCCTCTTTCGCAATATATTAATGGTAGTTTAAACCTGGTTTATGTTAAACCTATAGAGGTAACCTGTTATTTTTATTTTATTCTTTGTTGACATAAGCTTGAATCCTGTATCATCCACATTTTTTTAGTAGAGGGTAAACAAACCAAGAAATTATTTTTTTAAGTTGTTAAACTTATATTTTGTGGATTAAACTAAACAGGCTGGATCACATTTTTGGGCAAACGACTTGTGTCCCAATCTCAAGTTCTAAATAACCCCAGGTTTAGTTTAAACTTGAGTTGGGGAAAGCGGCCATTAGAGGTAGAGCTGCACGTTCCTGGCCTTATGTTATTGCCTCACTTGACAGCCATATTAAATACGTGACAACCTGTAAACGATAATCGTTTTATTCTTTTTATTATTCTTGTAAATAAATTCATTTTTAATTATATCGCGGTAGTTGATGTAAGTATGTCTTTTGATACGTAATCTATTGGAATATACATTACAATTTAAAACTACTAGTAAAAAATGGGAATTGAATTTTAAATTAAATAATAACAGCACAAATATTTATTGCCTCTTAAAGCTTTTATTGTTCCACCACTGAACTAAATAAATTATTGAAATTGTGTTTAAATAAACTAAGGGGTACGTAAATTGTAAAGGAAGACATTTAAGTAAATAAACAAAATGAAATTATATCACACTACACGTGTAAAATATTAAGACCGCTTTTATTAGTGTTAGTGCGTCGTAGGAAAAATGCACGCACACCGTTAGAATAGTGTTGTGTAGATATGGAGGAATCTCTTACACAAAAGTCTTCAGGGCTCTACCCCACAGGCCTTTTATATAAATCGAATGAAAGGATAGTAATAAATGGAGGAAAGGATAAATTGAATATTTTATAGCTGTTGACGTAGTAACAAATGGTATCACAACCTTAAAGAGACATATCAGATAGATTGTAAATTAAGATATTTATAGAATTACAAATAATGTAATATCTACAACAGGTTTTGAGGTTGGTCATCCACATAAATTAGGGGATGTAGCAATAATTTTCTTATTTTTCTTATACTCCAGAATTAATTCTGTGTAAGTAACGGAAGATGAAAATTTAACAGAAGACAGACAAATACAAATTATGATATTAAAAATTGGATTTATTTAAAAACTAAGAGAGGTGTAAATATGCAGTTTGTGGGAATTGCATCAACTAGGAGAAGCGGATAAAAGTTAGTACCCTCAATAGTTAAAAATATTTCTCAATAGTACCTCAATATTTCTAAAAATTTCCAATATCTTGTGGTGTAAACAAAATATACTGTAAAGTATAAATTTTTGGATGAAATATGGACAAAATAAATTTATAGAACCAGTAAAGTAGAATAACTCTTTTGCTTCAATTCATGGTCCTCAATAAAAATAACTTTTTTTTTATCTTACAGATTCAAGTATATAATTTCCAGCGTTTATAAATAAAACGCCGTTTCAAGATTATACTGCGCACAAACTAAATGAGACAAAAGCAGTGTAAATATCTGTCATTAACTCTTTCAGATAATAGTGTGAAACAAAACACATGTCACCTCTGTTCAGTTGTAGTAAAACGCTTTGTTTTGTTAAACTAAACTCTGTTTCTTTATGTGTTTACTACATTGTAATGTGTATAGTAGTAACGTTTTGTGTCTGGAACAGCAGTTCATGTTTTTCAGAATTCTACAGTTAAAATACATCACATTGAATCTTTAAATCTCACTATTACTGACTATTATTGTATTTATTTTTTTACTCCTTACTACAAGACGTATTTTAATATGCAATTTTTGTCTTAGATAACCACTCATACGGTAGACATCTTAGCTCACTGTTAGTTTGAACTTATCACATTACGGAATTTACCTCACTGAAAATTTCGCTTTGTTTAAACTAAGTATATATTTTGGATCTGACTTTAAGAAAAACAAAAAAAATAATATAATACATACTAAAACATTTTATCATTAATTTGATTCATGAGATCTAATTGATTCAAAGAATACAATAAAATAATGTTTATGAGAGAGGGTAAAGAAATATGGTAGTTTAAACATTGATTTAGAACATTGGCATTGATTTGTTTTTCAAAATTTTTTTTAAAACCTTTTTAGGTTTATCAGAAACATATTACGCTTTATATTGGAAGTTTAATCAACATCCGGCCTGCTCGATCGCCATCCGCTTTTACACAAGATATTAAACTTTCATTCAGGACCATTGGGGAGTTTCATATTTCATATATTTTTTATAAAACCTTCACTAACAAATTACTTAAATATTTACTATGAAAAGATACTAAACCCATAAATCATGTTTCTGAGAAAAGAAGCTATGAGGTTTACATATTAATATTATATTTTTTCAAAATTAAAAATTAAAAATATACTTTTAATGAATAAATATCCACATTATCGGCTGTAGGGATTCTTCCCAAACCTATTTACCGACACAGTGATAAACTATACGTTTTACCCTTAAACATTCTTTAAGGAAAAATATTCGACAACTAAGATTTAATTTTACCCTGCCCCGTACTGCAATGAAAAACTTCGAATGATTAAGCTTTTCAGTGGTCACATAAACCATAGTATCAAAGTTAAAATGTGATATTAAAGGAGAACAAGTTGCGCACTCCTAAAACGTTTTGACTTTAGATATTGTAAACTAATTTATAAAATATATATTTTTCAAATAATAGTAATAATTATTGGTATAATGATTATTTAAAGTTATACATTTTGATTGAGACACAAAGCTGAAATTCGATGTCAAACGGACGGAATCGGATTTACTTGAATTGATTCAGCTGAACTTAGGAATCGTATAACTAATATAACAATCAGCCATCTTTCACGTTCATAGTGAATTTCATCGCTAGGCATTTTAAATTTGTAAAATACAAATAATGTCCTATGAAAATCAAAATATAATAGATTATATTCTGAAAATAACTTTTATTAGACCAATCATTGAATAGCTTAAGTTCAAAATGAGTAATAGTAAACCAACATATAGAGGTTTTAGTATTATTCATACATTCTACAATTTTGCTACATCGGATTTTTAAATTCTAGTTCTATTAAAAGTTCCATGAAATGTACTGAGTACAATATTCGATTCAGAAATCGGTGGATGTCTTCAATCGTTTTACTAACAAAGGCAATATAAGGGATGGTAATATCTGATCTACAATTGCATAAAATATTTTCAAAACTTCTCTTGCAGTGGTCATCTTCCAAAGGCTGTAGTATAGCGATTAAATATAAAATATAAAATTCGGTCAAACAAGACCATGAGGTAAGATTAAGGATTTAGCCATAGTAGTGATCTAAAAACCATTCATTAAGCTTGGGAAAAAGTTTTTTTTTATTTAAATCAAATTGGATGGCTTTTAAAATAAAACGAAATACTGAGCTAACTTTAATTTAGTTTTCATATTGAAATTAATTTGAAGTTACCACAAATGATAAATTTGTGACGGTAGTAGGGGGCAATAGTTCCTTCAAAACCAGCACAGCAGTGTGGACGCGTGGAAGCCCCCCCCCCCCCGATGACCTTGACCCCAAGGTCACCCCCGAGGTCACCCCCCCCATGACGTCATCCCCCCCCCATGACTTCATCCCCCCCGACCTTCCCCATAGCCAAGCTCGGACCCCCCCCCCCGTTTGCAACATTTTTCATGATGAGGAAAAACTTTCAAAAATTAATAACTAGCCTATTTACCCACCGATTCCCACGGGACTTTTTCCAGAGTGTAGGCCTATCCTAGAGGAAGCGAATGACGTAAGAACCCCATAGATCCGCCATTAAACAAGGCCGCTATTAATTTTTAAACGCGTTTTCCTTATGGGATCTCAGCTGTTTACCGACCGATTTTGATGAAACTTCACCACATGTCGGGCGACGGCCTAAGTAAACCATCCCTTAACGAAAATTGAAAATCAACCGTTAAACGGGCCCGCTATTAATTTTTAAACGAGTTTTCCTTATGGGATCTCGGCTGTTTACCGACCGATTTTGATGAAATTTCACCACATGTCAGGCGGCAGCCTAAGTAAACCATCCCTTAAAGAAAATTGAGAATCCACCGTTAAACGGGCTCGCTATTAATTTTTAAACGCGTTTTCCTTATGGGATCTCAGCTGTTTACCGACCGATTTTGATGAAACTTCACCACATGTCGGGCGACGGCCTAAGTAAACCATCCCTTAAAGAAAATTGAAAATCAACCGTTAACGGGCCCGCTATTAATTTTTAAACGCGTTTTCCTTATGGGATCTCAGCTGTTTACCGACCGATTTTGATGAAATTTCACCACATGTCAGGCGGCAGCCTAAGTAAACCATCCCTTAAAGAAAATTGAGAATCCACCGTTAAACGGGCTCGCTATTAATTTTTAAACGCGTTTTCCTCATGGGATCTCGACTGTTTGCCGACTGAATTTGATGTGACTTCACTACACGTTGTATGCCGGCTTGACTAAGCCAAACTGCGAGCGGCTCCACGGAGTCACGTGTCGAGGCGCGTGCTAGGGCCTACGTGACCGCCTGGGGCTGTTTACTCATCAGCGACCTCCTAGAAGCTTCCAGAGTGTCGTGGACGTTATCCATCATTTTTCTTTTTTTATTCTTTAATATATTTATTTTATTCATAAAAGTTATGCTTAACCTACCCTCCATTTACTACAACCCTCGCATATATCGGGGGATTAGCTTCTCGAAGGAGCCAAACTATGACGTTGCGACATGAGACGTGTGTCGCTATTGAACTCACGTCTCCCAGGTCAGCCCTAAGCTGTCCACATTTGTGTGGGGCTAACGGTCTATCCAACCAGAAGTCAATATATAATCTACCGAAGAAGCATCTCGTGTAATAATACACCGTTTGTAGAAACACCTCAGCGTCTATTGAATCTACTTCTGTTATTGTGGAATTGATGTGAAATGGCTTTGTTACGAGGTAGGGCCCGACTGGCTCTGTAACTATCGCAAACAAGTGGAACATGGTGTACCGCTTGTCAGTAATGCTAGAAGGAGACTGGTGAGTAGGACCGAAGCTGTAAACAACTCGGTAGAAACCTCCATGACGTCATCCCTATGCCTACGTGACCCCCCCCCCCCCCGTTGACGGAGAGTATAGATACCCGATGTTGCTGATGGCTGTTCCTCGTATGTGTGAGGTCTGTGGACGCGTCTTCGCGAACGTTGGAAACCTGACTCGTCACGCTGCATTCCTCACGATCAAGCGCCAGGCATGGTTTTTATGTTAAGAAAGAAACCACCAGTACTAATGACCTGTTTTCGAGATAGAGTAAACGGCTTTAGCCGAGTAAACAGATTCAAGTAGTAAACAAGGGGCTGCCAGCCTCTGTACAGTTCCTCACCCTTGTATTACTGGGCTCAAACTGGCGATCGAGATGAGGAAGAGGTCGCCAGGCCTCTGTACAATTCCTCACTACTATATTACCGGGCTCAAACTGGTGATCGAGATGAGGAAGAGGTTGCCAGCCCTCTGTGTAATTCCTCACCCTTGTATTACCGGGTTCAAACTGGCGATCGAGATGAGGAAGAAGTCGCCAGCCCTCTGTGCAATTCCTCACCCTTGTATTTACTGGGCTCTGGTAAACTGGCGATCAAGATGAGGAAGAGGTCGCCAGGCCTCTGTACAATTCCTCACTCCTATATTACCGGGCTCAAACTGGCGATCGAGATGAGGAAGAGGTCGCCAGCCCTCTGTGCAATTCCTCACCCTTGTATTTACTGGGCTCTGGTAAACTGGCGATCAAGATGAGGAAGAGGTCGCCAGGCCTCTGTACAACTCCTCACTCCTATATTACCGGGCTCAAACTGGCGATCGAGATGAGGAAGAGGTCGTCAGTTCCTCACCCTCGTGTTTATCGAGGTAACTAATAGGACTTGTTTTCCTGTTCACAGGCGGTGCATCCTCCCCGACGGCATCCACACTCTACCGTGAGGCATAAGGACAGGGCCAGCGACATACTGACTCGACCATGTCGGAATTTCCATATAAGAATAAGTAACTATCTAGTTTCAAGAACCCACTGTTCCCTTCGCTGGTTTTGAATCGGCTACTGGCAAAATGCATATAAAACCCAGTTAACCATTTAATACCTCCAATAAAAAAAAAAAAAAATCAGTACCTCGTCTGGAACGGAGGTAGTTGCATTCAATGAGTAACTAGACATATTCGTGCTCTGGACAAGTACGGTTCACTTTTACCTAGTTAACAAAGCCGAGGATAGATGATATTTATTTTCATCATGAACTTTAAACGTGTTTCATAACAGGCAACATTTTAATTTAAATTTAATATTTTGTTTGAAAACATTGAGAACAGTGTTTAATCCATGTCCTAGAGAAATATAAACACCGCTGAAATTAAAATAACAACTCGAGGCGTGAACGAAAACAATTAACGAGTGGAAAGTGACTTTGCCCTAGAGGAATGGAATGTCTATTCTCCACCTACAGAAAGTTTCACTTGCCTCAAGGCATTGTCATTACCGTCGCTATGTATAACCCGCAGTCCTTTAGTAGACGGTACATTAACCTTTAACGGTTTAAAAACGTTAAAAACAAAACATAACCACCTCAAAATGAAATAAATAAAAAGCTTTATTCCTTTATCCTAATCAATACAAAATAAATGAAGCATCTTAAATTCTCTGAGTATGTAGGTTTGCTACAACGTTAAAAACAAAACATAGCTTCGACCTCCTCTTCCTCCGCTGTGACGCCACCCGCCAGAGACCTGCGGCCCGGGTGGACCTACCTCCGTATACGCGACCTGGAGATCCGCGTCAACCTCTACACCCCGTTGGGAGAAGGCGGAGCCCGGTTCATCCAACTTCCCAGGGCCATCTGCGCGAGGCGCACTGTCATCAACGTGCACAATGACATGTGTTTCATGTACGCTATCCTGGCCAACTTCGTCCCGATGAACCCGCAGAGACCCGCATCTTATACCTTGGACATCATCGCCCGTTACGACTGGACCGGCCTGCGCTTCCCCGTGGCGCTGAAGGACATCGAGTCCTTTGAGCGCAAGAACGCCATCAGCGTAAACGTTTACGGGATCGAGTGGGTGATGGTGGGGAGACGCCCCGACGGGACGCCAGAGTTCAAGGACAAGGTCTACCCGTTGAAGATCTACAAGCGGGAGTTGGAGGATCACCGGGACCTGTTGTACGTGACTGCCGGTGGTGAACAGTCACTACACCTACATCGTAAACATGAGTAGGCTAGTGCGTTCTCAGCTGACGTCCCACGCCAACGCTATCCACGTGTGTAAGCGATGCTTCGCTTACTTCCATAATCGACCCAACAAACTGAAACTGTCCGGTGCCGAGCGTCTGGAGGAGCACAAGCGATACTGTACCGCCAAGGCCCTCCCTCCGCTTGGACATGTCCGGGAAGCAGCAGATCCGCTTCGCCCATCCCGAGTACACTCGGCGCGAGCGTTTTTGCGTTTACGCCGTTAAGCTGGTGTGTACCCCGGAGAAGTTCACCAAGTACGTGGCCAAGTCCAACTTCCTGGACCGCACGTACTACACGGAGGACGTGGCCCTGGTGCATCTGTCCAAAGTCAACATCGTGTTGGACAAGCCCGTCTACGTAGGCATGACAGTCCTGGAGCTGAGCAAGTGGTTCATGTACGAGTTCCTGCGGAAGATGAAGGAGCACCTGGAAGACTTTGACACCAGCGGCTACCCGAGGTCCCACCCCTGCTACAGCCCCGTCAACGCCAAGGTCATCGGAAAGTTTAAGGACGAGTGTAACGGCCTATCCTTATTCGAGTACCTCGGCCTGCGGTCCAAGCTGTATTTCATGGGCATCGAGGACGCAGCGACAGGCGGCAGTAAGGCTCTCAAGTGAGCCAAGGGGGGTGGCGAAGGGCGTTGTCAAGAACGTCCTCACCCCCCGACGACTACAGAGAGTGTCTGTTTGACGGGGTCCAGAAACACACCACCAACGTCCGGTTCCAGTCCCACTTGCACCGGGTGTACACCGTGCAGGTGGACAAGCTGAGCCTCAGTCCAGCTGACGACAAGCGGTGCGTCCTCCCCGACGGCATCCACACTCTGCCGTGGGGACACAAGGACTTCCCGCCGCTACCGCCAGCCAGGAGGAGAGGAGAACATCCGCAGCGGATGGAAGTGGACGGTGAGGAGGAGGAGGAGGAGGGACAGCGCCAGGACGAAGACGAGGAAGAAGAGGAATTCCCCGTCTAGTTGTATATATTATTTATAAGAAAAAAAAAATTGTAAATAGTATTTGTAAGAAAATAAATAGCTTTATGTACAGCATGAACCCGAGTTGTTTATTTCCTCCCTTTGCTCACTCAAAAGTCACAAGCCGTTAGGCTCGGAAAGGCGTTATGGGCCGTTTGGCCCGAGCCGTGCAGCTTAAAAAGCCCCCGCCAACCGGGAGCGGGAGCGTGTCGGGGACGACCCTGAAGGAGTTGCCCAGGAAGGAGTTGCTAAGTGGTTTGCTGATGTCCGAGGGGTCACCCTCGAATTACCCAGCGGTTTGCTGATGTCCGAGGGGTCTCGTGGCGCGCCCTCTTTGGCGGCCTTCACTGCCGCTTGGCGGGGGCTCAGCCAGTGACACGCGCCGCTGGTATATAAACCTGAGGTCCAGCCCCGCTGCCTCAATTTTGCTAATTTATTTTTTTTATCAAAATTTAGTAAGGAGAAAGGAAAAACACAAGCTTTATCATAATGAGACATGTATTGTACAGTAATAAGGTTACATACACACACTACAAAAACCTTACAAACTAGTTTTAAGCGAATATGGAGAAGCAGTCCGCACCGGTTGTGCGATACCTTCATTACCACCAGTTGCACACTTTATCACCACCGGCTTCACTGTGTGTGTCAAACCAGCGACTCTGGGGACTCCTGAATAACGGTCCACCCAAAGGTTTTCCAATCGCGTTATGATGTCCATAATCATAATGTAGATTTCACAGTCTTTATTTTCATCCAAATATAAGTTGCAACCATGTGTATGCTGACCTCTATGATGTAACTGGATGTCCAAGAACACATTACCCTGATTGGCGGGATTTTGCACCGTATGTTGATAACCGGAATCGACCCAACTGACAGTGGGTGGTGAATCGTTCGAATCTTTTTCCACAAGCTCCAAGTCTCCAGGTAGTTTCGGGGGATTGACACTTCTACTGTTGTCGTTCATGCAACTGCTATCGGCACAAATGCTGACGTTCTTGGAACCTCCTCCTTCGGATATTTGGTTGGATGATGGTGATGCAAAGTCTTCAGATATCTCCGGAGCATTGCCACTTTCAATGTCGTTTATGCAACTGCTATCAATACATGTGTTGACTTTCTGCGGACCTCTTCCTGCTGAGGTTTGTATGAACGATCTCGGTTGTGAGGAACGATTGTTTCTTCGCTTCCTTCTAACACAGAGGTGGTGCTGACGATGATGGAGACGAAGTCCATCTCGCGACGTGAACGACTCCTCGCAGTATGGACATTTCCAGGTCGCCAGCTTCGATGGCGTGGCGACTGACCGTTTCAGTGATGGTGCTGGCGGTGGTTGTTCAGGACTTCGTGGAGAAAAGTACATGGTGCTGTAGCCTTCCATCGCTTCCAACTCCTTCAACAACGTCTGGACTGATTCATCCACTTCAATTGCACTAGCCATGTTTGTGTTTACTCTGCAACATCACTAGACAAACTGAAGGTGCGCGTCTGCATTTAAATTCACAAAATCCATCTCAAGAAGTGTTTCTTTAATTCGACCAATCGTAGGGCAGAACGTCTAATTTTGCAGGTTTTAGTTAGGTTTACAGACGCAGGTTTAGGTTAGGTTTACAAACGCAGGTTTAGGTTAGGTTTACAGACGCAGGTTTAGGTTAGGTTTACAGACGCAGGTTTAAGTTAGGTTTGAGGATGTATAAACGTCGCGCGACGCGACCTAACCTAAACCTGCGTCTGTAAACCTAACTAAAACCTGCACGCACGCACGCACGCACGCATTGACCTACCTTAAATAGTGTAGTCGTGGACCGCGGTGACGTCATCACCCCGTGCCTACGTGACTGCCCCAGGCTGTTTACTCATTAGCGATAATTGCCGCGATTTCGAGAATTGTCCACCGCCTTCTACTGTACGGTACGTAGCTTTGTTACTTCAGTGATTGTCATCACTTCGCGCGACGTTTATGCATCCTCAAACCTAACTTATACCTGCGTGCACTTGTCTGCTGACTCTTGACCTACCCTAAATCGTGTAAGCAAATGCGGGTACTGTGATTGGTGGAAATATCCTGCCCTCTGAGTGGTTAAAATTAGACGTTCTGCCCTACGATTGGTCGAATTAAAGAAACACTTCTTGAGATGGATTTTGTGAATTTAAATGCAGACGCGCACCTTCAGTTTGTCTAGTGATGTTGCAGAGTAAACACAAACATGGCTAGTGCAATCGAAATGGATGAATCAGTCCAGACGTTGTTGAAGGAGTTGGAAGCGATGGAAGGCTACAGCACCATGTACTTTTCTCCACGAAGTCCTGAACAACCACCGCCAGCACCATCACTGAAACGGTCAGTCGCCACGCCATCGAAGCTGGCGACCTGGAAATGTCCATACTGCGAGGAGTCGTTCACGTCGCGAGATGGACTTCGTCTCCATCATCGTCAGCACCACCTCTGTGTTAGAAGGAAGCGTAGAAACAATCGTTCCTCACAACCGAGATCGTTCATACAAACCTCAGCAGGAAGAGGTCCGCAGAAAGTCAACACATGTATTGATAGCAGTTGCATAAACGACATTGAAAGTGGCAATGCTCCGGAGATATCTGAAGACTCACGTTATGTGGAAGCCCTCACCGTCCACTTCCATCCGCTGCGGATGTTCTCCTCTCCTCCTGGCTGGCGGTAGCGGCGGGAAGTCCTTGTGTCCCCACGGCAGAGTGTGGATGCCGTCGGGGAGGACGCACCGCTTGTCGTCAGCTGGACTGAGGCTCAGCTTGTCCACCTGCACGGTGTACACCCGGTGCAAGTGGGACTGGAACCGGACGTTGGTGGTGTGTTTCTGGACCCCGTCAAACAGACACTCTCTGTAGTCGTCGGGGGGTGAGGACGTTCTTGACAACGCCCTTCGCCACCCCCCTTGGCTCGCTTGAGAGCCTTACTGCCGCCTGTCGCTGCGTCCTCGATGCCCATGAAATACAGCTTGGACCGCAGGCCGAGGTACTCGAATAAGGATAGGCCGTTACACTCGTCCTTAAACTTTCCGATGACCTTGGCGTTGACGGGGCTGTAGCAGGGGTGGGACCTCGGGTAGCCGCTGGTGTCAAAGTCTTCCAGGTGCTCCTTCATCTTCCGCAGGAACTCGTACATGAACCACTTGCTCAGCTCCAGGACTGTCATGCCTACGTAGACGGGCTTGTCCAACACGATGTTGACTTTGGACAGATGCACCAGGGCCACGTCCTCCGTGTAGTACGTGCGGTCCAGGAAGTTGGACTTGGCCACGTACTTGGTGAACTTCTCCGGGGTACACACCAGCTTAACGGCGTAAACGCAAAAACGCTCGCGCCGAGTGTACTCGGGATGGGCGAAGCGGATCTGCTGCTTCCCGGACATGTCCAAGCGGAGGGAGGGCCTTGGCGGTACAGTATCGCTTGTGCTCCTCCAGACGCTCGGCACCGGACAGTTTCAGTTTGTTGGGTCGATTATGGAAGTAAGCGAAGCATCGCTTACACACGTGGATAGCGTTGGCGTGGGACGTCAGCTGAGAACGCACTAGCCTACTCATGTTTACGATGTAGGTGTAGTGACTGTTCACCACCGGCAGTCACGTACAACAGGTCCCGGTGATCCTCCAACTCCCGCTTGTAGATCTTCAACGGGTAGACCTTGTCCTTGAACTCTGGCGTCCCGTCGGGGCGTCTCCCCACCATCACCCACTCGATCCCGTAAACGTTTACGCTGATGGCGTTCTTGCGCTCAAAGGACTCGATGTCCTTCAGCGCCACGGGGAAGCGCAGGCCGGTCCAGTCGTAACGGGCGATGATGTCCAAGGTATAAGATGCGGGTCTCTGCGGGTTCATCGGGACGAAGTTGGCCAGGATAGCGTACATGAAACACATGTCATTGTGCACGTTGATGACAGTGTGCCTCGCGCAGATGGCCCTGGGAAGTTGGATGAACCGGGCTCCGCCTTCTCCCAACGGGGTGTAGAGGTTGACGCGGATCTCCAGGTCGCGTATACGGAGGTAGGTCCACCCGGGCCGCAGGTCTCTGGCGGGTGGCGTCACAGCGGAGGAAGAGGAGGTCGAAGCTATGTTTTGTTTTTAACGTTGTAGCAAACCTACATACTCAGAGAATTTAAGATGCTTCATTTATTTTGTATTGATTAGGATAAAGGAATAAAGCTTTTTGTTTATTTCATTTTGAGGTGGTTATGTTTTGTTTTTAACGTTTTTAAACCGTTAAAGGTTAATGTACCGTCTACTAAAGGACTGCGGGTTATACATAGCGACGGTAATGACAATGCCTTGAGGCAAGTGAAACTTTCTGTAGGTGGAGAATAGACATTCCATTCCTCTAGGGCAAAGTCACTTTCCACTCGTTAATTGTTTTCGTTCACGCCTCGAGTTGTTATTTTAATTTCAGCGGTGTTTATATTTCTCTAGTACATGGATTAAACACTGTTCTCAATGTTTTCAAACAAAATATTAAATTTAAATTAAAATGTTGCCTGTTATGAAACACGTTTAAAGTTCATGATGAAAATAAATATCATCTATCCTCGGCTTTGTTAACTAGGTAAAAGTGAACCGTACTTGTCCAGAGCACGAAAATGTCTAGTTACTCATTGAATGCAACTACCTCCGTTCCAGACGAGGTACTGATTTTTTTTTTTTTTATTGGAGGTATTAAATGGTTAACTGGGTTTTATATGCATTTTGCCAGTAGCCGATTCAAAACCAGCGAGGGCACAGTGGGTTCTTGAAACTAGATAGTTACATATTCTTATATGGAAATTCCGACATGGTCGAGTCAGTATGTCGCTGGCCCTGTCCTTATGCCTCACGGTAGAGTGTGGATGCCGTCGGGGAGGATGCACCGCCTGTGAACAGGAAAACAAGTCCTATTAGTTACCTCGATAAACACGAGGGTGAGGAACTGACGACCTCTTCCTCATCTCGATCGCCAGTTTGAGCCCGGTAATATAGGAGTGAGGAGTTGTACAGAGGCCTGGCGACCTCTTCCTCATCTTGATCGCCAGTTTACCAGAGCCCAGTAAATACAAGGGTGAGGAATTGCACAGAGGGCTGGCGACCTCTTCCTCATCTCGATCGCCAGTTTGAGCCCGGTAATATAGGAGTGAGGAATTGTACAGAGGCCTGGCGACCTCTTCCTCATCTTGATCGCCAGTTTACCAGAGCCCAGTAAATACAAGGGTGAGGAATTGCACAGAGGGCTGGCGACTTCTTCCTCATCTCGATCGCCAGTTTGAACCCGGTAATACAAGGGTGAGGAATTACACAGAGGGCTGGCAACCTCTTCCTCATCTCGATCACCAGTTTGAGCCCGGTAATATAGTAGTGAGGAATTGTACAGAGGCCTGGCGACCTCTTCCTTATCTCGATCGCCAGTTTGAGCCCAGTAATACAAGGGTGAGGAACTGTACAGAGGCTGGCAGCCCCTTGTTTACTACTTGAATCTGTTTACTCGGCTAAAGCCGTTTACTCTCTCTCGAAAACAGGTCATTAGTACTGGTGGTTTCTTTCTTAACATAAAAACCATGCCTGGCGCTTGATCGTGAGGAATGCAGCGTGACGAGTCAGGTTTCCAACGTTCGCGAAGACGCGTCCACAGACCTCACACATACGAGGAACAGCCATCAGCAACATCGGGTATCTATACTCTCCGTCAACGGGGGGGGGGGGGGGTCACGTAGGCATAGGGATGACGTCATGGAGGTTTCTACCGAGTTGTTTACAGATTCGGTCCTACTCACCAGTCTCCTTCTAGCATTACTGACAAGCGGTACACCATGTTCCACTTGTTTGCGATAGTTACAGAGGCAGTCGGGCCCTACCTCGTAACAAAGCCATTTCACATCAATTCCACAATAACAGAAGTAGATTCAATAGACGCTGAGGTGTTTCTACAAACGGTGTATTATTACACGAGATGCTTCTTCGGTAGATTATATATTGACTTCTGGTTGGATAGACCGTTAGCCCCACACAAATGTGGACAGCTTAGGGCTGACCTGGGAGACGTGAGTTCAATAGCGACACACGTCTCATGTCGCAACGTCATAGTTTGGCTCCTTCGAGAAGCTAATCCCCCGATATATGCGAGGGTTGTAGTAAATGGAGGGTAGGTTAAGCATAACTTTTATGAATAAAATAAATATATTAAAGAATAAAAAAAGAAAAATGATGGATAACGTCCACGACACTCTGGAAGCTTCTAGGAGGTCGCTGATGAGTAAACAGCCCCAGGCGGTCACGTAGGCCCTAGCACGCGCCTCGACACGTGACTCCGTGGAGCCGCTCGCAGTTTGGCTTAGTCAAGCCGGCATACAACGTGTAGTGAAGTCACATCAAATTCAGTCGGCAAACAGTCGAGATCCCATGAGGAAAACGCGTTTAAAAATTAATAGCGAGCCCGTTTAACGGTGGATTCTCATTTTTCTTTAAGGGATGGTTTACTTAGGCTGCCGCCTGACATGTGGTGAAATTTCATCAAAATCGGTCGGTAAACAGCTGAGATCCCATAAGGAAAACGCGTTTAAAAATTAATAGCGGGCCCGTTTAACGGTTGATTTTCAATTTTCTTTAAGGGATGGTTTACTTAGGCCGTCGCCCGACATGTGGTGAAGTTTCATCAAAATCGGTCGGTAAACAGCTGAGATCCCATAAGGAAAACGCGTTTAAAAATTAATAGCGAGCCCGTTTAACGGTGGATTCTCAATTTTCTTTAAGGGATGGTTTACTTAGGCTGCCGCCTGACATGTGGTGAAATTTCATCAAAATCGGTCGGTAAACAGCCGAGATCCCATAAGGAAAACTCGTTTAAAAATTAATAGCGGGCCCGTTTAACGGTTGATTTTCAATTTTCGTTAAGGGATGGTTTACTTAGGCCGTCGCCCGACATGTGGTGAAGTTTCATCAAAATCGGTCGGTAAACAGCTGAGATCCCATAAGGAAAACGCGTTTAAAAATTAATAGCGGCCTTGTTTAATGGCGGATCTATGGGGTTCTTACGTCATTCGCTTCCTCTAGGATAGGCCTACACTCTGGAAAAAAGTCCCGTGGGAATCGGTGGGTAAATAGGCTAGTTATTAATTTTTGAAAGTTTTTCCTCATCATGAAAAATGTTGCTAACGGGGGGGGGGGGTCCGAGCTTGGCTATGGGGAAGGTCGGGGGGGGATGACGTCATGGGGGGGGATGACGTCATGGGGGGGGTGACCTCGGGGGTGACCTTGGGGTCAAGGTCATCGGGGGGGGGGGGGGCTTCCACGCGTCCACACTGCTGTGCTGGTTTTGAAGGAACTATTGCCCCCTACTGACGGTAAATAAAAATTGCAGCAATACAGATCTGTTATATTCTTTTTGTATAAGTCGCTAACTAGAAATTGAGACATTATTCATTATCAAAACATACTCTCAAAGAGTACAAAACACTTTTATGTGTTTGAACTAAAATCTCTAAAAACAACCGCCAGACACACTAACTTATGCTTGGAAAGTCGGAACAAAGTTTGGTTAGAGTTAGATTTATCGAGCAATATGTTTCGCCCGGTGTAGACGGGTGCAAAACGATAATATTTCACAACATTTAGTATCAGGTTGGTCATTTTAGTAACTTTGAAATTATTACAAATATTTAATTGCAATGCGTGTTTAAACACTTTCATGATTTATGAACTTTTATAATTAGAAGCAGATTGATTTAAAACAAAACGGTTTTATAAAATGAATAAATTCATAAAGCTAGCCTATTTTTATGTAAATGATTTTACATTGTATCTTGCAATGAATGTAATACTGGTCATCTTATAACGGTTTTTAGTCAAGTTGTTTTATTGATTTTGTCGATACGTGATCACAGCTTGAAAATACTGATCTGCTTATTTGTAGCAATAAAGAAGAACCTAAAAAATGATCTACAAGACATCATATGATCCGAAATAACTACTAGGCCCTACATAAAAAAGTATAATTCAAATACCAGTTGAATAAACAGTACGGTGAGAATGCGTCCTTATACAAAATCATGATATGACTTTCATTTAGCATCAAATAAAGGTACCAAAACTTATATACAAATAACTGTTTGAAAAACTCATTGACAATGTTACAAGTATCATGATGTAAAGGATAAATTTCCATTTAAAAGGCAACATAATATTACATACATGATAGCAGGCTAGTAGGAAAAAAAGACTTATTCATATAACAGTTATAACTTCAATATTAATAGATTTTTATCGCGAGTCACAACCACATAAAATTAAACTTACAGAAGTTGAAAAACATTTTTGTCATAATCTGCTAAACTTAAATACTACTGACATTACGGAATGTACGATAAAACTATACTACCTTGTTATTGCTAAAGCTTCAAAGATGTACTTGGCTCTCTGGTAAAACAGGGATCGTTAACTACTAAAATCATAATTCGAAATATGTGTTTCATCACTTTCCGCATAACGTTTTGTTAATGTACAACATTTTTGTACTGACAGGATAATAGATATTTTTAGAAGAGTTTAAGATATTTAAGAATGAACTCGTAACTGAACTTCTATAAAACTTGCTTTAAATTAATTAAATTAAAAATAATTTTGTTTTAAGTAATTACTTGAACGAATCAATTAAAAAAGAAATATTTTTACTGAATATGTATAGTGACTTTAGACAGACACTCTGTGATTTTGCCTTCTTATTTATTTGTACTTTTTATTTAAATTTTAAAGATTTTGATTTTAATTCAAATATATTTATGTTATCCCGTAAGCTAAATTAACTAAACGGACGATCATTAACTACGTGTGTTTCTATGATTTTCTTTCTTTCTTTACCGTTTTATAAAGCTTACCCATGAACTTATTCTATTTTGCTTTTATTTTATACCTCATTTAGAGTAATATTATAATTACTTCATGCCATATTTTATAATATTCACTGTTAAAAAGATACTTCTATAAAATCTCTTACTACGGCAAATTAAAAACTGTATGTAAAGGGTTATTATAATTTAATACCAAAAACTACAAAAATTTACCAAAGTGCCAGTTATTTTGTAGATAGTATTAATGTGTGTCTAGATGTTGATAAAGAAAAACCAAAATCTACTAATTTTATTTTAACGAACGACTAGAACCCTCCAACCCTCCAACCCTCCAACCCTCCAACCCTCCAACCCTCCAACCCTCCAACCCTCCAACCCTCCAACCCTCTAACCCTCCAACCCTCCAACCCTCCAACCCTCCAACCCTCCAACCCTCCAACCCTCCAAACCTCCAACCCTACAGCCCTCCAACCCTCCAACCCTCCAATCCTCCAACCCTCCAACCCTCCAGCCCTCCAACCCTACAGCCCTCCAACCCTCCAACCCTCCAATCCTCCAACCCTCCAACCCTCCAAACCTCCAACCCTCCAACCCTCCAACCCTCCAACCCTCCAACCCTCCAACCCTCCAACCCTCCAACACACAATTTTATAGACCCCAATCATCAAAGGATAACTAAATACAAGGTTTCAAGTGAGTACAAACTAGTGTCATCTTGTGTGACAAAAGTAGGTCGAGCAGGTGTCCCTCTCATATTCCCCTATCCTAGGAATGCTTTGACCACCAAGCGTATCCAGTGGGTGGATGAGTGGATTTTTCTAGTTTCCCAACACCAGTGGTCCCTTTGGTAAACATGACAAGTATGAATTTCAAGTGAGAGAGGAATGTACATAATATATGTGTATATCATAAATTTCAATTATAAAAATAATATAATATAAATAAATTAAAACTTTAATTTGTCTATTTTTATCTCAGTATATAGTAAAAGTATTTGTTGTAATAAAAATGTCTACAAACCATATAAACGTATTTTTTTTTATTCATAACAAAATACGTAAAAATAGAATGTTCAGATAATGATGACGTTGATACGTGTAAAGCGTTATTAAAGGGATTATGCAGTAATATTTGCACAGTTTATCGATTAATTCAACGTAGTATCGGTAGTAAACTTGTAACTTGAAATTAATAAATTGATGAACTTAAGATAACGAATTCATAACAAAGGATTGTTATGCTAGATTGTTAAGCTCATACAGAAACACAAATAAAGCGCAACAATTTATCAGATTCAGATGTTCTATTTCTAATAACCTCTGAATATGTCATGTGTTGTCACGAACGCCATAACACTTAATGAAATAATTTTATTTGAGTGATAAAATGAAAATATATTTTAATTTAGAATCAAGTAAAGAGGCAACTAAAATGCAAATATTCTCTAGAATCCTCATCATATCGAAACACTGTCTTATTTACCTCTAATATTAATGCATTAATGAAACTTATTTATATTATTCAAGACCTTTTATATTACAATTTATATAATACTAACACAATAATCAAGGAAAAAAGAAAATCAACGAGACTAATGTGAGTAGGATGAGACTAATTTCAGAACTCTCCAAGCCCCTGTTGAACAAGTAGAGCTCTCAAGACACATTTTAAAATTCCAAATATATACATAGTACTATTATAAACCCGTTTCTTACTATAGACTTGTTATTATTAAATACTACAGCAGATTTGAATTTTTTTATATTATTAAATGCATCAATCAATATATTTAATTTTTAATTGAACAAGGTCTTCCGATTACAAATTAATCATCTTCAAGTTCGTGATCGTCAGCGAGCCCTACCGGATCAAAACCAGTCCATCTTGGTTTTATGACCGGCTTGGCACCGCGGCTCTCTGGATTTCGGACAGTCGGGGGATTCAGGTGTTGGGTCACGGATCCGGTGACGGTTACGTCTGGGTGAGACTTCGGCGAGTCAACGTATACAGCGTCTACCTCTCTCCAAACTATTCCGCCGAGGAGTACCGGGAGAGGCTGGAGGCGCTGGAAGACAGTCTTCAGGGTGTCTTGGGGGGCGTAATAGTTGCTGGGGACTTCAACGCGCGTGCCGTTGAGTGGGGCATGCCAGTCACTAACGCCCGGGGGAGACGAATCTTGGAGATGGCCTCGAGGCTCGACCTGGAAGTGGCGAACAGAGGGGACATGCCGACATACCGAAGACCTGGTTTTGGTGACTCTATACCAGATGTCACGCTGGTATCGGCAGGGTTGTTTCCTCTGGTAGCGGGGTGGGGGGTGATGGACGTGTACACGGCCAGTGACCACGAATTCATCTCCTTCAATCTGGAAGAAAACGAGTTGTCTCGTCGATGCAGTACCCGAAACCCAATTGGCTGGAATCAGGCCAAACTGGACAGGGGAAAATTCGTCGAGCGGCTCAGTCGTAGCCCCGAGGCCGGTTTGACGGAGCGCTTTGACTCCGCTGATCGAGATCGGGTCGAAGCTCTCGTGGGTTCCACAATGCAGCTGATCGAGCGTGCATGCGACTCGTCGATGCCTCGGAAAAAACCTGTCCGGGGTCGTCGCCACGTGTACTGGTGGACGGACGAAATCGCGGAGCTCAGGAGAACGGCACTGATGCTTCGCAGAAGAGCGCAGAGAACTCGAAACCGACCGGAGACTTTGGCCAGGTCGGCAGAGCACAAGACTGCGAAAAAAGCTCTTGCCAGTGCAATTCGCCTGAGCAAGGCTCGCTGCTGGAAGGAGCTGTTCCGGGACGTGGACTCCGATCCATGGGGAAAAGGGTACAAGCTCGTCACGAGAAAGCTCGGGGGAATGGGGGCCAGCAGTGCCTCTATGCCTGCAGGCACGATCACGGCCATCGTCGATGCTCTCTTCCCAAGTCACCCTGTGAGGCGAGAGGAAAGAGTAACGGGGCCGGTGCCTGATGTTCCTTTGTTCACGGAACAGGAGCTCGTGGCAGCGTCGTCTGCCATGCACAACAACAGAGCTCCAGGCCCTGATGGCATTCCGGTTGAGGCTCTGAAGGTTGTGGCGGGAAGTCACCCACATCTGCTGCTGCGCATGTTCAACGCGTGTTTGGCGGTGGGTGTGTTTCCGTCACGCTGGAAGACAGCTAGACTGGCGCTCATCAGCAAAGGCAAAGGTGACCCGGAGTCCCCGTCGGCATACAGACCACTCTGTATGTTGGACACGGCGGGTAAACTCTTTGAGAGGTTGCTGAAACCCAGGTTGAGGTTGGCCGTCGAAGCCGCGGGGGACTTGTCCCCCCGGCAGCACGGCTTTCGGAAGGGCCACTCAACCTTGAATGCCGTGGCTGAAGTCCTGGGCGCCGTCCAGCGGGCTGACACGGCCTGCCATCAGGCCAGGCCGATCGTGCTGCTGGTCACCCTGGACGTTAAAAACGCTTTTAACTCGGCCCGTTGGGTGGACATGCTCGAGGCGTTGCAGCGGGACTTCAGGGTACCCGACTATCTCTTGGTCGTGGTACAGGACTACCTGAAGGGGCGCAGGCTGCTATATAGCACAGAAGCAGGGGTCCGTTCCAAAGTGGTCACCGCCGGCGCGGCGCAAGGGTCGATCCTTGGCCCTGACCTTTGGAACGTGGCATATGACGGAGTGCTTCGCCTCGAGATGCCACCACAAGCCTATCTCGTGGGCTACGCAGATGATGTAGCCGCAGTCATCACGGCTCGGAATCCGGAGTTAGCCCAGCTTCGCCTCAACCAGGTGATGTTTCGGGTCAACAGATGGATGAGCGGTCATGGACTTGAGCTGGCGGTTGCCAAGACCGAGATCGTCATGCTCACGCGACGGAGGATCCAAACAGTAATCCCTATGACTGTTGGTGTTGTGGAGGTCCAGACGAAGATTGCGGCGAAGTATCTGGGAGTGGTGCTTGACCGCCGCCTCACATGGTGGGAGCACATCCAGGCGGTTTGCAACAAGGCGACGAGGGTTGTTCTGTTGCTCAGCAGATTGATGGGGAATGTCGGAGGCCCGAGGTCCAGCAAGAGGCGACTTCTCATGTCCACCGTCAACGCGACTCTCCTGTACGGCGCAGAAGTGTGGGCGGGTGCCATGAGAGTCAAAAAACACAGCAAGAGAATTCTCTCCGTTCAGCGCAGGGCGGCTCTTAGGGTTGCCTGTGCGTATCGCACTGTGTCTGGACTGGCTGTAATGGTTGTGGCTGGAGTGTTTCCCCTTGATCTGCTCGCCACTGAGAGGCAGAACATCTTTCGCCGTGCTCCTGATCTCGGAAGAGATCAAGCTGCTGTGGAAGCCAGACTCGAAACTCTGCGAGTTTGGCAAGAGCGTTGGAACGGTGGACTGGAAGGGCGATGGACGTTTCGTCTCATCAGAGACATAAGCCCGTGGTTGAGCCGTGCATTTGGGAAATTGACTTTTTCTTGTGTCAATTCCTGACGGGCCACGGGTACTTCAGGGAATACCTTTTCCGCATGGGGAAGGTGAGGTCACCTCAGTGTAGGTACTGCCCGGAGGAGGTGGATGATGCTCATCATACTTTCTTCCGGTGCAGTCGTTTCGCTGAAGACAGGAGGAGGCTCGTCTCTGCTGTCGGCGATCTGTCCCCGGACGTCGTGGTGGGGGCGATGCTTCGAGATGAAGACTCCTGGAGAGCGGTTGCGCTCTTCGTGCAATCCGTTCTTCGGGGAAAGCGAGACGAGGGATGCTTAGGTGACCTCTAAGTTTTCCGAAACGGTGACGTGACCCGTCTGGGCGCAAGACACGCGGGCCAGTGCCGAAGTTGTCCGATAAGGGTTCCGGCCTGGTTTTTCCCCCGCGGCTCCGTAGGAGGTTTAGTGGGTAAACCTCGTAAGAGGGAGTCCCACACTGTTCCTTTGGGTTCGCGCATTAAGCGTTCCTCCTACGTAAAAAAACAAAAAAAAAACACAATAATCAAGGAAAAAAGAAAATCAACGAGACTAATGTGAGTAGGATGAGACTAATTTCAGAACTCTCCAAGCCCCTGTTGAACAAGTAGAGCTCTCAAGACACATTTTAAAATTCCAAATATATACATAGTACTGTTATAAACCCGTTTCTTACTATAGACTTGTTATTATTAAATACTACAGTAGATTTGAATTTTTTTATATTATTAAATGCATCAATCAATATATTTAATTTTTAATTGAACAAGGTCTTCCGATTACAAATTAATCATCTTCAAGTTCCCCATGATACCCGATGATAGCCTTGTGAGTTTATAGTGGATCGGCTGTTGAGCCAATCGTCCACTAGTGAGAGGCCGCCCAACTCACATAAGTTGGGAGCAAAAAAATGTGTACTCTGATTTACGTTTTTGGTAACCAAAACTTGGTTTTAATTAATTTAATACGCGATTAAACTTGCCATTGCTTAATTGGCTAGAATCCTATCCCATACTCTAATATGAGTAAGATTTGCGTGCGTCCGTGCTTGGTTGCTTGCGTGCTTGCTTGTGACACTGATCCCAATAACGGCACCAACGATTTTCTTCAAATATTGGAAATAACTAATTTCTGGGATAAAAATAAGTTCTAGATAGGTCTCATCCCCAGTAAAAATAAAATAATACAAAAAAATTAAAAGTTAAAAAATTAACGATGGGATTATGGAGTTTAACATCAAAACAAAAGAATTGTAACAGCTGTTTATAATCAAACCATAAACTGACACAGTAATACTCATGTTGTTTATGATTTTTAATATGTGGTTTCCTGAGAGCAGAGATTACAATATTTGAGTGAATATTACTATATAGAGTAGTAAAATAATCAAAGGGACATTGAGCTATAAATAACAACTGGAGTGACCATAAAAATGTAGAAAAGAAGCAAATGAGTTATAAAAATCCGATTATCAGTAGGGGGAAGTGGTTAAATATTACTCCAAGTAATCTAAACAAACTGACTGGTTTTTCCCATGCAAAGATAGGCTCCCCAGGTACTATTTCAGTTAATAGGAAGAGTGCAATTCAACTTGAGCCGATATTTTAACCTTTCACTCTGTAATTCCTCCAACTTACACATGTAAGCTGGGGAAATTTTTGAGTAAAATATGTAATTAGAAATGTTGATACCCTCCAGAAGAATACCGTTGGACAACGTACTGAGTTTAGAATTATCAATATAACCAACTGACATATAGCAATAATTGTAAATAATGCACGAATTTACTAGGTTTCACTTTTATACAAAATTACCAGTTTATGAGCAGATTTATAACACACACATCCATGTAGTTCATGTGGTAAAGCCAGATGACTGTAAAACAGTATCGTGTATGAACGGATACTAGTATGTTGTGGGTTATAAACTCGTACTAGTAGAACGTAGGGGTTTCCAGCTATCACACAATATTACGCGTTACTACACAAATTCTCGGTTTCCCACACTTGAGGTTTGCATATATTTATTTTACTGCAAAACAAATAAATCAAACATAAAGTAAAATAATTTTAGCAGTACATTTTTACGTAACGTCAAGTAAATAACCTTACTTTTACTTAATTCAGGCTCATATTTAATTAAAATGTATACACCTGTATGATTTTCACCATAAATCAGAGTCTGGAGTGGGCGTTTTCTTCAGATCAGTTAGCATAACCGGTATCATCAAACGGCAAACTGTTCACTACGGGTCAGTGAGGTAGATTATCGAGCGGCATGATCGTGCCTGCTTAACTAAAGGATATTACACACGTGTCTACCTGTTAATATTCATAGTATGTCCAAATTAATGTTGCTAACATCGGAATATTGTTCCTTATCTAAAAAGGAACATAAATTATCATCTAACCAGTGGTCTATTTATTTTCATATACTGTCTGTCTGTCTTTTTTGCTATAACATTTATATTTTTAAAACGGCTTGACCAAATTAAATCAAACTTTGGTCAAATGTTTTTTTTGGTAGGTCTGATTATAGAAAGAATGTTGTGTTATAAAATATTTTGGTTTAAAAATGGCGGTCATCGGAAATTTTTAACCTTTAATATCTAATAAAACTAGACATTTTACAAAAAATCCTTTGGTATATAAATAATTGCAAAGTCGAATTACAAATCTATATCTGCTTCAACATATTGGGTTAAAATCAACTGAAATATGACTGAAAACGGAACACATGGTTAAATTTTGCTATCATAATAGTAGTGGGGGTTTGCGGGTGCTGGCTCACTTGATTTATGGCTTCCGGTCACGTGACCGGAAGCGCTGAGTGATAAAATACGTTATCTGAGGCTGAGCCGGTGACGTAGGCGGTTTTGTGACGAAATGAGTTAAAGTTCAAAGTTCAAGGTTACGGGGAGGTAATTTTAAAAAAGTACTACCTCGCACGCGTAAAATCCGATTGTGATTCGATAGTTTTAATTCGATAAAATATCGAATGAAAATTATCGAATGAAGCAATCGAATGATACGAGTGCGAGGTAGAACAATTACAAATATTACTTTATTTTATTTACAATAATTCATATTACAAATATTACTTTATTTACAATAATTCATGTTTACAATAGTTCCCCGTTGTTGGTTGTCATCGATGTTGTTGATCCGGACGAGTTGCGGCCATCACTTTGTTTTCTGAAGAAAGACGGTAGATACTTCGATCCCTGCGCAGAGTCCATGTTGTTTTTTGATGCGTAAAGTTTCAAAGATAAATCGTAACCGGACGCAATGAGAAGTCTTAACTCTTCATTAAAAACCTCGAGGTCTTGGAAAGTCGCCAGATGAATAGAGTCATAATGAATACACCTAATTTTAATGGACATTTTAATACAATGTTTTACGTTTGTGAAGAGCACTCGATGTTCACCAGTCGAGAGCCGGAGGTGTACTGACTATTCGCTAGCTAGCGTTCTGGTATCAAACAAAATGGTGGGGGTAAAAGTGTGTGGGGCGGAGAAGATGGCGGACAGCAGATGGCAGGCGGCAGGTGGCAGCTGGTTGCTACTACATTCGCCGCCACAGTAATGCAATCCTTCGGCGTAATTCTTGTAGTTTATCTTGTCGGTTCATTTGATACGTTTTACATCTACATATGCAATAGCTGAAACACTTGCACTTACGACAAGCTTTCCCGTCAACTTGATCGCCTGGTATTTTAAAACATTGTAACTCGCAACAATATGTCTTCAAATTGTTATCGAAAAATAAATTTTTCATAGGTGACACCGACATGTTAGCTGCAGCGTGTGTTAGACAAGACTGAGACTAACTTCACTGCTCCCTCTCTTTTATACCTCTTCATAAGTTAACCCTGAATGAAAGTTCAAGGTCATCCATTTGAATTTTAAAAAAAAAGCAACACAGCAGTATATAAAATAATATACTGCTGTGTTGCTGATTTATTTTTTTTTTTATTTTTTTTTTATATTTTCTTTATTAAACAAACATCTTACAATACAATAAGCTTAAGTCTAACATTGATGCCTAGAAATACAAACAGAAAAATACAAACAAAGACATTATGTACAAGGATGCGTGATGTGCAGAGTGAGTTCCGTCGAGTTGTTGCCGCTTACACCGTGTGATACCAAATACAACGTCCCCGGTTGAATATCTCGCAAATCTTCATTTTGTAGCAGTTGAACAAATCGTTTTGGAAGAAATACTTGAAACTTCGGCTCATCTCCTGGAGTGAAAGGTCCTTCGCTCAATGAAACTAGAATTGCTTCTCCATGTGTGGTTTCCACTTTCTTGATGTTATGAATAATGTAGTGTTTTTGTTCTTTTAGTTCTGAACACTTTTTAGTTAGCAGAAGGTCGGATTTTGAATGAGTGTTGAATTGATCAACCAGTGTTTGTAGAAACTGTTGTGATGTCATCTTCGTCAGTGGTGGTTGTGGTGTTGCCTCTTCGGAGTCTCGAATAATACTCGTGCTGGAGCGGTGCTGCCTCCTCGTATTTATAGGCCCCACTACCCCCACCACATTTCTGTTCTCCGCTACCCCCACCACATTCCTGCGTTTGTTTCAAATAAGCAGCCAAACGATATGCGTTGTACAATGCACAGTTTGTTTGACCGTGTTTAAGATCTTTTGCAGCGACACAAATATTACCGAGATTAATGTTAAAGTCCTTACTGATAGTTATATCGAAAACATCACCGTGCGTGTACTTTTGTATCCAGTTCTTTTTTTCTAATCCTCTTGTGTATATATGTGAATATTGTTTGCAAAAGTTAAACATAATACTGTGCAGATTACTGTAGCTTATAAATCCTTCATACCAATGTATGTGATGAAAGTAGTTTGTTATCCATTTGTTTGTACTTTTCGCTTTGGTGTTAAGTTTGTTAAAAGAAAAAGGAGCTTCAAACGTGAATGGGTAGGCTACAAATGTAAGCAAGTCTAAAATTACTAATTCCTTGATAATAAACCTATCATCATTATTTCGAAATGCTTGAAATTCTATTACACAAGGCTTTACACTCACTTCTTCATCCCCTCCACTCATCATGGCACCTAGCGATCAACTAAACTGTTTTCCACACCACGGTAGGTTAAATACCAGGCCGTACAGTTGCAGGCGCGTTGGTGTATATTTAACGTGGGCACCGTCCCCAATAGGCCTACCCCACGTGTGTTCTTCTTTACAAAGTCAAACTTTAGTCTTTTTTAACTTCTTCTTCTTCTTGTGTTTCGTTTTCTTCTTCTTCTTGTTTCTCCGTTTCTTCTTCCTGTGTTGTTTCTTCTGTAGCTTCTGTAGCGATTTCTACAAGTGGTTCAAAATCCTTTAACTTTCTCCACATGCAAACTTCATGAGGTATTCTATTAAAAATAGATGTATCCACAGGTCCGTACACGATGGTGCTATCAGGTTGTTTTTCCAAAGTATCTACCAAATATTCTTTAATAATAGCGCTTGCAAATACCAACTGTCTCATGTACCTTGTAATAGGTTCTGTTGCGTAGTTTAAAACGTAGAATTCTTCACGTGACAGTAGAATCTTATTTTCATGTTGAGTCAAGTCTCTAATTCGCACTTGTAGTTGTCCACGATGTTTAACAATATCGATTTCATTGTCACAATCCAAAAGTCGAATATGTGTTTTCCTTCCACACAAACTGTTAGTTAAATAACATTCTATTAAATGTACATGTTTCAAAAATGACTCCCAAGCATTTTGCGAAAATAAAACCTTTTTTGTTCCATGGTGTAGTATTACTGTAGGGGAATAATCCAATGATTTCATCAATCCAACTGATACACTTTTACTGATGCATGCTGAGATGGGGTAAAAGATTCGCAGAAAAACTTCAGTTAAAATGTGAGGAGGAATATTCTCTTCAACTTTCTTCTTCCTCTTTGGTACTACCTTTGATGGGTCTGCATTAATTTCCTCCTCTCTATCTCTTTTACCAAACTTTAAAAATGCAGTTATTTCCTTGATGATTTCTGTTTCACTAGTATTATCACGTTCCAATAACGGTGCTACCTCTGCATCACCTTGTACAACAGATGGAGAACTCATTTTGTAGAAGATGTTACCCATGCGACGATAGACGATCAACTGAAGACCTGCATTGTTGCTCCGCTATTTATAGGTTAGCGACAGTGGCGGTGCCGGTGGTGGTACAACGTTTTACAATACTGTCTTTACAATACCGGTCAACGGTGTGTATGTAACAATTTTATCGTGCAAAATTAAACAATACGCAGATGTATTTGCAGGTACGTTTTCTTGAAATTCCATTTCTATTTTTATATCAACACTAGACGATTTTACAGATTCATTTTGTTTGGAACAATCAATTACAACAATCGGAGCTTTCGATTCAAACTGTACGGGAGATAGTAGAGGTGTATTTGTTTTGCCGTAATATGAATTTTGGAACCTAGCGTACATGCCGTATAAAACACTGTATCTTTTTTTATCAAAAGAAATATTAAAGTTGTCGTAGGGAAAGAATTGTGAATTCAGGAACACTTTACAGTTTGTTAATTTACAATGGTCAAATTCACCAGCATTTTCAGTTATTATACTTTTCTTCTTCGTTTGTAATCCAAATATTACATATCTCGCTTTTTCCAAATGAGTAGAAGTTTTTACAGTCCATGTATGCCGTTGTGTTGTAGGTAAAACGGGGTATTCATGAAACTCCCAGCTTCTGAATGGCATTACAATGTCTCGATCTGATTTTAACTTTCTTAATAATGTAATCCTGTGTTCATCATTTAGTCGCACATGTGGTACTCTCCAAACAATCTTGTCTAATGTTAATTTCCAGTCTAAATTGGCATCAGTTGTTCCAGCAGCTGCTTTAATAATATCATTATCGTTTGATGATCTTAATAAAACTAGTTCTTGTTTTACATTTATTATTATTCTTCTGTAGTCTTCAGCAAATCCTAGGAGTAATCTTAAAGGTACGTAGAAATCAAAGTTTCCCGAAGAGTCAGGAGCGAATGTACTTTTGTCTGGTGCAACCCATCCTGCAACAGCTAACAGATTCTTCTCATTTGGTGTTAAAGACGCTAATCCTTTCAATGTACTGGAAATTCCAACCTTTTTTGTTGAATCGACTGTAACTCCCGAAATTTCATATCTAATCTCGTCAAACAAAAATGCCATAGGATTATTTATGAACGAAACAGTGGTTCCAGCAGTACCATCAGTTTTTGTTACTTTTCCTTCAATATATAAATAACTTTCGCATGGAAGAGTATAAATGTCTTGTTGTTGTATAGGAATCCTAATTTCATCGTTATTGTTTAATTTGGACGAAGCGTAAGGGTTGTGCGTGTGATATTCCTTTTCCCATAAGGTCTCGTCGAATGTTGGACCCTGCGCTATATCCAGTATATTTATTGTTAATGACCTTTAATCCAATTTCTTCTAGAAAACGAATGTTGTCACTTGTTAATCCTTCTACAGCTGATGAGCTACTGACCTCTTTGCTGGATGGCTCTCTCTTTTTAAATGATAACCCCATTGTCTAAGCGGATGATTTTATATGTATTCTTACAGTAATAGCTTCTCCTCTAAAGTCAATAAGGTTTCCGTCTTGATCCACTATGTTCAGCACGATGTCTGAAATGAAACTGGTGTTTAACGGTAGGTACACAAGGTTTTGAGGCTTTTCTACTATCTTGAAACCTGGTGCAACTGATGGGTAGAATGTGTGTAATATATGACGATTTTCTCCATCTCTGTAGGATCCTTGTATAATGTTACATGTAATGTCTATGCTATTAACTTTGATGATCGTCACAGTTTTATTCCCAGAATGAGTTTTATTAGGTTCTAAAACTTTTGTTTCCTTAGAAAACCCCAATAAACTACCAATTGAATGTTCTTGACTAAAATCAATATAATACTTAGACGTAATTTCGGCTTTCATTGTATTGTTATTGCCTTTTATCGTTATATTTTCTTTTCCCATATGTTTTTGTATAACTTCATTTATATTATCAATTTCATAAGCTCCTGTTGGTAAACTGAATTCTTCCAAAGCTGAATACTTTCCTTTATCATCTTTTGTCTTGTAATAATGTATTTTGTTATTAATTCCTTCACTAACGTTTGGAATAGAGTTATATGTTGTTAAATCCAATAATGCGGCTTCCCATAGTCTTCCTTTTTGCAAACGTAGCGCTGGAAACAGAATACTGCGCAAAGTACATGAGTTACCGGTTAATGACACTGTATACGAAGACATCTTAAAGTTGACTAACACTTTTAGCTAAAAAGTCTAAACATAAATGACCGCAAATGGATGTATCATCAGGTTGTTTTCTTGTATGATTGTAAAAAACGTTTTCTGCCGCACGAAAGTATTGTTGAAGTTCTTTCGGTGGTGGAAGGTCTCCAAAACTGTCGAAATAATAAATGGTTTTACCAAGTTTCTTGTAACACACCCAATGAGTGCCTAATCCTTCACTATTATCCAAATTTACAATACCAGTCTCATTTTTCCACATTTTAACCGGTAATTCATCTTTCATAAATACTCCTCTAAAAAATGGGATTTTCAAACAAGAAGCATATGTAATCAGTTCTTCATTGGTCAATTCTTTGTTTTTAATTATTAATTGCTCTTTCTTATTTAATACACACGATACGGCCTTAGGTATAATCCTCCTCCCTTTTTTATCATTGACCATATTGTTGGTTTCTTTTTAGCTTTACCACTGGTAGATCGACGTTTTCTTCTGATATTACCTCCTTGTTTCTTAGCGGGTTTTTTCCCACGCCTTCTTCTCTTTCCTCCTCCAAACGTAGTTTTTGCTTTCATTGCTGCTGTTACTGCTAAAGACGCTGCTTTTTCACCAATACCTGCGTCACTAGATTTTACTCTTTGCCAAGCTTTCTCAGCAAGTGCTTTATCCGCTATTGATCTATTTTTAGTATCACCAAATTTGGAATACGCTATATCGTGCTGTTTACAAGCCTGATCGAGCTTATTTATTCCAGGATCTCCTCTAGCAAGTCGTTTCTTTAATTTGGTTCCAGGACCACAATATTGATATCCTCCAGGTAAATGTAATTCCACAGGTAATAAATCAATCGCCTTGTTAACTATAGCTCCAACCGGTTTACTCAATATAGAAAATGCTGTTGATGCTATTCCCCTTCCTCTCCGTAATCTCTCTCGATTATGACTGATGCGTTTAACCCTCGACATGACTATTTATAGCAAAACCTACAATCAGTAGGTGCACTCTATAAATATTTCACAATGAATGTAATATCAGTTTTGGTTTCTTGTATTATATACTGTTTAAAATCCATTTATTATATAGAAATGGATTTATTAATTAAATGTATACATATTAAATAAAAGTAGTAAAAATGGAAATAAGGTGTAAATGAAGATGTTCCAGATGTTTCTCCGCTGGTGATGGTATCGTTGTCTTCGGTAAAATGAATAAACTTTAAATAGTTGTCATGTTCCCTTAGAAACTTGCCGCTTAATCGTTGGTAATTGAATAACACATCCCAGTCTAGTTTATCTTTAAAATTGTCAATGTAATTCTCAGAGAGATTTTGATATTTACTTATTACTTCCCAACAGTTATTAAAATTTGATGTCATCTCTACGAGGAAGTCTTCTGAAAACTGTTGTCTTTGTAAAATATGGATCCAGTTAACTCTGTGAAAATAAATTCTTAACATAGTCATTGTAAAGAGGTAGTGTATGGAAAGTTGTTCCCAATCCATATATCTATCAAACCGTTGAACAAAACCATCTGTCAACACTCCTTGGGGAAATCTCGGCTCTTGAGATATTAAACTCCACGCAGTAATATTGGATTCCATCATCCTCTCTGTATCATCTCTCGAATATGACTGATGCTTTGTCCCTTATCATGGGTATTTTAAATTCTTTTTTCTCTTATGTAATCTTCATTGTTTTCTGTTGGTTCATTAATCACATTCACTTTATCATCCTTTCCTAATGTCTTGACTTTAGAAGGCTCAGACGGTTTATCTCGTTGATTAGGTTTCTCTGGATTGTGTATATTTTTCCAGTCTAAATAATTGTAGCTGTCAACATCTGAAGCTGCAGCTCTTCCTGAAGCCCGATGGATATAATGAAATAGAGCTGCACCAAACCTTTCCAAATGTTTTTCATATTCCGTAGTCCATTTCTTGTGTACAATATCAAACATTTTCTTATTTACAGCGTCTCCATCCTGCTCACAATCACCTACATTTGATAATTTTAATTTTTTTACATCATAGCTTGTGTCAGTTTCATTCCTTTGGTAAATCGTTAACAATTTTAGAGTAGCTAAATTTACTGCTTCGCCATCATAAACGGGATGTTGTATATTACTTAACCTTTTACCGGAAAACCCCCAATGATCTTCGTGTACAGTTGGGGTTCTTTTATCCATGTATTGTACCGTAACCACATCAGAAGACAAAAGCGGATCACCAACATTTTGAATTACTTTTCCTTCAAAATTATAATTACCATCAGGTGTTAATGGAAACCCAGCTCTTTTTTCACTATATCCAGATTTTACTCCAAACTCGGAATACCGTCCGAACTTGTCCACACTCATGATGTAACTGAATCGCTATCGTTTAGGTTCTTACTATATATATATATATATATATATATATATATATATATATATATACGTCTACTGAACAATTATTTCTCGTTTTCGCAGTTCATCAACCAAAGCTACCCATTCGTTTTCTAAACCAGTGTGCCCGGCTTCCATAGCTTCATGTAATAACCTCATTCGATCAACTAACTTATTTATATCGTTGTAATATATTATATTGGTTTTATACAAATTTTTTAATAATCCCCTTCCAGATGTAGTAGGATCAGTTGTTTTTCTTTTTTTATGCAAAACATTTAATTCAGCAGAAGATAAAGCTCTTCTTTTAATTGAAGCTTTATTTGATTTCGAGGGGAAAAGACTAGATATAATGTTTGTGTATTTTATTGACCTGTTTCTATGAATAGGTTTTTCTTTGGAATATTTTTTTCTATGTGCATTTGTATACTCTAGTATATTTTTAAACAATTGTAAATCCTTTTTAGTATATTTACCAGGATTATTTTTAAAGATGAGTTCAAACAAACCTGTTGTACCTTTATATTTCTTATCACCAATAACTATATCATCATTTTCGTTTATATCTAACTTTCTATCTCCAATCATTAATCCTTTATCCTCTATTCTAGCTCCATATGTATGATAATTTCGATTAGCATGTGTGCCATGTAACATTTTTAATGTATATTTTCTTCCAAGTGTTCCTTTAAACATAATATCTGTGCCTAATTTGCTTAAGTTGGATGGGTTGATATCCTCTTCTTCTGCTCTTGTATCTTCCGCACTTGTATCTTCTGTACTTGTATCTCCTGCAATGTTCTTTTCCCTTAAATCTCCTATATCTCCACTTTCTTCATACTCGTCGCTTTCTTCAGATGTTTGTAACTGGTCAAAACTTTCATCATTCTGAAATTCTTCTTCATATTTGGAAATTGGTAGCATTTTGTCTCCTTCGAAGCGAATTGAAGGTTTTTCCATATTTTGTGCTAATCGCTTTAAAGGTTCAGTAACAGGTTTGAATGTTGTTTCTAAAAATTGCTCTCTTTCATTTATACCTGATTTTAAAGCTCGGTTTTTTTGTCTAATAGAATCACTAAGTGATTTTATTTCTTTTAGTAGCTTTTCCTGGTTAACCATCTTCACACCTTGACGACTTGTATAGTAATACTGCTAATCAGTGTAGTAAAACAAATTTATCAAAACCTATTCTATAACGGCCGTCTTTTATAGCTTGATCTTTCATAATAACCAGAAATCCATACTTTTCCGCCCATGCTTTTCCGCAAAGCTCTTTAAACTTTTCAAATGCCATATCAGCATTCACATGATCGTTATATATATGTTTTAGGTTAGTATCATCTTGTTTAAATACAATTAAAACATTTGCATTATCTCTGATAAGTTGTTTCGGGATTTTGCTATAAGTTTGTCCTATATATATGCTATCGATGTTATTATGTCTTCCCATGGCAAAGTAGTTTCTAATAGTATCCTGATTTTCACAAGATACATCGTCAAATATAAATACAGAATACGGTATCGCTTCGTTTGGTTGTATAATGCTATCACTAGCGTTAAATTTGTAAAAATTAACATCGGGCACATCAGATAGGATTTTATCTAGCAATTGATACTTTGGTTGTTGTAGGGACTTTGAAAAAATATATAGGTTATTAAACCTTAATCCCTGCGGATTAGTGATCAAATTAAAGACAACATTGGTTTTTCCACAGTTTGAGGGTCCACTTACTATACATCGAACAGTGTTTGGAAGTAAACTACCGTGTTTACCATTGTTGATTTTAACGTTATCCACAGTTAAATCATCTATGTTATTAATATTGAATCGATCTTTATGGTGAATAATCTCCATCCTGCTCAAAGGTTAACGATGAAATGAGTTGCTTGCATTAAATCAAATCTTTTATAGGTATCCATGAATCCTCAGTTTTGTTAAACCCTAACCACCGCACTTTAACTGCGTCCTTTTTTCTTTGTAACACTTTTTCAACAAGATATACATCACCTACTGTTGACTTTAACATTTCATGTCCATAAAATGCACCTTGCAACAAATCTCCTTTGTTATCTTTTAAGATATACGTTTCAGGTACAGTCGGTTGCACTTTATACACTGTAAAAACTTCATTCGTCCAATTGGGAAGGTATTTCTTGGTAAACACTCCCTTATATTTACTAATCCGTACTTTATCACTTACATTAAATTTTCTTGGCTGCATTTTTTCTACTTTTGGCTTTGTATTTTTCTTTATGCGTTTTAATACATCTTTTGCATTTCTTCTATTTACTTTGTTAGGTTTCATACCAATAGTTCTATGAAACCTGTTATTATATTCATTTATTAATTGTGGTTAAACATCATACCATACGTAAGAACCTCTTTTTGAAAATTGTTTATATAGTGCTCCTTTTAAGGTTCTATTGAATCTTTCTACAATAGCTGCTTTTTTCTCTGAATTTGTAGAATAATGATTTATTTTATATTTATTCATTAACTGTGCAAAGTTTGTATTAAAGTATTCTGTTCCATCATCAGTTTGTAAATGTTTAATTTTGTTTTTATCTCTTTTTATGGCTATTTCCATGGCTTCTGTTACGCTTTTACCAGTCTTGTCCTTTAGAGGTAAAGCGTCTGCAACTTTTGTAAAACAATTAATAATAGTGAGTATATATTTAAATCCTTTGTTTATTCTGCTATGCGGTCGCATTTCAATTAAATCCGCTTGATATAGATCATTTATCCCTTTTATAACAGTATTTCTTCTTGGAAACTTTATTCTTGCAGGTTTGTGTAGTTCATTAATAATCTTCTCCTTCAGGTCTGACATGATGGTTTCACGAAGGCAGCTGATATGGTATTAAATATTCTTTGGTATAAATCTCCTTATATATATATATATATACACACATATAGTTCAAGGTCATTCAAACCTTGTGTAAAAAAGGGGAAACACAGCTTAACATTGCTGTGTTTCCCCTTTTTTACGGAAAGGAAAAGGATAAAGGATCTAGGACGATGAAAAGGTTACTCGTCAATAGGGTTGAGGGAGTAGTGGCCGAATGGTAAAGTGTGGATGTTGTCTGGAAGAATGTGTCGTTTATCGTCATTGGAAGAAAGTGCTTTTTAACTTCTGTTAGGCTGTATATCTGATGGTTAAAACTTCTAATTGTATTGAATTTAGCTGTAATGACTTTATCTTCAAATAAACATTGCTTGTATTGATCAAAAATAACTTTCTTTTCTAAATATAATTTCTTTACACCTTTAGCTTTTTTAATATAGCTATTCTTCTCGTCTTCTTTTTCATCATATAGTTTCAAAGAATACAGTTTTGACATAAGTGCAACAATCTCTTCAAGTAGAACTCCATTTGCTTCATCTTTAAATTTGCCCAGTACTTTTTTGTTTTTGTCTTGATCGTAGTTAGGATGGGTTTTTGGGTAGTCAGAAAAATCGAATTCATTTTTGTGAACAAATGTACGAAGATCTTGATACATATCATTTGTAATAATCCAATACACAAAAGCGTCTGTATCCATGTAGCTAATGCCGATGTTCTCTCTTCCATAGAAGGCAACCATTTTGTTATAATGAAAATCGTACATGTGTGTTTTTGAGATGTCCAAGATTGACATGCCTATATATAAAGGACGATCCATCTTCACACTCGTCTTCTTCATAGACACTGCTACAAGTCTTTCATTAATAATTATATATGATCCAAAGTTTGGCTGCTGTACGAGTTTCTGTAGCTTTTTTGCGTCAGTAACAAGTTTAACATTTTTGTGTCTTCTTTTGTTTTCCAATGTTTTTCCAAATATCGCATTATTCATTAATTTAAAAAAGCCTTTTTGAAATTCTGATGTAGCGGCTGCTCTTCTGGTGGTGTTTGAATCAATGTAAGGTTTTAACCAACATGACTGAGAAAATTCCAAAACTCTATTAATTTTTGTAATACGTAGTCCTAATTCGATGGCTTGTTGGACTACCCAAAAGTGAGCCACGTAGCGTTGTTTATTATTTAGAGTCATCATTAATTTAGGGTGTTTTCCAGTTGGAGAAACTTCTGTTTTAGCGAGGAGTGGGAGGTCGTAATGGAGATCGTGTAAATGCTCCGGGTATTCAAAATCGCAATCTAAAATATATCCAGTGTCACCATGTTTTGGAATTTGTGAAATATCGTCAATAGAGTCGGGGTTAATCCATTTGAAATTATCATATGGAAGTGGGTTTGACATAGCCCATCCGTATAAGTTGTTTGCATCGAAATATCCCAAATAGGTTGTTGGTTTAGTTTCGTCGTAATTAGGAAAGTATTTGTTGTTGGCTTTAACATGCCTGGTAACACTTTGAACCAATCCACCTCTTACACCTGCTTCAATCATTAAAACCATGTCAATATCTGTTAAAAGTTGGAGTTTGCATTTTGTTTCTTTTAACATGGCTTGCCAAGCTAATCCTGGAGAAGTATACGAATGTAAAGGGTCCAATCCATATGCGACAAAACAGGTGTTTCGAAATTCTTCAATCACATCACAAAGAAGGGTCACATCTAGTTTGACATAAAAGTCTGAGTAATCCCCTAAGGTCTCCATATTCATCTCGTTCCATACTCGAAGTGCATGATGATAATCTTCAGGTTTTATTTCTTCATCATTAAGTTTGTTTTTGAATTTATCTGGTGTAGGAAGTGATGTTTCATCAAATCTATGCAGTCCGTCAATGTAATCATAGGGGAAGACTCCTTTTCGAAGAGCTAAATCCATTTTATCATTAGGCACAATTTTGCTTGTTTCAATCAAATCTTGTCTTCTTAAATTTTTAGTTAATTTTGCAAGGCTAAAAGGCATAAATCTGAATGAATCAACAAATCTTAGTTTTATTTTACCAACTTTTTTAGAGAAGCTTATAAATTTTTCCATGGTTGTTGCCAATACATCTATTTCTCCATTATCTCTGCCCAATTCTGGGATTATAAAGTGGGAGTCGTATCCACTAAGATTATGTAAAACAACGGGGATAAAGTTTGGAAGTTTGTAGTTTAGATTGCAAGAGTTACAGGCTGCACCTCTGTAAGCTCCTGTTAGATGGTCATGGTCTCGCACTTTACTGTTGGTCAGTGTAAAAGTGTTAATACACAAATAACATGTTGTTGCTGAGTCGTGTCGTTGAATTTCATTTTCATTCATAGGAATCATCGGTACCACATTTCTGTACATTTCTTCAACTTTCGCAGCTATGGTATATAAGTCATCGACGAAGTTTCGAGCTGCTTCTTCACCGCGATATATCTTCGGTGTTGTGGTTAATTCATATCTTCGCAAATGTTCTTCAGACAGTGTTGATTTTATCATCAAACAGTAGCTGTTTGGTGTGTGCTGCTGGTATTTGCTTCTTCTTGTTACGTTTTCTTCTTGATGTTCGAGCGGAAGTAAAGACGCCTCAAAATCAGCATACACAACAACAGGTAAACGATATTGTTGTATTACTTTATCAAATTTTATCTGTGCTCTGCTAGGATGCGGCAATTTAATTCTTACTTCATAGTTTCCATTACATAGCCGTTGGTGTTCTACTAGCCAATCTGACCCTCCCCTTCTTAGTTCTTTGTTCACGTGACAAAAACATCTTTTGCAAATTGTCATCTTTCTTTTATGCTTAGATAATTGATTAGAAACAAGACTTTCAAATTTTTTGATATACACAAAGTGTGAAATATCACCTTTAGTAATTAATAACAAATCGGTATGATCTCTGCGCTCATTTGGTGTTATACGCAAGGGGTACACATTGTTTGACGAATCCAATCCGAATAGGTTGACAGAAGCTGAAGGATTTTGTTTTTCAAATTTCAAAACGTCTGTTATAGCAACAGGGTAAGTCATCCTTTGAAAATTATATCTATGTTGTACTTCTTCATATTTGTGACTTGGTCTTATCGGATTGTCTGTTACATATTTGACCAACATAGCATATTTAAAACATTCAGTATCTTGATTTTGCACATTGATGCAGGATTTGGTATCACTAATCTTTTTTGGTAAAGGGATATAGCTACTGCCACGAATTCCATAACCGTGTTTGTGTACTCTTAAGTCTAGCCCTGTGATGCTTAACAAACTCCATCCAGATCCTCTTCCTTCGTGTTCTTGTATTTTTGTCATTAGCTCTTCGAAACATTCAGATACGATTGAATCAATATCTGAGGAAAACATAATAGTTCGGTTTTTTGTTAAGAAACCTCTCGGTGAGGTTTCATTTTGAATGTTTGTAAATAAAGCATCCAGTAATAGTCCAAATTTAATAAAATTTAATCTTTTTAATTCATTTTTCAGAGTTTTGCTAACCAATCCTTTTGCGTTGTTTAAAAATTCTTCAAGTTTCAATTTTGTATTGTCAATTTTAAAGTGGGTTACAACATTACCCGGAAGTGCTCGGGCGTGTAGTTCCACATTTACTGATGGTCCAGGCGCATAATGAATGACACTTGGTCTTGAAACTTCTTTTTCTTCATTTTCTTCTTTTTCTTCGTTGTGTTTTTCTTCATTTTGTTCTTCTTGATGTTTTGCTAATTGTTGGTTGATTGAATCTAATTCTTCTTCATTTGGTTCTTCAGTATTTGTATTGGTGTTATGTTTCAATTCTTTATGAATGGTTAAAAGCCATTCATCTCTGAAAGAAGCTTTACAAATATCGCAGCGATTCATAATGTAGGCGTGCTCTTCACAAGGGTCAACGCAATAATGAAAAAACACTGCAAATGCACCTCTATTTATACCCTAGAAAAAGTGGTGGGGGTACGTTTTAGGTTAAGTTTAAGTTTGTAGCTGGAGGCTACAAAATTCTGTATTTGGGTCAAGGACATTGAGCATATTTGCCAAAACGGGGAATAGAGCAGTAAATGATTTCATTTTAAACCATAAACTGATCTATTCCCCGCTCTGTATTTAACTAAGACAATTTTCTCCAACAAAAACATTTGATAAATTTTAAACTCGGATGTGAAGTTGGATTGTACACATTGCATCTTGATCAACTAAAAATTTCATAAAACAATAGGGATCTTCAGTTGTAGATTCATCTTTAACATATTCAATAGTCAACATTGCCGAACGAAGATCTTGTGGAATTACGTCGACTTTTATGAGTCGCCTTTCGAGTTCAAACCGTTTTGTTATTGATGTAAGTTTTATCACATCATCGATATCGATGAGGGGAAAGCTGTAGCAAACGGAGTTTCCTGGTGGGTTCATCATGCCTATATGATAAATATACACTGTTGCATCGTCTTTAAATAGACGTTCCCCCACCATTAAATGTATAAGTTACCCCACTTTTTTAATCATGTAAATGGGTCAAGGTTATACAACGATATTATCAAAACGGGGAATAGAGCAGTAAGTGATTCTCACTATAACCACAAACTGATCTATTCCCCGCTTTGTATTTAAAGTAAACTATTTGAAGACAACAAAAACTTATTCAGATTCTTCCGATGATAATGATGATGATGAGCTCGTATCACTAAATAAGCGACGACGAACACAAAAGTTCCCTGTGACTGGATCTAGAACTACATCATCGATATTAATACTGCTTGGAGGGGTTTCACTATCAACAAGGTCCATTTCCTCCAAGCAAAGCAACTGATGATAAAATTCCGGTTCATTATTATCGACATCGTCGTCGTCAGTCAACAGCTCCATCTCTCCAAGATATGGTTCACTGCTAGCAAACTCACTCAGTAGTTCAAGATCACTAAATAGTTCACCTTCACTAAATAGTTCACCTTCCATCTCTGAATCGTCTTCGTCTTCATCTTCGTTTAAATTTAATGGAATATTTTTAATCAATTCTAGTATAGTCTTCTTAGAAGGGAAAATGTTATCTCTGGGCGACATGATTCCAAGTAGCAGACTGATTTACTACTAATACGAAACCACCTTTTATACCTGATTTCGGTGGTGGTGGGGGTAAGTGTTGAAAGTGCAAGTGGTAGGGAAAAGTGATAGGGAAGAGGTATTATTGTAACACAAATGATTAAGTCCTGTAAGTGGGTCAAGGTCACCTTATCCTATTACCAGAACGGGGAATAGAGCAGTAAAAGATTCTTATTCAAACCTCAAACTGATCTATTCCCCGTTCTGTATTCCCCCCCCCCCCTTTGGCGTTTTATTTAGTTTATGAGGTTGTGTAATAAAGGCACAGTGTGTAGCCTTCTTGTAATAATTGGTCAATTGTTTTCTTCAAAGGGATTGGTTTTACATCTATTTTTACTTCTTCTGTTCCACGAATACCCAATCCTTTGACCTGAACATGATGGTACTCCGTTAACAGTTGGTAAACACGCTGGATAAAAGTATCCGCTTTAGCAGTAGAGTCAATATAGTGGAGGTATACCATGGTAGGTGCTCTCTTGACGCAATTCAGAACCAAAGTGATAATTGTCTCTGTAACATCGGGCTTATATACCCATCGTTTTTTTTTGTTTTTTGCTTTAATTACAGGTTTGGAACAATATAAAATGTTATATTAATGTTCCATCCATTATTGACTAACCTTACCATATTACCAAAGATTTTATATAACTTTCTACTGTAGTTTATTTCAAATGCTTCATTTTCACTACTATAAACTTCACCTGTTGGTCTCCACATGCACAATTGACAACTAACCTCTATATCAAGATACCGTAGCAGTAATCTCCTTACAGCAAGCAACTGATCAATGTTTTCGACCCGTCTGCTAACTATTATAGTTGCTGCAGAGATAGAAGTAGTGGATGCATTCATTTTCAGCAGAGTACTAATTTTTACCAGCGATGGAGAACCTCCTTTATACTTAGTTTAGGTAGTGGTGGGGGTTAGGAAAAGATATTGTTGTTGTGAGAAATAAGAAGATCTTTCATTATTTTTTATCAAACGAATATTTTCTAAGTCCCAAGGTCATTTACACCAGTTGCCAAAACGGGGAATAGAGCAATAAGAGGTTCTCACTTTGACCTCAAACTGATCTATTCCCCGCTTTGTATTTCAAAGGACTTTAGTTTTTTTAAGATAGTTACTCGTCCTGATCTTCATCCATGAGGAAGATTTGTTTGTAAGCTGAAGGTTCTTCAGCGAAGAAATGTTGGTCCGCTAACTCATCCTCTTTAAGAAAAACAGCTTCAAAAGGTGGAGGGTTGTGTAAATCTTCTTTGTGAATTAAGGACGGTTCTTGAAGCTGCGACTGAAGGTTTGAAATGTATTTTATTGACTTTTGTATAGTGGTTAATTTAGAATCATACGGATTGGAAGATGGTAATATGCGTCTTAATACTTTATAACAATCAGCGATCCTTGTTCTCATTTTTCGAGAACTAGCATTGTTTCTCTCGGTTTTGAGAGATCTCGAGTTTAAGTTTGGCGAAGTATTACTAGTCTCTGGAAAAATGTTGGATAGAATCATAGCCTGGACAAGTATCGATGGGGCAGCAGAAGATGAAACAGTACAAGAAGAGGCGTCAGAAGTTGGTTTTCTGATGTGCTCCATGGTGTCTGAGGTGGGCGAATACAAGCAGCAGACTAATTTTACCATCGATAAGGTGTCTCTTTTATACCCAATGGAAGTGGTGGGAGTGCAAGTTTTAGGGAGGGGATGTTTTTGTAAGAAATATATATTTCAATATTTTTTTTTTTTTTTTTTACCAAACAAAATTTTCTAAGTCCCAAGGTCATCTGAACAAATTGCCAAAACGGGGAATAGAGCAGTAAGTGGTTCTCACTTGGACCTCAAACTGATCTATTCCCCGCTCTGTATTTCTTAAAGTAAACAATAAATCTTCACACTATTGAGCAGCCTTTGCTCTTTGAAGCTCAAGTTCTAAGTCTGCAACCAGGCGAAAGTCTGCATCGTGCTCCTCCCATTGTTCAGGAGAACGCGGTTGTCCACACCACTTTGTAAAGGCGTACCTCATTGCCTCATTATACTCCTCCAGGATAACATGATAGGGTCTTGGTTGCTGCGTTGTTGACCGCATCGATGATGTAGTTTGTTGCGGTTGTGACTGGGCATCATTCTCCGCAACCTTATCAATCTTAGAAACCTCGGTAATTTCAGCAGCCTCAGCAATCGCGTACAACTCCTCTTCGCTAATTTCCTTTCCCCATGTGTTGCTGTTGACGCTCATGATGATACAACTAATAATTATATTCCGAATCGCTTGCTTAAATACCCGCTTACCCTCTCCCTTCTTCACTGTTGAATAATATCTTTAGTATAATATTTCTCCTTTTTCCTTTTACGTTTATCTTTGTCTTAGTGTAAAATATCTAAGTCCGTTATCTAGGTCAAGGTCGTTGTAACATTGTAAAAAAAAGTGTGGACAACCTATTTACACTTTGCAGCATATGCTACAATTTGTAAATAGGTTGTCCACACTTTTTTTTTTTTTTAATTTGGAAAAACTTTATTTAATTTGGAAAGAATGTTTTTTTTTTTTTTTTTTTTTTTTTTTTTTTACAATTTATTCCACACAGTGGTTCCTGAATCGGCTCGGATTAGATAGTGCTTTTTTGTAGGGTTTTTGGGATGACGCATGCCTTTAGGTAATCTTAAAATGTAAAGGCGGTCTTCACATTTTAACATGACCTTCAGGAATCCCATTATTTTTACAAAGACGTATTGTTTGTTTTTAGCTAGCCTATTAATCCGAGTCTTAGCCGGTTTCACTGTTGGATGTGGTGAAGAAGGAGAAGCGGTATTTTTTAAATGAAGATTGCACAGTTCTTCATTTAAAGTACACTGTTTTGCACAGCGTTCGCCTTTCTTTGCACCTTTTTTGAAGATATAATTACATAGTTGTGCAGGACGTATGCACCTTCTATGCAATGACTTTAATTGATTAAATTTCTCTGAAGGAGATTGAATATTTGTGCAAATTACTGAAGGTCTGGTTGAACTAGTGGAAGGTGAAATTTCAATTGGGGGTTTTGTAGATATTTTAGAGCTTGATCTCGAGGTGGAGCTTGATCTTGAGGTGGATGATGAGGAGCTCGAAGAAGACCTTGATCTCGAGGTAGATGATGAGGAGGAGGAGCTCGACGAAAACCTTGATCTCGAGGATGATGGTGAAGGAGAAGTTGGTCGATCCATAATGGGTGGTGAAGTTGTCTTCTCAGGGATGATAAGAGACATTAAAAGAGCCTGACGAAGAATTGAACCAGCAGCCGAAGTCAAGGGTGATGCAGAAGTCGAGGGTGATGCAGAAGTCGAGGGTGATGCAGAAGTCGAGGGTGATGTAGAAGTAGAGGGTGATGCAGAAGTCGGTAGTGATATCGGGTGTGACTCCATAGTTCTGAGTTGAGCAAGCACAAGCAGCAGAATGATCTTACCAGTAATGGGAAGCCTCTTTTATACCCAATATAAGTGGAAGGGGAAAGGGGAAAGGGGAAGGGGGATAGGCTATGGTTTAAAATATTAATTTTCCTATATGTAACCAGACAGAGGTTTTATAAGTTCTGTCAGTGGGTCAAGGTCATCTGAACTTGTTGCCAAAGCGGGGAATAGAGCACAAATTGGTGCTCTATTCCCCGCTCTGTATTAGGGGACAGGGAATTACAAGCAATGATTTTAATAACAAAAAATAAAGAAAAAAAAACCCCAAAAAAAAGGAAAATCACAACAGTTTCTCAGGCTAAGAAAGGTAATGTCAACCGGTTTACATGGCCGTATTGACAAGTCCGGTAGAGCACAAATTGGTGCTCTATTCCCCGCTCTGTATTAGGGGACAGGGAATTACAAGCAATGATTTTAATAACAAAAAATAAAGAAAAAAAAACCCCAAAAAAAAAGGAAAATCACAACAGTTTCTCAGGCTAAGAAAGGTAATGTCAACCGGTTTACATGGCCGTATTGACAAGTCCGGTTTTCAGGGCCGAAACTTATTGTCAGGGGGTTAGGAAAGGGATGAGAAACAAATTACATTACTTTGAAACAAACTGGTCAGTTAGAGTTAACGTTAATTTTACAAAGAACAATCAGTATCACTGAAACCCGGACGGACGTAGATCACGAACGGGCGTCAGGATACTGCGGTCAGTTTAACAAGGTCACAACAGCAACACTGAAACCCGGACGGACGTAGATCAACGAACGGGCGTCAGGCTACTGCGAACCAATGTTTTGACCAAGGTAGTTTACAAAGACCGGCATTTAAATTACTTTGATAACAAACCCCACGGATATAAAGACTTTACCCAAGGATAAGGATCTGTAAGAAAGGTACATATTTCATCATTAAATATTTACAAAGACCGGCATTTAAATTACTTTGATAACAAACCCCACGGATATAAAGACTTTACCCAAGGATAAGGATCTGTAAGAAAGGTACATATTTCATCATTAAATATTTACAAAGACCGGCATTTAAATTACTTTGATAACAAACCCCACGGATATAAAGACTTTACCCAGGGATAAGGATCTGTAAGAAAGGTACATATTTCATCATTAAATAAAACACTTAAAACCAACACCAACATTCATTAAACTAACTACATTAATTAGCAGCAATCTACAAGCAATAATCTAACAAACAAACTACCATGCTTAACAAACTACCATGCACATGCAAAGGCGCGGATCTCTTAATTGCGCGTCGGGCCCAACGCACACTTAAAAGACCTACGCTGCAGCAGAATGCAACCCGGACGGACGTAGATCACGAACGGGCGGCAGCCTACTGCGAAGAGACTGCGGACTGCTCCCGCTTATAAAGGCGGCGGTCAGTGGTGGGAGGTGACTCCGCCTCGTGACGTCAGGGGGGGGGGGATGACCCAAATGGGGGGGGGGGACATGACCCAAATGGGGGGGGGCATGACCCAAATTGGGGGGGGGGACATGAAGGGAAGGGGAACCGGTTCTTAGCTTTCTACCCGTATATGGAAGTGTCAAGGTTACACTTGGCAAGCCGCCAAAAACCTAATCAACGAGATAAACCGTCTGACCCTTCAAAAGTCAAGACATTAGGACTCATTCCAGCTTTGTCTCTCGAACTAAAACTACGTGCCGATCAGCAGCGCTACGATGACTTCCCCTGTGAACCTTGAGAAACTGTGACGTCTGAAGGAATCCCTGAAGGAGACGGTTGAGAGAAGAAGTGGTTTTAAGAGACCAACTTCTTTCAAGGCCACAATAAGAAGAAATTTTAAGAACCATCCGCTCTACTTCAACCAACATCCGTCATCTGAGCATCGACCTTCGACTTCGACTACAAGTCAGCCTCGACCTTCAACTCCACCTCTCACCGTGGATGAGGTGATGGAGCGGACGAGGGTGTTGAAGGAAGAAGAATTAGTCACTCCTCTAAACTTCAAATCACTTAAATTTAGAAAACTAAAAACAAATATCAAATACAAGTTTGTGGCAAGGCTCAGCGGAAACAGCTATATTTTACAACATGAAGATTTTCACTTCAAGGTCCAACTGCCTCATTCCCTGCCGCAACCGCCTAGAATCCCATCCAAAAAGGAACTGTTTTTCGTCAGACAAGAGGGCAAGGCGCATTGGTTAATTAAATAAATTGTCACAGCCCTTGTCCATTTCCTCCACCTCGACTAACCGCAACTCCTTCAGGACTCCTCTTCATGGCATCAAAAACGGTCCTTTTCAGGACCACCCTAAGCATTTCAAGTTAGGGACTTGGTCTGTATATAGGCAGGAGACTGTTAGTCTTATGTTTGTGTGCAGCCCACTTTGTAAAAATTTCGAAGTCCCAAGGTCCTTGACCTTGACCATGACCATGACCCAAGGGGGGGGGGTATAAAGTTTGTGCAAAGTATGTCATGTGGGTACTCAAATTACGCGGATTGATCGGACGAACAAGTTGGTGCAAACAGAATTCAGATCCGACAAAGGGTATAGAAGCAACAGCGAAAAAACTACTATTTTCAAGGATAAACCTAAATAACTTCTTTATTTACGGTTTAAAGTATATTAAGTGGGTACTCAAATTACGAGGATTGATTAGACGAACAAGTTGGTGCAAACAGAATTCAGATCCGACAACGGGTATAGCAGCAACAGCGAAAAAACACCTATTTTCAAGGACAAACCTAAATAACTTCTTTGTTTTTGGTTCAAAGTATAACATGTGGATACTTCAATTACGCGGCTTGCCAAGACAAACAAGAAGGTGCAATTTAAATTTAAATCTAACCAACAGTATAGCATCTGTAGCGTAAAAACGATGGTTTGAAGGACAAGGTAACGTTGTGGTGGGGGTTAGGTGCCTATCATACATGATAACGCTCCATCATTATTCTTCCAGCTCTTGACGGATGAACATCTACCTAGAGAGTCTGAAAAATGTCGCAGTTTTACAGGAACATGAGGAAGGTGACCTTCAGTAGTCCCCTTGACACTACTTTCTACTTCCCTGACAATGAAGACAGAAGGTCTACACTTTTAGTGGACAATGAGCGGTTTCGTCGAAGAATAATCGAGGTTGAAACACTTTTAGCTAGTTGTTTGCTTCGCAAAAAGAACCATATGAATACATGCACCGGTTTAGATCATAGTAGCTGTTATACTTATACAGCGTTGAAGCGCAAACATTATTGAAGTTTTTAGTTACGGAGCTAAGGTCTTGACAGTCTAAGAGCTAAACCCTAACTAACACATGTAAACTAGTTATTGTGCGATGTAAAACTCGGTGGGGAGACTGGTGTAGTGGGGGGGACTACCATCTGCCGCACACTTGCCACCTGCCGCCTGCCACCTGCCACCATCCATCTGCTTCGTTCTACTACACTTTTACCCCCACCATTTTGTTTGATACCAGAACGCTAGCTAGCGAATAGTCAGTACACCTCCGGCTCTCGACCGGTGAACATCGAGCTCTCCGAGACGCTCTTCACAAAATAACAATATCATTTCACTCATGGTCTGATAGATGTTTCTATTTCATTGCCGTCACGTATTATTTCCTCCTGACAGCAATGAAATGCAAACACCTAACAGAACAGATAGGTGTCAAAAACACAACATGGACTCTGCGCAGGGATCGAAGTATCTACCGTCTTTCTTCAGAAAACAAAGTGATGGCCGCAACTCGTCCGGATCAACAACATCGATGACAACCAACAACGGGGAACTATTGTAAACATGAATTATTGTAAATAAAGTAATATTTGTAATATGAATTATTGTAAATAAAATAAAGTAATATTTGTAATTGTTCTACCTCGCACTCGTATCATTCGATTGCTTCATTCGATAATTTTCATTCGATAATTTTCATTCGATATTTTATCGAATTAAAACTATCGAATCACAATCGGATTTTACGCGTGCGAGGTAGTACTTTTTTAAAATTACCTCCCCGTAACCTTGAACTTTGAACTTTAACTCATTTCGTCACAAAACCGCCTACGTCACCGGCTCAGCCTCAGATAACGTATTTTATCACTCAGCGCTTCCGGTCACGTGACCGGAAGCCATAAATCAAGTGAGCCAGCACCCGCAAACCCCCACTACTCATAATTAATAAACTTTTAATTGTGATGTTTTTCAGCGTTTAATTGCACATCTTATTAAAACTGTTACCCAATAAATCAGATGTTTTGTAATAACAGTAAATCAGCTGCTTGATATTAAAAGTAAAACCAATGTTGCATATAAACTATATTAAAATTAAATTTGTATTAGTTATGATGGCAAAATAAAGCAATGTGTTCCGTTTTTCAGTCTTAGTTTAGTTAGTTTTGACTCGCTTTTAGCGAATTTCCCCTATAGGGAAGAAGCTATTACCGTAGTTGGCACGGTAAGACCTAGGCCCGGGACCATGCCATGATAACTTTTCGTTTTGAGGTCCTCAGACCCCAAAAACACCATTCGTTCGAAACTGTATAGCTATATATATATATATATATATATAGTAAAATATATATGTGTGTGTTCGTGGGTGCGATAACTATCGTAAAAAGGTCCGATTTTGATGGAATTTGGTATAAATGTGTAAAGCAACATCTATGACTTTAAGTTCAAAAACCAGCTATATCGCTCTATCTAAAGGGGTCTAAAGGGGTTTTTGGGGGGGGGGTTTGTAACCCAAAAATTGATTTTTTGAACTTTTTACATATAATTTTTGAAATAGTCAAATATTAGTTGTTACCATTGGATTTAGCTTTAAAAACACACAATTTGGTATTTTGATCATTCCTCTACGACAAACGGTTACCGGGATATTGAAAGTGCTTAACACAATACGGTGTCTAAGGTTATTCTTATGGAGTAAAATAAAAAATTATATCTCGCTTCTTTATGAACGTATACTGACGAAACATGGTATACGGCTTTATCTGGTTGTGGTCTACTGATATTTTCTAAAATAAAAAACAATTTTTTTTAAAGGTTCCAGTGGCAGCGAACCTGCATACTCAGCCCCAATGTTATTCTTAGGGAGAAAAATTAAAATGCCACGTCTCCCTTAATTATGAACATAAATTAATAAAACCTCGTGTATGACTTCACCTAGTTGAGTTATATTGATATTTGCCTAAACACCTATTTTTCCATTCCTTGTTGCATTAAACCTACGTACTCATTACCCATGTTATTCTTATGGAGATTAATCAAAATATGATATATCGCTTATTTGGGAATATATTTTTATGAAACTTGATATGCGGCTTTATGTGGTATTAAGACATATATCATGCATTGGAAATTCGCTGAGTACGCAGGTTTGCTGCGACGGGGTTATTAAATGTTGAAGCTGATATAGATTTGTAATTTAGTTTTCAAATATTTTATAGTCCAAAGGATTTTTTGTAAAATTTCTAGTTGTTTATATATATTTAAGGTTAAATATTAGAGATGGCTGCCATTTTTAAACGGAAAGATTTTACAACATCAATTGAACAACCAAGAAGAACACCTAAGTTTTGTTGAATTAGGCTGAGCCGTTTTAAAAATATAAGTTCTACAGTACAAATCTCTGACACTATATGCACCTATATGCACTATAGGTGCATATATGTTATATGCACTATATGAACTTGAGTGCACCTTTTACAGTATTCTGTCTTATCATTTATTATAATTGGATTATTTTTATCATGTATATTAAAGTGTTTTCATTTCCTTGATCTGTGTTCATTCCAATCCACGGTCTTACGAGTTACCTCTAACTAGCTAAGCGAGTATAAACAAGGGGAATTTAAATATATATAAATAATTAAAGAAATTATAGAATAAAATTTAAAACACAATTACTCCTTTACTTTAAAATAATAATTATGAAAGCAGAGACAGATCGAATCAAATCATTACGCTCCCACGGGAAGTCACGACTCCTCGGCGAACAACAGGACGTATAGAATTACGATCCCCGATAATGATCAAGCTGAAAATCAAAACCCTTGAGAACAACGTTAAGAAAATCAAACAATCCCATGATCCAAGCATGCTAAGAGAATAAAATAACTTACGGTCAGCGACACGCCCATTTCCTCGAATTAGTAGGCCGATCAGGAGGAGGATGACCAATAATATGGAGGTATCGGATGCATCGATCACCGATTGGTTAGGAGGCGGAACGATGACGGATTGGAGGGGAAGATGGCGATAGAGAGAGAAAAAGAAAAGGGAGTCTTCGGAGAGTTTTGGAAGAGTAAGGTAGACACTGGGAAGCTTCTTCTGGGCTGTTCCGGACCGAGTAGGAACAGAAAGTCTTCAGGAAAGTGAAATGCACCTGAGGGCACCCGGGAGTTCGATAACTTCTACCAGTACCTTACGACACTCTATCACTTCACTCGACGAGATTCCATCACACCCGAGTCCATCTTCTGGGTCCATCTTCTGAGAACATCAGTGAGGACACCGACCGACGTCCACCCCAGGGGGAGCGGAACTCCGAGGTACCGGACCTACGACGCGGCCCGGAGGGACGAGGACAGGAGGAGGACAGGACGACCACCACACGGGACGTGAGGTGTCACAGAGATCTCCAAAAATATCTGGGTATGTTCCCACTTCATTAAAAAGGTGCACAGATAGGATATATTAAATAAATTATTAAAAGACGAACTTAAATAAAAGAAGCCAAGAAATAATAGCTAGCAGGAGTTAAAAATAAACTATAATAATAATAAAAATTGTAAATGCAGGAGAATTATAAGATATCTCGAAGAGATAAAATATCTAACTAATATAAACTAAAAGGGGTGATATCAGAATGCAAGTTGAGAACCCGCCATACTATGTGGAGTTGAATGTATAAAGTATTAGGTTAATAATGTGTCGGATATACATAAAGGGGTTGTTAGATAATTCTGTTTAATGTATATTGATTCTTTATTCAGTATACCAAATGAATGTTGAATGTACAAAGTATTAGATCATTAATATGTCAAATATATAAAGGGTTTATCACAGGATTTTAATTTTATGTCGGATATATAGAAGAGTTTTAGATAACTCCATTTAGTGTATGCTGATCCCTCATTCAGTATATCAAGTGAAAGTTGAATGTATAAAACATTAGATATTTAATATGTCAGATATATAAAGGGTTTATTAGAAGATTTTATTTAGTGTGTTTTGCTCCTTTGTTCAGAATATCACAGGAATTATTTGTGAATATTGATAATAACTAAACAAGGGAGAGATAGGAAGCTTTATTTTATGGGGTTATTTTATGTATGTGTTTTGTGAATATTCTAGGGAACCTTTATATCATGTCTTAATTATGTTATAAATGCATAGGTCATTGTGGTTCAGGCCTTTGTCTTGAGGGACCATTATTATACTGTAAGAGTAGAGGTTAGAAGAATTAAAGTGCAAAGTGAATATTTTAAATGTATTAAATGCACATGGTGTGAGAAAGTGGGACAAACTATATGTGTTTATCAGGGAAGAAGGACTCTCTATATACATAAATTGTCCACCCACTTGAGTGCACCTTTTACAGTATTCTGTCTTATCATTTATTATAATTGGATTATTTTTATCATGTATATTAAAGTGTTTTCATTTCCTTGATCTGTGTTCATTCCAATCCACGGTCTTACGAGTTACTTCTAACTAGCTAAGCGAGTATAATTTCAAATTTATCCAATTCAATCAATTTAGCCCCTGAAAAGGTTTACATGGTGGAGACAGCCAGTTTTGATTTAATTATCAAGGATGGAATGGACACAGTGAGAGCATATGTGTAGAATATAAGAAGGTGTTTTACATATATTCAAGTGTGACAGGGTATATTTTGGTAAAACCAGGAAAAGGAAACGAATTTTAATAGGATAATAATATAGGGATTAATAAACTAATAAACCTGTAAAAACAAAAAAACAAAATTTTAATATTAACCTAAAACCAGAAAACATAATACCCCAATTACTAGTTAGGAAAATTCCCCCAAATAAATAAACGATAATTATAAAAATAAACGCCACACGCTTAGGGAATCCCGATCTTAAGAAATGAAATGCCGGAAACAGGAATAACTTTACCGACAGACATATATAGGGTGAGTAAGGAACACCTCATATACATTCTAACAAAATTTAACATAAAGTGTAGGGAAGAAGACACCGTAGCCATTTTACGTCCCGTGGTAGCCGATCTCAAAGCGTTTCTTAAAACACCGCTAACAGAGGAAAAGAAGTACATTATAAGGAAACTATTAGGCAGGAAATATCTCACAGAAATCGAATTAATTAAATATCCATCACTAACAAGAATCCAACAATTTCTACAAGATAGGGAAAACTTGTACGACAACCCGGCAAGCGACGAGAGTTCCGACGCGGAATACGAGGACATAAATTTCCCCGACACACTTTCACTAAGCTCACAAACAGCAGTAGAAAGTAACGAAGGCCCTTCAAGAAACAATTTACCAAACCCCGCACAAAACATGGCAACAGTCAAGGAAAAACTACCCCTCATATCAGCGGGTACTTACCACGGCCTACCGTCCGAAAATCCTAATGAATTTATCGATAAGTATGAAATCGCGGCGCAATCTAACCACTGGCAGAACGAAACCAAACTAAACATATTCCCAGCCCACCTAACAGGAACAGCGCTTACATGGTATAGACATTACACAAAAAATGGTAGACCCGACAACTGGGAAACCCTAAAGGGAAAATTTATAACAACATTCACCCCAGCAGCCCAGGCAACCACGCTTCAGAGTATCTTAGATAAAAAGGTACAAGGTAGGGAACAACCTGTCCTTACTTACTATTTGGAAATTCTAACATTATGTAGGAGACACGAACCGGATATGTCGGAAAAAAGGGTAATACAGTACATAATCCAAGGATTAAAACCGGAATTTTGTGACAAAATCTTAACTGAACCTTGCGAAACCTTAGAAGAATTAGAAAACAGCCTTAAAAACATAGAGTTACAATTGGAAATTAGGGCAGTAAACAGGGAGAAATATAACAGGATACAAATGGAAGGACAAAGCAGAGGAAACACTAGGGACAGACAGGAAATAAATCATTTAGAAGAGGAAATAAAAACCTTAACCCAAGTAATAAGTAACATGAACGTCCAGAGGTACCCACAACAACCACCGCCACCCAGCTACCCCAATTATCAACGACCACAACCACACCACCCGAGGACCGTGACCACACCACACCACACTTATCAAGCACGTGACGTCAGGGCCCCAGACATAAACAACAGGGCGTCGACCTGGCGAAGTGACGGAGCACCGACACACAACATGGCTGGCGGCAGGCGACCTTGGCCTACTGCACACCAGGCGCACTACACAGGACATCCACTCTCCGCACACGGACACCTCACCCACATGCGAAGGGGAACGGGGAACACATACTACGGGGCAAGACAGCAACTAACGAATTACAGCTATAGGAATGGCGATTACCAATGTAATATATGTAAAAGGACCAACCATCGTACACAGGACTGCAAATATAAAAATGAGAGGACACAGAACACCCGAATGAGAAACACGTATTGTGATCATTGCCGAATGACAAATCATTCTAGGGAAGAGTGTTTTAAATTAGGGAAATTCCAGACAAAACCAAAAAACGCGTAATGAGGGAGCCACTTTATACTAACAGAACAAAGGGGTCTCCCACACCATTTAACATTAAATCTCAAAACAATGGCAATAACCGATTCCGTATCACGGATTACAATAAGGAATTTCCGACACTAGAAGAAGCTATAAACAAGAAGCAACCAAAGAGGAAACCCACGCAAACAGAAGAGGGAAGAAAAGAAAATATTTCCACAGAATACCACGGGGGAAGAAGAGGGAACTACGAGCATCAAAACAGAGCAATTACAGTCACCACCAGACAGGCCACAAATAAAAGGACAACAAAGCAGACCGATAACGGAGGGAACAAGGAAAATGAACAGATTCTAGGAGAACAGGAGAAGGAAGAAATAAGGAAAATATTAGAGGAACAACACACAGTCCATGCGTGCGATATCTCACAAATAGCGGAAGGAAGGATCCATAAACCGAGGAAAAGGGGAAAATTAGAGGGGAAGAAAATACACGAAACATTGTTTAAAATACAAGACAAGGAATCCAAAAAAACCCCTGTACTAACCTTAAATGCGAAGCTAGCTAACCGCCCACATGAGACCATACAGTGCATAATAGACACGGGCTCCAACATAAATTTAATAAATTCAAAGTTAGTAAGGGAGGAAAATATCAAACACAACAGGGTACCTACAGTCGTATCAGCCAATAACACCCCCATCAACATCCTAGGGACCACGGAAATAATGTTGGAGATCAGTAATATCATAGTCAAGGAAACGCTATATGTTACACCCGATACGAACAGTTCCATAATTTTAGGGAATCGATTTTTGAACAGAAACAAAATTGAATTAAATTATAACACCAAGGAAATTGTATTTAACTTAGGGGATTACAAGCATAAAATAAAAATGGATAAAAAATGGCTGCTTGAAATTGAAATCGTAAAATGTCATCAAACCACCAATAAAACAAACATTATTGACATCAGATGTGAACAGGATTTAGTCATCGCACCACATCAACATAGGAGGATACAGATACAACAAAGGATAAGCAAGGAAGCAGTTTTCGAGCAAGAAAAATCATTACAGGAAAAGAAGAGTTGCCACATATATCCCATAGAAGGAGCAGATAAAACAAGCAATTATTTAAATATTTACAATGCATCAAACACACCTAAACACATAAATGCCAACACAATATTAGGTTACTGCACGGAGCCACACAAAACAAATGTAGGTCGACAGGAAAACGAACCCCATCAGATAAAATATAACAATAACCCGGGAAAACAAATCCTTAAAGATAAGGACAACATATGTTTCGACATCTCACCCCACCTCACGACAGAACAACATAACAGGGTAATCAAATTACTACAGAAATATAAGGCTATGTTTACGACAAAAATTAAGGATCTAACCCCAGCTAAACTACCCCCAGTCTCACTAGAAACCATCCCAAACTCACAACCAGTAAATACACCGCCTTATAAACAAAGCAAACAGGAGAGGGAAGCTTTAAATAAAATACTACAAGAACTACAGGAAGCGGACATACTGGAAGAATGTCCCGAATACTGCGAATATTCAAGCCCAGTGTTTATAACACACAATAAGGACAAAACACCACGTTTGGTGGCAGACATGAGGAAAATAAATCAAATTTTGAAACCGTCCATATACCCTACTCCGTCCGTAAATCTGGTACTAAACAGCTTAAACAACGCAAACTCTTTCACAAAATTGGATTTAAAAGGGGCATATCACCAATTATTGGTACGAGAGGAAGATAGGCATTTATTAACAATCAAAACGACAGACAAGCTCATGAGATATAAAAGATTAGTAATGGGGCTAAAAACATCGTCTGCACTATTCAGTAAAGCGATATTAGCATTACTGAATAAACACCTATACAACAAAGTAGTATGTTATATAGATGACGTCATAGTATATGGCAAGAACTTTGAACAAGATCTACAAAATTTAGAAACTATTTTAAATATCTTACATGAGGCAAATTTGAAGCTCAACACAAAAAAATGTAAATTTTTATACGAACAAGTAGATATCTTGGGATACACAGTATCGACCCAAGGTATATTGCCTCAAAAGTCTACCGTAGCAGCAATACAAGAATTTAATAGGCCAAATTGCATTAGGAAAGTAAGACAGTTTTTGGGCTCTTCATCATTCTTCAGGAAACACATAAAAAACTATGCGGAAATAACACTACCCCTCACCAACTTAATAAAGGATTCAAATAAAAATATACCATTTAAATGGTCAGACGACTGCGAAAAAGCATTTATAGAAATTAAGAAAATTTTGACAAATCCACCCCTATTAAAACATTGGAACGATGACTGGGAATCAAGTATTTATGTGGATTCAAGCTTAAACGCGCTCGGGGCTTGCCTCACTCAAATGGACCCCGAAACAAACAAACAACATCCGATTGCTTATCTGTCAAAAAAATATACGGAAACACAACAACGGTACTCAAACGCCGAACGAGAGATGATGAGCTTAGTATACGCCGTAAATTACTGGCGAGAGTTTACACTAGGACGCAAGATAACTATCCACACGGACTGTCAAGCACTAGTTCATTACAAGAATTTTAAGCATACATCTTCCAGATTAAACCGACTGGCGCTATCACTAGCTGATTACGATATAGATGTCAAATATAAGAAAGGAACGACAAACACGTTAGCAGACAGTCTTTCGAGGAATCCACCCCAAGACACACTCGAGGAGGACCCCTTCGAAATCACCTTAAACATACAGGAAATTAAGACAGAAAATTATGAAGAATTACAAGCTAAGGATCCATACCAGTAGGGTATATTGGACACTCCGACCCCAGGAGGAGCAGGAGGAGCCCCCCCCCGAGCCACCCCCCCCCGAGGTCTTGTCTGTGACACTTTGCGAATTTTTTTTTGCGAACTTTTTTGCGAACTTTTTTGCAAACTTTTTTTGCGAATTTTTTTTTTTGCGAATTTTTTTTGCGAATTTTTTTTTTCGAATTTTTTTTTTGCGAATTTTTTTTTTGCGAATTTTTTTTTTGCGAATTTTTTTTTTTTGCGAATTTTTTGTTGTTGTTGCGAATCCTAACCTAACCTAACCTAACCTAACCTAACCTAACCTAACCTAACCTAACCTAACCTAACCTAACCTAACCCATCCTAACCTAACCTAACCTAACCTAACCTAACCTCGGATCAGATTTCTGATTGCAGATTCTTGTTCGTCTAGTCGAGCCGAGTCATTTGAGTACCCACATCGTACACTTTGGATGATGTTTACAAAAAAGGGGCCCGCACCACACTTTCGACCTTTGTTTTGCATTTTTGGAATCTCCTCGTCAAGCCGAGTATTCTCAGTACCCACATGACATACTTTGGATAATTAATACAAGAGTTGATCAGGGTAACGCTACAACCAACAGAGCTAGCCCATCAGCGCTTGCGGTCAATTGAACTACCAGTGAATGCAAATTTTGAGGAGAATATAATTGCAATGCTTTGAACATATACTGCAAAGGGGGGTGTATCGATACACCCCCCTTCAAGTACTCTGCACCGAGGCAGACGTTCACACAAATAAGCGTCGCGTCCAGTCTACTGTCTGGGAATGCGGAAGTTGTAATTTGATACCTCGACTGGAGGGTGCAGGTGTTCACACAAAAAACCGACAAGTCGAGACCTGTCTGGGAATGCGGATGCTGTAATTTGATACCTCGACGGGAAGACGGCTGACCCTTCTAGGAACCCATAATTATAGTCCGCCCGTATCGAATTCCGAGCAATAAATCATCAGTTGTCAAACACCCACGGTATCATTCTTGTTTTTGGCTTCAACAATTCCTGACGTATGGGGGAGCGAAAATCTCCCCCTAACCCATTATGTGTTAGGGGGAGCGAAAATCTCCCCCTACTAATTAAATCAACAGAACACCAGTTGTCACGGTCTCATTCTTGTTCTAGTCTTCAACAATTCCTGACGTATGGGGGAGCGAAAATCTCCCCCTAACCCATTATGTGTTAGGGGAAGCGAAAATCTCCCCCTAGTACTTAAAACAACAGAGCTAGCCCATCAGCGCCTGCGGACAATTGAACTACCAGTGAATGCAAATGCGGATGTTGTAATTTGATACCTCGACTGGAGGGTGCAGGTGTTCACACAAAAAACCGACAAGTCGAGACCTGTCTGGGGTGCAGCTGCGCCCGACCTCAGGAGGGCCAGGAGGAGCAGAGGAGCAGGAGGGGCAGGAGGGGCAGGAGGAGCAGGAGGAGCAGGAGGGACAGGAGGAGCAGGAGGGGCAGGAGGGGCAGGAGGAGCAGGAGGAGCAGGAGGGGCAGGAGGAGCAGGAGGAGCAGGAGGGGCATGAGGAGCAGGAGGAGCAGGAGGGGCAGGAGGAGCAGGAGGAGCAGGAGGGGCAGGAGGAGCAGGAGGAGCAGGAGGGGCAGGAGGGGCAGGAGGGGCAGGAGGAGCAGGAGGAGCAGGAGGGGCAGGAGGAGCCCCCCCCTCCAACCGGGCAAGGTTTCGTCTGTGACACTTTTGCCAGCCAAGACGCCTGCGGACAATTGACCTACCAGTGAATGCAAATGCGGATGTTGTAATTTGATACCTCGACTGGAGGGTGCAGGTGTTCACACAAAAAACCGACAAGTCGAGACCTGTCTGGGGTGCAGCTGCGCCCGACCTCAGGAGGGCCAGGAGGGACTGGAGGAGCCCCCCCCCTCCCCGACGCCTGCACCAACACTTGGAAGAAAATCCTCCTACATTAGAAGGATTTCCTTCTGTCCCCTAACATGAAAAGCTTTTGTGGCCTTGAAAAAGGCCGATTATGATGGTGGGATCAGGTGGAGGCTAAGGTGTTGGAAAACGTTTATTTTTTACTGTTGAAAAACTTTGTTACTTCATCAGGGTGCAGTTCATCGGTCCGCCGATTCCACCACATTTCAACAAGCATCATGTACTTCTGCTCATGTTCAATGGCGTAGAAGTGCTCCTCTTCAATGGGGTAGAAATTCATCTTGTAGTCCATATCACGCTGCCAATATTCCCACTCCAAGCCGTCCAGCGGGCAATGGTTCCACATGCTGTTGATTCCCCGTCGTCTGGAGTACAGAGCGTCGTCAAGATCTTGAGTAGTTGAATACATTTTTGGTTCATGAACGTACTTGAACTTTTTGTCAATGCGCCATAGCCTCTTCTTATGGAAATGCTTCAAGGTGCATTCATCGTCGTCTTTTCGGTTGTAGAATTCATCACCTTCGAAGTAATCATCTTCATCGTCAAACTGTCTCTTCTTATTATTGCTATTCATTGTCGTTTCCGCTGCAACACATACATCCTCCAACTCAACGTCTGTGATGTCACAATCCCACTCGATGTTGTCCATGATCTCTTCGTAGCTGTTGACGCTTCGAAACTCAAGACTAAACTAAACTTTACTGCTAGGGGCGGGCTGTGCGTCGTGGGATGATGGGCGCAGGTGTACAGACAAAAAACCGTCGCGTCACCCTACTGTCTGGGAATGCGGATGCTGTAATTTGATACCTCTACGGGAGGGCGCGGGTGTTCACACAAAAAACCGACGAGTCGAGACCTGTCTGGGAATGCGGATGCTGTAATTTGATACCCCGACAGGAGGGCGACCGACCCTTGCAGGAACCCATAATTATAGACCACCCGCGTCGAATTCCGAGCAATAGTACACCAGCTGTCAAACACCCACGGTCTCATTCTTGTTCTAGTCTTCAACAATTCCTGACGTATGGGGGAGCGAAAATCTCCCCCTAGTAATTAAATCAACAGAACACCAGTTGTGAAACACCCACGGTCTCATTCTTGTTCGGGAGTTTGAAGTGTGTGGCTGTGTAATAGTGTTGCTGTGTGACGTTCTGTCAGAGCGATCGCCCGACGTTTTGACCTAACCTACAAAATGAACCACTTAACCGCCTATGTGTTTAATGATCGGCCTTTGTCTGTACTGTTTGACAGCAGCGATAATCCATGGTTCAAAGCTAAGGATGTAGCTACAATATTGGGATACGCCAACCCTAAAGAAGCAATCAGAGTACATGTTAGAGAAAAATATCGCAAAACAATTCCTGAAGTATGGGGGAGCGAAAATCTCCCCCTAACCTATAACGAGAAACATTCAATCTTTCTTAACGAGCCGGGATTATATTCGTTACTTATGAAATCTAAAATGCCCATCGCCGAGAAGTTTCAAGATTGGATCTTTGAAGAAGTTTTGCCATCCATTAGAAAAAATGGTCAGTACAGACTTATAAACGAGAACCAACGGCTGCTACAATCACTTACAAAGTCGCTAACAAATAACCGAAAGCTAGATCAAACAAATTCCGAGTTTAAAACTACAAATGATATATTGTGTATGGAAAACCAATCCATGAATCAAACGCTGATCGAACAGACATCTAAAGTGGCAGTGTTGCCTGAAGATGTAAATCTGAAGCATATATTTTGTGTGATGATTAGGGAAACCCTTCTAGAGCAGTACGGAGTTTGTGAATACAAGTGCATTCGAACACAGAAGAGGAATTTCAAACAAGCCTTGAAAAAAGCAAAGGAAGAAGGATTTACAATGTGCTACTGTAGAGAAAATGTCCCCAACGGCATAAACATAGTGAATAAGGCTAAAGAAGTGATGAAGAGTTACGGCATGCACATTGACTGCAGATACAACAACATCCTAACCTCGCACAATTTCATTAATGTAGTTGAACATATATTTGACAATGCATAGGTCTGCGCTTGTGGACTCGTTCCAGAACCTTCGACGCTAGTCAGGTAGCAACAGTCGATACGTGCTCCAAAGATGACCAGTGTGGATGACGCAAGAAAAGTAATCACCATATCAATGAACAAAATACGTTATAAACGTAACAACATCCGAGAAAGGCTCGCAATCAAGTTAGTGTTGGATAGAGCGAGAGATGTGTTTGAGAGAAAATATCATATGAAACAGCATACTTATGAAAAAAAAAAAATATATATTGAATATCATGTGAAAGAATATAACTATGAAGAAAACAAAACAGACTGTTAAATTTAACGAGGAGCTAAATACACAGTACACTTACGAGCCCTGTGAGGATGTACAACAATTAACGTGGACTCAAATCGCAATAGATGAAATGAGATTCCGCAGACCGTTGGAACTGATGTTGGGTGAAAAAATCAAACATCTAACCTATTGCAACAAGATGTGTCACAGCGAGTGCATACAGTTTACTTCAAGGGTGAGCAGACGCACCACCAGTCCGTAGTACGGTAGAAGTCACACGGTAAGGACGTCAACATGGACGCTTACGTTTCTGCGGACGACTATATCAAATCGTTTATTCAGGAGATTGAGGTTATGAACAATAATGCTAGTGATCAGACATTGGCATCACCTCAGACGTCATCTGTAAAACCGATCACTGCCTGCAAGAGACGAAGGAGGCCAACTCTCATCGAAGTGGAAACCAAGAAACCAGGATGGGTGCCAAAACCAACAGATGATTGTCCCATAGTGTCATGGATGGAGGATGGGAATACTTTTGCTGTTCAAAACCCGGAAACAAAGGACAAATTTTATTGAAAATGGAAATGTACGATGGTACAGATATGGTGTTTATGTGCAGTTTATTTTTGGACAAAGATGGTGAAATGCTCCAAAGTGTTAGACAAGTAGTTGATAAAGTGGAAAACATGTGGATCGATAAATCAACAGGAGTACCGAAAATTACAGGCTTAACTCAAACTGTTACACAACGCAGTGCAGTTTCGCAACCAACGTCGAAGAAGCGAGCTGTGAGGAAGAAACAACGAGTGTCGCCAGCAGTCAATTAAAGCATCAGCATTCCCAGACAGGAGGGCGACGCGTCGGTTTTTTGTGTGTGAACACCTGCGCCCGGCCAACTACTAGAGATGTCGAGTAGCAGCACTTTCAAGCTAGAGTTTCCGAGCGTTAACGGCACTGCAGCAACCGAGGACCTGAGAGCTACCCTCAACAACTGCAAGTCTGACTCTCCGCTCTACACCAGGATAGACGATCTCAGAGAGGAATGCGACTATCTCATCACTGCGATGGAGCGAGCCTCAACACCCTTTGGCGAGACGATCATCGTGATCCTGGAGGGGCAGGTCGGGGACGACTTCTTTCTGCGAGTCTACCTGCCTAGGCGCTTCAACGAGGTCCTGAGCAACACCGACATCGAGCGCTACAACAGCGGGTTTGGAGAACGCCTTCGCTTGGTGAAGCGCAGCCCGAGGGGTTCCAATAGCAGATTCACACCTTTGGAGTTTATGTAAAGCAAGACTTGAAGATTATGTAAATACCTTTGTAAATTAGTTTTCGTAGTCAATACTTATAGACACGTTCAGAACATAACCACTGTGTTATTTATTTCACTTAACCCCAAAAATGTCCTTTGGTAGTAAGTTTAAGAGCGTGAGTATGGTAACTGTGAGGTGTTTAGCTCATCAGCGTCATCATCAGAATCATCGATATTTGTACATAGATGTAACCCACCGCGTAATGCGATACAATTGATTGGAGCGCATCGTGTGTGAGCTGTCTTGTGATGGCGACATCGCACTGCGTTTGTAACAAAATAACGTGTACATTAACACGACGTTCACTTTTCTTGCTTAAGTCACGATGGGCATTATGGCGTACGGGACGATTGGTAATAACAGCGTTTAAAGTAAACTGTGCACATTCGTTGTGATACGTCTTGTCACAGAACGTTAGATTTCACATTCTCACATTCAACATCAATTACAATTGTAGACGTAATCTCACTTCATCTGTTGTGATTTAAGTCCACGTTAACCGTTGCACATCCTCACGAGGCTCGTAAGTGTAATGAGTATTTAGTATGACAATAAACTTCTCGAATGTTAGTACGTTAAATCGTAGCTTGTTCATTGACTCATCGATCCCTATTCTTGTTTCAGTCTCAATATGCATTATGGTGTACGTGCCAGATGGTACTAACAACGCTTGAAATAAACTGCACACATGTGTTGTGATACATCCAAACACAACAAGTTAGATGCATCATTCTAACATTCAGCATCAATTGAAATGTTATGCGTGATATCATTTCATCTAGTGTAATTTGAGGGAATAACTCGACTACGAACCTTTATCGTATGTTAGTTCGTTAACAACGTAACTTGTACATTGACGCATCGATCACTTTTCATGCTTAAGTCACAATGTGCATTATTATGTATGTGACGACTGGTAATAGCAATGCTTGAAGTAAACTGAGCACATGTGTTGCGATACGTCTTGTCACAGCAGGTTATATTGCTCATTTCCCCATTCAACATCAATTACAATTGTATGCGTAATCTCATTTCATCGGTTTTAATTCAAGTCCGCGTTAACTGTTGTATATCCTCACGCGGTTCGTAAGTGTAACGAGCATTTAGTTTTACATTAAACTTCTCGTATGTCAATCCCAAGTAATCGGTGTTTGAAGAAGTTTGCCTTTCCCTCAAGAATTGTCACTAGCATTATAACATACGTGTTTAATAACCAGATCGCACTTGTAATATTTTTGTATAACGATAAAAATTCCAAGTAATCGAGGTTTGAAGAAGTTCGCACATTGATAAAAAAAAAAAAATCCAAGTAAACGATGTTTGAAGACGTTTGAGTTTTCGCCATCACACAAGTTCCAATCTTGAGTAATGTCAACCCAAGAAAATGAAAGCTAACAGCATCACGTAGTTGTGTTAAGTTACGATAGGTATAGTTAGGTTTATTAAGACTGTTTCCAGTTAGAAAGGGGAAACATGGAGAGACTTATCTCATCGTTAGGTTACGATATCCAGTGTAAAGTTAGGTCCCTGCATAGAAATAGGAAACGTAGACAGTTGTATCTCATCCTTAGGTTATGTTATGCTCTGTTAAGTTAGGTTTGTGCTTATAGATAGGAAATATTGTCAGTAGTATCTCGTCGTTAGGTTAAGTCATGCTCTGTTAAGTTAGGTTTGTTGTTGAATATACAAAAAAAAAAAATCTGTACCTTAATGTCGGCGTGCGCATTATGATTATACCATTTTTAAATTGCGCACGCCGACATTAAGGTACAGATTTTTTTTTTTGTATATTCAACAACAAACCTAACTTAACAGAGTATGACTTAACCTAACGACGAGATACTACTGACAATATTTCCTATCTATAAGCACAAACCTAACTTAACAGAGCATAACATAACCTAAGGATGAGATACAACTGTCTACGTTTCCTATTTCTATGCAGGGACCTAACTTTACACTGGATATCGTAACCTAACGATGAGATAAGTCTCTCCATGTTTCCCCTTTCTAACTGGAAACAGTCTTAATAAACCTAACTATACCTATCGTAACTTAACACAACTACGTGATGCTGTTAGCTTTCATTTTCTTGGGTTGACATTACTCAAGATTGGAACTTGTGTGATGGCGAAAACTCAAACGTCTTCAAACATCGTTTACTTGGATTTTTTTTTTTTTATCAATGTGCGAACTTCTTCAAACCTCGATTACTTGGAATTTGTATCGGTATACAAAAATATTACAAGTGCGATCTGGTTATTAAACACGTATGTTATAATGCTAGTGACAATTCTTGAGGGAAAGGCAAACTTCTTCAAACACCGATTACTTGGGATTGACATACGAGAAGTTTAATGTAAAACTAAATGCTCGTTACACTTACGAACCGCGTGAGGATGTACAACAGTTAACGCGGACTTGAATTAAAACCGATGAAATGAGATTACGCATACAATTGTAATTGATGTTGAATGGGGAAATGAGCAATATAACCTGCTGTGACAAGACGTATCGCAACACATGTGCTCAGTTTACTTCAAGCATTGCTATTACCAGTCGTCACATACATAATAATGCACATTGTGACTTAAGCATGAAAAGTGATCGATGCGTCAATGTACAAGTTACGTTGTTAACGAACTAACATACGATAAAGGTTCGTAGTCGAGTTATTCCCTCAAATTACACTAGATGAAATGATATCACGCATAACATTTCAATTGATGCTGAATGTTAGAATGATGCATCTAACTTGTTGTGTTTGGATGTATCACAACACATGTGTGCAGTTTATTTCAAGCGTTGTTAGTACCATCTGGCACGTACACCATAATGCATATTGAGACTGAAACAAGAATAGGGATCGATGAGTCAATGAACAAGCTACGATTTAACGTACTAACATTCGAGAAGTTTATTGTCATACTAAATACTCATTACACTTACGAGCCTCGTGAGGATGTGCAACGGTTAACGTGGACTTAAATCACAACAGATGAAGTGAGATTACGTCTACAATTGTAATTGATGTTGAATGTGAGAATGTGAAATCTAACGTTCTGTGACAAGACGTATCACAACGAATGTGCACAGTTTACTTTAAACGCTGTTATTACCAATCGTCCCGTACGCCATAATGCCCATCGTGACTTAAGCAAGAAAAGTGAACGTCGTGTTAATGTACACGTTATTTTGTTACAAACGCAGTGCGATGTCGCCATCACAAGACAGCTCACACACGATGCGCTCCAATCAATTGTATCGCATTACGCGGTGGGTTACATCTATGTACAAATATCGATGATTCTGATGATGACGCTGATGAGCTAAACACCTCACAGTTACCATACTCACGCTCTTAAACTTACTACCAAAGGACATTTTTGGGGTTAAGTGAAATAAATAACACAGTGGTTATGTTCTGAACGTGTCTATAAGTATTGACTACGAAAACTAATTTACAAAGGTATTTACATAATCTTCAAGTCTTGCTTTACATAAACTCCAAAGGTGTGAATCTGCTATTGGAACCCCTCGGGCTGCGCTTCACCAAGCGAAGGCGTTCTCCAAACCCGCTGTTGTAGCGCTCGATGTCGGTGTTGCTCAGGACCTCGTTGAAGCGCCTAGGCAGGTAGACTCGCAGAAAGAAGTCGTCCCCGACCTGCCCCTCCAGGATCACGATGATCGTCTCGCCAAAGGGTGTTGAGGCTCGCTCCATCGCAGTGATGAGATAGTCGCATTCCTCTCTGAGATCGTCTATCCTGGTGTAGAGCGGAGAGTCAGACTTGCAGTTGTTGAGGGTAGCTCTCAGGTCCTCGGTTGCTGCAGTGCCGTTAACGCTCGGAAACTCTAGCTTGAAAGTGCTGCTGCTCGACATCTCTAGTAGTTGGCCGGGCGCAGGTGTTCACACACAAAAAACCGACGCGTCGCCCTCCTGTCTGGGAATGCTGATGCTTTAATTGACTGCTGGCGACACTCGTTGTTTCTTCCTCACAGCTCGCTTCTTCGACGTTGGTTGCGAAACTGCACTGCGTTGTGTAACAGTTTGAGTTAAGCCTGTAATTTTCGGTACTCCTGTTGATTTATCGATCCACATGTTTTCCACTTTATCAACTACTTGTCTAACACTTTGGAGCATTTCACCATCTTTGTCCAAAAATAAACTGCACATGAACACCATATCTGTACCATCGTACATTTCCATTTTCAATAAAATTTGTCCTTTGTTTCCGGGTTTTGAACAGCAAAAGTATTCCCATCCTCCATCCATGACACTATGGGACAATCATCTGTTGGTTTTGGCACCCATCCTGGTTTCTTGGTTTCCACTTCGATGAGAGTTGGCCTCCTTCGTCTCTTGCAGGCAGTGATCGGTTTTACAGATGACGTCTGAGGTGATGCCAATGTCTGATCACTAGCATTATTGTTCATAACCTCAATCTCCTGAATAAACGATTTGATATAGTCGTCCGCAGAAACGTAAGCGTCCATGTTGACGTCCTTACCGTGTGGCTTCTACCGTACTACGGACTGGTGGTGCGTCTGCTCACCCTTGAAGTAAACTGTATGCACTCGCTGTGACACATCTTGTTGCAATAGGTTAGATGTTTGATTTTTTCACCCAACATCAGTTCCAACGGTCTGCGGAATCTCATTTCATCTATTGCGATTTGAGTCCACGTTAATTGTTGTACATCCTCACAGGGCTCGTAAGTGTACTGTGTATTTAGCTCCTCGTTAAATTTAACAGTCTGTTTTGTTTTCTTCATAGTTATATTCTTTCACATGATATTCAATATTTTTTTTTTTTTTCATAAGTATGCTGTTTCATATGATATTTTCTCTCAAACACATCTCTCGCTCTATCCAACACTAACTTGATTGCGAGCCTTTCTCGGATGTTGTTACGTTTATAACGTATTTTGTTCATTGATATGGTGATTACTTTTCTTGCGTCATCCACACTGGTCATCTTTGGAGCACGTATCGACTGTTGCTACCTGACTAGCGTCGAAGGTTCTGGAACGAGTCCACAAGCGCAGACCTATGCATTGTCAAATATATGTTCAACTACATTAATGAAATTGTGCGAGGTTAGGATGTTGTTGTATCTGCAGTCAATGTGCATGCCGTAACTCTTCATCACTTCTTTAGCCTTATTCACTATGTTTATGCCGTTGGGGACATTTTCTCTACAGTAGCACATTGTAAATCCTTCTTCCTTTGCTTTTTTCAAGGCTTGTTTGAAATTCCTCTTCTGTGTTCGAATGCACTTGTATTCACAAACTCCGTACTGCTCTAGAAGGGTTTCCCTAATCATCACACACAATATATGCTTCAGATTTACATCTTCAGGCAACACTGCCACTTTAGATGTCTGTTCGATCAGCGTTTGATTCATGGATTGGTTTTCCATACACAATATATCATTTGTAGTTTTAAACTCGGAATTTGTTTGATCTAGCTTTCGGTTATTTGTTAGCGACTTTGTAAGTGATTGTAGCAGCCGTTGGTTCTCGTTTATAAGTCTGTACTGACCATTTTTTCTAATGGATGGCAAAACTTCTTCAAAGATCCAATCTTGAAACTTCTCGGCGATGGGCATTTTAGATTTCATAAGTAACGAATATAATCCCGGCTCGTTAAGAAAGATTGAATGTTTCTCGTTATAGGTTAGGGGGAGATTTTCGCTCCCCCATACTTCAGGAATTGTTTTGCGATATTTTTCTCTAACATGTACTCTGATTGCTTCTTTAGGGTTGGCGTATCCCAATATTGTAGCTACATCCTTAGCTTTGAACCATGGATTATCGCTGCTGTCAAACAGTACAGACAAAGGCCGATCATTAAACACATAGGCGGTTAAGTGGTTCATTTTGTAGGTTAGGTCAAAACGTCGGGCGATCGCTCTGACAGAACGTCACACAGCAACACTATTACACAGCCACACACTTCAAACTCCCGAACAAGAATGAGACCGTGGGTGTTTCACAACTGGTGTTCTGTTGATTTAATTACTAGGGGGAGATTTTCGCTCCCCCATACGTCAGGAATTGTTGAAGACTAGAACAAGAATGAGACCGTGGGTGTTTGACAGCTGGTGTACTATTGCTCGGAATTCGACGCGGGTGGTCTATAATTATGGGTTCCTGCAAGGGTCGGTCGCCCTCCTGTCGGGGTATCAAATTACAGCATCCGCATTCCCAGACAGGTCTCGACTCGTCGGTTTTTTGTGTGAACACCCGCGCCCTCCCGTAGAGGTATCAAATTACAGCATCCGCATTCCCAGACAGTAGGGTGACGCGACGGTTTTTTGTCTGTACACCTGCGCCCATCATCCCACGACGCACAGCCCGCCCCTAGCAGTAAAGTTTAGTTTAGTCTTGAGTTTCGAAGCGTCAACAGCTACGAAGAGATCATGGCCAACATCGAGTGGGATTGTGACATCACAGACGTTGAGTTGGAGGATGTATGTGTTGCAGCAGAAACGACAATGAATAGCAATAATAAGAAGAGACCGTTTGACGATGAAGATGATTACTTCGAAGGTGATGAATTCTACAACCGAAAAGACGACGATGAATGCACCTTGAAGCATTTCCATAAGAAGAGGCTATGGCGCATTGACAAAAAGTTCAAGTACGTTCATGAACCAAAAATGTATTCAACTACTCAAGATCTTGACGACGCTCTGTACTCCAGACGACGGGGAATCAACAGCATGTGGAACCATTGCCCGCTGGACGGCTTGGAGTGGGAATATTGGCAGCGTGATATGGACTACAAGATGAATTTCTACCCCATTGAAGAGGAGCACTTCTACGCCATTGAACATGAGCAGAAGTACATGATGCTTGTTGAAATGTGGTGGAATCGGCGGACCGATGAACTGCACCCTGATGAAGTAACAAAGTTTTTCAACAGTAAAAAATAAACGTTTTCCAACACCTTAGCCTCCACCTGATCCCACCATCATAATCGGCCTTTTTCAAGGCCACAAAAGCTTTTCATGTTAGGGGACAGAAGGAAATCCTTCTAATGTAGGAGGATTTTCTTCCAAGTGTTGGTGCAGGCGTCGGGGAGGGGGGGGGCTCCTCCAGTCCCTCCTGGCCCTCCTGAGGTCGGGCGCAGCTGCACCCCAGACAGGTCTCGACTTGTCGGTTTTTTGTGTGAACACCTGCACCCTCCAGTCGAGGTATCAAATTACAACATCCGCATTTGCATTCACTGGTAGTTCAATTGTCCGCAGGCGTCTTGGCTGGCAAAAGTGTCACAGACGAAACCTTGCCCGGTTGGAGGGGGGGGGCTCCTCCTGCCCCTCCTGCTCCTCCTGCCCCTCCTGCCCCTCCTGCCCCTCCTGCTCCTCCTGCTCCTCCTGCCCCTCCTGCTCCTCCTGCTCCTCCTGCCCCTCCTGCTCCTCCTGCTCCTCATGCCCCTCCTGCTCCTCCTGCTCCTCCTGCCCCTCCTGCTCCTCCTGCTCCTCCTGCCCCTCCTGCTCCTCCTGCTCCTCCTGTCCCTCCTGCTCCTCCTGCTCCTCCTGCTCCTCCTGCCCCTCCTGCCCCTCCTGCTCCTCTGCTCCTCCTGGCCCTCCTGAGGTCGGGCGCAGCTGCGCCCCAGCCAGGTCTCGACTTGTCGGTTTTTTGTGTGAACACCTGCACCCTCCAGTCGAGGTATCAAATTACAACATCCGCATTTGCATTCACTGGTAGTTCAATTGTCCGCAGGCGCTGATGGGCTAGCTCTGTTGATTTAATTACTAGGGGGAGATTTTCGCTCCCCCTAACACATAATGGGTTAGGGGGAGATTTTCGCTCCCCCATACGTCAGGAATTGTTGAAGACTAGAACAAGAATGAGACCGTGACAACTGGTGTTCTGTTGATTTAATTACTAGGGGGAGATTTTCGCTCCCCCTAACACATAATGGGTTAGGGGGAGATTTTCGCTCCCCCATACGTCAGGAATTGTTGAAGCCAAAAACAAGAATGATACCGTGGGTGTTTGACAACTGATGATTTATTGCTCGGAATTCGATACGGGCGGACTATAATTATGGGTTCCTAGAAGGGTCAGCCGTCTTCCCGTCGAGGTATCAAATTACAGCATCCGCATTCCCAGACAGGTCTCGACTTGTCGGTTTTTTGTGTGAACACCTGCACCCTCCAGTCGAGGTATCAAATTACAACATCCGCATTCCCAGACAGTAGACTGGACGCGACGCTTATTTGTGTGAACGTCTGCCTCGGTGCAGAGTACTTGAAGGGGGGTGTATCGATACACCCCCCTTTGCAGTATATGTTCAAAGCATTGCAATTATATTCTCCTCAAAATTTTGCATTCACTGGTAGTTCAATTGACCGCAAGCGCTGATGGGCTAGCTCTGTTGGTTGTAGCGTTACCCTGATCAACTCTTGTATTAATTATCCAAAGTATGTCATGTGGGTACTGAGAATACTCGGCTTGACGAGGAGATTCCAAAAATGCAAAAAAAAGGTCGAAAGTGTGGTGCGGGCCCCTTTTTTGTAAACATCATCCAAAGTGTACGATGTGGGTACTCAAATGACTCGGCTCGACTAGACGAACAAGAATCTGCAATCAGAAATCTGATCCGAGGTTAGGTTAGGTTAGGTTAGGTTAGGTTAGGTTAGGTTAGGTTGGGTTAGGTTAGGTTAGGTTAGGTTAGGTTAGGTTAGGTTAGGTTAGGTTAGGTTAGGTTAGGATTCGCAACAAAAAAAAATTCGCAAAAAAAAAAATTCGCAAAAAAAAATTCGCAAAAAAAAAAATTCGCAAAAACAAAATTCGCAAAAAAAAATTCGCAAAAAAAAAATTCGCAAAAAAAAAATTCGCAAAAAAAAAATTCGCAAAAAAAAAAATTCGCAAAAAAAAAAAATTCGCAAAAAAAATTCGCAAAAAAAAAAAAATCGCAAAAAAAGTTTGCAAAAAAGTTCGCAAAAAAGTTCGCAAAAAAAAAATTCGCAAAGTGTCACAGACGAGACCTCGGGGGGGGGGCTCGGGGGGGGGGCTCATCCTGCTCCTCCTGGGGTCGGAGTGTCCAATATACCCTACTCATACCTAAAACTTATCAAATTAGCAAAAATGTCACCGGACACAGTCCCAAAAAAAATACGAAACCAAAGTCGAAAATACGAAGAACGAAACGGATTATTATATTTCAAGCAATTTAATGGCAGGACGAATAACTACTTACTCGCAATACCGCGGGATAAGGTACAGGATATCGTACAATCATTTCACGACAATGTATATTCCGGAGGACATTTTTCGGCATTCAAGACCACACAAAAAATTAAAGAACGTTATTATTGGCCAGATATGACAAAAGATATCCAACATTATACTAATACATGTGAACAATGCCAATTAAAACGAACTCCCACTTACAAGCAGTACGATAAATTAACTCCACAAGTACCACCCACGACGCCATTTGAAAGACTAATTATTGATTACATGGGGCCGATCACACAGAGCAGAGGATATAAATACATTTTAATGATTACTTGCCCGACAACAAGAATGATTTTCGCAAAATGCACGAGATCAGCTGATACAAAAACCACAGCGAATGTTTTACTGGATTTATTCTGTCAATATGGATGTCCCAAGGTCATCACGCACGACCAAGGCACCCACTTCATGGGTAACGTACTTAAAGAACTCTTACTAAGTTTAGGAATTCATCAACACCCGAGTCCACCTTATATGTACAGGATACAAGGCCTAACGGAAAGAATGAATCTTATTTTCAAAAAAACGATAAGTCACTATATTGAAGGCGAACCAAACAAATGGTCAGATTACGTAAAATATGTCACCTTCACTTATAATACAAGCGTTAACCGATCCACGGGGTATACACCATTCTTTTTAATGTATGGCAGACAGGCAAACATGCCATCGGATTATTTACATATACAAAAAGACCAGGACCCTGACATAATCAGAGAAATCAAAAATATTCAAAGGGTACGACGGGAAATCCCAACGATACTTAAAAAGGCACAAGATTCCCAGAAAAAACATTTCGATTCAACAAAACGAGATCTAAATCCACAAATCGGTGACGAAGTTTTAATACAAAATCCGAAGGATTTCAAAGGAGCTTATAACAATTTCAATAACGTTTACAGAGGGCCATACTTCATTACGGACAAAATAAATGACACTACTTATTTGGTGTTACTCGAAAAGAGAGGGAGACTGATTAACGAACCAGTACATATAGCTAGAATGAAACCATTCAGCCGCAGATAAATATTTAAAAACCTAAAGACTAATACCTTAACGTGTACAGGAATACCTTCAGACAACACTCAAACGACTTAAAAATAAAGCCACTCAGACACCAGCTTAAGCCTAAAGCGTAAAAATTACGCCGGAATAGAATTCCTTCACTTATAATTAACATAACTTAGAAAAACCCACCGGGGGGGAATTAACCCCTAGCAACAAAAAATTTGAAGCAACTTATATTAAGACCCGATGGGAAGGAGGTCTAGCCACCTTTTTAGCCCTAGACTTAACTATAGTAACTACTAGTCAACTCATAAACACACACACAGTCAAACAAATAGGCCTATGTCTGAAAATATACCTTATACACAAGATAAGGATTAATCTATTTAAGAAGGATCGATCAAAACAACACCATATAATATTCAAGAATTACAAAATGCCGATCCCTAATCAAGATAGATTACAGTTACATATAATTTAATGGATGGCAATACATCGAGGGAAATGAGTAACTAATGCCACCCCCGAAAAATAAAAACCCATCCTTAAAGAAAATATATCACCTCAAGAGTTACATCAACGCATCTTCAAACACGAAATCTTGGTCAAAAATCAAACAACATACAACATTTTTTAAGAGTTATCATCATACTAACGCCGCCAAGAATTATATCGGAGCATCTACAACCAATAAATAATTAAAATGAATTAACACGAATTACCTCCCAAGTATATAAAAATTAATATAATTTATAAACAACTATTGAGTCTCACAGGAATATAAAATACTAGTTAAAATGTATTTTTGTGACAGCCAATAGTAAATTCTAATCCCGACGAATAAGGTGGACTATCAACAATTACCATTAAAAGGAAATTGGAATTCGCAAGTAAATTAAAATATTCAAATTCATAGAAAAAAAAAATAGTATTTAGTCTCTGCTAATTTAATAAACAAAATCCAAAGGGAGTTTAGCGAGCAAAAACGAAAATATATATATATATATCTGCAAAGGGAAAATCTCCGCTAGAACCCAGCCGCCAAGTAAAGGAGTTGGAACATTTAACATTACCCACAACTTGGAATGCTTAAACATACCCATGGGAACACACCAAGATATTTCAAGAGGGCGATCTAGTGATAGGACACATTCGACACTTGAATTACACTCAATCTACAAATAATTGAAATAAAAATACCTCGAATAAGATTATCCAAGAAAAAGGGACAACATAACACTTTTAGAATCACAAAACGATATATCACTGACAACGCAAAACGCCACTTAATAGTACGAGTTACCATAAAATAAAAAACAGCGGTAGACACGAACGGAACCATATCTCGCAACATAATGGACACGACACAACCGTATTAATCCGACAGGGACACAGACGCCCACGGATCCAAAATGGCCAACTTTCCAAGACAACAAGACACAGCATTCTTGGAGATAAGACGACGCCAGGCGATCCAGGCATGTAGCACTGCTCACTACACACTGTCTAACCACTAGGAACACTCATCACTTTCAGATGACAAAATAACGTAGCCAAACCAATTACTGGCAATTAGGGATATATAACGGCCTGATCACCCGTGTTATGTCTGTAACAGCACAGCAATTGACAAGCTAAACTAATAATCGATTATCGATTAAAACTTAGGAAAAATAAAAACTTAATACAACCGGAAATATAACACTACAAACTGGACAGGGACTGAATAAACAAAATAAGACACAGATAAAACTTAGAATGACAATGAAAAATCCCTACACACAAATAAAATAATAATATTAACATAATTTTGCGGCACAGATATTGGACGAACCTCACAAGATGAAGGCGTCAACGTCGACAGCACTCCTAATCACCACGACAATTATACTATACACACTCTCAGGTACATGGGCAGAAAATAAGACTAGGTACCAAATATTCTCAGGCCATCACTTTCAACAACGGACAGATTACATCCCATACGAAACAATAATCCCTTTGATATTCTCAACTCAATTTTTCCTTGAGCCCCAATCATACGACTGGACGGAATCGAACTGGACGAACTGCCGACAACACAAAGATGACTATTGTTTATTTCAAAGAAACCTGATGACATTGCGTGACCTCATAAATGAACAAATTAAATCCCAATACAGCGACGCTACATTGACCAATCAAACTATCCTAAACTCAAGAAACAGAAGAGGATTATTATTCCTCCAGAATTTCTTCGAATGGTGCTGCAATGTCGCCACGAAGGGACAAATAAACAACATCTACGAAAACCAAAAGGGAATTGAAGAACATACGAACCAAATTATCGATTCCGTAGGGACCCAGTACCAAGATTTGGTAAAAACCACGAGTAACTTAAATAACTTTAGTAAAAACGTGGAACATTTAGCAACTAAGGTACATCAGGGATTCAATGCCGTAAAACAAAATCTACTGGGAATGAAATCAATAAATAATGCAGAGATTTTACATCAGATATATGCTACTATACAAGAAACATGGAACTATATTTTATACAATTACTATCAAGATACTAAAAGGGAAATACTAGAAAAATGTCACATAAACCTACTATCTGAAAAAATGGTACCTCCACAGAACTTAACTACAACGTTGCATGATTTAGCAAATAAAGCGAAAACTAAAGGCCTCACTCTAGCAATACCATTAACAGACGTATACCTATATTACAGATTAAAGATAAACCATTGCAAAATAATTGAGAACACACTAGTGGCAAAGCTGAATGTACCCTTAATAAAATCGGACGCACAGGGCGAAGTTTACAAAACAATAAACACTCCCCTGATTTGGGAACACAAAATATGTTCCCTGCACATGGAAGAAAACATCATTTTCAAAACAAAAACATATACAAAAGTAATAACCATGACAGATAGCCATTGTAACGAAAAATCGTACCCATTATGCAAAATCCCAAGAACCACAATTATCGCAAACAAAATGCAGCTATGCCTACATTTAATTCTCAATTCCGCATCAATCGATAAACTACAAGAAAACTGTCATTTTATATGTGAAAATCAACCTCAATACCCCATAATCACCGAATTATTCCCAAATCAATACTTAATCACCAACGTCCAGTAAGACCTAGATCTAATATGCGACAACTCAACTAACACCAGGAAATTACCAAAAATGAGCACAGGAACTCTACAGGTAACAATACCATGCGAATGTGAATTACTAATGGACAATTTATTACTATTAACAAAGATACGACCTTGTGACAGAACAGACAATGACCCACCACATTACGTAAACCTGATACCAGCAGCTTGGACAAAATTAAAAACCCTAAAATTGTTCACACTCGAATCAGGAATTCATCACGAGTTTGACAACCTAACGGAAATATTAGACACGGATTGGAACATCACGAACCCAACATTTGTTTTAACAAAAATGGAGAAAATACAGCACATATCATTGAAAAATAATGACTTCGACCTATTCAACAACACAAGACTACTATTTTACATGCTCCTAACATGGAATATTTTACTGACTATACTATGCCTCATCCTAATATATTGTCTAAACATACAAGCCATAAAACTCAGAATGTTGCTACCCACGAGAGACTACAACCAACGTCAACAATAAACAACCTCACAACACATATTACAATTTGATTAACTTGGGGACCAAGTTAAAATGGCGGCGGCGGAATATAAACAAGGGGAATTTAAATATATATAAATAATTAAAGAAATTATAGAATAAAATTTAAAACACAATAACTCCTTTACTTTAAAATAATAATTATGAAAGCAGAGACAGATCGAATCAAATCATTACGCTCCCACGGGAAGTCACGACTCCTCGGCGAACAACAGGACGTATAGAATTACGATCCCCGATAATGATCAAGCTGAAAATCAAAACCCTTGAGAACAACGTTAAGAAAATCAAACAATCCCATGATCCAAGCATGCTAAGAGAATAAAATAACTTACGGTCAGCGACACGCCCATTTCCTCGAATTAGTAGGCCGATCAGGAGGAGGATGACCAATAATATGGAGGTATCGGATGCATCGATCACCGATTGGTTAGGAGGCGGAACGATGACGGATTGGAGGGGAAGATGGCGATAGAGAGAGAAAAAGAAAAGGGAGTCTTCGGAGAGTTTTGGAAGAGTAAGGTAGACACTGGGAAGCTTCTTCTGGGCTGTTCCGGACCGAGTAGGAACAGAAAGTCTTCAGGAAAGTGAAATGCACCTGAGGGCACCCGGGAGTTCGATAACTTCTACCAGTACCTTACGACACTCTATCACTTCACTCGACGAGATTCCATCGCACCCGAGTCCATCTTCTGGGTCCATCTTCTGAGAACATCAGTGAGGACACCGACCGACGTCCACCCCAGGGGGAGCGGAACTCCGAGGTACCGGACCTACGACGCGGCCCGGAGGGACGAGGACAGGAGGAGGACAGGACGACCACCACACGGGACGTGAGGTGTCACAGAGATCTCCAAAAATATCTGGGTATGTTCCCACTTCATTAAAAAGGTGCACAGATAGGATATATTAAATAAATTATTAAAAGACGAACTTAAATAAAAGAAGCCAAGAAATAATAGCTAGCAGGAGTTAAAAATAAACTATAATAATAATAAAAATTGTAAATGCAGGAGAATTATAAGATATCTCGAAGAGATAAAATATCTAACTAATATAAACTAAAAGGGGTGATATCAGAATGCAAGTTGAGAACCCGCCATGCTATGTGGAGTTGAATGTATAAAGTATTAGGTTAATAATGTGTCGGATATACATAAAGGGGTTGTTAGATAATTCTGTTTAATGTATATTGATTCTTTATTCAGTATACCAAATGAATGTTGAATGTACAAAGTATTAGATCATTAATATGTCAAATATATAAAGGGTTTATCACAGGATTTTAATTTTATGTCGGATATATAGAAGAGTTTTAGATAACTCCATTTAGTGTATGCTGATCCCTCATTCAGTATATCAAGTGAAAGTTGAATGTATAAAACATTAGATATTTAATATGTCAGATATATAAAGGGTTTATTAGAAGATTTTATTTAGTGTGTTTTGCTCCTTTGTTCAGAATATCACAGGAATTATTTGTGAATATTGATAATAACTAAACAAGGGAGAGATAGGAAGCTTTATTTTATGGGGTTATTTTATGTATGTGTTTTGTGAATATTCTAGGGAACCTTTATATCATGTCTTAATTATGTTATAAATGCATAAGTCATTATGGTTCAGGCCTTTGTCTTGAGGGACCATTATTATACTGTAAGAGTAGAGGTTAGGAGAATTAAAGTGCAAAGTGAATATTTTAAATGTATTAAATGCACATGGTGTGAGAAAGTGGGACAAACTATATGTGTTTATCAGGGAAGAAGGACTCTCTATATACATAAATTGTCCACCCACTTGAGTGCACCTTTTACAGTATTCTGTCTTATCATTTATTATAATTGGATTATTTTTATCATGTATATTAAAGTGTTTTCATTTCCTTGATCTGTGTTCATTCCAATCCACGGTCTTACGAGTTACCTCTAACTAGCTAAGCGAGTATAATTTCAAATTTATCCAATTCAATCAATTTAGCCCCTGAAAAGGTTTACAATTAGACTCCCGGTTATATGATAATTAATGTTCCTTTTGACAAAAGAAATAATATTCCGAAGTGAGCATCATCAATTTAGAAACACCCTGAATATGTAAATTGAACACGCTGATTACTTGTTCATTACTTGTTCATCTATACTCCTCCAACATCTTAATATATCAAAATGAATCCCTATTTCCCTTTGCCATTCCATAACTTGAGAATAATTGCACCAAATTGAATAATTATTTTATTGTTGTGTTCGTTAATGCCAGGAGAAGGTTCTTATAAAATAAAATTTTTTAATCCGACATAAGGACTCCGTCCCACTGGCCTTAAAAGTTCCCATTGATTTGATCAAAGTTCAGTTAGCAACACCAACGAGCTGTTAACAAGGATTATATCTAAACATACAATAAACGTATGTTCATTATGAAAATAAAAACTACTAGATTGGCAACACTCATTATGGAAGTAAAAAACTACTTGAATGGTAACTCAATTTTCTTTTTAATGGCGAGTGAGCGAAACAAACGAGCTCGTCTTGAAAATGAACGAATATTTGACGTAAAACAAACTCAATGACATTAGGGACAGAACAACGTCTGTGGGGCCAGCTAGTTGTCTATAATAAAGAAAGCGTATTGGAATTGAAAAATATGTTAGAAAATATTGTCTTATATACGATATTTTAGTGCATTGTAAAACATACGACACCAGGATTATTTAGTTGTAAAACTGATCCTGATAACTACAAATATTTATCATACATACCTCTTTCTCTTTTTATAGTTTTAGCGAATTTCCCCTATAGGGAAGAAGCTATTACCGTAGGTCTCATAGTAAGATTTAAGCCCGAGACCATGACAAATTTTTTTTTTAGGTCCCCAGATGACTAAAACACTATTCGTTCAAATTTATATATATATATATATATATATATATATATATATATATATATATGTCCGTGAATGCGATAACTTGAGTAAAAAATGTCAGATTTTGATGAAATTTGGCTCAAATGTGTAAAGTAACATTTATAAATTTAAGTTCGAAAACCAGAAAAATCGGGCCATGGGAAGGGGGGTTTATGGGGGTTTTAAATTTATCAAAAATCAGTTTTTTGCATTTGTTACCCTAAAATTTTTAAAACACTTAATTTTGGTTTAGATCATGCTATAGAGCATAAAAAAACAAATAATATGGTATTTTGAATTATTAATCTAGGTTAAGTGGTTGCGGAGAAAATCCAAAAAAACCTGCTCATAAAATCTCCTATGTTAATCTTATGGGAAAATGTTTTTTGCTTTTCCTAACTTAATTTTAATGTAAACTTCACATTTGCTTTTACCAATCAACTCAGCTCCACAAAACAATCATTTTGGTGTTTAAATTGTGATTCTACGTCCAACCGTTGCAGGGATATTCAAAGTGCTAAACACAGTACGACGTCCAATGTTATTTATTGTTTTATTTGTTTTATTTATTCTCCTTATGGAGAATAAATAAAATTTGATATCTCCATTATTAATGAATGTATATTGATGAAACTTGGCACATGGGTTCACGTAGTACTGGTATATTGATATTTGCACAAAAAAATGTTTTTTTATTGATCATCCCCGTAGCAGCGAACCTGCGTACTCAGCCCCCATGTTATTCTTAAGGAGAATAAGTAAAATGTAATGACTCCCTTAATTATCAACATAAATTAATAAAACTTGGTATGTGGCTTCACCATGTTAAGCTATATTGATATTTGCATAAAAAACCATTTTTTTTAGTTTCTTGTTGCAGCAAACCTGCTTACTCATCTCCCATGTTATTCTTATGGAGAATAATTAAAATGTTATTAGTGCTTACTTATGATTGAATATTGATTAAACTTGGTATGTGGCTTCACCTAGTTAAATTATATTTATATTTGCATAAAAACCAATTGTTTGTGTTCCTTGTTTCAGCAAACCTATGTACTCATCACCAATGCTATTCTTATGGAGAATAATTAAAATTGTATATATCGCTTATATATGAATATATTTTTATGAAACTTGGTATGCGGCTTTATATGGTATTAAGACATATATTATGCATTGGAAATTCGCTGAGTACGCAGGTTTGCTGTGACGGGGGTATTTTTTATCTTTACATTCGTGGAAATAAATCGTCCGTATTTTTCATTGTTTTTATGAGAGTCAAGGATGTGTGTTTGTAAATGTATAATAAGAAAATTTCTAAAACAAGTATAATAATTTTACCATGATACTTTAGTTTGCTAGAAATAATGACAAATTATTAAATTATTATACTTATTTTTGTGACTTCTAAACGGCTGACGGGCCATTAATTACGACTTGTATACAACATATTTTACAATGACGCTGAAGTTATATATCTTTCATATAGTGAAACCATAACTGGTTTGTTTAAAAAACTTGATTACACTACGTAAATATGTTTTAAGATAATTGTTTTAAGAAGGAAATACTAATATTCAATTAGTTACTTCATTATGATTTGAATTCATTTATTTACAATCGTTAATATTAAATATTGTATATTTGAATGAATACAAAAAACCTATTCCCCAAGCCAAACGTATACACCCACAATCACGAGATTCGGCACGTATGCTCTCTATAACTTGGAAACCGCTAACAAAGGATTATTATAAATTCCTCTAGGGCTCTACTCCACGGGGAGTCAAAGTTTCAATCCAGTGTTAATCTTGTCGACATTTACTTTAGTTTGAGCTGATGAAATATTCAAACAGTTAATCATATTCGTAGTCGTTCCAAGGGTTAACCACAGGATGCAGCTTATGTGCTGCATTCTGTGGTTCACCCGTGGAACTACCAAACTACCAAACACCATAGGTTCTATTTCCGGGCAAAACCGGAGCTAGTTTAATATAAATATCGTAATTAAAAGACTTAAATTGACTCATAGTTCCATCGTACAATTTATTTAAATTGTTTATGTCATATTACAGTTTCAGCCCACAGTTTAATGTCACTCTTTATCATTAAATTATTAATCATTAAATCATTGTCTAAGACGCCGACGCATCTAGGGCGTATTTTATGGCGAATATAAATAAATGATGAGTTTAGAATGGGTGAGATGCCTTGTGTAGCCTTGTTACTGACTAAAACCGACTGATTCTTTAGCTAGGATCATTAATTAATAGCCCAATGACCAATGGCTGTTAAATAAAATATCCATGCCTATTAACCAATGGTAGGTTTAATCAAATATCCCTTGACGCCATGGAATTAAATATGCATTAGAACACCTCGGCATATGTTTTACTGAACACTCATACTAGGTGCTGATAAATATACAAGTATGTTTTACAATGAATTTATTTCTTTCAGTAACACTTCCAACCTATCCTCTCATTGGGTCTCATGATCTGTGTGACCAATTTTAATCGTATGCCTTGAATCATCTTATAAATATATGAAAACCACGTTGGCTTGAGTATAGGTTTAAACAACGTTCTAATGTTTAAATATATTTCAATGCTTAAGTATGTCCCGTAGTTATAAAAAAGTCCGCCAGCATTCGATATCAATTGCCTATTATTATTTGTATTTGTTTATGCCAAAACCATATTATTGGCGGTAAATTTATTTATATCATTCCTTAAAACAATCATAATATAAAACTTTATCAACGGTTCAAGAGGTCACAGGTTTAATTCCAGAGATGTTCACATCAGTTCAGGTTTTGATTGATTTCCTTTGAAGCTTTTAAGTAACTCTATAAAAAAATACTTTTTGTACTGTACTTAAAAATTTGACTTTTCTAAATACCACCTTTCAGTGTTGCTGACGGTAAAATACAAACTAAATTGATGGCTATTGTTGACGTATTATATTATTGTATTTTTATTTTAATTTTAGTAGTCTGTTGAGGGAAACTGGTAAGCATTTTAAAAATAATTCTTCTTGCATTAAATTTTATTCTAGCATCATATTCTTAAATTGTTACTTAGATCCTTGATATCTTTGAACATAATTCTATGCGATATTATCAAGGCAAATTGGAGCATGTATTTCCTGATGATGTAGATAGCTGGAAAATATTAAAAGATTGTATAAAATTATTATTTTACTAAATAAGAGAGATTAGCTTCTTTTGACATTGCAACATTGAAAATACCATTGTATTCCTAATTATTATCTACTAAAATCATAACAGTTTAATACAATGTAAATAGACTATGACCATTAGACATTGCCTCTTACATCAGCTTTAGGGGTGACGGGTGTCATCGTGTTTTACGAAGTTTTCATTTGATGGTGTTATAACCTAAACTACGATCATATAGATGCATTTTAAAAATAAAATGTCAATTTTCGTGTAATTTAAGATAATGAATGAATCTCCTGGAGCTATTTGTACCTTAATGTCAAAGTTTGCTGTAAATAGTGACTGCGGGAGACAAGTTGCTGAACATTCTCTCCTCAGCTGAAATTGTTTCATTTGAGATTTACAGTAATCGCTGAAGCTTCCTATTCTTAAGCTACATTAGCCCAGAGGTTTTTCTTTTTTATGGTTAAGTAAAATGCTTTGAATCATTATAAGTTAAAGCATCCGGACTTTCGGTTATCATAAGTAGTTGTGCAATTTTATTTTGTATATATTTTGTTTTTATCAAGGTTACGTAGAGACCTATTTAAAAATGCAGTGTGCGTATTAATATACAATTATTCTTAATAATGTAGGCTTTGTGTAAGGGGAGGAATCCACCTACAAAATTAAAATCTTGAGTAATGAGGGACACATTTTTTCTTGTTTGCCCTGAGGGCAATAAAACATTTTAAGCAGCTTTTGGTCTCATAAACGGTGAGTCACTTCATCTTGGGTCAAACAACAAAAATTAATTCTATGTTATGAGACACATGTATGTGGAGTTCTGGACATTATAGGTGTTTGAGACATATATGATGCAGTGGTTAAAAATGTTATATTAGGTTAAGTTATAAGGTTAGGTTAGGTTAGGTTAGGTTGTTACAATAGGTTGGTTATAGTATGTACACCATCCAAAAAATAAGGTGTTTTCATGAAAAAAGATCCTTAATTTTCAACTATGAAAAATTTATGTTAAATTGTTTTTCTTACGAAAAAAAGGATACTGGCGCTTATTCATGAACATAAATTCATTCTACAGGTGGGGTCAGCAACCATTGATACTCCCTTAATCCATTGATATTTTCCAGTTGTTATTGTGTATTTTATGTTAGCTACGTTTCTGACCATTACGTCAGTATCCCATTATCTTATGTCAGTGCTAAAGAGCATACCCACTCCGTTGAGAGTAGTTAGCTAATAGTTTTATTATTCTCTTTAACATTTCGACTGGTTTTGGAGTATACACATAAGTTCTTGCCATACTCGCAAATTATACACAGTGAACCCAGTAATACGCAAAAGGGTTGCCAAAATAGGCCTACTAAACACAAAATCAGCCTTATTCATATTATCTGAAATTATGTGCGGTTTATAATATTTCTAGTAAAATTAAATAATTTTTTTTTACATAAACTAACCATTTTGAATTTACAATCCTCCATCATAAATTCCATTCATTGTATTTACCATTCATAAATGTTTTTAGTATAAACTGTTTTTCTTCTAGCAAATTTTATTGAGATCAAAAACAAAATAGTAAAAACTGTTAATATTATTTAACTGTTAAATAACATAAACGTATAAATATGTGTTTTCCAAACAGAAAAATATTTATCTGTTAGTAATTTGTAGAACAATTATCAAAGAAAAGATGATCAAATCGTTATTAATATAAAAAAAACTACCTGCAAGCCAACACTGCGTTACGGTGTTTTAAAATATGTAGATCACATACGTTACAAAGCAGGACCAATTTGGCCAAAGTAATTACATTTCTTTCCCTGCTGGTTGAAATTACCGCGGTGCTTTTAGAGAACCTTGCTTCCACTAGCTGTTTCAGTCTAAAACATGTACGTGAAAACTTGCTTTTGTTTTACTGTTTCAAATATGCAGAGTATACCGTTATTTCAAATGTATAGTGTTTCTCAATTATTTTATACATTAACAAATACAAATATTATTTATAGATTATTTGTTTAATTGAGAGTCCCATAAAGTTAATTTGATTAAGTGTATTGTTTGCTACCGCAATACCACACTGATCAGCTCTTGTTATTTGGTACGCACTGAGTTACAAGGATTATAATTTATATATGTAAGGGAGAAGTTATAACCCAACATACTTTATCTCTGTAAGATCTAGTAGTATAACAAATAAACAAAATAGAATATCATGTGGCCGACAATTATTAAAAGGTATTCGATTGTTCCGGTCGGTAGATCGCTTTCTTCCGTGTCAGCAGTTTAAAGATTTGGTAAGACAACTAGCACAAATCTTTTCATTCGTGTGAAAAACTATAACATGACTAATACTTATATTACGTATAGTTATCGTTAGTTTTATTTAAACTGTTAATGTATTAGTTTAACTAATGATTTTAATGTAAACAGTATCGATTTACAGGCAAATTGTTAAGGAAAAACTAAAAATATATTATAAATTATATATTATAAAATACCCCTAAAATAAACACAAGGAAAATATAAATAGGGAAGATGAAATAAACTACTTAAGTACTACTACTCCTACTACTTAACTGCTTAGGTCTTGGCTACCAATTTTTATAAGATTACAATTTAAACTACCATACTGATCATAATCTATATATACAAATGTTTCGATAATGTACTAATGAATCTTCGTCAAACAATAAAAATATAAATACGGATGATTTTTCCCATTTTGTAATAACCAATTTTCATTTTATTAGAAGCATTTTACGCTTTATATTGGAAGTTTAATCAAAATCCAGTCTGTTTTATCGCCATCCGATTTTACAGAAGATATTAAAAGGTTTTTCACCACTATTGCAATATTATATTCCTTTTACATTTTAATTAAACGTTCCTTTTTTTAATAGTGATTTCCTTTTTGTTTTAAAATTGAGCATAAAAATGAAACGCATATAATAAATAATAATATATCACTTTGCATATTGAGGTCACTATTTGGAATCTGATTTGGATGTTTATTTCTAATACTCCATTATATTTTGCATTGTATATAATACAAATATTTTCCACATTTCTATCTGATTGTCTTTCTGTCGATCTGTTAAGAAATGAACATATAATCAAACAGTTCTGTAGTTTAGAAATTGTTTTAACATTGATACATTTAATTGCTACTTCTTACCGCAAGAAGACAGTTTAAAGAATAAACCTCCAACCTCTTAAGATCTATCTCTGCCAGCACAATGCAATGGTTTGTATGATAATATGTCATAGTAACTATTATTTGAGATTTGGTGAAAAAGCAAATAAGATAAATAATGTTTGGATTCATTTACTTTTGCTTACTTTAAGGAAATTATTAGTTATAAAAGTCTTAAACCGCTTTTTTACAAATTAAAAACCTTATTTTGAAATATTCAAAAACAGTAAGTGTAGTTTTTTTACGATTCAACTGTAACCTCACAAAACTAAGATTGTATTACAAAGATGTTACGCTTTCTTAGTAATATTATGGTCAAAGAAAACACACACACTTAGTAATATTACACACACACACACACACACACACACACACACACACACACACACACACACATACACACACACACACACACATACACACATATATATACACATACATATATTGGTTTGTATTTAAAAAATTTAAATTCTACAAGTATATTTTTATTTTACTCTAATTGTTGCAAACTTAATATACATGTAAAACGTGTAACTCCATAAACAAAATTTGTTTCCAAAAAATTAGCTTAGTTAATACAAACATAGACATAAAGTTTGCCTTTTATAAAATAATTGTGCTCGTAATATGCAATCTTTAAAAGCAACCACATGAACATACTGCCAACACACACAACACACTATCTTATGCCAAGAAAGTCGAAACAAAGTTTGTTTATAGTTGGATTTATCGAGTAATATGTTACGTCTGGTGTAGACGGGTGGAAAAATATAATATTTCACACAATTTAATGCCATTATAGTAACTTTCAATGGCTTTGAAAAAAGTTTAAAATACGGTTTATTGATTTACGATACGTAGTTTAAACCATTATAAATTTGTTAGGTTATAATTGAAACAAACGGACATATTAGATTAAATAGTTGTATGAAATGCGTATAGTTATAGGTAACAAACTTGCAGTTTTCATACGTTGATTGTGTATTTACTATAGTTAGTTTTCAGATTTTAAAGATGTGGTTATGTTTGTTACTAAACAGTAAGAGAAGTAAAACTGTCTCAAACTAATATATAACAATACCATTAACCATTATACTAGCTATACAGAATACAATCTGGTATCAAGTGGTATTAATTCTGTCACATGAAAATTTCCACACTATCTCCCTGTGCACCAGAATCCTACTAAATCTTGGTTTGGCAGTGTCAATACAAAAACAAACGACAACATGTAATTCATGAACAGTGTGACTAGCGTTACGTGGTAATTCTGTTTTACGAGGTGCAATACTGGCGGTGTTCGCCGCTAGGAAGCGATATGTTGCTGAACACGTGAATTGGGAACACTTCCAAACGTTCAACGCTTTCGTTAGGAATAATAAATTATCTGGATCAATTTGTATGGTGATTATTGTTTGAGATATTTTACATATTTATTAAAAAAATCTAAGGCTAATTAAATACTTATATTGAAATGATTTTATTTTCAGTTTTAGTTTGACAATTACTAAGCCGATCGATCAATTACGGAAACTTACTATAATAAATAATCGATAATATGTAATACACTGATAATAATACTGAATAATATTATAAACAATTTTAAAATCCATAAAAATTCAGTGTAATAATGTTTTGAAACCAACTGAAAAGTTTGTTACAATTATTTCTTTGAAACTGATTTTGATAAGTAACACAATTACTATTAACCCGTATTATTACCATTTTAAACTCAAATACCTATGTTTTAGGAATACAATCTTAAATATTGGGTTAAAATTGAAAGAAATGAGTCTTTGTTAAAACAAATTCAATTAATCAGATATGGGTTTCATTAAATAATTAAAAGCCGCCAATTAAAACAATATAAGCCGGATGCATAAATTTATTAGAAAATAAGTATTGAACAACAATAACACTGAGCCATGTTTCCCGTAGCAAATTAAGTAGTTACTAATCCAAAAATGATGTAAAAATAAATATATTGACGGATAGATGGAAATCAAAGTGAGGCATAATATGCTTATTTACAGATGTTCAACTGTTTTGACATATGAATAAATTTCCCAAATTGTGTCAAGAGAGTTTAGAAACTCTCTGTGTACTAGTAATTTATAATAAGGTAAATACAACAAATATATACTGAACCAGTATACTACCAATTTACGGTAACGGATATGCAAAGGAACTATTTTTGTACTGTGGTTCATAGATAGGTGTACCTTATCTCAGCCAAGTGACCAAAAGGTGACGTCAAGGTTGGTCGAGGTACTGATATTCTTATCGCATGAAACGTAGTGTATCAAAGCGTATAACCCATACGTTTCCTTAATAGGTTATACAATTTCACAAACTCATTTTAAAACGGCATTATCTAATTATTGGTAACAATTTTGCTACTTATGAGTATGTAAATTGGTATATGAGTATGGTATGAGTATGAGTATGGAGTAATGGTACTTATGAGTATGCATAGTAATCATTGTATCACTGTGACTTTATATCTTAATTTTTCCCCATGTTAAGGAAAGCAATCTGTAATTTAACAGTTGGTTTTTCCGTTAATGTGACATTCAAATTGGTATAAATAAATAATTCAATTATTAAAGCACCACTTACAGTTGAGCCTTATTATTTAATAGTAATTTTAGAACGATTTTACCGTATTTTTAGGGGACATAATGTATTCAGAAGCAAAATAAAAGAGAAAGTCGTAATTGTGTTGTACTACAGCTATTTGGTACCTTGATCTGCATTGTACATGGTGAATTGAAATGGAACATCTACCCCCAGATAATAGTTAATAATTGAAATGACAATATGGACGATGAAATATGGCTGTGTATCGCAGAGTTTACATTGCATAATTATTTATGTTTCAATCAAGTAGAAGATAATTCAAGTTATAAAACACACGGTATGTGTTTAATTTTATTTGCTTATGTATTACAATATCTAGTGGTGGTATGGGTAACAGTCATCTTTATTTATAATTCTGTAAGTGAAATTGTTAAGTCAAAATTGTGGTAGTTTGGCTAGTTGCAGGATGATGGGAGACGGCCCAGATGTGCACGATGTATGGAATTTATCCCAGGGACTCAGGAAAAATGGTAGTATTTCCAAAAAGTAACTAGCAAATGTAAAATAACGTAAAACATCCCCCACAAGAAAATCATGGGGATTTAAAAACGTCTGCTTTGTTTACATTAAATATGTGATGAAGAGTCTACTTTTTTACAAACCGACATGCCTTTTGCTAATAATATTCTTTTTTTTCCTCATCATGTAGAGTGTAAAAACCATCAGATGAATCAGAGTATTGGAGTTGCCACTAGTTTATAATAAATCGTTATTGGAAAAAATCTAAATGAATTCACAGTGATACTATAAGCTTAAATTGTTCAAAGTTTAATTATTTGCAAGCTCTCTTTTAACAATTAAATTAGGTCAGAGTAGACATGGTATAGTAATGGAAATACTTGCGCTCAACATTTAAATGTATTTAGGTTAATGGCACTAGGTGAAGATAGTTAAAGTGACTAGATTTTAAATATGTAAACAACTACCGAGTTTTATATTAACAAACATTTAGATTTTCACCAAATTAACAGACATAATATAGAATTTCTTGTCACTAATTAAACTCCTTCAAATATTTACCACATTTAATTACACATTATATCATTGTTGCTAAAAACAATATTGATAGTCTTATTTATTATCTAAACTTTGAAATTGTTCCTTCTCGTATAAATTAATATCTGTAGGGTTAAAAAATGTACTATAAAATAAAACCCTAAAAAGATCAATCTGTCAGTTTTAATTTTTAATTCACATAATTAATTGTGTCATAGTTTATGTTATTATTTGTTAATCGGTTATTTTTTAAGGGTATTAAATAAATTTACATTAAACATTTTCAGAATTATATATTGGCTTGCTCCCAAAAAACCCTACATAGAGCACCTAAAAGTTTGTTCATGATAACCAGAACAATTTTGCGAATAGTTTTAAACACGTGTTATGGACACGATTTTGTTATATTATTCTAAACAATATAAAGTTATGTAACAATTTGACGAACTTGTATACATTATTTCGTTTGAAAGTGACCATATAAAATTATTCGCATAAAACCATATCAAAGTAGTCTAAATCTATTTATATAAGTGTTTCAGCAATTCTTCTACAAAATGGATGTTCTATTGTGATTCCTATTTTTTAAGATTAAACCTTCATACAATAATCCAGAGCCTTTTTTGCTTAATGCGTAATAAACAAGAAAAACGTACGATAGGGACTGTTAATTCCGATCTAGCTGAATTGGTATAATCAGAGTTCTGAAGTCAATCTAAAAAAGTGTAAGATTATTAAAAATTTTTAGTCTATAATAAATATTGAACTTGCATCCACGACAGTCCATTTATACATTCCTGGAACTGGCGTTGAGGAAAAGATGGCTGGGAAGCCCTCGTCTGGCAAAAGTCATCTTGGTACAGCATCCGATCGTTTCATACGCACGGATCCTGGTAACAGCATCCGATCGTTTCATACGAACGGATCACCTGGCATGAAGGGGAAACGACCGCACTACGAACAATGGAGATACGGAGTAAAAATAGTCCAAAATATCGGGCTTTGTAAGGGTGTTCAATGCAGATAATGATGCTTGATTGAACATAAAGGTATGCATGTTTTAAAGTTTTGCATGAAGTGATGAGTACTATTAGTAGAATAAGTCACTAGTGTTGCTAACAACGATATATAAGAATAATTATTATGAAAATGTCGTACTGTCCTTAACTGCCTGCATTTGATTTACATTGGTAGTTCATACAAATTCAATTGAAACACACACTCTCTCTAAATTTATAGTTCAATACTTTTTTTGAAATACATAACATTGTTGGAAACATATATATTTGGAATTATCTATGAAACAGGAAAAAAATTCAAACGTAATATAATCTGCAAACTCAACTGTTTTGTTGGTGTAGGTACTGTAGTCCTGAAACTAATGAAGCCACATATTGTAGCATGATGAACTTCTAACTATTAATTTTGGAATCCAACCTTCGCCAAATCAATATAGTCCCATGAATTGAATCCACCCTGTTGTTTGCATGAATTAATTAAAGGAATAAATTTAAATTTAAAAAGTCGTTGATTAAAAAAGAGTCTGTCCAATCAGTCAACTCAATTTACTTTACATCTAGCCGACGTGTCATTGAAGTTAAGGGTTTGATTTAACAAAAAAAATATATTTAATATTTTTTGAATACTAATGAAATTTAAATTGTTCTTCTTATATACTCTTCATTAGATTAATTATTCAATATTTATTGATGACTTTAATTTATTACTCAGGATAAAATTTACTCATAAATTATTTACTGTCATAGAAATGCATTTTTAATTGGATAATTCTCTTACTAATAGTTTAATGAAAATGCATGGGAATGGAAGTAAATCCAGCCTTTTGAAAATGGACTTAGAAGAGGCAGTATGACTAGAATGTGTCATAATACGAACTACACTCTTTTGAATCTTAAATATCGTAGAACTAGTTTGAGAATTACCCCAAAAATACACCATATATTAAATTAGAATAAATGTAGGAAAAATAAACCATTTTAAAGATCTCAATATCGAGGATTTTAGATAGGGACAAAATAAGAAAGTACCCTTTACTCAACATTTTTGCAAGATGTTCAACATGAGAGTCCCATTTTAAAGAACAATCAACCTGCAATCCTAAGAACCTATATTCATTTTAAGTTTTAATCAAAGTGTTGAGGTACGGGTCATCTGAGTAACTGGAATTTGAGTAGTTTTAGTGGAAATTAATTGCAAAAGTTTTATCTTTATTTAAGAGAAGACCATTAGCTTGAACCACAAATTCATTGTCATAAAATCACTTTTTAAAATTATAAAAGAACAAATTGGGAAGGGTGCTTGGTAATGGAAGTTGTATCATCTGCATAAGTTAGCAGTTTGGGGTTTTGAACACTAGTTTTGAACACAGTTTTATGGAGGTCATTGGAAAACACTAAATAAAGGAAAGGTCCCAATATAGAGCCTTGAGGGACACCAGCAGTTTATGGACATACTGGCTTTGTACACTATTGTTTACTTTAACTGATTGTTTGTTATTAGTTAAATATGATTAAATCCACAGAAGTACACCTCCTTTTACACAATAATGATGAAGCTTTCTAATAAGAAATTCATGGTTTACACAATCGAAGGCCTTCGACAGATCTCAGAACACACCAACGGTGTACTGGGATCTGTCGACAGCCTCCGACAGTTCACAAATAAACTCATAAATTGCTTTTGTTGTGTTTCGTCCATTCCTGAAACCAAACTGATTTCCACAAACAATGTTGTTGATCTCAAAAAATACAGATAAAACTTGTAGGGTCACCAACTCAAATATTTTAGAGAAAGACGGCAGGATAGAGATAGGACGGTAGTTATCTAGAGAGGTAGGATCTCATTTTTAAGAACTCAAAATACAAACATACATTTATTGAAATTGTTAATAAAATCTGAAAACAGTGATGTTTTGGCTGTTCTGATGCTCCTGGTTTCATTTACCTGCAAAGCTGGGAATACAATTTTGCGCATTATAATGTTAGGAGAAGATCCAGACAGGCTTGAAAGTAGACTTGAGGTTACTGAGGACGATAAAAGTACTCTAACAAAGGAATAACAGGCTTTTCTAGTGTAAAACACTCATAAGACAACGTACTGTGTTTAGTCGAACCAAATTTTCTTTAATAACTCGGTAAATATGTATGCTAGACTGACGAAAAAGGGCTTAAAACTTTTGCCTGACTAATTCCCATCTTTTTACATGCATTAGTTTTTTATCTGAGGCTTTTCTGACCCTTTTTGGGCCCAAAAACTCAAAATTTGAAAGATTAATCCCCAAAAAAGGGGTTTAGAGTTTTTGATTGTTTTGCCCAACGAACTTGTCCAACTAATTACAGAAAGGAACGTCCCTACCAAATTTTAAGTAAATCGGACAAAAAAAGCGACCGCTAGAGTGCAAACACATATATATATATAACATTTTGAACGACCCCCCCCCCAAAACGTGTTCAGGGGGTCACGTTGGTGGTCCCGGGCTTAAGTTTCACCGTGTGGGTCATGCTAATCGTTCACTTTCCAAAGGAAATTCACTAACTGTCCACTGCCACTGACCAGGATCAAGCAATTTTTCTTTCGATTGTCCCGTCCTAAGCACTATGTCCCACATTATTAATTCTGATTCCCAGCCCGCAATGCATGGAGCTGAACTATTAAAACGCTGATTTGTAATAACTAGTCCCAAAACGTTTTATTATGTAACAGTATAGCGTATTTTTGTTTACGGTTGGCACTTAGAGGAATTAGAATTTCTTCATTTATATTTGACTTAAAGCCATACATAAGGTATTTATTGGACAAACTTAACTCTTTTTCTATCAAACTCAGTTAGCTATGATTCTCAGCATTTGAAGAAGGAAAATTATAGGTCCTCAGGTAATAGCACTCTATTCAACGACAATTATCTCTTGATTGTTATTTTAAAGTACAAGTATTTTTAGACAATAAATCCTTTTCATTTGCCTAAACATATTGCCTTATGCGAATATTTGACATTATGGAGTTTACATTATTAAATATGTTTACAATCATAAATATAATGGAACCGTTATTGGCTCCGGTTGCTAAAATGAATGCAGTAATAATTTGAATGGTATAACAATCATTAATCTGTGGAAGCCAATAATATCTCCACTAATGTTTCTGTGTATCCGTTTCATAAAGTTTGCCGTAGAATTATTATGTAACTCAGATTATGATTTTTTGCACAGCAAAAAACATATAATTGAATTAAAACATTCTATCTACTGATTAAAAATTAAAAAGTTTGGATATATTTCACCTAAATGCTTGAACACAACTGTAATGTATGAATGTCCAAGGTTTTACATTATATTTATAGCTCAAAGTAGAAGTCATATTAGGCAGTTAATTTGTCTAGTTCACAAATTCAATGATTATTAATTTTGTTATTTGTAAAATTAATACTAAATTTCCAATATTGCACTTAAATATTAAATATAAAATATTCTTAAAATATCCCCGTCGCAGCAGAACTGCGAACTCAGCGAATTTCCAATGGATAAAATATGTCTTAATACCACATTGAGCCGCATACCAAGTTTCATAATAATAAATTCACAAAAAAGCGATATATATAATTTTAATTATTCTCTATTAGAATAACATAGGGAATGAGTACATAGATTTGCTGAAACAAGGAACACAATATTGGTTTTCATACAAATTTAACTAGAATTCAACTAGGCTTTCAACAGAAGGCTAAAGTGACATAATGAGGTGTCGAAAGCACACGTAACACAGTTTGTAGTATGACATGTAAACATATGACAGAATATAGATGATGTGTAACATATGTTAAAGGCTAAATATGTAATAATATAACATATGTTAAAACTTACAATATTATTACTCTTTACATCTTAAAACTTATATATGTATCAAAATAGCCAAACAAATAAAGCTATAATATATTCTATACTTTGAGCCGCGACTACGTCCGCCGTGCGAAATGTCACATTGTCAATTTGTTATAGTGTTGTTTTACTCGTTCGTTGGTCTGACGTCACCCGGAAATTGCTTACAATGTGCAGAGCCCCTGCGCGTGGGTTTGTAGCCACCTTCCTGCACTACTGGCGTGCAATGTGGTTTTCTCGCATAGAGTGTGCAGATGTCAAACCAAGCATTACGCAATATGTTGTTTTTGTGTCCGAAAATCTATTGTAATGTTAATTGTTCTGTTATGTAAGTCGTTGTTCCTCGTTGTTTTCTGTGTAAAAAACATGGTGCTTTAAGCGAGCCGCTCCAGTTTGATAGGGTCCCGGGGAGGGGCGACCACTGCTTCAAACTGGCTTTGGCGGAGAGAGGACTCCAAGGGGGTCTTCCCCCACTTTGGCTGCCACACAGGACTCTGGCCACCTCTCTTGCCTGTTCCGTTGCCTCCGGTGGTCCACAGCCTGACTCGCCTAGCTACTACCAACCGCAAGTCTTGTGAATTCGTTTAATTGTTTGATTTTAACTTGAACTATGGGTTTGATGTTGCTTCAGATATAAAATAATTTTAATGAGCACTGCAATTTTTTTTCTAATAACTGCCACGTAACTTTAAAAAAATCACTGCCACTTTGTTTATTTGAAGAGCTCCCTCACCAAGTTTCTAGTCAATTTAAAAGTTTTAATTGTAGTTGTACGTTAATTCTCTTTTGCCTTGTCTGTAATTTATGTATTTGTCTATTTATTTATTAATTTTATCAAGTCTTATGGAATTTTAAATTGTAAAGTCCAATAAGTTTTGATGTTATATCAAGTCCTAATTCCCAGAAATAAAATTTTGAACTTTCTTAAAATCGTTATTTTATAGTAGTAATACACCGTTAGATATTTTGCATCGTAACATGGAAACTGTAAACTAGAGGAAAGGTGGAGTTATCTAATGTCATTTTTAGTAATGATGTTGGGATTTTGCATTCACATTTACTTTGTTGTTTGTTTAGTTACAGTTTGGTGCCTCTCAGTAGCAAGTTTTTTTTTTACTTTTCCTCCACGGCCTTTCTTATTGTTAGGTAGGGATTTGATCCACCCCTTGAACCGTCTCCGTGAGAGCACGCTTCCAGCTCAAGGATCACTTGGGTGTGGGTTCGGGGGCGTGGTTCAGATGGTAGCAGAGCGTGGTTTAGTGATGGTGGTCCTGGTCCTGGGTCATGGACCTCATTGGTTCATGACTTGGAGACTGGGAGACCTGGTCACTGGCCATATCCTGAATTTTTCCTTTGGAAGGGCCTTGAATGGATTTAGGCTTTTGTTTTACTGGACTGGCCGACTCTCGGGAAAATTGTTGTTATGGTGGGGAATGTGCATACTGTTTTTTTCCAATTAGGAGCTCGCCCTTAGTGGAGGCACCGGGTGGAATCTGGTTAACGTCTTGCACCCGAACTTAGGCAGCAAGAATTTTTAAAAGCATGGCCGAAACCCGAAATTTAATTTTGTGTGTGTGCTAACCCCACCAGACTAGTGTATGTATTAGTGTATGTGTGTGTGAGTGTGTGTGTGTGTGTGTGTGTGTGTGTGTGTGTGTGTGTGTGTGTGTGTGTGTGTGTGTGTGTGTGTGTGTGTGGATCATTGTTCAATTCTTGCGGTTTGTGCGGTATGAATGGTTAGGTTCTTCCATTTGGGACCCCATCATACTGAGAGGTATTTCAGTTCAGGGCTCTCAGGAGGTAAGGTTTTTTTTGTGTGCTTTGTCAAATTTGTTTTATTATAAGGTAGGCAAGTAATTGAGAGCAGGGATGGCTTCCATTGTCCCTGAATATTTGAGGAAGCCGGGGTTAATGTACGAGGTGCGGTCCCGAGGGGAGGTCCCTGAAGCCGATGTGCGCACCTTGAGAGTGCAGTTGAGGAAAATCATGAGTGTCCCACAGTCTTGGCAGGAGTCTCTGGATCTGAGCGAGGAGCTGGATACTTGTAAAGAAAGGGTCGAAGAACTGAGTGGTGAGATTAACAGTTAGAGTGCGTTGCCTACGGGCTCAGCCAAGGACTCCTTACTCACCCAACTGTCACATTGGAAAAACCGACTGAAACTGTTAGCTATTAACCCTGAGCTACAAGCAGGTGACAAGGGTTGGGTTGAGGCCAGGATTCAGGAGCTTCAAGGTATCGTTGAGACCAAACAAGCAGGCAGATCCGTCAAGTTGTTTGAGGGCACAGAGAGTGTGCTGAAACTTGACTCAACTCTGAGCACCCATCCTTCCAGGTTTTTTAAGGAAGCACAGGAGTAAACTGAAGATGTGGCCTCAGGGACGACCTCTCAGGATCATCGGAGCCCGTGTTCACTGCTACGGTTGCCTGCATTTGATCTTGTTTCTTCCTCCCGCGCCCACCCGATGGCCGCAGCTACGTCAGAAACGTGCACCTGGCCAGGTGGCCACACAGCCCAACAGTGGCCCATCAATATCACAGTCTTTTGCCAGACTTCCACACCCCCTCGATTCTTTATGAGTGGATTTTGGCCGGTTGATGGGCTGGATGTGGATGCCATGTTGGGGTTTCTTGAGACTGTGTTGCGCATTCGGGAGTTTCCTGGCATGTCTGATTCTACCTTGATGGAGCTGATTGCTCCATACTGTGTGAAGACTTTGGGAGATAGGGTTTTGGATTCTTTGCGTCGAGGGTTGAGCTTTGACGAATTTCACAAGGAAGTCTTTGAGCTTTTCTTGCCCAGGCGTGTCTTGGAAAAATTGAAAGTGGAGAGAGTGTTCCGTCCTCAACATCCAATTGAAGCTCTCAGCCAGTATGTGGAGGAAATTCGCATGGTGGAGCGGGTCTTGCGTTTTGGGATCGGTGAGCTTGAGCTCATTGACTCATTGACATTGTGATGCAGGGGCTGAAGCCGGAGGAGCACTCCAGATTGGGGTTCTCCCCAAGACCGTCATCGTTTGCGTACCAGTACAGACACGCTATTCTCTCTAGGAACGTCCAGGACATGGATCTTCAGAGGCGGAAAGTTGCGGGGCATCTTCCCCGGGCTGGCCTCCATCCCATTGTAGCACCCGTGGGGTAGGGACTTGAACCGCCGCAGTGGCTGAGACAACCAGTTGTTTGTTTTGGTTGTGGGCAACTAGGCCACATCCGGCGAAATTGTCTCACACAAAAATTGAGCAACTCACAGGGGGAAAGGTTGACCAATTCACCCTGTGACGTTGCATCCAATAGGGCAGTAATGTAAATTATGTTCCTAGTAATGTTGTGGTAAGTCGACCGAACTTAAAGTCTTTTCCCGACTGTGTTTCTAGTGCCTCCCCTTCTGGGAGTGCGGTTGCTGTTTCCTAGCCTCTGCTGCAGGGGATGACGGGCCTGGCATCCATGGGTGTGAAGGCGGTGCCCTCAACCGGTCCATGACTTAACATCTTAATAGGTGACACGGTGCAGAAGGCCTTTGTGGACTCTGGGTCAACCCGTTGTCTCATCACCTTGTCCCTTTTTGAAGCTTCTGGGCTGATCAAGCAGGTAGAGCAAAGTACCCCTATCTGCTGGACTGCGTCTAATTCCCCTCTCCTCATCATCTATGAAGCCCGCTTTAAATATTAAATTGAAAATTGTTCTTAGGTGAGGAGCTTTTGTGTAGCTAGGGACCTTTGTTTTCCTGTCATTGTGGGAGCGGATTTCATTAAGCAAACTGGCGTAATTTATGACTTAGGTAGAGGCCAGTGTTATTTCCGATTTTCGAGGCAGGTGTTAATTCCCTTTGCTGATGAAATTAATGGTGGAGCCGCTGTGATGGAGCCTGAGTCACCCAGCCAGCCGAAGGTCGATCCGTTAGGGCATCTGACTCCTGGCGAGGCTGAAGCGATTAGATCACTGTGCATTCGTTTTACTGAGGTGCTGATGCCAAAGCTGGGAGTCACAAATCTGTTAGAATATGAAATTCGCCTGACTGACACCCGCCCCGTACGTTCTCATCCGTATAAATTAGCTCCACTCAAGATGGAAACACTTCGCAACATCATTCATGAACTTCTGAAAAATGGGGTCATTGAGCCTTCCTGCTCAAGTTATGCAAGTCCAGCATTCCCCGTACTTAAGCCCAATGGAAAATCTCGGATGGTTCTGGATTATCGCAAGTTAACTGCTCAGATTGAAATTGAGCCTGTGTCTCTTTCCGACTTGCATTCGGCGTTCGATAGGTTCGTTAAGGCCAAGTATTTTTCAGTTTTTGATCTAAATCAGGCTTATCATCAGTTTCCTTTGAAAGCTCTTACGGCTTTCTGCGTTCCGTGGAATCTATATCAATTCACAAGAGTTCCGATGGGTTTAGCTGTGGGGGCCCTGACTCTCACCAGACTCCTTGATTCCATATTTCATGACGTCAAATTAAAATTTTGTTTTCAATTACCTCGACGATCTTCTGGTGGTCAGTGAGAGTTTCGAAGACCATCTGGTTCATCCGGAGGAAGTCATGAGTAGATTGCGTAGGGCTGGCCTTACAGTAAATCCCGACAAAGTTAGTTTTGCACAGGCTGAGATTTCCTTCCTTGATCATCTTGTGTCCTCTTGGGGCGTCTGCATTGATCCATCTAGGACCCAGGCCATCAGGGAGTTTCCTCATCCCAAGGATGCCGAGGGTATTGCCAGATTCATTGGCATAGTAGGTTTCTACCGGCGCTTCATCCCCAAGTTCGCTGAGTTGGTGGTCCCTCTCAATGAACTTTGCAAGAAGAGAACCTATTTTGTGTAGGGTGAAGGGCAGCAGACGTCCTTCGATCTTCTGAAGGAGGCCATCATGCAGCCTCCAGTGCTGGCTATGCTAGATTTCAACCAAAAATTCGTCCTGCAAACCGATGCTTCCTCCGTCACGATTACAGCTGTGTTGTCCTAAGTGATGGATTGGGTTAGGCAGCCAATTGCGTACTCCTCACGCACTTTGAATCCCTGCGAACAGAAAAGCTCTTCTGTTTATGAACTTGAGGCTATCGTGTTTGGAATTAATAAATTTAGACGACTTTTAGAACACAAAGAATTTTTGTTGGAAACCAACAACCAAGCACTCTCGTGGGTTCTCGCCTATCCCCGCCAGCTTGGGAAAATAGTTTGTTAGGTTATCCAGGTATCGTCCCTCAAACTTAAAGTACAACATGTCCGAGGCACACAATGTGATTGCTGACACTTTATCTGGGATGTACCATTCACCCAACGACCATCCTTCTGATCCGGAGCAGTAGGGGATGCCGTGCTCTTGGAGTTTCTCCTGGCCCTTTCTGATTTTATTCCACTTCAGTTGAAAGATCCCGAGCTGGCTAAGATCATTGGTGAGCTTCAAAGTGGGGGAGCCCACCCCCTTTATTTTCTGTCCCAGGGTGCTCTTTGCTGCCGAGCTCGGCAGCGAGGCAAACCAAAAGTAGTGCTGCCTATTCTTCTTAATCCGATGGTCTTCGAGTACTTTCATTCTTCCCCTGTAGGTGGGCACTTAGGGATTTACAAGACCATTGCTAGGGAACTGTTCATCTGCAAGGGTATGGACCAGGACATTGCTGCGCGGGTGCGTTTTTGCCAAATGCCCTCACTAAGCAAGCCCGCTCAGAATACCAAATTAAGGTTTTTGCCTTCTGAGGTGGCGGAGAGACCTCTGGAGAAGGTCTTCATCCACTATGTTGGGCCTCTCCCACGTAGCAAGTCAGGAAACAAATTTTGACTTGTTTGTGTGGATGCCTTCTTCAATTTTTGTTAACAAACATTCTCCCAATTAACAAACATTTTACCAGGAACGTTGCCAAATGATGTGGCTGTTGTCAATGAAATAAAAGGTGAGAAAAGCATAATAAAACTGGGGGATACAAATTATAATGTATCAACATTAGATAACGGTGAGTGGGATGGCGAAGAAAAATTAATAAAGAATGTACCCAAAGTCAAAGATAGGAGTAATATTTGTTTAATGTCACAGGCTTTGAGGTATGACAATACAAATACAAAATTTAAACAAGATAATTATATATTTAATATTTGTTTAACACCACAGGCTTTGAGGTTTGACAATAAAAGTAAGACATTTATGCAAGACAACAATGAAATCGATTTGATGATGTACAATCCTAAATTGTTAGTTTCATACTCTACATCTTTAAGCAGATTTAAGACTTTAGATAGAGAGGCATATTTACCAAAAAACTATGTATATCAAAGAATGACTGATAGTATGTTAGTTGGTAGTAATGGAGGTGTTTTTGACACGACGGAGACTGGTAGATACGTTTACATTAAAAATAAAGAATAAAAATGGAAACAAATTGCTTACGAATCACATAAGCCCAGGAGAAAGAATTATTTTTAGAAGTTCTTTTAAGGTATTGGGTATAAACGAAACTGTTCAAATAGATTTAATAGATATGCAAAATTATGCTAGGGAGAATTCTGGGAATAAATATAATTTAACTTTAATAGTCACATTTTTCTATAAAAACTTATGCTACTCCACTAAATAATAAAACTGGATTAGTAGTCACAGAAGCTATAAAAAATATTCTCCCAAATGTAGTTAAAATTATTCAATCTGATAACGGAAAAGAATTTTGTAATGAACATTTTACCAAACTAATGAAAAAGCTAAATATTAATCACTACCACACTTACCCTACAACTAAGGCGGCTATTGTGGAAAGGTTTCAGAGAACTTTAAAGAATTGGATATATAGGGAGTTTAGTGCACAACCGAGTTACACATGGTTGGATTTACTTCCAATGTTAATAAGGATATATAATAATAAAGTACATAGGTCCATAGAGATGAAGCCTAACCAAGTAAGTGCTAAGAACCCTAAAGATGTACACGAAAGGTTGGCATCTAAAGTACAGGTTAAAAAGCCAAAATATAATTTGGGGGATACTGTAAGGATTCCCAGCTATAAACATGCATTTAGTAAAGGATATACCCCTAACTGGACAGGGAAGCTTTTTACAATATCAGAAGTTAAGAAAACAAAGTCTGTGAAAGATAAGAATGGCAATATAATCAAAGGAGAATTTTATGAGCAAGAATTGTTAAAAACTAAATATAAAGACATGTATTTAGTTGAGACGGTAATTAAGAGGAAGGGTGATTTATTATATGTCAAATGGCTTAGGTTCCCAAGTAGCCAGAACTCGTGGATTTCCGCAAAGGATATATTAAAGTACGGGCAAGCGTAGGTGGTCGGCAAGTGTCCAAAAAACCCATGCTATTCTGGGGAAAGCGTTACATATTTGACTGTTGAATTTGGGAAATGTAGGTAGTGTGTCCACACTAGCCTACAACAATAAGATATCTAAATTTTAAACATATCGGACCATAAACACCAAAGTTAGTTTTTTTTATTTTGACAATTAATTTAAAAAGATATAGGGGACGGATTGGGTTTGGAAAAATGTATTTAATATAAGCAAAGGTCAGGTACTAGTATAGGTAAAAGGAAATTTGTGTATGCCGGGGGTCGGCAAATGTGCAATACGGCTCCCCATAAGAATAACATGGGAAAAAAGTGCCAAATCGTATGACATATTCTTAGTTAGCCTCTAGTGAGGTTGTCAATATTTTCTTTCCTCGTTAATTATTCCCATCAATAAAAGCGAATTCGTTTCCCTAGTTAATGTCTGCGTAATATGGTCACTCTAATTATAAAACATAATTTTATTGCGCATTAAAATATGTCGGTATGTGATGATTACACGCAATACTAAATAATCTTTATAAGTTCTACTAAACTGTATCTTATTTTGCATTAATCTATTTCGTTTAACAATAATTAATCTTATAGAAAATCTGGTGGTGCATAAATCAACATAGCGTTCATGGTCTGCAACTTTATTTGCAACAAATGAAACCGGTTGGCTCAAAACCTGCTCTTTCAAAGCCTTACTTGAGAAAAAGATTTGAGAAAATGTTGGAGTTGTTTCTCCTACTTAGCAACGTTTATGTGTCCAATAGTGTATTTTGTTTAAAGGTTACATTTAACGCTTTTTCTAAACATTATATAATTGCAACTTTAAGATAACGATAGTTTCTGTAAATGTAACTAAATATAATTCAATTTGGTTTAATTAGTTTTATGTTAAGTAAAGTATTACTTGGTTTGAAATATCCATTCACGTTTTCAAACAGAGATAATAGTTAAGGACAGTGTATTTTGCGGAACAAACACAGGTCCAATTTTACCTTGTTAATTTCTGCTCGGCCGAGAGCCGCTACCTGAGCTCGGTAAATTATATTGATTCAGGGGTGCATATTAATTATTATGTATGAGGTACTACAAATTTCAAGGTATTCTTCAAGTTTAAAAAATATATTTTTAGGATTCAGAACATTACCTAAATAGTGCACAATTTTATCCCTATTGGAACAGTTATAACGTTTAGGTTTTAACATTTTTTGCTATCATAGCCACTGTTTATAGTAATAAAATATTGTTTAGCACTAAATATAATACCCAGTCAGTATTTTTCCTTTCTGAAAACAGTTAAATAATAGTTTAACTTTTATTTTAAATAACAATGAAATTTTTTCCACGAGTAGACTGAAAGCACAAACATCTACTAAATAAAATACTATTTTCATTGTGTTATAGTTTTAAGTTGCATCGGATCACGACTGTTCTCAATTCTCAACGCCCTTACAATAGTTTTAAGTTGTAGGCATTGTCGGTACGAGCTAACCAAATATGTTCCACTATGCTTGCAAATTTAAATTTTTTTTCGATAAGTTTTATGACAGGATTGACAGTTTTAAGATTTCGACATTAAACGTATTGGAAGTTTTTCAAATATAGGAGTATTGAATTTTGTCAAATAAAATACATTTTATGATTTAGAACCAGCAAAATATCTTCAATAAAATAGTGGATCTCATCACTGCGAACATTATATAAATTAATTCAAAGTACAAAAAGTAATGTCTCTATACACTTCCATAAGTAATTTATAATTTTAGAAAATAAACATGATTAGTGTTGTTTTACCAGTCCATTTACCAGCTTGTAGGGGAAGACATCTTGGACATCACGTCTGGTTTGTAAACTAGGAATATTCAACATGTCAGATACCACTCTCAATGGGACTTTAAGATACCGTTAGCCAACCCGGAAGCCCACCAGTCGCAAAAATATATTCTGGGTCCTCTAAAATCGATCTCGAAGAGTTACTTGATGAGGAACCCATACCACCGAACAATACTCCGACAAAGGTCTCACTTAACCATCAAAGGGTTTTAGAGAAAATTCCCCGCAGAAGATTTTGCCAAACATTAACCAACTTAACCAACCGGGAGTAGAATATGTGCAACGATACGTGTTATTTCTAATGATCCTATGTTTAAATAATAATCTGGTAAAGAAAAGTTTTGCACCTTATTAATATGAGATCTTTGAAGTTTGAAGCCAGACAGGCGAAGCCTTATAAATAATAAATTTGTATGCGTGGTAACATATACAAGGATACCTATGACAAAAATGCAAATCAGCCGGATATAACGGTCTGAAGGCCTCTTCTTTATTTTTTTATGAAAACTTTATTAATAAGATCAAAATAAATACATTTTCGTTTTAAAAATATATTTTGTTATTAAGTATCACATTCATTACTTTGCTAGTTTTTACTTACTTTACAAGATTGATGCTACAAACTGAGTGGTAATATAATTGTATTTATTTGTCACAAGTTCTTCTGTTTGATTATATTTAGTTATGTTTATTTTTTACATGACATGTATTTAAACATTGTGACATGACATATGGTAAACTATACAAATGTACGTTATGAAACAAAACAACTAAAAACTCTACCTTGAACATAAAAATTATAGATTAAAGATGTAATTTGTGTTTTAGCGAATTTCTCCTATAGGGAAGAAGCTATTACCGTTGTCGGCATAGTAATACCTAGGCCGGGGGCCATGATAACTTTTCACACAGTACGTTGTCTAATGCTATTCTTATGGAGAATAAGAAAAGAATTATATCTCGAATTGTTATGAACGTATACTGACGAAACTTGGTATACGGCTTTATCTGGTTGGGGTCTATTGATATTTGCTCAAAAAACAATTGTTTGCTAAAGGTACCCGCAGCAGCAAACCTGCGTACTCAGCCCCCATGTTATTCTTATGGAGAAAATTTAAAATGCTCTGTCTCCCTTAATTATGAAAATAAATTAGTAAAAACTTGTATATTACTTCACCAAGTTGATTAATATTTATATTTGCCTAAACACCCATTTTTTCGTTCCTTGCTGCAGCAAACCTACGTATTCATCCACCATGTTATTCTTATGGAGATTAATCAAAATGGGATATATCGCTTATTTATGAATGTATATTGATGAAACTAGGTATGTGGCTTCACCTAGTTGGGTTATATTGATATTTTGCATAGAAATCAATTGTTTATGTTCCTTGTTTCAGCAAACCTATGCACTCATCCCCAATGTTATTCTTATAGAGAATAATTAAAATTGAATGTATCGCTTATTTCTTATTATATTTTTATGAATCATGGTATGCGGCTTTATGTGGTATTAAGACATATATTATGCATTGGAAATTCGCTGAGTACGCAGGTTTGCTCCGGCGGTGGTATTTTTTATTGTAGGTTATGCGAATGAAAGGGTTCATAGGTATATATTGATATAAATTTTTTTTCTATAAATCCGAACGAATATGTCTCACTGATGGAAAAACTATGTGAGATTATTTAGACTTGACAGGAAGATGAATTGTTTTCGGGTCCGAGGATATGATTATATGAATAATGCAAGGAGTAAATATCAAATTTTCATTGCAGCCACTTGTAGAATAATATTAGCTAAATATATGCGTTTATTTGCATTTTTCTCCTGATAAGTGTTTTATATAAAAACGATTTTAACGATAAGGTGTTTTTACCTTCGAGGGTGGTCTAGACAGACAATTGAACTAGTGAGTAATAGATTTTTTTTAAAGTTTGCTCTTATCACAAATATTAATTGAAACCATCTAACCTCAAACTGTATAAACCAATACTTAAAGCCGTGATGAGTTTGCCGCAAAACCACGTTTATAAATACGCATTTGTGCTGCACACCAACAATAATGAATGTGGATAACTCTGCGTCATCAGTAATTGGTGATGTTATCCTTGTGATCATACGTTTGTAACCACAGAAACTCTGATGCGACATTATTTGTGTTAACATTATAGGTTGTTATATTGTGTCTGTAGTTTTATTATTTTTTTTTATTAAAATAATAAATATTGAGTAAATAAATAGCCATTAACAATATTCATTAACCAGAATGGTTCTAACTAATGTGAAAGCAATGTGTATTGAGACATTTCCTCTTTTTAACCAAATCCCTATTCTTATAAACAAATTATTTGTTATCTGTACAGATTGATAAATAATAATATTTAAAAAAGAAAATTTCTCTGGTGATAAACTTATACTAATAATAATGAAATAGTGATTGTAAATGTATATTTTAATCAATCTGTAACGTTATACTCTGTCTTTTTGTTTGTAAAATACTGTATCGCCACATAATTTTCTTTATACATCGATAATAATTTGATAAAATTGTCTTAATAACCTTACCCTACCGAATATGTTAATTACCAAGGGTACTATTAACACACTTATGTAAACATATTAACCTACTTGGTGCGGGTAAACTCATCAACAGGTAGATTTATATGCTCACGTTTATTATTCCGCTGAACGAGAGAAATGCACATAAAACCAATATAAAATGAAGTAGTGGACAAAGTAATACAGTACTGAATAGTACCGTAGAGAATATAAACCGTTGTTTGCCATGAAAATCCATCCCCGGTCCACGTCCCGACCCTACCTAGCTCATAGATGGAGCTCTCACTCGCACTTATGGGAGACATCACAGGCGAGGGTTGTCGAATACTCAACGTTTGGGCTTAGAGATTTCACTTCCGACTATCGAGATTAAACTGCACTGAAAAAGAATAGTTTACCTGAGTATGTTTCTAATTGATTGAAAAGTTTTATTATTTGGTCCACATGAATTTAAACAACACATTATAACCAAGAAGTAATACAAGTACTTATATCATAAATTGTATCCAACTAAGGTGCAATTATAACACTTGTAACAAAATAATGTGTCAAAAAAGAGTAAGGATTCCTTTCTAGTGGAAAGTTTCGCAATTATATTAATCGATCGCTATCATAAATTTCTTAATGGTAAGTAAGGTCACAAGCCAAGGCTTGGTTTGTATTCGGATACGCACTTTATAGTATTACAGAAATGTTCATTATCGAAGTGAAGCATAAAGGGGTGAGATTAGCCTTAAGGTCTTACGAACATTTGCGAACAAACTCTAGTAATGAGGAAATGGTTCTGTCTCTGCTGTCAAGTTGGGTAGAGCTTTGATCATACCGTCATTATGAGACAATTATTTTGAGTTTTAGAATAACCCTTGAGCCGGGTTGATCTACCTAATCCAAACTGACGGATGGTTAATTGTAGAAGTATTAACAATCAATAAATCTGCAACACATACGCTGGCATACTCCATAAACGGGCAATGTATAATTGAAATACCAATTATGGCTCTGGAACTAGCATTTATTCTAACACAGAAACAATATAGGCAACATCTTTGCAGAGATACTATTCTTTTGGTTTATGCCGTAGGACGATGTTCATTTCACGATCACTTGTTATTTACGTAAATTAATAGAGTAAGTTACAAATTTTATTGATTGCTTCTTTTATTTTTCACTTTATTCAACTCAAAGTAAAACAGCTGGATATGGAAAAATGATGTTGATATAGTCACATTATATATTTAAATGTAAACAATCTTCATTTGTTTTAAGTTATGGAAAATTTAGTTAAAACCTAACATCTACTTCGTTCAACAACCGTTCGTATTGCCATCACGAAAATTGTAAAACGTATTCATAGTTGCAAAAGCCTAAACCGAAGTACAAGGTATATTTATACGGATATAATATTGTACTCGGTGTTTTATGGCTTGTAAATTTACAGTTTATGTCCATGAAAAATGCCGTGCTGTTTCTGGATTGAAGTAGATTTTATGGTGTGAAATTTATGGTTATAGACAAACATAAATGTGTCTTTGTATAGAATCAAATACTACTTTGCATAGAATATAACAAGTGGAAGAATATAACTGAAAATTACTTTCAATAATGAGCTTAAATAGTCAAACACAACTGAAAAAGTGAAATTGCGTCTTGACATCATTTTCTAAAGTGGTTCGCCCTTTTCAGTGGTTCTCACAATAAGAACTCAAGCAACAGAGCACTCGTCTGATTTATTCGCCCATTTAGTTAAAGTTTAATCATTACTGTAAATTATTTTTTATTCGTTCTACAAATTAAATAAGTCTATTGCAAGTATAACCCTTATGATTGTAATAAAACAGCTTTCAAGCGTATTTTCAATATTCCTTTAAACTCAAAAATCATATAGTAAACATATTAACTTTGATTGGAGATGTGTTTCGTCATTTTTTACAGAATTTTAGAATAAATTGAATTTGAAATTCACAAATAGTAAAATCTTTTTAAACGATGTAATGAACGAAATTTCGCAATTCTACAATGCTTATACATCAGTTATGTGTTAAAGGTACACAAGGTCCCAATAAAACATATTTTAAATTTAAAAATCACCAAATATATGATATAATCGTTTGGTTTGTTTTAGTTTGTAGCTACAATGGGTCATTAACTTTTGTAAAATTAGGAAAAAATACTCGCATCCTTTTACATTTGTTTCCATTCTCACCCTTATCACCCTTATCTGATTATTGCATAACAGACTGGTTATTGATTTTGGGTGAGTAGTGGTTCCGTTCGATGTGCGGTAAACCGGTGCGCAGTTGCTGGAACCCTACCTTCAGCTGTGAGTCACCCTGTAGAAAATACAATGAACGGTATCTGAGGTTAGAGGCACGTTCTTCTTGTTTCAGCATTCCCACCTTTAAACGCCATCCGTTCTAAATTACTAACTGCAATTACGTGTGTTAAGGAGCACCTAGCTCATACTCGGTGTTAAATAACAAATGACTAATTTTATTACTAATTTATTAATTATTTACTAATTTATTTCGTGCGAAATTATTAAGCGAGTACTACTGATCTACTGTTAAAATAGTGTTATTGGTCGGTTACAGAGAGGCCTTTTTTACAATTTTATTAATGCCACCACAAACAAAGGTTGGCCGCTGTTACTAAAACCTTTTATGTGGTTTAGCATCTACATCAATAAACGTCAAGGGTTAAAGGTTGCTATGTTATCAATTTGTTAGTTATACATTAAAATTATACTAATGCAATTTTAAGGCATACCTTCATATTACAAGGTAAATATAACCACTCAGTAAATATAACCACTCAGTAAATGTTATAAGCTGGGTTAGTGTTCACTGTCTAAAAACTTGCTTAATACAAGCTTCTTGTTTCCCACCAAGGATTTTCTAAATTAGTACGGCATTAAGATATAGGGCGCTTTAATATTAAACCATAAAAGATTAATTTGTATACAAAATGCAGTTATATTATCTAGTGTAGAATATATTAAAATAAGTAGTTATTGTAACAAGCCATTAAATCCATTTATAAAAAGGTAAAAACAATAATATTTTAAATATATTACACATGCTCGTATATATTATTGATTTATATATAAGAAAGTTAGTTAATTCAAATATTTAATACTTAATATTCAAACATATATTTAATTAGCTTTGCATTACTATTAAAGAGTTAAATGCAATGCTAATACATCTTTATGAAAGTTATGAATTTTAAATACTTCATAAAAAAGATAAGGTAGTTGGTTAAGACTTCTCTGGAGACCTCCAACAGTTTATGGTAAGGTAGAACAAATTATCTGGCATTTTAAAAGGTTTCTATGTTTCAATAAACACGATACCTGAGTTACAATGGAAATACAACTTGGTTAAAGTCTCACTAACAATGAGAAACTCTCGTAATCAAGTAATTGCTTTAAAAATTTTTTTCTGACTAAAATAGTAAAATATCTAGCACAAAATTATCTTGATAAGACCAAAATTTATTTAATATGACTGTAATATTACATTATTTTATTTTGTATCTTGTTACTATCCACATAATTATTCATTTCCAAATTCACAGATATTATGAACACCCACCTAATTTGTACAGATTTAATTTCTTAGACATGGAGATTTAGGGGAACTATACAGTTGTGTTTTTAACAATACACTATTACATATCTGTATCGATCTGACATTTCAAAAGTGTTCTTTGAAACTTTAATAAAATATTCTGTATAACATTACAATATTGGCGGTTTGCAAGAATCATAGTTGTGATTTAATGTACTGAATCCAATGTCATAATGTATTTTACGACAAAATAAAACGAACTAATAAATTATTTATCGGAAATCCATTAGTCCTGGAGTCAACTTCAATATATTATATTCTGCTGAATACTGTCTTTCAAGTTGTACAAATGCTATATTTTGCTTAAGTATGAAGTTTTACTTTTGTTCTTTCTTAGTAGGTTTTATAAACGGAATAAGATTTTGGAACTGTAAACTGTTTTTTTTTATTTCAAGCAATTTTAATGACAATACGCTATGAGATTGTGATAGTTATATACACGTAACTTAATAAAGTCACAAAATTTAATAAAATTGTGGGAAGTATATGCTGATTAAAATTATATTTATATTTTTTAACGGCATACAAATATTAGCATTACTAATTTGTCGAATTAAATTATGTAATTTAATTTTAAAATAGCTAGCCATTGCTCTCTTATTTTAATAACTTCCAGATTAACGAAATCGCCCCTATTTAGTTTGAAGTTTTAATTTAAAAACTATAATCATTCAGTATGTATAGTATAACAGAAACTTAATTTACAAGTACATCATTTATAAGAAAGGTGAAGATAACGCAAGTCCATATTTGTCGATGTAATACAGATGTTTAGAATAAAGTGACATTTTTTAGATATTGGTGAGGTCTCACAGACCTGTTAATAATGGCAACCGACGCATATCCATCTTCAGTTGGAAGGGGGCTTGTTTACCTGTAGAGATAGTTTGTGTAGTTATTATAACAGATTTGAAATTATTGTCTTAGGTGTATTTCATACGGTTAACATCCGTTTGAAATTTGTTCTACCCATCCTAAGGGAGAAAGAACGTCAACACATCTAAAGAAAAAGAGAATAGTGATAACAGGGGCGAACCAAACCCTTGTTATAAAGACCCTTGACTTCAACCCAAACCATTTTCGAGAGGTGCTTCTCTGACCCCGGATTACTAAAATAGGTTTGACATTTTCACACTCTACAGAAGTCAGCTGGTCACTTTATATCTGACGTTATTTTCAAACAAGATAACTCATTTAGTTTAATATGTATAGTTTATTCATATCTGTATTAAACTAGTGATTCTTTGGGTTTTATGTCTAGCAAGGACCCTCTCACTACCAAGTTTTAATGTTTATAAATTTAATTCGCTAAGTATTAATTAAGCAACTGATAAAATTCGTATGAGGGAAGAGTTGTTTAAGAAGATAATGTGAACATATTCCGTACAAAGAATTAGTAAACAATAATACTCCCGTCGCAGAAAACCTGAGTACTCAGCGAATTTCCAATGCATATATATGTGACTCACTACTATATAGAGCTATTTACCAAGTTTCAAAAAAATACATCCATAAATAAGTGATATATAGCATTTTATTTATTCTCCATAAGAATAACATTAGGGTTGAGGACGCAGGTTTGCTGCAACGAGGAATAAGAAATAAGTTTTTTTGCAATTATCAATACAACTGAGCCAGGTGAAGCTACTTACCAAGTTCTCTTAATGCAGGTTCATAATTAAGGGAGATATACAACTTTACTTATAATAACATGGGGGCCGAGTATGCAGGTTTGCTGCTAAGGGGAATATAAAAAAACTTGTTTTTTGTGCTAATATTAATACCACAAATAGTTGAAGCCACATACCAAGTTTCAACAATATACATTCATAAATATTCGAGATATAGAATTTTATTTATTCTCCATAAGGATAACATTGGACAACGTACTGTGTTTAGCACTTTTAAAATCTCTGCAACGGTTGGACGTAGAACAACGATTAAAACACCAAAATGTTCCTTTTGTTGAGCTAAACACATTAATAAACATAAATGTGAAGTTTTTAGTAAAACTATCTGAGAAAAATCTAAAAACCTTTTTCCCATAAGATTAACATGGGACACTTTTTTTTGGATTTTCTCCGTAACCACTTAACCTAGGTTAATGATTTAAAATACTATATTATTTGTTTTTTAAGCTCTATAAAATGGCTATAACCAAAATTGAGTGTCTTTAACATTTTGGGGTCAAATTTGCAAAAAACCGATTTTTGGAAAATTGTAAACCCCCATAAAACTACTCAAATATTGTTGTTCCTATATTTTGTGGTGTCACTAAAAAAATTGGGTTAAATGTTTAGTTAATTGTCATTTACTATTTTCTTGATCAGGAGTAACCTTATATCTTACTTACAATATCATTTGCCCATTAAATTCTTACGTACAACTGCGCTACGCATACAGGAATTTTTATTAAATGTTTCTTTATTTATAAAATCATGTATGATAAACACCATTATTAATATCCATAATAAAAGTATAATATTACATTACTTATCTAAAGCCCAGCTGTATATTTACTTGGATAGTTAGATGTAGCACGATTTAAAAATAACTGAGTTATAACTCAATCCGTCGAGCTACATCTGTTAGTTTTTGCCCACATATGGCCATTTAACTGATCTCATTTATCACTGGGACAGCCAGATAAGCGACACAGATTCAGAGGTTATCCAAGGTTGTTGATAGCGCGGTTTTTTTTATTTTTACTGTTATTCACATTTCTTTTATATCTTATATATCATTTTTTCCGCAAATGGACTTACTTTATTCATTGAACATTCATTGTAGGTTGAAGTAGGATAACGAAAGTTATCCTACTGTACTTGAACTAGTAATTCTCCTTTTACGTTATGATACTACCTCAAGGGAAAAATAATGAACCGAAATTAGCAAACTCCACCTTCTAGCGAATTTCCCCTATAGGGAAGAAGCTATTACCGTAGTCGGCATGGTAAGACCTAGGCCCGGAACCATGGTAACTTTTCGTTTTGAGGTCCCCAGATGCCAAAAACACCATTCGTTCAAAACTGTATATATATATATATATATATATATATATATATATATATATATATGTGTGTGTGTGTGTGTGTGTGTATGTGTGTGTGTGTGTGTGTGTGTGTGTGTGTGTCCGTGAGCACGATAAATCTCGTAAAAATAATCCGATTTTGATGAAATTTGGTATTAACGTGTAAAGCAGCATTAATGACCCTAAATTCGAAAACCAGACATATCGACCTATCGGAAGAGGTATTTTGGGAGTTTTTGTACCCCAAAAATGGGTTTTTTGAGTTCTTTTACATATATTTTTTTAAAGTCAAATTTTAGGGTTTCCCATTAGAGCCAGCTAAAAAAGACACACCATTTGGTGTTTTGATCATTGCTATACGTAAAATGGTTACATGGATATTGAAAGTGCTAAACACAGTACGTTGTCCAATGTAATTCTTATGGAGAATAAGAAAAATGGTATATCTCGCTTATTTATCAAATTATCCTGATGAAACTTGGTATATTGCTTCATATCATTGTGGTCTACTGATTTTTGCATTAAAAACATATTTTTGCCGATAGTTCCTGTAGCAGCAAACCTGCGAACTCATCCCCATGTTATTCTTATGGATGTTATTCATCGTGTTTACACCCTTAATTATGAACATAAATTAATAAAATTTGGTATGTGGCTTTACCTACTTGAGTTATATTTATATTTGTATAAAACCGAATTTTTTTCTTCCTTGCTTCAGCTATGCGTACCTGCGTACTAAGCTACCATGTTATTCTTATGGAGAATATTTAAATGTCATAAACCGTTGATTTATGAATGTGCATTGATGAAACTTGGTATGTGGCTTTATGTGGTATTAAGTTACATATATATGCATTGGAAATTCGCTGAGTACGCAGGTTCGCTGCTACGGGGGTATTTATTGTATGAACCACTAGTGTAAAAATAACTCAGTTCCCTGTTAAATTTAAATATATAACTTATTATCATTAAGGAGGATTGTCTTGTGTTGGCTGAGATATGCTCCTTCTTTGGCTTTATACAAGGCGTCAGCAGCACACAAAATACTCAGTAAACTATAACGAAATGTGGTTGGATATTGTTTATTATTTTTTGAGTGATATTTTATCTTAAAAAAGGTGGATTAGGGAGATTTAATAGTATTCTGTGTTTGACTTAATAGAACATGAAGAACTATGTCTAAGAGACCATGATTCTCCCTTTAATAGTTGTCAGTATTTAGTTTCATAAAAATGCAAACTAAGTGGTCAATCAAGTGATCCACTCTCCACACGTAGGATCGAACTATAATTTAAACACTATAGTTCAAGGATTTATTTTCACACTTTTAGAAAAAAGGAAGGAAACTATTTTGCAAATCATAAAAAATTGTCGGTACATTAGATGTAGTTAATTATTTATTGTTAGGAATGGTGAAAATAAAACCTGGCAATTCTATAAAAGCATAACTTTCTTATGTTAGGTTTAGTTTTACAGAAACAGTTTCACTACGTGCATTATCGATGTAAATATCCATCAAAGTGTTGCCTATTTAGTAGACCAGCAAACTGTTACTAAAATATGAATAAACGTATCTGTTTGGTCACACTTTACCATTTTCACAGACCAATTAGTCATTGTCTCACTTTGTCTCTAAATTTCCTTATATTTTACCTTTCTGTACGCTGGCTAAAAGCAACCATGTTGTGATAAAAACCTACTCACTCGTCAAATAATGTAATTCAAAAATATTGTTTAGGAATAATTATTAAAATATAGTTTGTTAAGCGTAGTAAAAACGCTAGTAAAATAATTGTATTTCTTCAATCTAAGTAAACCTAGAACTTGTCCATCATTTTAACTGTTTCAAATCTAAGTTAAAATAAAAGCTTTAAATTTTGGTTGAAGACTTTTTTCAACCTCGAGCCTAGTATAAAAATATCTTAAATAAGTGATTATATTGAATGGTAAACGTATAGGTCGTTGTCATAGGTTCATTTAAAACACCTTACACTGAGTAGTTTACCCCCGAATACTGCTACACTGCCATACTGCTGCATAGTGCCGTTTGACACGGACACGTACACCTCTCCTCCGGCACGCTGGAAACTGACATCACCACTTTGCCCAACCTAATTATTACGCTAGCGAATCCTGCTCTACTGCAGCTGATAACAGTGTTACAAATAAAAAATATTTATCACTTAGTTTGTGATTTATACAGTTTTTTGTTCCGTTTGGAACACATAATAAGTTTTTTAATATACCAGTGAGTTCAAAAAAATAGTGTGATACAGTGATAGAGTGCCACAAAATGTATCTAAACAATAGTAATCATATGAATACCAGAATTAAAGATGGAATAGGTATGTAAAGGACTAGTGCAAATTTAATTCAAACCATTTACCAGTTTTATAGTAGTTTGATCCCAAAAATAAATGAAATAATACATTCAGGAGTATTCAAAATTACGATAAGTACAAAATATTTTAATTATTACTTGAAAATAGTCAGAAAAATTCCATAATAATAAATTTTTAATAGCTTAGTTTTACTAATCGTGATACGGTTGATGAAAAACATTGCGTACCATACGGAAAAAAGGGTCGAACATTTGTATCATACAAATCTCATTCGTTTAGTAAGTCGTAAAAACATCCTAGACAGTCATTACAACATTTCCATGGTTATATTTACCATTCTAACGACCGATGCGAATCATAAAATATATAAAACTAAGATAAATATAAAGCACAAACCTCCAATGCAAATTTAAATTAAGAACTACAAACAACCATTATGTGCCCTCATTCGAAACTTTAAACTTTCCGAGAAATAAGTCCATGTGAGAGTTTGACACGTGTGAAACGCAATGGTCAGGTTATCGACCTCCTCTAATTATTTTCTAAAGTAGTTGGATTTGATGACTACAAATTTTTGTTTAACCTGGGTTTAAATTTTACTTCAAACAAATTTGGGCTTTTAACTTTGAAGAGATTAAATAAAAGTCTTTGTCTTTTGTAGCTTTTAAATATCTATGGACTGGAAATTTAAGGGAACTAAAAAAACTATCCGGTTTTATTGTCATAAACCTTGCAGGACGTAGTTTGTACTTATATGAGATACCACATGATTATAAAGATTGATACGTTGTTCCAGGGTTACAAATGTCGGTTCTCAGAACGAGCACTGTGGCGGACTAGTCGCGCTTTAATCAAAACTTTTGGGCCGAGTATCACACAATAGAACTTGACCTACTGCTTGCAGCAATGAAATATAAAATTAAAAACAGTAAATCTCCCTTTCTAATGATAAATAAAAGCAGGTTGAAAATATGTTAATCTGAATTAAAAGTTTATGTTTTTAACAATATTTAAAACAGTAGACTAATGTTAGGCTGTTAACTTTTTTCCCCCCTATAATTTACAAATATATAGTTCCCAATAGATCGTAGCTACAAGAGCTATAATGAAGTGCATTAATTTACAAGCATTTGTAATATTTCGGTAAAAAATACTTTATGTTAAGAATTGATTATGAATTACTAGCTACATTTAGTATTTATTTTACCAATTGATAAGTTATACTAAGGAGGTAAACCTAGTTTTTAGGCCGATAATATCGATACCGCAAGTTGTGTAAACGGCAAACAGGTAATTGTTTAATGTCAACATGTACATACATGGAGATAACTTTTCTTGATTTGAGTTTTGTGATTAGCTGTTGGATCACCTCCGGGTTCAGGTTCCGGTGAAATTCATGTGACGTTTGAAACAGGGTGCCACCAAGCTTTGATATTCCAATTACAATTTTGATCCCAGCAACGTCATAGGCATAGGTCATATCAGAGGTATTATTGCTACCTAAATAAACTTTGGCCAGAAGGTTTCACGAACTTTACTCATGTTGTTATAGGTTTTAGATGACAGGTTAGCTATAGTCGTTTAAATTTGTTTAACAATTGCCAAAGGCAAACGTGAGTCAGTGAACTGAACTATCCCTTATATCACCCAAAGTTAGTTTCAAGTGAGCAGGTATTTTTGTGACGTGGCAGGTAATGAGGGGATTTTTATAACGCTTTGTATAAATTAAACAAAATGGTGTAATCATTACCAGAAAATATATGTTATATTAAAACTGCTTTTCTAAAATTAATCGGGTTTCGAAGTTCCATAATGTTTTTGCTTACAAGTTTATCCAGGTGGAAAGAAATTATAAATACATGTTTCAGGTGCTCAATTAGTGTTTTAATGGTCTTAATTATTTGTAATAGTATTATATTGATGTCCGCGAACAAAAATTATTATCTATTTTCGTTGACAACTTTTATGGATTAACTGGGATATATTAAATGATGACGTCATATCGGGATGAAAATTCAACTGTTTCTCCTTAAAGTAAAGAAAACATGATTGTGTGCATTGTTCGATACGTGTGTACAAGTATTTTTATTTAAGAAATTATTGCTGAATTCGTCCATTACTTATTTTGTGAATTGCATCCCACCACTGAAAACAGTGATGGAAAATGTTCACGATCATTTCTTAAATAACATAAAATCACCCTCACCAACAATGAATTTTAAACAAAGAAACAGGTTTTAATTTGTTTAATGCCACATATAGTTCCGAAACGACTTGGGGATTTAGGAAACCAAACAAATCACTTCCGTTATCAAGATATTTTATGTTTAGTTAAGTAATGAATGTAAGCAAAGGCCATTAGTTTCAAGGGACAACAGGAATGCAATTACATCGCCAGTCCCAAATATGAACGACTTTTCATTCACTTACACTCGTAGTCAGGAGCTGACTTGAGTTAAAGCTTCACTGCGTCTTGCTGATTTTTGGAAATAATAAGAGAGCAAAGTGAATCTGAGGCTAAAAGGTTTTACAATTTCAAGTCTACTATATTATACAAATAGTCTTCCATTCCACCATTGAAGTTGTCCATCACAATAAACAATCAATATTGATCATCCTCTATCACTGTTAATGTATATATTTATATATAATTCTGTAAGCGAATTTTGTAAGTTAAAATTGTGGGAGTTTAACAAATCACAGGATGATGGGAGACGGATCAAATTAAAGGTCTTGATCCCAGGGACTAGGTAAAAATAGCAGTATTTCCAAATAGTTACTAGCAAACGATAAATAACATAAAACATATTTCTTAAGAAAAGCACGGGAGTTTAAAAACGTCTGCTTCGTTTACATTAAAACATGTAATTAAGTGTTTACTTTGTTACAAACTGACATGTTTTCCTAGACTATTTTCCTCAGCATGTAAAGATTAAAAAACCAGATGGGGCAGAGTATTAGAACAAGGTTAGCGGTAATGGTCATTTCAAGCCACTAAATTACTAATGACATTCAAATAGTGCCAATTATTATTAGTAATTCTTATATTATATTAACTTTACAATTGTTAATTGGAATTGTATAGAAAACAGAAATGGTATTAATAATTAAGTGATCAACGTAATACAACTTATGATCTTAAAGTAACAACGTAAAGTAAAATTAAATAATATTACATAATTTATATTCCAAGCGTCATTCAATATTAAAATGGCACGTTGACAAAAGAAACTTGTTATTCCACGATACATGTTCGTTCAGGAAGTGTATTCTCTCTTGCTTTGAAATAATATTGGAATTGCGAATATTCTACTTCAGTAACGTTACAGAAAAGTTACGGGAGAAGCAAATATTACTTTTAAAGGTTATGTGGGAGGCTTATTTACAGAAGTAATTAATAATTACATATATTGCATGTGGAAATAGGCTTGTATGAAGATTGTAAAATATATAATAAAAAAGTAATATTAAAACCAATAATATTTCCAGTAATCCCGAATCGTTTGTGTTAGATATGATATATGTTTGAAGGGATAGATCGATAAAGCTTTTCAAAGCCGCTGGTAAATTTTCCAAAGATGGTAATTTTAATGGAGGAATAGAGAACTTGCAAAGATGAAAAAATTGGGCAGTTTAGTATTCTCTACTTCACGCCAGCATGATTAGGTTACATGCAAGGTGGTAAATCAGATATGTATTTTCATTAAAACAGGTCATTTTAATTTATACAGGGATCAAAAACGTTAAACATAAAATATATACTTTCATGTTTATTGGTCATGTGCCAACAAGCAATAATGATTAATTGATTAATTTGTGGAGGTCCAAAATAAAATTTCTGGCTGACCTAACCTACAATAAACTAGCCTCACCTAATATTTCCAATCTAAAATAAAGACGCTCTGGTTTACACACACGCATACTCCTCGTGAAATGAGTTACTGCCATCCGGCAGGTTTATACAGGTGTCATTATTTAACAATCCAACACTAATAAGATAAGAGTTATAAGATACGGTGAGAGTGATAAGATGACGGTGACTAGGCATGTTACTGGACACACTAGTCGTACTCGCCCTCAAACAGGTGGTCTAAACCATGGTCTAAACTGCCTTCGAAAGCCGATTGACAAGGTATTCATGTTCGTCCACTCGGCACCCTTTCTGTCAACAACATGAACACCCTAACATGAGTGTACTATCCACACACCGAGATATGATATTACCTGTACCCAATGCTGAGCTCAAAGCTGTTAAATCCCAGCCTAAAAGTCCTCCTTAGTCCACCTTTGGACCCATGACGCGTATTTAGTTAAAGTTTTACTTATTTTAAATTGGCCTTTTTCCTGTTAAAATCAAATTTGCAATATAATTTTTAACTTATTAAAAATAAAACTTAAAAATCGTAGAATACCGGGCAATAAATATAATGAAATTAAATAAAGTGCAAACTAATTATATAACGTAGAATATTGAAATTATTCGAGCATCTGTCAAGACAATAACTCTGATTTAATTTATTAATAATGAGCGGATTTTTTTTCTCCTAGTGAAGTAAAATACTGGTTTAAATAAATGTAATTATTGGTGTTAATTTTAATGGACTGGAATTTTAATGGAATTTTAATGCTTGTTATAAAAACTACTTTTCAAGGAACGAATTTATGTTAATATAACAAGTTTTTAATATGCACAGCAACCACTTCGTTTCTGAACTTGGTGTTTAAGGTGATGCTATTATTATATTATATTGTAGTACAATTTATTACCAGATTCAATTAGACAATCTGGTCATACATATAAACATGGTGGTTGGCACATTATTTATTACATTCTTTATTTAGGAGACACAACTTTAGCTGTACCTTGAATTTATGCAATTTTTTACTTTCTCCCCGTTATACATAGTATATGGAGAAAGTATTGTTTTCGTCAAAATTTTCTAATTTGAGTGTTTGGTGGAAATATTCGTTTTGATGCTCCCTGAATCCAAAAAAGTGATTTTTACGTGCTGTCTGTGTGTCTGTCTGTCTATATGGATCCGTACAGAGCTAGAGCCCATACCAGTTAGCCGATTTTGATTAAATTTGGTATGGAGATACTAAACCACGATATCTCCAGGCGATGTTTTAAATTTTTTTATTTTTTAGGGTAATTATCCCCCAAAATCGCAAAAAAACATGAAAAATCTAAATTTCTCAAAAACGGCTATTACGATTTTAATTAAACTTAAGTCGTTTGTAGAGCTTTAGTTTTTCAACAAAATGACACCACCTGTATTCCTGTAAAAATTCAGGTTCAGAAATTACAGAACTTAAAACTTCAAACATTCAGTTTTTTGGAACTTTCATAAAAAAACATAAATATAAAAAATATCACTATTCACCATTAAAAAGAGCTTAAAAATAAATAATTTAGTATTTTGAATTACTATTCTACAATTGCTGGTTGCAGAGAAAATTTAAATTTTCATTTTGCAGTAAACGCAGTACTTAGTACAATTTTATTCTTAAGGGGAATACAAAAAATACTATTTCTCTCTTATTTACTGATCAATTTCGTTCAAACTTGATATTCTTGTTGAGTTTTCATTGACCATCAGAGGAAATTCTTGGTGGGGGAATAGGGGGCATTTCCCCTCTCAAAACCACGTGTCTAGCAATGGAGTCTGTAGGGCCTCCAAAACAGGGATTTGTGTGGATTTTTTTAAACAACTTGTTTACAAGATTTTCTGTACATGACCGTGCTTTTTATTCTATATTTAGTAAATAAAAAATAATTTATTCATTAAAGTTGGGCTGAAAGGGAGAAAGTATGTGTCAGTATCCTGATACCGTTTATTGATTATTTTAATACTACTAGGCAGCTTATTGTATATTTTGACACCGGAGAAATCCCCTCGGACAAAGCGAGCCGGTGGTGAGAAAGTAACAATGTATTGCCAAGCCTTGTTGAGTATTTGTGCTATCACCAACAGTTGGAAAACAGCAGTTCGATATATAAGGAGACCATAGAAAGTCAGAACATTTATATTTTAAAAATGTATATGTAAAAACACTAATTTTGAAAATGTATTTAAAAGGAGGTCTGTAGTACTAAATTGTAAAACCCTCTACTGTTTCAAATCGGTACCTTCGCCACAGCTCCTACAAGTATTCACAATTTTAGAATTCATAGGAAAAATCCTCAGATCCTTAAGGAGATTATGTTTATCTAATGGAGATGAGTATTTTATTTTATCTTACGATTATTTAAATCTATTGCGTGAAGGTATCCTCGGCCATAAACACAAGACTCAGTAAAGTTCGGCTAATCAGCAGAACCTTAAACAGGGTCGTCAAGCCTTCATATATTTCAATCTGAAAAACTGACTAAAGTATAATCACTGGGTACCATATTATTCTGATAAAAATAAAATGAATGTGGGGAAACGAGAGTTTAGTTATTTTGCATCCAAGCGTGAGCGGCTGGCTTAGTTAAACCTAGCAATTAACCAGGCTCGGACAACAAAGTCGATGTAAAATGACTACGCAGCACTGCAGATACAACGGTCACTCGTTTGGGCTACATGGTGTTGCAGTAATATAATAGCACAAATAGTGTGAAAACATTGAACTTTTTTTCAACTTTTACGCTATCTCCAATACGGTTTTCAGTATTTGAATTTAATCCATTAATTTGTTTAGGAAATATTTAAATATTAATTCTAAGTACAAAATTAAAAGTGTAATTTTTATGGCATGCATTAGTCTTTTTTAGGAAAATACGAAAAGTACTGAAACCAACAGTAAATAAATTTAGTTCTTTATGATGGTCCATGCTGTTCTACGTATTCCTGCCTTACCTCCTGCAATTATCTTCATTCAGATTACAATATAGCCCCACACAAACTTTGACTGGAAATCTGAAGCCCGAATTAATTGAATTTGGAATACAAACTTTCCGGATCACCCTTTTTTACATTGTTACAGAAAAATACGTTTCATTAGTTTTAACATAAGTTTTTTTAAATAAAGCAGTAGTGTGACGGTATGTTAGGACCCGAACTAATTGCGTTTGGATTACTAAATTATCGGATCATCCAAATGAAAACATTGGCACCGTAAAGTTGATTTAATTATTGTAAATGAGTATTTTGTTAAATAGAACAGTACTGAATTTGTTTACTGTCTAAATTTATATTTTTATTTGTAATATAACTATTCTAAAGAACGACACACAAAGTCAGCATCAAAAATAAATAACTAAATTGATTCCGTTCTACAATATGATTCAATTGTATCATGCTGAAATATATCATTCATCAGCGTGTATATCTTGTTATTCAACATGTAAATAAATATTACTTTTTTAAATACTTCTGTTACTAATTCATAGGTCCCGCTTACCCCAGCATAGAGTTTTAATAATCAATTATCACTTTTCGATTGGTTTACTACTAATGTTCCTAATTCGTATAATTAAAACTAATACATAGGTGAAAATTATATTATCTAATACGATTTTAACGACGATCAATAATATATGTTATATATTGATTAAGTAAATGTAAACTTATATTTATTTTGGCATAGAGAATTATGATTTAATATAATCGCGATTCCTTAAGTGGTTAGATTCAATAATTTTGTTTGCCCTCAATTTAACGACAGTTTATGATAACGTTAAAAGAAAAACATGTTAATAGTTGATGCATTAAACCAACTTATGTCTAAAAATCAAGTATTTTTTTAGTTAGTTATACAAAATATACTATTAAAGTTACTATTAACAGGCAATACTTTAAATATTAAATATATTACAAAGAGGTAAAATATATACGATTGTATGACCTGATATAACATAGTAAATATTACAATAGTAAATCTTTACTACCCTTTTATCATACTTTATTTTCAATATTTGTGTTTCAGCATTTAAGTCATCGAGGGTAAGCTTCATAGAGTACATTAACCAAACATATATTATTTATATTCTGGAGATGACTTGAATTTTGGAACATGTGTCGTGAAAATACAATTGATAAAAGGGTTTTAAATATTTATTCTTTTAGTGATTTTTAAATGTAATAAATTATATCGCTAAAATACCGGTTAATTTGCCATAACTGACTAAGGTTCATTAATTTGTTTCATTTACTATTACAAATTATTTGACTCTAAAATTAGCAGTTTAAAGTTATGAATATAAGTTTGCTGAACAACTCTACAATTAGAACAAGTCAAATTAACCAGTTATATTGCTGATTCCGTTGGTATAATTATTATCACAGAAAGCCTTTGCTTATCGTCATTTTATTTGTTTGTACAAGTAAACAACGTCATTTATTAATTACTACGAACTTTGTTATCTACATTTTTTGCTATAGCTACACGTACTTAGTCGAAATTTAATTTGATTGTCGAAGTACGGAAAATTGTTCCTGAACAATGTAATAATATCAGAAATTGTTTACTTATTGTTTTAAATACAAACGAGACCAAAAAAGGTATAAGTATATATAAATGGTATATCACGAAATTGTAACAACAGATAAGGAAATGAGTTTCAGTAAAAGTTCGACTAACGTTAAATTGCGTATGTCTTTACGGAGTAACGTGAACATTTCTTCAAACGAATATAACGAATAGAGGAACACTATTCTGGTATTGTAGTTAACGTGGAAACACAACAAGCTTTTTGCTTTGTTGTGTAAGTGAAATTTCCCGTCACGTCTAAGAGTACGAATTAACTTCGTTTTCAGTTTGGAGTCTGTTAAGTTAAATGAGTCGGAAAAGTTAACGGCGCTGCTTTGCGGCTGTCTAAAGTCTACTAAGGAAATCGTTTTGAAGTTTCCCGATTCTCTTTAACACAATATTGAATGATCGAGGTCAACCATATAAATAAAGTCATGTAAGCATTTAAAAGAATATATATTGAATAACTCCAGTTATATAAGAAGTTCAGTAGACAAATATTTTCAATTGAATTTGTCATAATGTTCTGAAATAATATTTAAAATAGAATGTGCTATGGAAATTTAATTATTACTACACAGTATCATATATTAGTTGGTGTGCCATGTTATTTAAGGAATTTCTGCGGAAATTCTCCATAAGTTATTAGTGATGAAATTCCAAAATGCAAAAATGTCCACAAAAACTCTTTAAATGGTATACCATGATCAATTGGTGTCTGTATTTAATTACTAAATTAATTTTAATGTTGCCCTTAGTTGGCAAAACGACATTTTTGTGCCACTCTGCTATTAAAGACCAACAAACCAGACGTTATATGAAATAGTGGACAAGAAGATAACCTAATTGGTGTTCTGTGTTATAAAACCCAGTCAGCTGATTATTATTACGTTCCGAACTTCAAGATAATTAACTACCCTACACTATGGAATATAACCTAAACCATGATGGACAAATATCTTGACAAACCTTTCGGATAACTTTAAGCCTAGTTACTTTGAAAAACAATTTTGCCAAACCATTCATTTCAAATTGTTTTAAGTGTATTAATTATGGTTAGTATAATTCTGGCTTATTTATTTTGCATGTTTCTACATTTCATTCAGTGATAGTATGTAAATATTTATCTATATCAAGAAAATGTCATGTTATAGTTAGTAAAATGTCTTCCAAATTCAATTTGAACTATTTAAATAAAGAAGAGTTAAAATATAAGCTTACCTTAAGGGCACAACAAATAACAAATGAGGATGTAGATTCAATGAAAAAACTTTTAAAAAGTTCCTTGCATGTAAAGCCTGATATAAATAATTTGTCGAGCAAATATTCCTTACAAGAAGAAACTGATGGTGTAAGCCAAAAATATGAACTAATTTCTACTCTGATTGAACAATGTAGTGAAAACCCAAATAAACTAAAAATAGCAAAAGTTAAAGCCAAATTGAGTCATCTGGAAATTAGGGTAATGAATTTATTGAAATGTAAAATTGACCCTGTACAAAAACAAAAACTAGAAGATGTAAATAGTAAATTAACTACTACTTTGGTAAATTTCAAATCCATTGAAGGCACTATCAGTTCTGAGGAAATGGCTATATTCGAGCGAGACCTCAACACATCACTTTCTGAGGACGAAGAAATGTTAGGGAAGATGGAAGAACGACGACCTGACGCCACCACACCGGTGACATCTACACCACACCGCGAGGCCAACCAACCTAAACTAACCTCTACAGCTTCTGTCCCTCCATCACTCGAAACACTCATTGCTCCCAGTCAAAGCATCCCTCATTGTTCCGCCGCAGTCATTCAACAAGCCACTGCTACTAACCTCCAAAATTTCAGTATTTTTGGAAAATTGTCCAATCCTATGGAAGTCTATTTACAAAACTTCCCAGTATGTATCGGACTTGAAACAAGCCCTCTGCTGCAATTTCTGCGAAACATTGTAAGTATTCAAAATGAAACTACTCTGACTCAAAACGAGCTGTATGAGATACTTCCCATATATTAAACACCCCCATTAGTGAACAAAATTTTGGAACACAAACACGCCCAAAAATCCATAGAATTACTCCACTCGGATATCTTAAGCACTTTCATTCCAATCACTTTATGGGAAAAATTAAAGCAAGGTTTAATATTTCGACCGCAAAAGCCGAGTGAGCCATTGTCGATATATATAAACGAAGTTAAAATGAACCAAAAAATCTTAAAAACGGATTTGATCGAAAACCAATTGGTTTCATTTATCAAAAATGGCATTCACCCTGATATTAGAAATAAATTGGTATTTGAGAAAAACCCAGAAACCTTTTCTGATTTTGACCAATTGTGCATCAATGTTAATAATGTGTCATACAACGATTTTGTCAGAAATCATGCCTACCCAATTTCCCATCACGAAGTTCAAATGCAAATCTCACATAGGTCCCAGTATCCAAATATCGGAGAAAATTATAGGCCTCGATCCAAAAACGCCCCGAGAAATCCAAACTTAACGTCTACAGGTATGAAAGTGTGTTATCACTGCAACAGACCAGGCCATATCGCTTGACAATGTTTTCGAAAGCCAAAAAACTACTAAGGCCGGGAGGGAAGAATATTGTGCCGCATAAAAATTTTCCCCTGAAGGCGCAAATTCCGTAGAAACATTTAGAGATTATGAATATCATCATTCTCTAGATTTCAAAGGCGAACTGAGAAAATTGGTTAAGGGTTAAGTTAAAATCACCAAATTTAACTACGATTAAGGGAAAGACTATAAATTATTTACCTTGTGTAAACGTCACCTTGAATACAGAGTTATATACCACAACACTATTAGATACCGGAGCAAGTAAAAACTTTATCAGTGAAGACTTATACAATAGATTATTTATGAAGAAATTAATTATTAGTGAAAATAAATGGACAGGAAACATCTTAGCAACAAACGACAACCCCGTAGAAATTATGAAGGAATGCAAGATAAAATAAAGATTTATAAATATTGTTGGGTAGAGCAATTCTTAGTAATCAAACAAAATTACTTCCATATGATTTTAAGTCATCCTTGTATGACCAAAAATGTCCTGAACCTAAACTTTGCGTCCCAAACTTGTAAATTTGCATTTGATATGAAAAATGATATTCAGATGGTTAGCAATGAAAATTCTGAGCAATTTTGCTTGCTTATGCTTAAAATTTGTACTGTCGAAATAACAAGGGAAATGAGTAAATAGTAAATAATTATCCTGAAGTACTTACAGATAAGATTGGAGCCGCCTTAGGCTTGGAGGTTGAATTAAAATTGACTGATAAAAAGCCTATAAATATTCGTCTGTCCTGCAGTAAGTCCTCCTGCAGTAAATAAGATGAAAGATATTATTAATAATTGGTTATCTGAGGGAATTATTGAAGAATCTGTTAGTGAATTTAGCAGCCCCAAATTTTTAACGAAGCGTGACGGATTGGTTATGAACTATACAGAACTTAATAAGAAGTTAGTAAAGATGAATTACCCATTAGGAGATCTACAAAAGATGTACCAACATTTACAAGGCGCAAAATATTTCACTATTATTGACTTAATAAGGCATTTTTACAGTGTCCTCTTGCAGAAAATTCTCGAGATGTCACTTCATTTAGTACGATTTTCGGAAAATAACGCATGAAAAGGATCCCCTTTGGCTTGCAATGTGAAAGCTCAGTACGAGCAAATAGTCTCGATAAAATGTTTGGAGATATCTAGTTCAAGTACCTCATCAACTTCGGTGATGACATTTTTGTTTACAGTCCCGACAAAGAGTCACACCTCCAGCACCTTAAAGAAGTATTAAAACGCATATCGATACATAAACTTACTGTAGACCCGGAAAAAGCAAAGTTTTTTTGTAAGGAAATTAGTTTCCTTGGACACCTGGTTAAACACAACACGGTTACCATTGATTCGGCAATAACTATTAGTATTACCGATTTCCCTACACCTAAGAACGTTAAGCAAGTACAACGATTTACAGGGATGTGTTCGTTTTGGGCAAAATACATACCGAAATATGCGGAAATTTGCATACCCCTTCATGATTTAAAAAAGAAAAGAACTAAGTTTTTATGAAATGAAAAATTTCAGCAAGCTTTTAACACCCTAAAGGAAAAAATCTCAAATCTTCCAGTGCTTCAAATGGCCGATTTTTCTAAAGATTTTGTCCTCCAAAAAGACGCGAGTCAATTTGGCGCTGCGGGTGTATTATTGCAGCATAATGAGCAAAATGACTTGATGCCTATAGCCTATTATTCAAAAAAATTCACATCTAATGAGTTGAGGTAAAGTGTCTACGAAAAAGAAGCCTATAGTATTATTTTATGCCGAAGCATGGCATGCCGACAAATGGCATGAATTTTTAGAGGCCCAAACTTTCAAAGTAGTCACTAACAATATGGATTTCTCATTTATTTTGGAAAAGAAGAATAAGCTCATTCCTGGACGGTTAGGTAACTGGGTTGAACGCCTACTAAATTTGCCCTTCACTATCGAGCATATAAAAGGAACCGACAATAAAGTAGCAGACGCCTTATCACGAATGTTTGATCGAGTAAGCAATGATAATCAAACGGTAAACGATGTTGAAACCCCGGATACATCTAATGTAAATATAATTAAGGAATAAGTACCCAACTACCTTAGTAATTTAAATAAATTTATGGTAAATAAAACTAACAAGAATAAAATTAAAAGGCATGAAATAGACAGTCTATTTGTAAATGTCATGCACGCTTTACCCTTCGATCTCCAAGGATTAAAATATCATTAAGAGAAGGATGAGGAAAGCAGAACGATAAAAGAGGGTATTGTCAATAAAATTGATAATACGAATTTTACGCTCAAAGATGATATTGTAATGTACAGGCTTAAAATATATTTACCGCAAAAACGTATTAGTGTTTTATTTGCCTTTTATAACATAAGTGTGATAAGTGGACACCTAGGAATTTACAGATCTCAGGCGAAGGTGAATGAACATTTTTACCACCCAAAAATGAACGATACAGTAAAGCAAATGGTAAAATCTTTTACTTATCCCTGTAAGTGTCCAAAAGTGAACAAACCAAGTATGGAGGAAAGCTTATATCATTGCCTATGGAGCAAACCATGAACACTATCTCTATTCATTGATATTCTTGGACCCCTACCCCGTACAAAAAATATGAACCAATATATATTAATACTTGTAGATGGTTTCAGAAGATTTGTATGATTATATCCGTTAAAGGATTGCAAGAGCCGTTTAATTATTGAAAAAATTAAGCAAACCTTCAATAATTTTTCGATACCACGAATAATTGTGTCTGACAATGCAAGTTATTTTGTTTCTAAGGATTTTAAGAGTTATTTGTTTAATAACCATATACAGCATCGTTGTATAGCCGTATACAGAGCAAAGGGAAACCGTTCAGAGAGATCCTTGAGGGAAGGTTATTTACATGACCACACTTTATGGAACTCCGATTTAGGATTAATTCAGTTGTCACTAAACACAGCGAGAAATTCTTCCACTAACTCTACCACCTTTGAAATTATGTTTTATCACCCTCGTAATAACGCACTCACAAATCTGTGTAATATTCAAGACATTGTCTCCAATAAATTTACTCCTGAGCAGAAAACTGAAAACTTAAGAAGAGCGATGAACAAAATCAAGAAAGTATTGCGAAAAACAGAAGACGTGATAAATATCAATTTCCCCGGTGTAATCATTCCTTTAATGTTAATTCATTAGTTTACATCAAGACCCATTATTTGAGTAACATGATAAATAAATTCAGCAAAAAATTAGCGCCTGGATACATCGGACCTTACAAGATTTTGTATTTCATAAGTGAAGATACTGTTTTAGTGCAAAATGTAGCGAACCTGTAAGAGGTACGAAAATTGCATATTTATGTCTTGAAAATATCGTAAATGAAAGAAGACATTTTAAGCTGGAATATTTTCTCAAAATATTTGTTGCACCTCCCATGGCTTCGTGAAGAACTAAGCTGTTGTAAATATAATTTAAGTGATTTTTAACAAATCTACATTTATTTCGATAAATTATTTGAGATAAAGGAAAGGAAAATGAGGAAATGAGGATAAATGAGGAATATTGAGAAAACTGATCGAAGTTAAAGAAAGGTTTTAAATTGTCCAATAATTTAAGGGATTGTTTAAGTTAATCAAAATATCGCTGTCCGCTGTCAGTTAATATAATTGTTGAATAAATGTTGTATGTATAAGTATGTATGTGTGAGAATATGAGCCGGCGTGTATAAATGCGAATGAATCGATAATCGTTGAGTGAATATTAATTTAAGTAGTTTTAAGGATACATGATGTTTTCACGAGGCACATTTGTCATACAATACACAAAAACACACAGAACACAAAAAATGCACTGCACTCGAAACAAACAAAAAAATACTGAAACAAACAAGGAACGCGACACACTGACAAAGAAACACACGCACTATGACTCAGTTAAGTTGAGAACTGACCTCAGGCAGGATATTGTTTGAAAAGAGAAAGTTATTTTGGGAGGAGTAGTTACCGTTAGTTTCCTCAATGGGAATCATATTAAATACTGTAATAAATAAATATTGCTCAAAAATTAGTGTAAATAGTTCACTTAGTTGCAATTTATATCAATTATTTTATTGTATTGTATTTCATCATAAATTTGCTGGTAAACTGTGTGTGAATAAATTTAAAGATTCAATTGATTTTAAAATGTAAACAAACGTCAGCAGATGTGAAGTCTTATGCTATCTAGTGGTAACAGATGGAATTAATTGAGTCCAGTTGTATATTGTACCAGTAGTGTTCAGCACCAGTACAAGCGGAAATAGTTTTTTAAATAAACGATTGTATAGAGATTTAAATTTTTTTATTAATGTTTGATTATTGGCATTTTGATATATTTGAGGATTTATTTTAGTTAAGAATATGTATTTGAAGTAGGTATAATTTCAATTTTGAAATTTTCTTGGTAGGGGGATATTTATACCCGATCTATGAGGTTTTATAAACATATGCAAAAAGTAAATTAAAGTGTGTTATATATATATAAGAAGACACGTGGCTGTGTAGACTCGTAGGCCTCGTTTTAAATATTTAATGTTCGAATTAATCGTTGGAAAACTGCTGTCCAATCGAGTTAAATCTGCCTCGTTGAAATAGTAAGTTTTGTATTTCATTAAATTGCTTTATATATTTGTCATGAATTGAAGTTATGTTGAGATAAATGTGTAGATATCATTGTTCATTTGTAAAATAATATTTTCCATTAACTGTTGTATATAACTTGTAAAATTTAAAATCAAATGTAATTTAAATCCTGTTTCATTTTGTTTGTTCAAGAGCACATGTTTTAATAATTAAATTCCAAATGACATTAAATATAAAATGATTTGAAATATTGTAATTAATTCGTTTGGAACTATTATTTTATTGCAGACGAGGTTTTACGGATATACCTGAATTTTCGGACGCAGTCACTTCCACAGTACAGTAAGACGCACTTTATTTTAATTTAATTGGTGAAGGAATTGGGGATTATAATTATAAAGTTATTTCAAATGACAACAACTATATACTTGGTTTATAAAATGCCTGATGTGAAATAGAAGTGTTTAGTTCAACTGCCAGACTGTATTTAATTTGTACGCCTCTTAGTTAAATCACTGTTTGTATTTAATTACTAAATTAATTTTAATGTTACCCTTAGTTGGCAAAACGAGGGTATAATATATGTGAAGCTTTTTAAATTACTTAGGTTCCTATAAATACACTCTGTTAAATATTGATATTTATTCCTTAACCCATAGTTCACTTATTAAAAATTATTAATAATTCTAAACATAAACGGTAGGCCTATCCAGGGGGGCAGGCGGGGAGACAACTGCCCTGGGGCCCGGTCTGTCAGGGGGGCCCGGGTGGCCAGCCCAGTGTCTCATTTAGGACAGTGTTGTATAAGTAAAAGCTGAGTACGGTCCTGGGCCTATCCCAAAAAAACTATTTTTGATAGATGCCTGATAGGCCTAAGAACCTTTTTTATTGATTAATTAAGTGTCCCTTTAATTCACCACTTTTACATGCACAGTATAATGAGTGCTTGAATACTTCCTGGGCATATCATACAGGTTACATAACTTAGATACTTTGGAGACCAAAGAATATGATAGAACAAAAATTAAGTTTTCTCTAGCAATAAAACTGTGAGTAAGAAGAAAATTTTCAAGCTTTTATTCATGTTCAGTGCAGATAAGTAGGAAATTCTTATTAATATTTAACTTGGAGTTTTGTTTTAAATAAAATATTATTACTTTAAAATCACTTAACACATTCTTTGTCATTATCCTCATTCATTTATCTAAATTAAAGGGAATTATTCCCTACCGGTACTGTTTTATTTGAGATGTGATTAATAGACCTGGAGATCTTCAAGGCTATTTCCAATCATACCTCTACGCTATGGGTAAGGCTAGTTTCTCTGGACTGCTTTACTTCCTGGGCGTGCCCGATAATGTGGAGCACAGGGGTCCCAGGACTACCTTAAGACTGGTCTTTACCAGTTTTGAGGCTCACATTGGGTACAGCAAATGAAGTTGTCATTACATATGGTAAGTCTTTTGGCTGTCCATTATGACAAACTTCCCTATCACCTTTGGTCCCTCCATTTTCAGCAGCTAGGGACAGAATCTCCGGGTTTGGTCCCCACCTGCCAACCTGAGAATGAATGTTCCCTGGCTGTTGTACATGGATACCCTGTCAGTTGAGTTTACGAGTTGGAGGGCAAAACGAGGGTCCCCTGTTTGAGAGCCTCATCCAGCTGTCACAGGGGCACGGGCGTTTGCCCTCTGAAGGGTCGATTTGGCTGCCGTCCCTTCCCACCCTTTCCTTTCCTGCTATATTCTATCTTTCCGGTAACCTGCGCAATATTCCCGCTTGTGAAAGATGTAACTAGCAGCTGTTCTGGGGTTTCCTAATCCGCAACAATGATGAATGATGATGAATGTGGAGCACAATTTCTTCCGCTGCCCACATTAAGGAAAGGCCACGCCAAGAGGCCTCAAAGGATTGGTGCGTTGACTGTGTATAAGGTTAGTGAGATGATGATAGGAGGAAAAGGGCAACTGGGAATCCGTGCCACGTCTAGTCCTTGGCATGCTTCGTGCAAAGATTACGGACCTAGACTGCGATGTGGGCTAGGTCGTAGTATGTTTTTTCAGCAAGAAAAATGATTTCCTGAGGGCTTAAGCCTAAATAAGGCCTAGCCTAAGTCAATGCAATAAACACTTCCCGGGTTAGAGTTGAAAAGCGCAGATAAGGTTTTTTAGTGGGTAAACCATGACTGGTAGGATTCCCACACTACGGACTCGCCACCTTGTGTGTGCATAAACCATTTTTCCACCTCTCTTCTACAGTACTCATTAAAAAAAACTAGGCCTTGTGACTCTTAAGCTTTTATTTATTTCCACAAAATTTGCTGGGTTAAATCCATCCAGCATTTGAAAGTTAGTATTATTATATATAATGTTGCTAAATAATAGGCCTACTTCATTATTTTGATATTTTAATAACATATCCTATATCAAGAGTAACCTTACACATCAGAACTGTCACAGTCTCTTGTGCTGGGAGAATTTGGAATTGTGTGCAGCATACATTGTTTTTACAAGGGCTGCAGTTATCAGAAGTCTGAATTTTTTATACACTCAACCTTTCCGGATGGACTTTTTTAATGCATCGACCCCAGACCCCCTAGCAAATATTGTCACTACTTAATACAACATTATTTAGTTGGAAAAGAGTAAAAGCACAATAGGAAAATTTATTATTAGGTAAAAGACATTGCTCTGAAATCTTAGTGGGTTTTAAAGTGTAGTAAGAATATAGTAAAACCGATAAATTGAGTGGTCTGTCTGTCAAGGTTGGCCAAAAAGTTTGTGGTAAAGGTAAAAAAAAGGTAAATGGCTGTTACATCATTATTTTCAAAGGTATGTACTGTAGGCACTTAGTTTTTGTGTACCTAGAGAAATAGTTGTGTTATGATGTAATATCACTTAATTTTGTACAAAATTATTTTTATTAAGGCTATGACTTTTTTCATCGTGTACATTTAAAATTTGTTTTTGTACGTGTATTTTTATCTCTGTGGTAGAAGCTGTCACAACTAGGGAAAACTCATTGAAAAATAAAAAGTTATTGTAATTTAAATTAATTCTTAGCATGAATACTTTAGCAAATGCCTCTGGACATTTGAGCATTTATGTTACACTAACAAAATCGCGGGTTGGGTTAAGAGGAGGCTCCAGTCACCGGCTTATAACTTCGTCTCCCATTAGGACAATGTAAACCTGCAAAGCCCATCCTTCCTCAACGGGTTATCCAAAATAGAAAAATTTATCATTTTATCAAAATACCAAGTTTTATCAATATGTGTTCATAGACAATTATATAATATCATGTTTACAATCAGTAAAAAAAAAACACTACCTACTCTTCAGTAGTGTACACTCAACACTAGTAAGCTAAAAATCAACATGGTATAGCTTAGATGCTCATGGGCAACTAAAGCGTTCAATAACGTAATGTATGTTATTATGAAAACTTGTTGTTTTTGTTACTCGGATATTCGCTGGACATAACCTCAAAACCAAGGCCAATCAACAACAACGAAACAAATCCAACATGGAGGAACTCTTGTTGATTCTTACAATCAAAGACACTCGAAATAGGAGTGGATTTCGCTCTTTCAAAAGATGATTATGTATTCAATGAAAGATTGAATTTTTAATCTCATAATGAAAGAAATGTTCACTCTTTTCTAAAGGATGACTTTTTCCATTAATTGAGAGTGGATTTTCATTCTTTCGGAGTGAACACCTAATCCACTCTATGAAAAGAACGGCTTTTTCATTCTTTGTATTTTAGCGTGAATAATAAATGGCATACTTAACAAATAACGTAAGCTCCAGATAACAAAATTTGTTCATAATACTAACATTTAACAGGTTGAAACATGGTTTTATAACTCCAGTTTTCACATACAAAATGCCAACGGTAATAATTTGTATAAGACGTGTAGAACACGCTAAACAAATACTACTAAAATAAATGTTAAACTTATTTTTCAGAATTTGTTTTAAAGGTACAACAAAATCAAGATAAACATACATTAAGTTTATGAAAAATACAAAGAAAATAAGGAGTTTCAGGTTGAATATTAAGTCGTAAATAATCAAATAAGTGATTCAACCGAGAATTTCATAGCACACAGGTGCAGTGTGATACTGAGCTGTATTTTAAAACCACGCAATATTCAAATATTAGGCTCGCTCTCCTGTAGTTGCTCGTATTTCATGGACCAATAACATCAAAACTGTTATATTATATAAACAATATGTCATTCTAAAAGTTTCACATTAAAACTTGTAAGCCCATGAAGAATCAAGAATTACGTTCTTTATCAGTTATCATTTTTGACAACGTATGAAGTAGTCAGATTGCATTGCATGTAAATGTAATTGTAACTTGAGTAAAATACTGTCCATGAAAGAAGTCCATCCTAGTTTTTCATGCACTAAGTTATCTGAGCCGACCGCAAGTTCAAGTTATGTAACTATATTAAGTAGGTAAAATATATGAGTAAAATGACTTGCACAGTTTACCAATAAAATGGCATGTGATCTCTTATGGAATGCATAAACATGTCAATAATGGATATTAATCTTATTCTTTATATGTTGAATTAAAAATGCCTCATTTTTATGTTATCATCGACGTATATGATATACAATATACTATTATCCATAAATATTTTATGTTAGACGCTGAAAGTTTGGTAATTACAAAGAAGCTATAATTCTGCATAAGCTTTTAAGTTTTTCATAATTTTTTCTGACCGAGAAAGTACTGAAGGAGTTTATATATTATCAGTGAAAAATTGTTTTCAAATGATTTCTTAAAACAATTTTTGGTACTTAAAACTAACAGTGTTCCCTACAATTGACCAACCAACCGCCTGGCAATCATACCAAATTCTACACATTTCTTTAGAATCAATTTTTGTATTCATCAAAAGAGTTGTAAATAGCCTTCCAAATAAGAATAAATTGTTAACAGATTATAAAATATTGAGGAATAGTATAAACTAGTTTTTACTTCTTAATGATTATTACAGTGCACATTTATGATTAACCAATTAATTAATTAATTAATTCCAATTAAATCCATGTATTTATTACTGGCATTTATCTTCGCATTTTCTTTTTCTTACGACAGTAAATACATTTTTACTTTTACTTTTGACTTTTCCAGTTAATATTTTCCATGTATTTTAAAATTAATATTTGTATAGAAACCAAACTTAGATTAGATTACGCACGTCCTCAAATTTACGAAGGATAATAAACGCTGTACGGGGTGACAAGCAGGATTGCTTGTATATCGTGTTTTTTTTCCATTCGAAATATAGCAAAGGAAATTTTTATATCGATAGCATGGATAACATTTATCTTTTTTACATTTAAATTATGTTTGTATCATCTAACTGGGACAGCCCACAAGATGTAAGAAGGTTTTTTATGTTTTTGGAGGCTTCCCAAGATCAAGCTCTATGGCAATTTTCACGTTCAAGCTCAGGTCTTTGAATCATTCTGAATCGTATATAAATTGTTTATTTATTCCGATTTAAAAATATCACTAAATAATTCCTTTATTTTCCATACTTCACAGACTGGAAATGCACACGTAAAACTATCGGATGACAGAAAAAAGGTTCATAATTTGTTTTAACTTTACAGATTAACCGTGGCAGTTACAAAGTTTTATTTTTTTTAATTGCGTTAAAGCCTTAAATTATTACCACACCGAAGCCTATCTACATATGATTAATATAAAGGTATTATATACTCTCCAATAATATTAAACACTATCTTCATAAAAGTGTTAAAATCTATAAATATACGCAATATAAAAATAGTAATCCGATGGAATGGTTTGTCAAATGGGCATATTTGATTAAAACAATACACAATTTGTTTTGAAACCATCAGTCACAATTGTCATAAATCTATGAATTAACGTGGTAAAATTATAAGAACGTAACAAAAAAATTCTATATTCTCGTGAAAAGCACTTTATTAAAACAGCTAAAGATAATCATAGAGTGTAATTACATATGTTAATGATGTTTTGACTCTGTGATTAGCAGTCAGGATGAATTCACGCTTTCAGGCTCTACTTATTTATTAACCAGTTATTATTTTTCATGATGATATAAATGGAGTAATATAAATATATATCGTTAATTGTACATCCTTTAAAGATTTTAATGAATTTTAATATTTATTAAACATTTTCGCGTGGAATATTTTCCCGAGACATTATTAATAAATATGATTATACAAATACGTCTGAAATGGCCTATGGAGTATTAAGCTCTGTATATAAATATATGTAATTTTTGTTTATTAGGCGAATTTTTTAATAAGCATTGTGATGGTTACCTCAGTAACATTAAATAAAATGTAATTTTATTTTGTTTATTTCAATAAAAATATAAGTGTATTTAACGCACTTAGCTTGAATACGAAAAATTAAGCACTTTGTTTTATTAAATAACTTATTTATCAGCATTATTTGTGTTATTTTATTTACAGGAAGTAAATTAGAAAGGTTTGGACCGCTTTTCCTAAATAAACGGTATCAGGAAACTGACACATACTTTCTCCCTTTTAGCCAAACTTTAATGACAAAAATATTTGTTATTTACTAAATATAGAATATGAAGTATAGATAAATGTACAGAAAATTGTCTAAAATAGTTGTTTTCAGAAATATCCACCCAAATTGCTTTTTTGGAGGCACTATAGAGTCCGTTGCTACACACAGTAGTTTTGAGAGGGGAAATGCCCCCTTGCCCCCCCCCCCAGGGTTAAATAGCAACACATTTCGAACATCATCTGTTGGTCAATGCTAACTTGACCTGCATATCAAATGAAATTGATCAGTAAATAAGAGAGAAATAGTTATTTTTGTATTCCCCATAAGAATAACATTGGACAACGTACTGTGTTTACCGCTAAATGAAAATTTCAATTTTCTCCGCAACTAGCAATCGTAGAATAGTAATTTAAAATACTAATTTATTTAGTTTTTTGAGCTCTTTTTAATGGTGAATAGTAATCTTTTTTAACATTTATAATTTTTTATGAAAAATCCAAAAAACTGAATTTTTGATGTTTTAAGTCCTGTAATTTCTGAACCCGCATTTTTCCAGAAATGCGGGTGGTGTCATTTTGTTGGAAACCTAAAGTTCTACAAACCACGAAAGTTTAATCAAAATCGTTAGAGCCGTTTTTGAGAAATTTGGATTTTTCATGTTTTTTGGCGGTTTTTGTGGGATAATTACCCTTAAAAATCAAAAATTCAAAAAAATGAAAAAAACGCCTGGAGATATCGTGAATTAGTACCTACACGCCAAATTTCATAAAAATCGGCCCATAGGTTAGGGCTCTAGCTCTGTACACATCCACACAGACACACACACACACACACACACACACACACGGACACACACACACACACACAGACAGACATCACGTAAAAACCACTTTTTTGGGTTCAGGGAGCACCAAAACGAATATTTCCACTGACAACTCAAATTCGAAAATTTTTACGAAAACAATACTTTCTCCATATACTATGTATAGGGGGAGAAAGTAAAAAGAGTTTGTGTACTATATTAACAAAAACACCGTTGGCATTGAAAAACAAAAACAAACTTCTTAAAACAATGGAAAATATATGATATCTTATACCGTATCCAAGTACAAGAAGGTAAATCCTATACTCTAATATAGGAGTAAGGTTTGCTTGATTGCGTCAACCCTGATCTCAAAAACAGCTCAAACGAGTTCCTTTAAAAGTCGTAAATCAACTAATTTCTGGGTTAAAAATAAGTTCTAGACAGGTCTCAGTCCCAGGAAAAATCAATAATGGAAAAAATTAATTTGTACATTACAAAAATTGGGCTTACGTAGTTTCAAATCAAAAGGGAATCTTTTCAAAAGATAAGAATCATAACAATTGTTTATAATAAGTCAATGAACTGTCAAAGTAATACTCATGTAGTTTCCTGAGAGCAGTGACTACAACCTTTGAGTGAAGATTACATATAAAAAAAAACTCCCTTCAGTAAAGTAAATTAAAATAACATTAAACTATAAATACAACTGGAGAGACCTTAAAAATGCAGAAAAGAGGCACATGAGCCACCCAAATTTGGTAATCAGTAGGGAGAAGTGGGGAAATATTACTCCAAGACATCTAAACAAACTGACTGACCTTCCCCGATCAAAGATACTGTACATGTGAGAGAGTGACAGAATTAAAATGGCGTCCTGCTTATATATTATTTGCTAACAGAAGTTCCGGAAACAAGCTCTAATAGGTGCCACCAGTGTCAAATTTAGCGGTTCGTTCATCAGTCTATCCCTATCTTGGAATTATTCCTTATAATTCTTCCTATGCGTTCATCACATTTTTACTTTATTTATTTATTAACGGTAAAAACCAATACAGTTACAGATCTTCAGCGTATATAGTAACATCACTTGCAAGATGACAACATTTTCAGCATATAACGACAGTAAATAATACATGAATTAACCCAAAATTTAATATTTATATGCGAATAAATGTGTCATATTCCTTAAATATATAAATATAATATTAAAAATTAATATGAATATGTGAAATGCATGAGAGTAACAATTAACAGTAAACAAATATATATTATGTGAATAACAAATAAATATAGGATTCACTGAATGTACATGCGAATAATAAATAAACTCAATGTCAATATTATTCTAATAATGACGGGACGATAACAGATATCACACACTGGTATGTGGCCCATTAATGGCACCACCAACAAGACACTGTGACTAAGCACTTTACACTTTCTTGCAGCTCTTCAGAATATCGAGGTTTTCACCAAAGTATGACAATTTTCTATCAGGTGATGTACAAACTTTATCTAGTGGAATCGCCTGTGAGTGATACCTTATTTAGACCAATCAGTGTTACAGAGTACAGGCTACCAGGGGTGTTGTTGATCAAACATGAAATAAGCTTAACTGTGTCTAGAAAACCCTATTCCAACGAAAATTCTACCCATATGAACTTGAAGATTTGATAAACAAAAAATACAAGGACGTAGTAGGTTTATGGGCACGTTTTCATACGCATTCTATAAACTTTAACTTGTTTTACAGTGTTAATATATTTAAAGGAAGGAGGGATGATTTGTCCCTTCTTACATCGCCTTCTCCCTTGATGGCACGGCCTTACTCTATGTTTCCTCTACGAAATATGTTAGACCCCTATTTTCTGGTCATAATTGCTTAATTATCTGCCCGACCTATATCGCCCATCTACAATGCACAGGGTCAAACAAAAAATGCAAACATTTGAACAACAATTTCATCTGACCATATTCAACTTTATGGTAACATTTATATATGTACAGTTAGAAAAACTGAAAGAGGTTTTATTGGTACTCGATATATCTCAATGTATTCACCGTTTGCAGGCGTCAAATCGAAATTCAACCTCTTGCCAAACATTTAAAGCATTTATTAAGTAATGCTTGCAATAGCATATCTTATCTGCTCTTTAGGTGGGTCAGGTTTGTAATACTTACTTACTTATTTATCCTCTTGGACCCCGTTGACCCCGACTTGGAGCATGTGGCGAGTCGACTATCTTCATTGAGATTTAATTAGACTTAAAACTAGGTTGCCAGGCCATTGTATCATGTGTCCACTAAATACTCCTTCTGCTTGAATTTGAATTTAAACTTCTCGGAAAACACAGGACAGTGTTACAGTGTAATTACACAGGTACAGTTTTATTAACATAGGACCGGAAACAATTCCGTTTGAGTTAAGTCTGGATTTTGTGGTGGTAGTTGAATAGGTACTCCCCTCCCAATCCACTACTTTTGAAATGTTTCATCTGAAACATCTCGAACATCATTGTTTAAATGTGGTAGAGCACTGTCCTTTTTGTGGTGTAGCATCGGTACTGGAAGAAAATTGGGCCTACCTCAATTTCAAATGCCTAAATTAGGAACTGCAAATAATAGCTGTAATTACAAGCATTACTAACAAAATGCGCAATGCAATGCTTAAGGTAGCAATGTTAAGCGATAGCCTAAATTTCGCTATGACGCTTGAATATCGTTAACATTGGCCATATAAAAATCTGTTGTAAAAACTTTTTTTATTTTTTTATCTGCAATTACGTTTTACTAATTTTGTCAATAAACATATTTGTTATAATCATCGGTTCTTTTTGAATGACCCTGTATTTTAAATTTAAAACAAAACATAAAAAACTCTCATTTGACCATTTACAAATATTTTAACATTACTTAGTTTTAGCACCAGTTTATTTCATTTAAATTGTTCATAGTTACATGAATTCTATTCTCTAGAAAACCTCAAACAACACAGTTCTAAAATAAAAATCCACCAATCGTGTTACGAGTTATTGCAACCAGTGTATGTATGGACATGTCGGTGGTTCAGAATGGTGGAATGTTTAATATTTCACAGTGCAGATATTACTTTTGGATCCGCACTGCCTGGTTAGGCAGAAAAAAAAACATTTTTATTGATCAAAAAGTAGATCAAGTATCAAAGTATCAAAGTATCAAAGTTTGGTTGAGATATTCATCATTAAAACCAAAATATCATTGCTATTGCGGTGTTCTTGTCCTGCAACTCGGGTCTAAAATAAAATAAATGTTAGTTTTTTTTGTTTTTTTTTAATATAATGTTTAAGATTATTTAATTTTAAACGAGGAGAATTGCTTTCAGTTGGAATAGATCATGATGGCACAAAGAAATATGTCAGCTATAATTATAAAGGAAAGTAATATATGATAAATTTAAAATGTAAATAATTTATAAAAAAATTTGATACAGATTATTAAGAACCTTTAACAAATATTTAATAACCACTGACATTTTTTCTGCTTAAAATATACTTGACAAGTAGGACGTTTATTTATGCCCATAAATGCGTTTCCCTCTAATTTTCTCCCCCTCTAAACATTGATATTTGAAATATTAGTTATCATATAATATTTTGTATTTTGTACTATTTTATAAATTTTTTATTTTGTAACACTATTGTTTTATAGCTTATGTTTAAACTGTCAATAATGCCGACAAACACTTGTATATTTAATTCATCGATTCTTTCAAAAACTTCTTAATTCGAGCTTTGGATTAATTATATATGTATGCGAATTTTGGCATAAAAAAACATAATTTTTTAATCGTAATATTATTTACATATTATTGCAGTATCAACTTTTTAACCATTTTACTATAAAGGGAAAGGGTTTTTAGTTTGGTGTTTTTAAGATTTAGCTTACGAATACAGAGGCCTGAAAACTTCATCTCAGAGGATCTGGACATTTTTTAACATGCTGGCTACGACTCCTTCAAGAGACGTCTCCTGAGACTTCAGAAACAATGGTGCACAACACTGCTCACATACGCGTCAATATTGTGTCCAGTGTACAGTTTCAGGTGTTGGCTTTACAGGGCCAGACCAGTGTTTAGGTGCCATAGTTTTTTAGTCACAAATCAACTCAAACTCAACTGTCAAATCAAGTGTAATTATGAAGTGTATAATAAGGTGGTGCCTCTAAAGGGCCACGCCAGTGTCTGGCCATACGCAGTCTCAATTCAAACAAAATGGTCGTGTGTCATTGTTCTATTACGAGTCAAAAACAATTATTTAAAAATCAGAACATTCGACTCGCAACAACACGTAGTAGGACAGACAAGCAGAATAAGTACAGGAGTGACGGTTGAAACCGACACGGCCACGTGATTAGTCAGCCTTGTTTTGTAGAGTTTGTAAATACAACCTGAATCCTCCGACTCGCCCCATTTCTTCATTATCTTAGCTCGTGCGTGTTTCTCTAAAACCTTTAAATTTTAATACCAGCGGCCACACTAGTCTAGACGGGATTAACTGTCTGAAGTGTTACTTTGAAGTTTTCATCAATTTGCTTCAACAAGTATTAATTTTCTTTCTTCTTTTTTCTTTCCGTCTGACGAGGTTCCGGCAATAAATTTTTAAAAGAAAACATTTCTTATTTAGGCAAATTAAATTATTTTTTTCGCGAGGGCATGTGCAACGCACGCGGGTCAGGGAAGGTTGCAGCCTGTCTAAATTGAAACAATTTTAAATCAATCTTAATTTAAATGCATTGCTATTTAATAAGTGTCTCTATTTGTCACGTGTGTATTGCTATAGTTAAAATAGTTTATAATTGTTATTTATTATTTTCACAAAGTTGTGAATTGTACTCCGACATGTGCCGGAGGGAGAATCTGTTGTAAGTTACATAATATTTGTTATTTACTGTTAATATTAGCGTTCCCTGTGAAAGTTCATATTTAGTTGAAACAGCAGATTACTATATTCAGTTAAAACTGCAACTTTTCATGTTGAGTAGACATTGCTAATCATAGTATCACATTTAGAATACATTGCAAACAATCATCTTCTGTAATTGATTAATGTTACTAATTGTTGGGAATAACTGAAAATATAAAGTTATAGGCTTTGCTTAAATTGAACATATCTCATCTTTCTTATATTTAAGGTTGTTGTCAACAATACACTGTGTAGGATTTATATTGTGCAATCTGTGCTAATTTAAATTAAAAGAATAATGCCAATAAGACCTGTTTTAAGACCAGTTAGAGTCATAGTTGTTAGTCTTTATCCCGTGACTGTTTTTGGCGAAACTATTCACTGAGCCAGAGCGTGTGTAAAACTATTTTCACGCGACTAAATTTGTATACTTTTTGTACTTATTTAAATATGTCACAGAATTCAAAAACTGTTTTAACTAAAAGGAGTCTTACTTATATCTCAATGCTATAAGTTTTGTAAAGTATCTATCGACTTTACCGAATACATTTCCAAACTATTAACGGTTTGAAGACTATATTTTACTTTCATAATTTATATTATTTATCCAAGCAGGATTTTTGTGTAAAGCTAAACAACGTTGTTGTTATTTCTATATAACTATTTGTGACGTCAAAGCAGCACGTACCAGCAGTTCATGTTTACTGCACAAGTGTCTGTATAGTTGACCTATGTTTATTTATGATTTAGTTTTAACGTAAATCCTCATAAACTAGATAATAGGTATCGTAAACAGGTTAGAATATTATATTACTCTTGATATAAAGCTTTCCTATACAAACACCCAACTATAATTTGTCAAGGGGGAATACTTTTGTTCATAGCCTTTAATAATATGAAATATATTAAAACGTGAAACATACAATATTATAAACGACTAGAGTGATCTCATATATATTTTCATGTTAGATATTCGTCTTTTAGGGAACGTGACTTATTATTGAGTAACAAATACATAATGGATGATATATCACTTATATATTCATGTCATACTTATGTTTATTAAATTATAGGTATGGTTTCTAAAAGGTACTATACTTTTTCACTACTTGAAAATGTAAATTATGTAAAAAATATAAAAGTTGTTTACATAGATCCAAATTTTAAAGCAACTCATAGAGGGTTTAAATATTATTATTTGAAGTTATGTTTCTAAGATGTAAATACAACATTTTACTGATAAAGTGTCATTCTACGAGAGTCGCATCCAGAGTCCATTATCTGCAGTCTCTGCGTTCAATGGAGTCGTCTCCAGCGTGACGCGTGTGCCGGAGTGTGCAATAAAACTTCGCCTTTCACTTGTATTGCATGGTAAATTTATTTGTTCCACATATTTTTGTACCGTGGTAAAGATGCAGGGCCCAATTGTTAACTACATTTAAAGCTGAACAAGTTATTGAAGTATTTTCTTCCAATGAACCTATGACTATGACCGATGACGATAGAAAACAACACATTAAGCCACATTAAGCCCATTAGGGTTCCGTTCTACATAATTTCGTTTCTCACACGTTATCAAAGCAACTATTATGATAAGTTTCTTATGATTAATATGACATTTATCAGATATGGAAGTTATCATTATAAGAGTGAAAAGGAGCTTGAAACATTTGTTAAACTGCATAATACAAATCTTCCTGAAGAGAACTGTTTTGTTGTGCAATTTTAACCTCACATAGATAACTAAACTATATGCTAGAAATTCTCATAGAAATTCTTGACTAACTGATGCTGCAAATTATGCGTTAAAGTCCATTAAAAATAATTATATTGGGGACATTTTAACAGATTTGATGTTTGGGGACAACAACAAACATCATAGAAATTTATTATATAAAACGGTTACGATATATTTTGTATTTATATTTAAATTCCACCTTCAATAAATAAAGCGAGGTTTCCCGTTCATTTGTAAACCTGAAATCACTAATGGAAGCTCGGCGCTAAAAAAACAACCAGGTAATTCCAACTAGCAGAGGAAGAAATGTAATTACCTTGGCCAAATTGGGTCCTGCTTTGCTGAACTCATGTTACACATGTAAATAAAGCTTAACACTGGGTAGGCTTTTTGGAGACCGGGGTTTTTCGTACCTGATAACATTTGTCACCTTTTGTTCTCATGGTCCCTGGGTAACAATAAACGAACAAAAGCATTGGTACCTGGAATATCATAGACCATGATCTCACAACTGTGGCAACTTAAGATGCACCTTTATAAATTTTCAAGAGCTGCTGTATCATTTACAAATATTATTCCGTTTAAAAGGTGTTCGACTTAGAAAATAAGGTTACATTCCTTGTCATCGTCAATTCACTAGATCCTAGATCCTAGTGGACTGACGACGACCAGTCATGTAACCTTATTTTCCACGTTGATAATCAATCCAGGAGGCTAATTACATGAATAAAAGGTGTACTGTATTAACGTTGAGGACTTGAGCAAGAGTAAAAGTAAATGTAATAGCAAAAACCTTATTAGACACGTTTTCGGTTTCATAACACTTGTAGAAGAAATAAAAAATATTGCATGAGGTAACATACCTGTCAACCGGCTTGACAACGCTATATGTAACGGTCATAGGGTGTGGTGACATACTTCCATATCCCAAGCAGCACGTTGACGATTTATCAGTTTTCCGACATGTGTCACCCAAACATTTGTTCTGGCAATCAAAGTGCACAAAACTGCAACAACCTAATAGGCCACCCAATTTCAGTGGACAGATATTTACTCCCAGTTCTTCAAAATCCAGTCGTCTATGGAAGTAATTTAACAGTCATCAAGTCCAGTAGAGACTCCCCTAATGACAATAATGGTGAAAGTCTCACTAATCGGGCTGATAAAAAAGATGTCATATATAAACTTATTTTTTCATCCAATTGGCAATAATGTTATTGTAGTCCCCTGTTATGTGCTTTACGGCATGTTATAGATAAACTAGCGATCTATTTCTTTCATAATATTCAGCTTTAAATTTCAGAAAAAAACAATTATCCAAGAATTGTTTTCAAAATTTAATTAAGCCAAACTCAAAAACACTTTCAAACGTTTGGTTGGTTATAAAAGTTATTTGAACATGTGTTTCTTTACAAGTAAATATGTATTTGGATATTGAATAAATGTATTTCATTCAAACCATTTACTTAAATTCATATTTAGATTTAAGTCACAAAATAATGAAATTATTCCTTGGAAGTAATGACGTACATATTTTTCCTAAAAAACAACTATAAAAAATATCCATTTACGTTGGCCATACAATATATAAGTTATATTAGTAGTAAATACGTATGACTTCAATTGTAAATTTTCCTAGTTCACAAGATATGGTCTTTCTTAGGCTGTGTCAGGTAAAACCAGTTTCCTTTTTCAGCGATAAAATAAATTTGAAACAATTTTATGTTTTTGATTGTTAGCATTATTTTTCGAGAAAGAAGCGAATAAATTTCAGAAGGATATCTATTTGATAACTATCTGCTTATTTTGCGTTAAATTGTAAATCATTGCAATAACTGTTCAATATAAATCGGGCACTTTTCACAATAAGGCTAGAAGAAAAGTAATAATGTTTAAAACTCAAAACCCTTAGACTCTATATATCTAAAAATGTATTGCATAAATGCTGTTACTACATTGTTTAAACCTTATACTGAAAGCAGTTTATATATGAATGCAAAATGAAAATGGTTTTGTTTTTTGCTAACAGTCCGAGCAGAGCATAAAACCATTACATGTAATGCTATGCTGTAGCCAACATGATCAAAAGATACATTATGACCAGTCGCGCTTTGAGCCTCGTGCAGCGTGATGGCCATCGTTAATTACTTCTCATCACCTGAATTTCACCTTTTTCTATCAAAACATAAAAAGCGGAAGGATTTTTCACTTTTGTCTAAAATTATTTAATTCACATTAATATGGAATGGTTTCTACAATAAGTAAACAAGGATGGTTAAACACCTATTAATTGCAAAACTTACATTATACTGTATTTAAAAAATCCCACTGTATTAGTCTTTCCCAAGGGGCAGACTAAATTTTATTTTCTTTGACGCCATCCGATAGAAATGATAACATTGAATTTAGTTAAAACTCTAAAATAAATACTGGAATTACAAACAGAAAAAAAGAAAAATGTGAAATTATTTAAAGTGTTTTCTTTTTTTGTGTAAATTCTGAAATTCTACCGATCATTCTTAATAGGAAACATACTCAAAAATACCATCATTTTATGATTACATGAACAGACCGTCAAAGACGTTTGGCGACATTATAATTATCATAACATTCTGCATTTATTTGGTGAAGATTTTAATAAAATGCGAAAAGATTAAAATCACTTTAACCTATACGAATAATAACGTAAATACCAGGCTGATATTCCGTGTTTTCCATAAATGATAATATTTGAGCATTTATGAGATAAATAAGAATTGGATTTGTGAGAATATGAATATTTTTGTTGTCTATGACAGCTGTATAGTATGACGATTTGTATAACTAGGATTGACCTATAGTTTCGATATAAATTAACTATAGGATAATTTCCTAAGATTATTTTCAGAAATGTTAATACCCATAACAGTCTGTAACAGAAATAGAAATCATATATAATATAAATAAATAGGGTTCTTTAAATCATTTTTAACATGATTCGTATAGCTCGTTTTTTAAGGATGCAAAAGCTTTATACATTTTAGATATTATTTGCATTTAGTAACTTTATTTCAAAACGATATTAGAATTAAAAAGTATCGGTGTTTTAACAAGTCACTTAGTATAAATAAATTAAAAAATGTTATTTTCTAGGTCTTTTATTTTGATCATTAGTTGTTTCCAGTTCTCAATATTGAACAATGAGGTTTTCAATCAAATATAGTTCGATTGTCAAGTAAACCACAGCGTAAATGTACACATCCGTGATATAACCCCCTGCCTCCGTAACCGCGAGTCAATATGTGTCTGGCTTGGAATTTAATGTTATAGTTATATCTCGAGGATGTACTGTATGGATTTATTCTATGGAAACATTATTTATAAAACAGTTTCAGAGGACGGAATTAAAAATAACACAATTACCTCTTGATTGTAACAAATCGTCTGTAAAAACGTGAAAAAATAACTGTGATGTTTATGACAGGACTCACTAACCTAAACCACCACAAAAAAAATAAAAAATAAACTCACGAATTACTCATGCGTGTGGCTGGCTAACTATGACACATTCTTTCTGGATCAATCATTGACATTTCGAATTGACCAAAACATTAAACCGACCAAGATATAATTTATGTTTGGTTTACACAAAACGTATTGTAAAATACATGAGATATAAAATAATACATACACAAACAAATACAAATGTTATAAGGAATATTTTACGTAATATTGACATTTATAATAGAATTTAATCTCATATTTTCGTAAAGAAATCGAAAATCGGAGGACGACAGATTTTTAAAGATGTAATTTGTCATAATTAAACCCCATTAGCTGACAACTGATTTGGAAGAGCTCAGTCGCAGAACTACAAGTGATTACTTCACTCGTCGAGGGTTTATCTTAATGCTATTTCATCTTAATACTCTTTTCAATTTATAAAAAATATCTACAGACATCCTGAAGTATATTTATATAAAAATTATAAATAAAGCGATTCAACATATGTTAGATCATCTAGGAGCATAAGTTATTGATTTATTTGATGCTTAGTTGGGGCTGGCGATTTAATTTTGAAGATTTTTCTATATTTACATTATCGATATACACTTATATTAGCTTTTTGAAATGTTGTTTGTATAACCTTACATTATTTTATTTCAATATTAAGAGTATTAATTAGATCTCCTGTAGATTAGACTCTAACTGTAATAATCATTGTATAATATGGAAAGTTTAAGGCCCAACTGAAAGCCCAAAGCAGAAGGAGAAGAATTACTCAATTATGTAATTTAATCCAGGCTTATGCATTAAACCTTTGTAGGTCAAAGTTGGTTCTACTTATAGATCTTTAACCACTACAGTTCCACAACAGTATAGAAAACTCAGTTAAATCTAGAATTTAGAAGCATTGGGATATTGGTTAAGTACACCAAACATAATGGTATTTACTTTAGTAAAAATCAACGATAGGGTATTATTGCGCTTCTTGAAGGATTTGATTCAAAATTTGTATATCAAATTTGTAAGCTTAATCAACTATATTACTAAATCTAATATCTTACAATTGGTATTCTCAGAAATTAACTAAATTATATAAAGCATTGGTGATATAAATTTAAATTAAAGATTACCAGGTAAATTGTCTGTAACACTTATTTTATGTTTAAAACCGTTTAACTCATATTAACTTTTATAAGTTTTTACTATTCGTAGTATTGATTATATTTTAATATCAAACCATTGCCTTTATCAAATAAATTACGGCTGTAATATTCATCTTTACTAATGTCAAATATTATACCCTTAGCATAATATCAGATGGTTTTAACATAATTATAAGCTACATGTTACGGTAGTGCGGCACTACGCCCTCTCGATTTCCATGATTGTAGAATATCGTGTCAACTCTCTAAGACCACAGGCTACCCAGTGACTGCTTCTTACTTTTTGACTTATATTACAAGCAGGTTTTAAAACTAAAATCCTCTGAACGATTATCTAAATACTCTATATGTACTAGCTAAGTTCTCTATTTCAAAGTCTTATAGCTTTTTTTCCCAGCTTTTCACAATTATTACTATCAGGAACATATATTTCAACTCATAAAAACCCCGGTCAGTACTTGAACCTCTGATGTGTGTTACTTATTTTATCTGAATAAAAGTTTTGATAAGGTAGGGGTGCATTAATACTAAAATCTATCAAAATTCATGTTGAGAACCCTGGACTATATTCAAGACACGGCACTGGTAGCTGACTGGTAACAAAGATCTGCTACCAGTGTTGTGTCCGTCATGTTGATAGCGCTATCGAAAATGTTGTTATTAGTTAATTCGTATCAGTGTTCGTGTTTCTGTGTTGTAACAGTTGTTTTATTTTACGTTTTGACAAATTTCAAGCTTTGATCATGTTGCGCTTGCAACGAAACATGTCAGAATAATTTGTTTGATACATTTGGACTATTGACGGGTGTAAGATAACCTATTTAAGTTAAAATCTATACCTATAATATCATATTTGTTATTATATTGGCAAATCACAAAATTTATTTTTAGGAAAACAAAGTTTTATTTTACAACATTTGTTATCAACACTACGCAACTAAATATAATCTTTTTAAACAGGGCACTAGCTTTATAATAATTTGTTATAACTATCCTAGATAATGATTGACAAAAGGCAAATAGAACGATAATGTTATTTATAATTTAACTTGTTATTTCATTTTGATAAGTAATAAGGAAAATAAATCTATTCAATATTAACTGTTGCCCTATTTTATGATTTCACCTAGCTAGTCTATTTGTTGTACTAAAAACAACATAATATAGCCAGGTAATTAATTACCCAAAGAGCAAGCTAGCCGCGGCAAGTGTTTCCAATTTACCCATAGTATTACTGTTTTTTACTTAAAACTATAATTTACCAATTTTAATTGACTAATTAATTATAATTTTAAGTTTAATTTTTTCAGCACTTGAATGGAATTGCTAGAAGTTAAATACTACTTTTAATTGATGCTATAAATAAATACCCATTAAGCTGTTATACTATTACGTTGTGTAGTTTTGGTTTTAATTATATAAGGTTTTATATATGAAAAACAACTTTAAATACGTTATGATTATTATTTGTGGATGTAATCGCTTGTATAATTAAGACCAATGCTTCTAGTATACAGACACGCTTGCTTCGAAAACTGGCTTCAAATAATAAAATCACTTTTAATCTCGTAAATCAAACATTCGTAGTGCAAACAGTCCCGTACAACACTTTCTGCAGAATGGCGGTTATAAACAACTGTTTTTAAAACAGCTATTTAGGAGTTTTGTTTTAATTAAATGAAGACACTAATCTTTAATTATCAATTAATAACTAGTTCGAACGCAACACATGATGTAAGCGGAAATCGTTTAAAATACTTAAAAGAAAAAAAATATAATTTTGCAACAAAAAGAACAACTGTGATTTAATGAAAATTGTATATAACTTAATTTTAAGCTGATAAATGCAACCGTTTCAATTTATGTGCAATGGTCGGATGGTAATATTATGTAAGATGAGTTTAGAGGAAGGTTCTGACAGGATTAAAAGCAGGTATGTGAGTTATGGGATGATAAAACTACCGCAAGTTAATAAAAACAGTTTTTCCAATATGACATTCCCATCAGACAACCTACTGTATATTAGTAAGAGGTAGAAGCAATAATGTACGCATAAAGATATACGCTATAAATTCTCCCACTAAACTTATTTTAGCCATTAAAACTCTCTGATACATTAGCTCTAATAGTTTAGCTCTTCTTCCATTGCTGATAGTTTTGGGAGTGCTCTTCGGCCTTTGCATTGTAGATCGGCTTTCTCTTCGTTACCAAGAGCTTGACAGTGGTGAATCCAGTGATTTAAAGTGAGATCGGTTCAGACACCAGCATATGATACCGCTTGTCGCTCAACTCCACTTGTATGTTATGCCTTATGTTAAAGGTTGGCTTCTTTTAAAACAATGAATCAAGATTTGTTTAGGAAAGAAACAGCAGCCTTATCAAAGTAATAAATTGCCTTTTAGCTTCACCTCATTCAATAGCAGTTGTCCTTATCCTTGTTTCATGTCAGTGATATGTGAATGTTTGGGCTCTGAACAGTGAACACGTCTTCAGATGTTTTCATAGAGAAAATACATTGTTATTGAAAAGTATTAGTTTTGAATAGATACTCCATGTTATTTGTAACAAGCCAAAAATGTATATGTTGGTCACTTTGCTCATCTTCCTCATTTACCCCGGTAAAATGAGCAAGAAATTTACTGCTTGAGATCCGTTTCATAAAAGTATTAATAAAATAAAATAGTAGTTTTCACTACTAGTCTCAAAAGTGACTTATTGCGGGGAGAGATTGCATTTACGCGCGAGGCGAAGCCGAGCGTGGAAAAAGCTATCGAGCCCCGCAATGGCACTTTTGAGATGAGTATTGAACATTATTTTTCATTACGATATCGAAAAACTTGTAAACAACATGAATATTTTTGTTTATTCAACTTAGTATCAAGAAAAAAAACCGAACTCATAACGCTGAGTTTCCGTGCTTATGTCGAGGTACATACGCACCGCAAACAATGCAACAGCAAATAACGCAACAGCTGATCGGCCTAATGCAACAGCTGATCGGTCTGCACCGCAAAATCCCATAACTTTCCGTGCACCACAAATGCACAGAAAGTTAACGTTATGTAATTTTGCCGTGCAGTAGCGGGAATAACCTATTTTCTTAGCTCAGTTTACGTTTAGAAAGTGTACTTTCGTGTGTAGAGTAATGAAAAGTATATATTACAATATTTTATACTTTATCTTTATACTGTTTTAAAATTTACAAAGCAAAGGCCTGTAAATTATTGTTTTGTCCTACCCTTTACAGTAAAGCCTTTGAATCCCTAGGTACTTAGGTGAAAAGGGGAAACCAATTGCAATTCACACTGGCCATTTCACTAATTACCTATAGCTTATCATTTTAGCTATATGGAGTCACGTACTTAAGAACAATATATTTTAAAAATGTAAATAATACTAAAGACCAAATATTAAAACATGTTTAATATCTAATGGGTTCGGTTGCACCCATCTCTCTCGCTCTCTCTCTCTCTCTCTCTCTCTCTTAACCTACCCTTCCCCCACCCAAACCCAGAGGTAGTTTTTTTTATTGTGGAGATTAAATGGAAAGCTGCAGGGAGTTATTATTCCAGGAGTCAGTAGCCTTTTTAGTTATTCCTGAAACCTCTCCACTGGTTTCAGGAATATTGGAGGGACCCATCCAATTGTTTTTATAAATATTGTTTTGTGCTTTGGAAAGATCAGTTTATTACGTGGACGAAACTGTAAGTGGTGGATCCAGAAAAAAATAGGAATTTATTTTCTAAACAAACTAAAACCTAAATTATTTCAAAATATATAATGAAGTAAAAGTTAAAATTTGAGTTTTTCTTAAATATTTCTTTACAGTATTGGAATCTGTCAAGTCAAAATGTTCGATTATTGTCATCGTTTCATTCATTTGTTAATTCAAACCGTTAACTCAGCAAGATTTACCGTATGTATTAAATTTATTTATTTGGTTTTAGTTTATAAATTTGTATCCTCACCAATTATGATAGCTGTAAAAAATTATAATAGCTATTCGCTCTTGATAATTACAGAACAAACATTTGCTTTCATCGTTGTCTTTAGTTTGTCTGGATAAAGGTTCAACAGTTTTAAACTATTACTTTACTTATGTTTATGTAGTGCTATGTAAATTTACTTTAACTATGCAAATACGAATCCAATTTCTACCCTGATGTTTTGGTCGTTTTAAATATAGTACTATTGAGTATTATAGTGTAACGCGGTATTGAAAATCAAAGTTCATTCAAATACATAAGAGCGATGTTAGGTCCTTGATATATTTACTACACGTACTATGCACGTAGTAAGTGTTTACCGATGAATATTATTACATTTTTTGCCTCGGTTGTATAGTATGTTGAAAACAATTAACACTTTTTGGCAAGTTTAAAAAACTAATATTACCATCACAGTTTTTGTTTTATATATCTTGTATATATGATTTAATAAAATTAACCCTTTGTTTTATAATCGGAAAATACGTTGCTACCGTTCAACCCTACTTCATTGACCAAAAAAATTTAGTCACTCTTGGTTTATTTATTACGTTTAGACAAACAGTAATATGTATTTTTTACTTTCTCCCCCTATACATAGTATATGGAGAAAGTATTTTTTTCGTAAAAAATTTAGAATTTGAGTTGTTTGTGGAAATATTCGTTTTGGTGCTCCCTGAACCCAAAAAAGTTGTTTTTACGTGATGTCTGTCTGTGTGTGTGTCTATGTGTGTCCGTGTGTGTGTCTGTGTGGATGTGTACAGAGCTAGAGCCCTAACCAATGAGCCGATTTTTATGAAATTTGGTATGTAGGTACTAATCCACGATATCTCCAGGTGTTTTTTGATTTTTTTAATTTTTGATTTTTAAGGGTAATTATCCCCCAAATCCGCCAAAAAACATGAAAAATCCAAATTTCTCAAAAACGGCTCTAACGATTTTGATTAAACTTTAGTCGTTTGAAGAACTTTAGTTCTCCAACAAAAATGACACCACCCGCATTTCTATAAAAATTCGGGTTCAGAAATTACAGGACTTAAAACATCAAAAATTCAGTTTTTTGGACTTTTCATAAAAATAAATAAATATAAAAAAATATTACTATTCACCACTAAAAAGAGCTCAAAAAACTAAATAATTTAGTATTTTGAATTACTATTCTACGATTGCTGGTTTCGGAGAAAATTGAAATGTTTATTTTGCGGTAAACGCAGTACGTTGTCCAATGTTATTCTTATGGGGAAAACAAAAATTATTATTTCTCTCTTATTTACTGATAAATTTCATTCAAACTTGATATGCTTGTTAATTTAGCATTGGCCAACAGAGGAAATTCAAAATATGTTGCCCCTTAATAACCCTGGGGGGGGAATAGGGGGCATTTCCCCTCTTAAAACCACGAGTGTAGCAATAGATTCTGTAGGGCCTCCAAAGCAGGGATTTGGGTGGTTGTTTTTAAAAACAACTTGTTTACAAGATTTTCTGTACATTTGACCGTGCTTTGTATTCTATATTTAGTAAATAAAAAGTAATTTATTCGTTAAAGTTGGGCTAAAAGGGAGAAAGTATGTGTCAGTTTCCTGATACCCTTTACTCAGATATCAAATTATAAACATATTTTTAAAATACATATAAATGACAACCGAGACTTATCACTTATTCGTTTTAACTTACATTGTAAACATAAGAAATGTATTTTTTGTAAAATAGAAACATATTTTGTAATTAGTTAATACATATTGTACGCATGCAAAGCAGGAGTACGAGAACAGGTCAGGTATATTGTGTCGTAATTAGTTTAGTCGGCCCATAATATATCAATATACAACATCTCGGTGCCAGAGCCAGACGCCTTTGTGTAGTCAAATAGCCCTCAAACCCTTGCAGTCGCAAGTTAATAGAATCAATGTATTCGTAAAATTACAGCTGTGGTATTTACAATTAACGATGAATAATATCAAATCTATTTACAAATTCGTTTCTGAAAGTTTGATTGTTTAAGGTATAGTACCAGTGTTTAACTTTACCAGCAAGACGTACTATGTACTAGAACATCATGTTTCCTTTTTTAATGTTATATGAACATGATAGTAAAAATATTTCAATTATATATTTTCGGTCCTATGTAAAACAATGAGTAGCAAAATATTATTATAAATTATGCATCTCTATAATAAATATATATAATTGTTTTGTGGTTATCTTCCAAAGTTTTATGTTGATAGTAATTCCCCCCCCCCAACAAAAAAATCTTGCTTACACGTGCAAACTCCATATAAATTCCCATAAATCCCGATTGTCATTTTGCAACTAAGTTGCAAAATGACAATCAACTTAGTTTCCCGATGCTCTTTGAAACTAAGTTTTCTAAGGAAAAAGCTAACTATAAAAAAGTTTAAAATTTCTAAAAGCTGTATTAAACAAGGTGTTTTGTTGATTCATTTACGGCCAGTAACTGCTAAGAAAAAATATGCATTAGGGTTAGTCAGCATAAATGTTAACATAAAAAACGCAGTTTCTATTTTGTTACTACAAAAAAATTAATTATTAATATTGAAACAAACTCAATACTGGATCTATTATTTTTCTATATAAAACATTTTTATCTCTATTGCTTGGTATTATTGTGGTTGAGAGGGCCTTTCGGTGAGCTAGCGAAAGTTTTACAATCAAACGTTAAATATGCTGTTTATCGTAAGACAATTTAAATAACCTCAGCTTTTATACTTTAAGCACAACTAATCGTAGCTATTTTATTTCTGCACTCAACTTAGTACCTAGAGGCTAGTTTGAACTATTGAATTATAAGGTTTTTTATAAATTAGCAATAAATAAAAATTAACAGATTAACTTCTCAGTGTTAACATAGTCTAAATAAGCAATGCCCAATGCACATCTAAACGCACTTCATTATCATAATTGATCATTAACTATGAACGGTGAGTCCCTGGTGTAGTGGTTAAAGGCGGTCCTATACTTCTCGCGAACAGGCCTGAACATTCAGCCGAACATTCTCCTGAATGTTCCCGTATGTATTCAAAAGTTCGCGCAGCTCCACACCTCTCGCGAATATTCAGAACATTCCGAGTTCGGCCGAATGTTCGGGCTTGTTCGCGAGAAGTGTGGGACCGCCTTAAGGCGGAGGACTTCGAAACCCTGGCAACGAACATTTCTTGGGTTCGAATCCCATTCCTGGCTAAAACAGTTGTTCAGTACTGGCTAAAATGTACTGCAGCGGTTCATCCCTTGTTTTGAATACGTTCAATACGTTATTGTAACATTACAGGTTAGGTTTTATACGTAACAATACGTTCCACGCACAAGCCCAAGGCAGAACGGGGAAGGTGTAGGGAAATAGAGGCTGCCAACCTCTTTACAATTGTATCATTTCAGTGGAATTCTATGCAATTTTTCTACAGGCAAGGGTAGGAAAAAACAATGTCGCCAGAGAAATTCTAATTTTAAATTCACTGTAAAAGAAACTGTTGTATATTTATTTGGTATAAAACCAAATCTAGTTTAATAAACCTAACCAAACGTAGCTTAACCTACAGATGCATTCAGTGATTTCTATACAGATGCTATTAGTTTAACACTTAAGAGTCTTCATCACCGGAAGTTGCCGGACGCTATTTTGGTGTTTTATTCCATAAGGCCAATGTTAACTTTGTGCCTCCGTTACTCCTCACCTGATCGTCACAAACAATTAATTTTGGTGTCAAATTAAAGATTTCGTCGTCCTCTAGGGAAATACAATAGTCGAATTTGGATTTTGTTACTAATTAATGATAACACGTACAATGTTTCAGTTCAAAATTAAACTATTTATTATGAAATTATGATAACCAAATTAAGGAATTCGACATTGTATTTCCCTAGAGGACGACTAAACTTTTAATTTGACACCAAATTTAATTGTATGTGACGATCAGGTGAGGAGTAATGGAGGCACAAAGTTAACATTGGCCTTATGGAACAAAACTCCAAGATGGCGTCTGGCAACTTCCGGTGATGAAGACTCTTAATATAAATAAAAATTTTACTTTTAAAATGTAAACTGTAAATGTGAAACTCACATGTGTCAAATTCATGCTTATTTTTGCATATTTGTTGTAAATAACGGATTATAAATTTGAATTTTGAATATTTGATTTAGTCTATTCTTTATAATTAAGCTTCCAAGTATAATAGATACTATGGTATTAATGGTATGTTAAGCTGAATGGTTAGAATAGTTTTCAATTCTACATTAACACATTATCAATTATACATTCCTAACTTTGAGCTACGATCCGACGTTAAGGGAATGTAGGCAGTAGACAAATTAATAATCAACTAAATATACGGTGGTAAAAGTTATTTATAAAAAGAAATACGTGTTTCCTTGACTTAAAATATTGTTTATCGTAATAATTTATCTAGTCTTAATACGAATTTTTCGATAAAAAGTTAAGATCAAATTTATTAATCTTCTCTGATAATCAATCTACGTTGATCAACGGCTGACACTGTGCCCTAATTAATAACGTAAAACAACAATAGTAACGGTGTAAACTTGAAGCGCTACTACAGTGTTCTTAGTTGAACCAGGTCCGACAAATTTAGCCAATCGGTTAAAATATTTAAATATATTACTGCCTTTCCTTATCAGTTTAGTTTCCTACTTTGATTCTAAGATCCGAAGGTCCATCATCAGTTTGGACAAAAAACCAGCTTATCTGAAATTTGAGTTACCATAAAACAGAAGAAAATTTCGCGTTGACGGGAGTATACACGCTTAAACTTGTCCGAAATATTTTACTGGCCAAACAGTGCGGAACTTTAAAATTCGCTACAAAGAATATTTCTCTAAAAATCGCCATATTAACACATCCAAATATACTGAACATTTAACTGACAATAGCCACTTATTTTTACACAAAGCTCTAAAAAGCAATAAGTTAGGTATAATAGTACAGTTGCATATGTATAGCAATTCCATAAACAACCCAAGTGAAGTCTTCAATTATCAAAGACATTTTTCCGCAAACATCATCTTTGACACCATATTAAAATTTGAAAATCAATCCAACTGCCATATTAAACCAGAATTTTTGTCACCGAATACAAAGGTCACATATATGATTTTGTTATCAACCAGTTGATGATAACGTGCTCCTGTGAAAGTGAGGTTAACCCTCGAAGGCCTAACGATCAAACCATGGTTTGTGTTGTTAACGTATGTTTTCAATTTGTGTTAAGTGTTTAAACTGTCACGTACTCCAATTTTTTGTATGGACACCATCAATCCCCTGGATGAATCCTTGACATAAACTGCTTCTTTCACAGATTCCTAACTGATAATGGATTTTCGGATCCGAAATATAATTATTTAGAATCAAAAATAGAAAACTAGGCTTGCTAAGGTAAGCCAATATTATATATATGTTGACTGGTTATATTTTTATTTTTATTTATAAATTTGTTTTTTAACTTAGTAGTTCTGAAGATGGGAAACCGACATATAAACGTAATTTTTCGATAATTTTGGTTTTTCTATAAAAATATATATGTATATATAAATATAAGCAATCCAGTGGATAAGATAAATTGTTAACAATTTTGAATAATCATTTCACGTCATTCCTTTTACTCTTTTGTGGATTTCTTATCAATCGTAAATTAAAATCGTATTAAAATAGATTACAATACAGACTTGAAGTAAACAAACAAATTCTAAAAAACTCGTATATAAACAATGACTGTATCAACTATTTTCACATATATCAGAGAAACATAATAAGTAGTACAGAATAAAGTTGTCACTTTTGACGGGATGTAATGACAGCCGTCTTGCAAAACACTTGAAAATATACTCTTATACTGTCTCACATAACAGACGGTAAACATATATAACAGATGGTACAATGCTATCAATTTTGACCAGTGACACCCTAAATCATTGTTTATAATTTTTATCCTGATTTTAGTTTGGTGTTTAACTATGCTGAGTTACAGTTTTGGGCCTCGGTTTTTATTTTAATGCTACTGTGCTGCTCCAGTTGCTTAGCTTATGCTTTACACTACAGCCATGATTTGGCCAAGTTAATACGAATTCTACCTAACTTCACTTATACTTTGCGTTGTGTTCGTCATATTACTTAAATTATAAAAACCAAAACTGACATCAAGCGATCTATAACCCAAAAATATAGGTCTTTATTCTGCACATTTATTTGCGATTTACATTTGATCATTATTAAGATTACAGACTTTAACTTTTAGTTAGTGAAAACCACATATTTGCCATCAAATACCAAACATACATTGAGTCAATATAGTTTTCTGAAAGTTAACCTTCTAAACTTTTTTTATATTATCACATCTTTAACTTTAGCAATTGATCCTACATCTTGATAATATAGCTATACTAATACAATCAATTAGTAGTCAATTTCAATTCTTTATAATTGATGCTAAAACAAATGTATTATTATTACTATTATTATTATATATGTATAATATTATTGTTTGAATGTAGGAAATAGATACAAATGTTCTTTCCACTGTAGTAAGTTATCAAAACTAACAAACATTAAAGTACTTAAAGTTTGAAGTAAACTTTGAAAGTATAACAAGTAGATCATTTCAGCTATACACGATTGACATATTTAGCAACATAAATTAAGCCTGTTAAGAAAACTAAGCAACATTTATGTTAACATTCTCATAGGGTCAGTTTCATTTAGAATATTAAAATTTAGAAATCTATTATATTAAATAGAATCTAGTTCAATATTGATATATTCTGCAAAAAATATGTAATCGGATTCCTGCACAAGCTTTACAACCAATACTTTTTGCATAATTTATGCAGATAACCGTAATAGTTTGTGGCTTCTTCCAAAGGTTGTAGATTTGAGAAAATCATCAGCATGTTAGGAAAACGTATTCGAGATATATTATGAAGCTAATGATATGCAAATCCGGTTGCTCGCATAAGCTCTGTTGCAAGAGTTGTGTTTAAATGTCGCCTCTAGGGCCTTCCGTCTCCCCAATTACCTTTGTTTCGGGATTACTTTTGTTTTTCCAGCTTAGCTGTCCAGTTTATAAATCCGGTGTTGATAAAATAATTAAGTAAAATCCTTTATTTTTTGGCATCCCTCAGTTACAAAATATTTTTCAGGATAACTCAAGTCACAATTACCTAATTCACAAAAATAACTGGACAACGAAATCAAACAGTATTGATTCTCCAACTAAACAAAGAATACGTTTTGAGGCACCTAAGGAGCTCTCTATGGAGATGCTAGGGAGGGAACATACATCACTTAAGAAAGTGTATGCTCTTTCATTGCAACATACAATAATTGACTGAAAGAGGAAACACACTTTCGGCCCAGCTATAACCCCACTCTTTGACAGTGAAGCTTTCTGTCACGGGTGGCACACCACGAGTCCTCATCGTGATACTTCAGCCTCTCATTCAGGTAGCAGAGGCTCCAGAGTGCAAGGAGTTTATGAGACAAACAGTCGGTCAATACCTTGCAAAACACACTCATGCGAAGCATCTTAACAGCATCACGACACTGTGACACGTGTGACGTTTCTCTGAGCGTCATGCATTGTGATGCTGTGATGCAGTTGTAACATATTGACAAAATAAATTAATGCACGAGCTGGAGTTTTAAATATCATACGGCTGGAGAATCCATCCAGACCCCTCAGCCTACCAATGTCACGCTGAATGTTATGAGTCACGTTGTCTGACAAAGAGAGCTCACTGTCTAATACGACTCAGTGAGTTCAAATCTTATTACAGATAGGCCAACTCTCACCACCTAGTGACCTCTACACCACTCTCACTGAGGGTCTGTTGATCAAGTCCATGCAGTCTTCTTCACTACCTCCTCCATCCTCCAAATCTGTGGCTCAACGTTCTCTACCCTACCAATCAATATTGTAGCTTATCACACGAAACATCTGTTTTTGATCTGCCGTTTGTTGCGCTGCGACAAATTATTATTTGAGTACCAAACCGAACCAAAACCTTAATCCAATGGCTTAGAGCAGCTGTCGATGCCCCACGTGGAGTTAGAGTTGCCATAGAGTGGAATATTTTCTCAGTTATAATAACAAAAGTTTAATTTCTTAAACAATCCAAACAATGCCATTTTAATTCCAATATCCATCAACCATATTTTCCACTCGTTGATAAGAAAAGATTGCATTTATATGTAATTCAGAATTCCATCTTGTATAAAATTCTTGTTTTCTCTTGAAATAGATGCTATTATTTATTAAGGATTAGCAAGAGGGATTTATTGTTATGAATATACCCGATTCACGACATACATGCAATGTAGTAGAACCATTTATATCTTTGCTGTCTAATTTTACAGGTTACTGTTCGGTTGAATGTTTTACTTAAAATTTTAAAATTACTTGGAACTAAACCAACAACACAGGTTGAGGAACTTAACTGGCACCTGTTGTTGATATATTGGCCATACTGGACCCAATAAATAACAATTATAAACGAAAATCACAGCTGTGATGACCGTTAGTGCTTATACTTATATCATATTTGTTTTCATTTTGTATATGGATTTATTAATTACTAGACGAGTTATGTGTTAGTATTTTAAACAATTTGAATAAAATACTACCAAATAATTAAAAAAATAAATAAATAATACCCCCGTCGCAGAAAACCTGAGTACTCAGCGAATTTCCGATTCACATTTTTGTCTTAATACAACATAAAGCCGCTTACCAAGTTTAAGAAATTAAATTCACAAATAAGTAATATTTTAATTATTATACATAAGAATAACATTGGGGATGAGTATGTAGGTTTGCTGACACAAGGAACACAAACAACTGATTGTGATGCAAATATCAATATAATTCAACTAGGTGAAGCCATATACCAAGTTTTATCAATATTCATTCATGAATAAGCTAAATATAACATTTGAATAATTCTACATAAGAATAACATGGGGGCTGGGAAAGCAGGTTTGCTGCAATAGGAACGCAAAATATGTGTTTTCATTCAAATATCAATATAACTCAACTAGGTGAAGCCACATACCAATTTTCATCAATCCCCATTCATAAATAAGCGATGTATACCATATTTGAATTATTATCCACAAGAATAACATGGGGGATGAGTACGCAGGTTTGCTGCAACAAGGAGCAAAACAAATGGGTTTTCATGCAAGTATCAGTATACCTCAACAAGAGGTGAAACTACATACCAAATTTTACTAATTTATGTTCATAATTAAGGGAGGCATAAGATTTGACTTATTCTCCATAAGAATAACATGGGGGCTGAGTACGCAGGTTTTCTGCTGCGGGAAGTATCAGTAAAAATAGATTTTTTGTGAAATAAGGGTAGACTACAACCAGATGAAGCCACATACCCAGTAATTCCCAGTACCCAGTATTTTATTAATATTTGTTCATTAATTAGCGAGATATAAAATTTTACTTAATCTCCTTAAGAGTAACATGGGACAACGTACTTTGTTTAGCACTTTCAATATCTCGGTAACCAATTGACGTGGAGCGATGATCAAAATACCAAATTGTTCAATTTTTTAAGCTAAATTTAATGGTCTAAACAAAAGTTTGCGTTTAAAAAGAATTCCATGTAAAAAGTTCAAAAAAACCATTTTTGGGGTATAAAACCCCCGAAAATAAACCTTCCTGGGGGCTTAAAGCGACCTGTCTGGTCCTTGAACTAAAGAAAATAGATCCTTACACGTTTGTACCAAATTTCATCAAGATTGGACCATTTTTACGAAAGTTATCGTGCTTACGGGTACACACACACACACACACACACACACACACACACACACACACACACACACACACACACACACATACACACATGTATATATATATATACATACCTATATATGTGTATATATATAATCTATATATATATTAATTATAACGAGTGGTTTTTTTTGGCATCTGGGAGCCTCAAAACGAAAAGTTATCATGGTCCCGGGCCTAGGTCTTACCATGCCGACTACGGTAATAGCTTCTTCCCTATAGGGGAAATTCGCTGAAAACCATAATTTATTTAAAATTAATATTGCAGATACAAACAAACAAGTGATGGTAGTGTTAGTGATACGATTTTCTACCACAGTTTAACTTAACGGAAGATAGAATATTCTGATTAATTATCAATGAGGAAAACTCAATTAGGCGCCTTAAAGGGTGGAATTACTTTGTTAAAGGTTACAAACGCTGTATAAACATAATATATAGAGATGCTATTAATATATTATATCCTAAACACTAATACAAGCTATGTCGGTCTGTTATTGTTTTAAGTAACGAAGTAAGTAGGCCTAATAAAGAATGAAATTGATAAAGATAAATTTAAAATGTACAAAACCTTTTAACATTGCAAGGAAAATTCAATTTGAGTACTTTTAGTTACGTTTTTCAGAATGAAGGCAAGGCTTGTAAGAAAAGTGCATTACCACATATTGCTTTTATAATTTGTATTTAGACAATTAGGGAAAATAAGAAAAATCATGCAGTATAATACTTGAAATCAACAGTTACAATTAGGTTTAAGCCATTAACGTTTATGAAACATCATTCTTTAACATACTTTAGGAATACGCCCCTGTCCATTCCTGTTAATTATTTTACGTGAATTTTGGTTCCCGTTTTGCGTTTTTTACAAACATAAATGCAAGGACTCTTTAAACATGCATTTATTTTACCATGGAATTGTTATTGTACCACAAATAGCCTACACATGCACACAAATCACCTATTACACTATTTATACAGATTAAAAATATGATCTTATAAACTTTTAAAGTTTAATTTATGAGTTGAATGAATAGATTATTATTCGTCATTAAATTATATCTACCATATGGAAACCGCAATTTATTTTCATGTGGTGTATCTATCCTGCTGTGCCTTTGAAAAATACGAACAGTGGTCTAGATTATATCAAAAAATATCTTAGTTCCACTAATGATTACTTTCGCCTTTTAAGTATATAAGCAAATTCTTTTAGCGTAATGTTTCTCAAGTATGCTTTTATTTCTAAGTAGTGTTATTATAAAGGCATTCTCACGATATATTCACAACTGTATAACTATAAACTCTCAAACAAAAGTTCAGATGTCTGATAAAGTTATTTTATTTCCTCATAAACTACAACCATACATGTATTGAGAGTATAGTCGTAACATAATGCAGTTAAAGAAGTTAAATGCCATTTAAAGTGGTCAATATTCGGGCCCGAGCATCTTCCAAGATCACAAGTACAAGAAAGGCCATAGCGGTCCAGCACAGCACGGCTTACGACCAATGATATCCCGACCTGGACCGTAACATTTTCCCTCTGACATCTTACATATTGTTCTGAGTGTATAATTCATTGGTTTTTAAATTTGGTGGTTTTATTTGTGGGAATCCCGTTTATGTTTTTTTATAAATGCAACACATCAAAACAGAAATAATTAGTTTTATCTCTTGATGTTAGAATTTGCCTAACAACAAAATTGACTTTGGAAAATACTCAACCTTGATCTTTTTACGTGGTTTACGGTACTACCATCTCGGAGATTTACACTAAAAAACTCCTTCAGCAGGAAATTTATTGCAAATGCTTAAGTGTGTATTAATAGTAGCCTCTAGGTATATGTTATTTATCTTTTAATGTGGGTATAATTGATGCAATTGGTTTTGTAAAAATTTTACTTCTACTTTTGTTCTGATACCTTTATAATAGTTAAGATAAATAAATAAAAAAGTTATTTTCCTATACTTAATACTTGTAAATTATCTCACGATTGTTATTTTCTCACTTGTGAAGTTCTCAGTAAATATTATATTCTGAGGAAAACCACAGAATATAAATGGAGAAGAATAAACAAATACAGAAGGCAAATTTTGTTAGGATTTTAAATTTTGCTGTTAAATTTTGATTTAGAATTTTCCCCAGCTGCCAATGTGACTTGGTTTTCCATGAAATGGGATTTGTACGGTATTGATAAAATTGTATCATTTTGAAACTATTAGTTTATTATTTGTATAAGAAAATTTATTTTATTATTTTTTTAAGAATTATTCTGGATACATCGAGTTCTAGACACTATTAAAACTAGGTTTAAGAGGCATTCTTACTCTTAATAGGATCCATCATCTATACTATATATTACATATACTTGAACTTGCATGAAAAGAGATTATATAAGCGTAACATAGACTATCATATAGGATAAAATGCACACGTAAAACAATCAGCAGAGGAAGGTAATCTCTGCAAACTATAATAGATAGATGAGAGGAAATCTTCTGGCATAAAAGGGAAAACGGATATTTATAACGTGCTCAACAGACACAAACGGTAACAATTTGCACACATAATATACACCACATGTAAGGATAATTTGTATACTAAATAGGGACCAGCATACATACAATATGCACAGATAATTAGAACCAGCATATGGAGAGATTAATGCCCTATCCAAATGTTATAGGGGTCAGTAATTATCACCTTGGAAGATGTTGATTTATATACCTATAATGGACACTTAAACAACGGATAATGCAATGATATTAACTTAATATGAGATCAAACATTTCCTGTACATAAAATAAGTTTTCAGGATAGCTTAACAGTAAATAACGGTTAACCTTGCATACGATATTATAAATATATTATGTAAGGTATGCTTCTCCGACATCAGAGGCTTCCTTTCAGAGGGACAGTTTGACATTTTAGCCCTGAGGGAGAAGGTAGGAGGGCAATGGGTGACTAAACAATAACAAATTGTATGTAAAGAAGTTTGATACTGATATTATTAACAACAATAAAGATATTATTAACAACAATAAAGTCCTTTTTGATTGGAAATATAAAAGGTCTCAGCCATGGTTATTAATTTAAAGAAAGTTATTTTGCATCAATACAAAAATATTAAATTAAGGAATTTAACTGTAATTTTATTTTCTAAAAAAGAAGTGAAATTCCAATCAATTAGTAATAAAATGAATGTTTTGCACGATTTACGTGTAAATTATAAACGATAACTTAAAACTATTAAAGAAATTCAACCCAGTAATATTAGATTGGCATTAATCTATTTTATGTAAGACAGACCGATCAATAAGGACCTCGTACCTTGTGATTTGTGGTTGCATGGTCGTGAGAGGGCCAAGGTAAATAATAGTCTTAGTCTTAGAAGCGTTTATCTTCTAGTAATTTAAGTGGAAGTCCAGGGAAGGCCGAGGTAAATAACAGGTTAGGGCCTTCTAGACGTTAATCTTCTGGTAATTTAAGTGCAAAAATATGGCAACGCTATACAGCTCAGTCAAGGATCCGGGACGTTCTTGCTAGGCGTAGTTTGTTGACGAAACAGCATATCTTACGAATGAGGGGAGGAAAATATATGAAATACTGATATGAAATGTCTATGGAAATTAAATATGCTTTAAACAAATAGCAAAGTAATACTAAATCCTGAATTAAAGGGAATAATTGTACTTACTATTGGATGCTTGTACTTGTGTCTTACTTCATAACTTAGACACATAATTAATCGGTATCGTTTAGACATTTAGTCTAGGCATATTTTAAATCATGTAAAAAGCTGTTAAATTTGTGTTTTCTTCGTTAGTGGCATGCGAAAGGTGCGAGTGGACAATTTTTAGTTTGTCTTTACATGTGTAATAAACTGTTTGTACGTTACACCTGGTTGACAACACAAATATGTTAGTATTTATAACTGTTATACTAACAATATAATTAAGTAAAAATGTATTTGTACAAAAGCATTTCACACTGAGCTGAATTTAATACTCAACATATTATTTTGTTGAATCTAATTTTTTTAATGGAGTCAATTTATCCAACTAATGCATTTAGGTTGCAAGAGTTATGCATTTTATTCTGTGGAAAGTTTATAAAGTGGTTGTTGAAATCCACCAAAAGTTCTATTGATTTTGTATAAAATTGCAGTTTACCAACCACTTTGAAAATCTACTGGGAATTCAGAACTCTTATTCTTCAACCCCAATTCTTTTCTGATAACAGATCATCCCAATTGGCGTGTATAAGATCTAAATTATTTTTTTAAATTTTATTTTAACATTTATTATCTTTTTACCGCTTAAACATTATTATAAAATGATTTTTTACGAACGAATTTCCTAAATGAACCATTTTATAATATGTTCAAATCATATACAAATTAATTTTAAAACAATTTTGAATAAACTTATATACTAATTATTTTTTTCATAACTTATTAATTGTCTATAAATAATAGTCCGATAATTTTCTGGCAACAAACCATATATAAGAAAAACTAATTTACAGTACAAATACAGGCAATTTTTCATTCACAGTCTTATCTCAGTATTTTGCGGAACATTACAGAGGATACATTGACTCAGTACTCTTTCTAATATTATCTGCTTCTGTATAACAAATTACAGAAAACAAAGAAATCAAATTTCTAATAGTTGCATTACTAAACAGTGGTAGCATCTACAAATTTAACAGTTATACATATAGTAATTACTATATGTGTAACTGTTAAATTACTTTTTTACTATCTTTGAAATATTTAGTTATCGTAGAGTTAAATCTATCCGCTTGGTCGATAAATGGAAATGTGCAGAGTAGATTTACGGATAGTCAAAATATAATTTGTTTTAACGTCAACGTTTCTGATTAGTTCTTTGATCAAGTCAGTTTTTGAGTTTTACAATGTTCATTTTTTCTTAAATGTGTAGTATGTCATTAAATCTTTTCCTATTCTTTATCTAATTCCCCCTACCACTTAGTGCATCATTTAAAAAGTAACGCTTTTACTACCAGCTGGGCAATGTTGATTTCTCTGCTTAGGAGACGGTTATACTAAGTTCCTCGGATTAAGTCACACGAATTATTTTGTGTATTCAAATTTAACTGTTTACCAATATTTTGCAATATATTGTAATAAATTCTTGTTCAAGAAATTATTACTAATGCTTCTTATTAATTATTTGTATAAGGGAAAAAACACTGTAAATAAAAAGCTGAAAGAAAAAAGTTGAGTCGCCAGCACCATTATTCGGAGGTCCTGTTAGGTTACCTTAGTTGTAGTGACTATTGACCTACTATGAAAACCATAATGACTCAATAAAATCTTCAATCTTGAATCCTGAATCCATTGTGATATTGATTTATATCTCAACTTACCAATAATTTTCAGCATGGTTAAGACCATTTAAACATTGAATAAATAGCTCGAGCTCCAAAATACCCCTTTAGGCTCTGCCCTACTAGCCACATAAATGTTTACCCTGATAAGGTATTTATTCGACTTAAATATGTGTTGTTGAGATTGCATGCACAAAATTACAGTCGAACATGTTATAAAGGAAAAAGGAATGTTTTATTTCATTTAAATTAGCCTGTAGTAAAATCTGAAGAAGAATCATTAGTTAGTATTTGCAAGAGGCAACAGGATTTGGCATGAGCAGAGTTCTTACATATTTAGTTTAATAAACAAAAGATGGGACGACCGATAAGAAACCCCACTACCTTTGATCAAGGAGAAGGTTGCCAGTCCATAGTAGATGACAGGTACGTCAAGAAGTCGTTTATGCCCGTCCAGTTTTCTATTATAATTATTAGTGCGGCCCTAAGCAAAGTTTTCATATTTAAATAATATGTTAACTTTTCTCAAAGTTATAACAGTGGCGACGAAGTGTTTTTAAATAATTTCACTCGTGCAAAAGTGTTAAAATCAGTGTTTAAAGTTTTGCAACTTTCATGCAAAGACTGGTCGTAAATCTGCCATTTTACGGCAAGCATCAGTTTCTTTGAAACAGTTCCAGTGATCTGTTACAAATCACAGTTACGTTCTGTGAATCAGGCTATTAAAAGTTGGAGCAGTTATTCAAGTGAAACCTATTATTTTGTGGAACAGTGACAAAAAGTAGCGGTTGCAAATAAAAGTTGTGACGCAAGTGTTTACATGCGAAATAGGTTATGTTTTGAAGTTGAAAATACTGAATTGATTCGATTTATGTATGTTTTCGGTTCTGAAGTGTGATGTACTGTAAGTTACTTAATTTCTATAAGTAAATATGTCTTCCAAACAAGTAATTGGTAAGATAGCTGAATTTAATGAAGAACTTAAAAGTTTTGAAAATTACTCTGAACGCCTAGATCACGTCTTCAATATAAATAATATCAAGGATGAAAACAAGGTTTCCTTTTTCATTTCTGTTATGGGCCCTGCCCTATATACAACTCTTAAGGATCTTATTGACCCAGTTAAAACTGGAGATGCAACAGCAGATTTTGCTTTTATTATTAAGGCTCTGAAAGATCACTTTGTGCCTAAGATTAATACAACGTATTAGCGTTTTATTTTCAACAAAGCTTCCCAAAAAGAGGGGGAGAGTATATATGAGTATTCTGTTAGGCTTAAAAAGCTAGCTTCAACTTGTAACTTTGGGGATTTTCTGGATGAGGCATTGCGAGATAGATTTTTATGTGGACTCAAATCATCTCAAATTCAGAGCAAACGTCTTGCTGAGGGTACTAAATTATATTTTCCCAAGGCATTTGAGCTTTCTTTACTTATAGAAAATGCAGACAAAAATATCAGGTCACTTCATCCTGATTCTTATTCAGGCCTTTGCGCGGAAGTAAACTTTGTCAAAAATAAATAAAATAAGGTAGGCCTACGTAATTCACACCAATCAAGACCTCAAATGTTTAAAAACTCTTACAAATAAAAATGTTTTTGCTGTGGGAAACTCCATGATTCCAAGACTTGTCTTTTCATTGATGCAACGTGTTTTAGTTGTAATAAAAAAGGGCATCTAGCTAGTGTATGCAAATCTAAAGGTAATAGGCATAGGCCTAAATTAAAATCACATGGTAAAGTAAACCTATGTGAATCTGATAGTGCAATGAAGAAGTGTCCCAAGAACAGGGGGTATACCGTAGCCTATGCAGGTAGTGATGGTAAAAGAAATAGTTTTACTACTCAAATGATTTTGAATGATGTTCCAGTTGAGATGGTCATTGACACTGTTGCAGCGGTGGCCGTAATGCCTGATTTTGTATTTTATGAAAAATATCAGGATAATGTGCCAATTTTGGAATCTTTTAGTATTAAGTTAAAAACTTATACTGATGAAAAAATAAATGTTGTTGGTGAGTTTAAGGTTAACATCACAACTCGACAAGGATATCTACAGCTACCTGTGGTCTTGTGAAAAATCCCGGACCACTACAGCCTACGCTCATGGGGCGTAATTGGATTGAGGGTATCAAAATGGACTGGAGTATTGTGAGGCCTACACACGCAGTGAGGACTTGGTGGTGCACCAGCTTGGAATTGGTGAGTCCGTTCAAAATATTATTTCTGACTTTAAGAATAAATATTCTGAAGTTTTGATGAATCCATTGGGGAAATTAAAAATATGTCTGTGGACATAGTTTTGACAGAGAATGTCAAGCCTGTATTTTGTAAAGCACAAAACGTGCCTTATGCACTAAGATCTGCACTCGAGAATGAACTTGAAACCTTGCAGAAAAACTGGGTAATTTATCCTGTGCTACAATCGTCATGGGCAACACCAATAGTAATTGTTCCAAAGCCGAACAACAAGGTAAGGCTTTGCGGGAATTTCAAAGTCACTTTAAATCCGAATATTCGGACAGATCACTAGCCACTTCCGAACCTCGAATATATTTTTTCTAGTATAGCTGGTGCTAAGTTGTTTACAAAACTAGATTTGTCCGCTGAGTACAATCAACTTAGAATTAATAAATCCTCACAGGAGTTACTGACGATTACCATACACAAGGGATTGTTTCGCTTCGCACGTCTCCCGTTTGGTATCACTAGTGCAGGCGCACTTTTTCAGTTAACAATGGACCAAATCCTACAAGGATTAGGGAATACCACGGCTTATTTGGAAGATATTTTGATCTACTCCCAAAATGTGAAGGAAATGACTCAAAGAGTCGATGCGGTTTTGCAGCGTCTTCATGAATATGGGGTTAAGATTAACTCAAATAAAAGTGAGTTCTTCAAGGATCGTATCACGTTCCTAGGGCATTGCCTAGACCAACAAGGCATCCACCAAAGAAAGGAACTTACAAATGCAATCGTAAATGCGCCTAAACCTGAAAATGTGTCGCAACTCAAATCAAACCTAGGCCTACTTAACTACTACGGCAAATTCCTGCCTAATCTGTCCACCCTCTTGCATCCTCTATACAAACTGATTCAAAATTATTAAAATGGGAATGGTGTATTAAGTGCCAAAATGTTTTTGAAAACAGTAAAAAACTTTTACTTAAGAACAATGTACTCATGCCATATGATCCTAAACTAGATATTGGTGTCACATGTGACAATTCGAGCTATGGAGTAGGATGTGTTTTAGTTCATCAATTACCAGACGGTACGGAGAGACCAATCGGTTTTGCGAGCCGCACTCTGACTAAGTGCGAAATTAAATACAGCCAAATTGAAAAAGAGGCGCTCGCTCTTTTATTCACTGTGAAGAAATTTCACAATTTCTTATATGGCCGGAAATTCACCTTAGTGGCCGTCCATCGACCACTAATCTTTCTTTTTGGTCCGACCAAAGCAGTACCAACTTTAGCTGCGGCAAGCGTCCAAAGGTGAGCCTTAACGCTCTCTGCGTACAACTACAACAAACGTTACAAAAAGGGGACTGAAATATCTAATGCTGGTGGCCTCTTACGCCTTCAGTGTGACAGCAGCACTAACAACGACTTAAGCCTAGAGGAAGGCGAAGTAAATTTTTTCAGCATTGTCAACCAACTGCCTGTGACTCATAGGGATTGGCTACCAAGTTCGACCCAACACTATCAAAGGTCATGGAATACACGACTACTGGATGGCCTAATCATACTGAAGATCCGGCTTTGCAACCTTACATGGACAAAGCGTTACAACTGTCTACCGAGAAAAACTGCCTTTTATGGGGGAGTAGGGTGGTGATTCCACCAACACATCGGAAGGAGGTTCTTTTAATGCTTCATGCTGAACATCCGGGAGAATCCAAGATGAAAGCACTCGCACGAAGCTATGTCTGGTGGCCAAAAATTTACCAGGAAATAGAAGAAATGGTGAAGGGATATAAAATTTGCCAAGTTACTATAAAATCAGTCACCGTAGCACCACTTCAACCGTGGTCCTGGCCGAAGCATAACTGGCAGAGGATTCACCTTGACTTTGCTCAGTGTGAAGGCAAAGATTTTTTTGATAGTTGACAGTCACTCGAAGTGGATCGAGGTATTCTTCATGTCATCGACAACCTCTATCAAAACGATCGAAAAACTGCGCCATTCTTTTTCGGCATATGGTTTACCTTGTGCCGTAGTCACTGATGGAGGCCTCCAGTTCACATCTCTTGAATTCAAAGAGTTTTTGGAGTCAAATGGAGTACACCATGTGTTTTTGCCCCCGTACCATCCACCATCAAACGGGTTGGCAGAAAGAGCCGTCCAGACGGTCAAAGATTTTTTTTGAAACAAATGCTTCACAACTCGGCCCATAAGACAAATCGAACCTTGCAACATCGTATAGATTTGTTCCTGTTTTCTTATCGAAATACTCCACATTCCACAACGGGAGTCACGCCATCAGAAACTTTTTTCAAATTTAAGCCAAGGACACATTTAAGCCTTTTAAAACCTCATCTGGCCAACGGCATGAATTTAAAACAAGATAAAATTGTAATACCCGCAAATGCTCATAGAGGTAAACCACGCTCATTCAACGTTGGTGAACATGTGTTTGTACGAACCGTCAGAAATGAATATGTAAATTGGCACTCTGGTGTGATTACTAAAGTGATTAGTCCGATGACATATTTGGTTAAAGTCGATCGTAAAACCCGATTTGTACACGCTGACCTACGGTCATGATCAAAGAAGAACAACCTGATGATGACGACATACTTGTTCGTTTTCCAAGGGAAATCTTTCAGCCAAGCCCAGAGATTGAACTTGTAAATAAACATGAAGAGGCTCTCCACCTTGTATATATATTGAAGAAAGATTTTTTAAGGGGGGGGAATTGTTATAAAGGAAAAAGGAATATTTTATTTCATTTAAATTAACCTGTAGTGAAATCTGAAGAAGAATCATTAGTTAGTATTTGCAAGAGGCAACAGCGTTTTGGCATGAGCAGAGTTCTTTCATATTTAGTTTAATAGAACAAAAGATGAGATGACCGATAAGAAACCCCACTACCTTTGACCAAGGAGAAGGTCGCCAGTCCACAGTAAATGACAGGTACGTCAAGGTGTCGTTTCTGCCTGTCCAGTTTTCTATTAGAATTATTAAACACATTGATTTGGAGGAAAAACATTACAAAGGGAGAAAAAGAGGGATAGAAAAATGTTTTAACAAACCTTGAGTAATTAATTTAAAATTGTTTCTGTGTGATTAATTTTAATTGTAACATCGTTCGATTCAAGAAGTTGTCATATAAGTTGGATGACCTTGGTGCATGAAAGGCTGCAGGGAGTAATCAGTGATCAGGCCAAGGGTAGGCCTCGTCCACATTAAATTTGAGAAACCATGCTTTGACACGAATTTATAATATTTCTAACGAGGTATATACAATTAACAGGTCAGTATAATGTTTACATATAATAAGAAAAAATGAGAAATATAAATGAACTTGTTGTGATAATGTATCATTTAACTACAGTATAATAATTAAAGTCTAGAATGAGACCTTGCATTATAAGAATAAGATTTTTATTGAAATATTTTATTGTAATTAACTAAATGGTTTAATGTTTGTTTTTAAAGCAATAATAATTCGCATGGCGAATTTGTTAGTGATTAACACGTATATTGCAACTGAAACAGCTGTTTATAAATGGGATTTAGTAAAGATATAATTAGGACATAGATCGGGGATTAACCCTAACTGCTAATCACTGTGTTTAAACATTGCAGCAGAGGTAATTGCACTGTTTAATCCACTGTTATTGATTTAGTAAAGTGCTTTTAATGTTGTCAAATGTAAAGCTGTATTAGTGAATTGTTTTTATCATTTGTTACGTAATCTACATATTTAAAAAATCGGCTTTTTGTTCACCCACTTCCTGAAGTTAAGACTTAACCAATTTTAATGATTCTTTTTTATTTAAAAGATAATTTCAAGTTATAAATCACTGTTGAGTCAGAATTTCGATTTAGGCCCCAGGGCTCTGCCCCACGGGACTTCCAAGTTCCCATGTTACTTATATGGAGGAGAGTTTTATTTGGTTTATGTCACATGTGTTTTATTGATTCAATAAACAGCTGTTACAAAAATTATATCAGCAAAATATTACGGGGGAACAGCTCGTAATATTAAAAAAATTATTGTTTTTTTGTGAAGATAATACTTAACCGATTTTAATGATTCCTATTTTTTATTTAAAAGATAATTTCAAGTTCTAAGTCAGTGTTGAGTCAGAATTTCGATTTAGGCCCCAGGGCTCTGCCCCACGGGACTTCCAACTTCCCATGTTATTCATATGGAGGAGAGTTTTATCTGGTTTATTTCACATGTGTTTTTCTTAATTAAATAAACAGCTGTTATAAGGATTATATCAGCACATTTTTGCGGGGGGGGGGGTGGCAGCTCGTAATTATTTTAAAATAATAGTGTTAATTTTAATTGTAAAATAAAATGTAATTTTTGTAAAAATTAATTTACTGTAAGTGTTGAATGTTGTGAGTATAATAGTTTTATATGTATTTTGTTTCCACTGAAATACGCCTACATCTACAATAAATCGTGTTTAGCAAAACTGTTAATTTGTTACAAATATGTTATGTTTGAAAAAACTTTTATTCAATATGTTTTAATATTACAAATACGTTACATCTATACTAATAAAAACAATTTGTTCCAAAATAAAATGTCATACAAATGTGTTGCTGCAAAATTGTCTTCGAATTCGTCCTATTACGATAACAACAAATACTTGTAACTTACTTGTTTCCGTTCAAAGGCTAGATGGTGTTGAACAGGTCAAAGTGCTGAAGAAGTTTCAGCCACTATAGAATAGGATTGGTAAGGAGGGGAGGGGTCAGAGAGTCACACAGGGGGTTACATTGCCTGAGGTGTTCAATAAAATTATAAACAATGAAATAAATCTGAAAAGGAAAACCGGTACATTATTAAAAAGCAGATTGTGTCAGGATTGTGTTGTTCAATAGGCACGGTATATGTTTTCACATACATTTATGATGTGCAACTGCAATTTAAATTATAAACAACTTTTTTATTAGCATATTACGTGTTGTTATTACTTACAGGATGTAATAAAAGACGTCTTACAACACTTAAGATATATTTACACTTATACTGATTCACATACAAATTTAAATTATACAAAAACAGCAATTCGTTTTAGCACTTTTTCAGTAAGCCCGTTTAAACAAAGAATTAATATAATGCTCTTTCGTAAATCATTTATAAAGACAAATACAACACTAAAAGCTACATACATGTTCTAATATAAATATTTCAGAATCATTTGAGATTTTTTTTTGATTCAGTGTTTTTAAATAGTTAAATTGTACATTTCTTTAAACCAATTGGTTTTGTCCAAAGTTACAACTAAATTTATCTGGACACTACAACTGTTGATTTAGAGATGAATTTCAATTTTACATTTAACCTGAGGCAAGATCATAATTATAAATGATTAATATAATATTTAAAGTAGCCATTGCAATAAAGCACTGATACAGATAAATTTGTATTTAATACAATGTACCTTAAAATTTAATGACATATCAGCTAGGTTAAATATGGATAACAGCTTCTTATTTAACATATTTTCACTGCCAAATAAGATGTTCATAGTTTATGGATATGGTTTATGAAAAACCCAGACAATTATAAGGTCATTGTCATATTTAAAAATGTAATTAGAATGTGTAGTTGCTTAATATCTTGAATTTTAGAAGTATGTTTTCTAGAATATTTACTAGGCACTTTTCAGTTTCTTTTAATTTCATATTATTCGTGGTAATCAGTTGACCTAACATCATGACATAGAAACAAAAATGCATAAATGAGAAATGCAAGGGCTAATACAGAGTGTTTATAATATTGTTCTAAAGAATCCTTTGATATTTATCTATCTACGAGTTATGAGTATCAAGCGCCCCAGCTAAGCAAACCCAATATTTGAATATTGCCTGGTTTTGAAATACAGCTCGATATGCCGCAGCTGTGTTTTAAAAAGTGCTTGGTTGTTTTACTTATTTGCCATATTTGTTATATAATATAATGACTAAAACTTTTTATATTTTTTAGTAGTTGACGATGACATAAAATAAGTTTCAAGTTATCAATTTTTAAAAGAAGCACAATAGTTGTTACAAACAGTGCAGCTCATGTTCTAATAAAACTTTCAGTTAATAAACGCATTATATGGCCATTTTTATTGAAGCCACGTTTAATTTTTGTGATTAGAAATCTTTGGAGTCTCATCCGTAAGCTGGTAAACGGCTTATGATTTCAACTAACATATGGAAAGGTTTCTTCGTGTTGGAAACATTGTTTTTGGGAAAGAAACTTCTATGCAGACAGTTTTTGTTAAAATGAAAATCCATCCAATTATTCCAGCGTGTGAGTGAAACAAACTATACAATTACATGTGCTAGAGACCACCCAATGGCCAACATTGAACCAAATGTTACTTGACAAGTAATGGCTGTTTGCGTAACATTATCCTACCTGAGCAGTTAAACAAAATCAATTGAACCAGTGCCATGATGCTTAACTTCATAAATAACTAAATGTAACATCTAGTGGGTCCTGTTGCGTTCTCTTTCTTACCCTCCCCCTCTCTTTTACACAACCCCAGGTTTATTATTTTTAATTTTTAGTGATGCGGATAACAGAAGGGCTACCTTTCCAACTCTTTGTGTTGTTATTATTTGTTATTATATTAACAGCTGTTAAATATGCAATTCAATCAATTCTGTTCTTTCATAAGATTAACATAGAAACTTTGAAAGCCTGTGGGCGTAACACTGAGGGCCGATGTAAATTATAAGTTTTTTCTGCTCATATACATGACAATACCTTTCTAACGGTACGCGTGAATTTCTCGTACGATACATACACGCTGAGAAAAAGAGGACCAGTTTTGTTCTTGCCTATTAAGGGTGTTTGATCAAAAATTAAATTTCCGATTTTTATGTTGAAATGAGTTTGTTATAATGTACTAAAAACACGAGAATGAGGTTTAAAAATATAGTAAACAATTGTGGGTGAGTTACAAGGGGTTAAAGGGCAAATATAAGGGGTTTTGATACCAATAATCAAAGTAATCCATTCGAAATTTTTAAATAAAAAAACATTTTTGTCTTTCGGATTGCTTTCTCTTAACATTACAATAAAAAGAGTTGCTATAAAAAAGAATTGTTTATTTTTTGGGGTTTTACACCTTGTTTATTAATTAGGTTTATTCAAATATCTCAACGGGTTCTATAGGTTCTTTTTGTCAACAGAAAGCCTAACTAATTAATTAAATTTTAAAACATTTGTTTTGGTTGTTTTTGTTATTGTCTGCTTTTATTTACGATATATCTGAGTAGTTTCACGCCTTTCCCAGACGCCAACCACCGTGCCCCAGACTGTAAGTTATTCTAACTTACCTTCTAATTAGAATCCACAAAATATAAAACACTTTTCAATCACAGTCACATAGAGATATACCAAATAACTGTACATCACAGCACTGAAAAATAAAATACTTCTTAAAACCGCACAATAACGTTAAAAACTCTCTTTTCAACTCACAATCCTACCAGAAACAATAAAAACTCGCATCAAGACTGACTAGAAACTGAAAATTGATGGATTTTTGAGCTGCTGAAAGTGCGCCAACCAGAAAGATTGACACAACATAAATGCGGAAAGTGTCAAGAGCTCCACAGCCTCACTGAGTAACTGGAAGCCTTACGCCCGAAACCTGGTAATGTTCCATACTTGAACAATCTTTTTTGCCCATTACCTCTAAAAATTGTAATAGAGTGCCAATTACATGAAACATAAGCACACTGGCATTTATAACCAATTAAAACGCATGCAATACTGTAAATTTAATTTTAACAACTAAAAATAACTTCTATAAATAACAGATATAATATAAAAATAAATATTAATCTAATTTCTAATTCATCTCTGATAATATTAGTTCAAAACACTTAAAAAGATAGTTTTTATTGCATGAAAACCTCATTCCGTACCTTTACTCTGGGGTCGATCGCTACACGTACGGCCGTCACGCGGCGCGGTGTTGCCACCGAGCGCTCAGACTCCCGTCGTGTTGGGCAAATTTACTGCCCACTGTTAACTCATAATCCTGTACTTATTTATATTGAAATTTTCAGGAAGCCATGCCCTACAACTTTTAGAGAAAGTGTTTTTCATTTTATTTGCAAATAAAAATACTAGGCATGGAAAAATTTAAATATCGCTGTAAAAATTGGCAGAATTTTATAATTTATCCTTAAATTGTGAAGAAAGTACTGGATTAACTACAACGGTATAGATTGCCTTTGTTTTATACAACGTAATAAGGAATACGACGAGCTATAGATTGTCTTAGTTGAATAAATCGTATTGGATATGGACGCGTTTTAGTAAAACATTGCAATTCCTGACTTGAGGGGTGGTGGAGGGGGAAAGCCCCGGGGGGATTTTAGGTGACTTTTGAGAAAATGTACAACTTTATGTGTATTATCCAGTGGTATATAGGTTTGCTTGTCACTAAGTTGTTCCGACATTGGTCATTTGTGTTCCTTTATTGACTGGGCTATTAATTTACTTTGCTGAAATTTACAATAAATAAATCTTTACTAAGCTGTAGACATGAGTTATTTGATATTTTCCTAAAAATGACAATTATTATACAAAATTAAGTTGACGGTCCCTTCAGGTGAAGGGAGTGGACACGTGACCAGGAGACGTGGGAAGGTCTCAGAGCCATGACCAAGGGGTCCTTGAAGCTGCCACACGAATGAGGATCGGCTGTTCACATCGGCAGTGGAAGGGTTAACCCCTTGCTACTTAATTCTACCATTTAGATTTTCCTGATTTTGGTTGATTATATTGCTTATCATTCTACTTGTCCCTACTAGTTTCAACCATCCCGTTACCTGGTGATATTATTTAATGACCATTCGTGGTTTTGAAGATTTCTTACTTTAATATTTAATAAAAATAAAAATATGGTACAAGAGTATATATAATTATACTTTTTGGTTATAAATGTACAAGTCATGATGAAGCGAAATGGCGCCAATAGCAGCCCACGCTGCATTGTTGCATGATTTTTTTAAACCACTATCAGCGTGTTTACTCTTGTGGAGCCTTTGTGTCAAGGACTGAAGCTGAGCAACTGCAACTGAATCACAAAAACACTGTGTTTACAATTTGTAAAATTACAAACTGTTTCTATCAATACAATTGTTCTCATTAGGACTACTTTTTTGCTTCCTATTTATGTTTTGCACGTTAACAACATTTATTAAAATTGACATAACATGTTGACGCTTGATATATATTCGTTAATAAGCCGCTAAAAGTCATTCTGTTATCATGCGTTTGGTTTTCTTTTCTTGTGCGTTTATTATAAAGCGACTAAAATAGTCTTATATATTATCTTGTTAACATATAAATATTTTAAAACAGTTAATGGAATAAACCAATATTTCATTTATGATTATGAAACATTATTAATTTGATTAAATCTATTATGTTATTGCAAGGCTTAGAACTATAGAAAATAAACTTTGGTTGATAAGTTGTGGAACAAGTAAGGAAAGGAAAAACGTAAGGAAAATTGGGAGGAAAATTTGAAGTAAAAAAAAAAAATAAAAGACTCACATTTATTAAAAAAGTAATTTCGTTGCAAAAAAAATTGTTATATTTCATGAAATATCATTTAAATTTATCAATGTAAAACAATCAAATTTGTAATTTTACGTCAATAGAGCTTTTAAAAGAATGTTTTTTTCTAATATTTTCTATGGCCTTTACAGGCATTGGAAAGTTCATCAAATAGTCTAACGTAAATTCGCAAGAAATAGCCCTGCCAACTGTCAGTATGAAATCTGCGTGGACATTTTAAGTAGGTAGTAGGTAGTTGGTATTATCACATAGTTATTTTTATAAAACACATCTCTCTTAAAAAAATATAATTTAGTGAGCTGGCAAACGGAAACGGTGGATTTCCTTACCCTAGCCAAATTACATGGTGCGGATTAGTATTTCATAACTTCTTATATCAATAGATTGTTAAGAAGTAAATAATAAATTCTCATATAGTATTCTCATGGCCTATCGTATGTTATTTACAGAAGAGCAATGCAACTCGACACTGAAAGTCGGGAGGGTAGCAACCGTAAGACTTCCAGTAAAGACCCACAAACAACATAGCGAGACGCAGTGGTTAGAAGAGCAGCGCCACTGCTGTGTACGAATGTAACATTCAAAAAGATGAGCTTCAAATATTACGAATCCAAAAATACATAAATAATATATATTGTTAACATACAAACTAACCAAGAAAATTATCAAATATTAATTAATATTCTGTCCCCTTACTATAGTGTCAGACACTTGCATAATTCCCTATTAGTTGACGTCCTTTGAGAAAAGTCACAAACATCTTAAAGTAACGTAAATTAAGCTACACCTTACATAATCATAATGTTTCTTAGTTGAACGAATTGCTGAAAACCTGTATTTAAGTGGCTGGTTGAATCTGGAATGGCCGAATTTGGTTGAATTTCTTATTGAATTAGACCCACTGGTAAAAAACAAAGGTCGTTATTTACGATACTTTGTTCTTCGGAAGTCCAGTTGATGCTATTAGCAATACAATACAACTCGAATATATGTCATATGACCCATAAAACAATCAAAGCTATATGACGGATTTTAAGGGTATGATGCAGGCCTACATGTTATTGTAGACATAGATAATTCACAATAGTAAATTTTGTACTGTATTGTATATTTCCACAAATCGGACCTCCGGAAGTCATTTGTGTAGAATAATTACGTATTTATTGTGTTTACTAATAGCGCTTGGATCAGAATCTGTCCCACTGCCATATTCGAATTAGTCATCCGTTTGATGTCGGGTTTACAGTAATTTGTTCTGCTAAGACATACTTGAATAACGAGGTGCAATAATATGAATACATTCATCATTTCTGAGACTTACTCCACGGTATGTTAACTCTGGCAAAATATGCCATTATATGTATCAAATGTTCCATATCTAGAGGAAAAATAAAAACCTAGATTTTCTTTTTACAATCATTAGCAAAATATCCATGAGTTTTCGGAATATTTGCCCGGAATATTTGTCCAGTATAATAGTTTTTAATTTAAACCTTTTCAGATGCATCACGAAATACAATTATGGCACCAACAGTGATCAAAGAATCCTAACCCAGGAACCGTTTCGGTTATATTTGTATTTACATACATGTATGAATAAATATCACATAAAAGAGTACATTTCTGTGTTAACGGCTTTCAAACCCGCGAGGTACACTGTGAGATGCAAATTCCAAATCCCCCTTCAGCTTTACTGTTGCTTGTTTTATGATTTTTCTTATTATTTTAAATGACAAGAATGTGATGCTATATTATATAAAATAGTGAAATCCAATTAGGTAATGTAATGTAATTAGGAAATGTAATAAGGTAATGTAACCTTTTAAGATAATAGAGTTTATCTTTAAATTTTTATATTGATATAATTTACTTTACGCTTTTGGATTCAAACAACATTTATACTAGCGCTCAATTTTGTAATTAAATGTTGTCAAATTAAATATGGCGATCAAGATTGTTCTACGCTAAATATGAGTTGTCAACTACGGATTGCCACAAATTTTACTTACATAGCGACTGCAAAACATTTCAAGTTTAAACCTTTGCTTCAGGAATGTTGGTAAACATTACATCATATTGGTAAAACAAAAATAACTAAGTTTAAGCTACGTTTTATAATGTAAGTGGAAAGTTGAAGATAAAGCCCTTAGAAAATCACCAGTAAATTAATTCTGCTCCAATAGTTACAAACTAACAGCACAGTCAAACAACAGGGATTAACAAAACCAACATGACAGCAATATCTACGCATTGTAAAACTGAACTAAGCTTATTTTAAGCTACTTTCTGGTTGGTTTTATCAGTGACTTTGTGATTTTGTTTGGATGATTATTCAATAGGAATGAGGGCAGAAATCAAAATTCAGATCTCTATTGCCATTCAACTTTTACAAGTATTGACAAACGTTATTTACAAAAATAATGTGACATAGAAAATATAACTAATTTATAGCTCAATGTTCAAAACATTCAAAATTATATATGTCAACGGTAAAAAACAATAATTACTTTTTGTCAATAAAGTACTCAGACACACTGTAGTATTCCTTAGCAACCAAAAAGGATCTCAGCCTCCTCCTAAACTTACCCACATCAGTTACTGCCATGAGATTGGATGGGAGGGAATTGTATAATTTAATGCTTGCATACAAAGTCTGGTTTTTGAAAAAGGTAGTGTTGTGACGGGGAATTGCCAGTGATCCAGCATTACGTACATTAAACCTAGAAATGTGGCTCATCTGAAAAAAGTGTTTGTTTTTAACCAAAAATTAAAGAGTTTCAAAAATATAAATACAGGGAAAATTCAGTAAGTTATTTTCAGAAAAAAACACCTCTGCACGACCCAAGCCTTGCCATTCCAAAAATCAGTCGTATTGCTTTCTTTTGTAACCGAAACAGTTTCTTTGTGCGAGTTGATTCGGAACCCCTAATTGGAATGCCATACATAATTTGTGGATAAAAACAATAAAAATAAGGAGTTAGAAGAACCCTAGTATCGGTGAACTGAGCAAGTCTTCGAAGAGTAAAAATACCACTATTCATCCTACCGGAGACCTTGTTAATGTTTTCAGAGAATCTATGGTAAATCCTAAAAACTCATTTTTTCGCATGTTTCTATTTCAAAATCTCCTACAATAATATTTGAGCGATCGGAAATGCTATCAGAATTTCTTAATTTAAAATCAATAAACTTGGTTTTATCGAAATTTACAGAAAGTTTGTTTACAGCCAACCACTGAAGAAGAAGACTACTCTGCAAGAATGCATTGATTTCAAGATTTTCTCGAGATACATCGCTGATACTGATGCTGGGCGACCTCAATCTTTTCAAGGCATGAGCAAATCGTCCTAACCTGCTGGCAAAACGGTTTAATAAGTTCTATGACATTTTATACATTTTAGCGAATTTCTCCTATAGGGAAGAAGCTATTACGGTAGGTCTCATGGTAAGACTTCAGCCCGAGACCATGATAACTTCTTGTTTTGAGGTCCCCAGATGCCAAAAACACTATTCGTTCAAATTTATATATATGTATATATATCTATATTACATAAATATTATATATATATATATATATATATATATATATATATATAAATAGATATAAAAATCTACATATGTGTCCGTTAACACGATAACTTGAGTAAAAAACATCCGATTTCCATGAAATTTGGCTCAAATGTGTAAAATGGCATTCATGACTTTAAGTTCGAAAACCAGAAAAATCGGAGCATGGGAAAGGGGGTTTATGGGGGTTTTAAATTTTCCAAAAATCAGTTTTTGCCCTTTTCACCCTAAAATTTTTAAAACACTCAATTATGGTTTTGAGCATTTTATAGAGCTTAAAAAACAAATAATATAGTTTTTTAAATTATTAACTTAGATTAAGTGGTTGCGCAGAAAATCAAAAAAACCTGCTCATAAAATCTCCTATATTAATCTTATGAGAAAAAGGTTTTTGGCTTTTCCTCAATTTATTTTAATGTTAACTTCACATTTGCTTTAACCAATCAATTCAGCTCTATAAAAAAATAGTTTGGTGTTTAGATTGAGATTCTACGTCCAACCATTGCAGAGATATTCAAAATACTAAACACAGTACGTTGTCCAATGTTATCCTTATGGAGAATAAATCAACTTTGATATTTCGATTATTTATAAATGTATATTGATGAAACTTGGTATGTGGCTTCACGTAGTACTGGTATATTGATATTTGCACAAATAATTGCTTTTTGTTGACTATCCCAGTAGCAGCAAACCTGCATACTCAGCCTTAATGTTATTCTTATGGAGAATATTTGTTTTAATACCTTGTAAACACTTGTACTTTACGGGGTTGTTAGCCTTTGAAAACGGAAGCAATGGTTAAACACTTTAATCGAACATAAGCAAAATTTACTCGCTTGGCAGTTAAATGGTAACTAACAGGATGTTAAATTGAATTAACACAGATGGAGAGTTACAACCATAATTTTATTATATATAAAACCTTATATAAATAACCAGGTCCACATGATTAGCTAAAATATAAAAACCTTTTAAAATAAATTACAAGTAGTGAAATATCAATTGTTCGTTAATTATTGTCCTTGATATATTCACTATAAGCAAATTTCAGAAATTATGAGTAAAAGAGCATTTACAAATAAAACACTCATTAACAACAAAACCTTCGCTATTAAAAAAATCAACTAAGTCCGAGAATAATCAGCTCAACCTCTAAACTTAAATTATAGTGCTCACAAATCTACAACCTAAAAGAAACTGCTGCTACCTTGACTCCCCTTCATTTGAGAACTAATGTTATTATCTAAAAATCAATATTATTCCCTATATTCATCATCAAAGGTACTACATAAATTCTACTATACACAAATCTTTATCTAACAAATATAAATTTACTTCACCCTATTTCATCATCCAGGGATTTATATAAATCGGTTTATTACTTTAATTTAATTGTTTTACTTTATTTAAGGATCAAGTTTATTTATACTTCATATAATTGTTTAATTAGCTGTCTGGACCAATTTATAATTAAATATCAATTTAATTTCAGTTGAGCTCTTTCCTCAGTAACTGCTCAATTTTGTGCACCGAGAAATGAAGTGAGACCCAAGAAACAGCTCCTGTAGTGGATTGCGTTCCGTGGAGCGTCACCGGTGTCCAAGTGCCGCGCCGCGCCTTTCCTTGGTAAGTCCTCGGGTTGGTCCTTGGGTTGGTTCTCGGGTCACATCCTGGGCTTGTCTTTGGTGAAGTCCTCGGGTCTCGTCCTGGGCTCCCGTCTGTCATTGTCGCACGTTCTCCGGTGGTCCTCGGCGTCACGTCGTTGAAGAAGCTTCTGCTGGAGAGTGTTGAGATTGGACGTCTGAATCCTTGGTGGCAATCTCACTCAACCAAGGATAAGTAAACCCTCCTCAATCTAGATCCGTTCAGACATTGACTCCTACTCTCCTCTTCCGCTACCCTCTTGATGACCCTCCGAAGACTGACTTCCTTTCCGTCCCCAAAGATTTCCACCTCTCTCACTTCCCCTTCCAAATAACTTCCATTACCCAACATTTTTCCTTCTGGTGAATCAAAATAGTTTGACGCTCCGCCCTCTACGCCCTATTGGTTTCTCAACATTTAGCGGGGTTTTACGCAAGGTTGCAGTTCACACGTTCGGAGTGACGTGTACTGCTTACTTGGCATGTTTGGTCCCATCCGCAACTTCTCGTTCGATAACAGGAAATAAGCATTTCCTGTTATTGTCCGTCTGGTGTCGTTCCGGTACTCTAATTTCAACATCGCCGTTGCCATCTGTTTGAATTGTGATCAATATTTCACTTAGTCTAAACTTGTAAAATTAAATTATTAATTAGTAATTTTCAACACCTTTATAAGCTAAATGTCCCTTTGGTTAATTTTGGATATGACATTACCACTCTATAAGTAATCGTCATTCAACGGTTTGTGTCATTGTTTTCAGGAAAACATATGTTAATACCTAAACTACATGAGTATTTCTTTGGCAGTTCACTGATTGATTATGAACAGTTGATATGATTCTATTGTTTTGATTTTAAACTCCATAAACCCAATGTTAATTTTTTTCACTTTTCATTTTCGTTTTGTTTTAAATTTTTTATTTTTCCTAGGAATGAGACCTATCTAGAACTTATTTTCATCCTAGAAATTAGTTATTTCTAACATTTGAAGAACATTTTTTTGATTTGTTTATGAGATCAGAGTTGCAAGCAAGCAAGCAAACAACCAACCAACCAAAGATTTCTCAGATTAGAGTATTGGATATGCTATTTGAGTTAGTTGAGCGAACTGCAGTGTGACGTACCGCACTAATTTTTAAATGGCTCTGTATACAAAAAATCAAACATTGATTCCTAAATAAATTAATTAACATATGCAAGCTTTATAGGTGTTTACGTTTTAAATTTAGTATCTAAAGTGTAATTATTTTCAACATTTAAGAAAATAAAGTACAAACCCTTAGGTATAAAATATCATTAAAGATACTGAGGTAGTAGGTTCGGTCAAATGTCTTTATGAACATGTTACATTTCATTAATCTCATGGGGATGGGAGGGGGTCAAATCTTGTTTGACCATTTACAGAAGCCTTCAACCTTGTTCAACCTTCAGCCTTATTCAACCTTGTTATGTTAGAAGAGCAAAGCATTATACAAAATTCCCTCTAATATTTAGTCATGTAAAATAACTCGATAATCTCAAAAAAAAACAACCGCTTAAACTGTGTTATAAACTCTAACAACGGTTGTAAAGGCAAATGCTTGCAGTTTATACGTGTGTTAAACATTCTCAAGTTTCAATCGTTTGTTCACCGCACGGGGAAGGCAGATCTCTGCAGGTAGAAACTTATAACTCGTTAACGAACCTCAACTTATATCGAAATCCCTCTCATTACATGTCGAGGCCAATACACCCTCGGCGCTAGATTGTTTTACATATAAGGAAAACTCTTATTAACGCTTGAAATTGAATTAAAGTTGTACTGAAAATGTGCTATCGGTGATTAATTATTTACCTGTCTTTAAACACAGATGATATAATTGTAGAACTATACATTTTATGTTATATTTAAATTAAAAAAACTGATAAAATTAATAATTAATTTTGTAATATTAACTTATTATAGGCTATTTTTGATATATAATAAATAAAAATTGTTTTACTGTTGTATTATAATATTGTAACAGTGGACAAAGCTTCTTTTGTGCAACACTTGGTCCAAAAGTTTTGATTAAAGCATGACTGGGCGTCACCAGCAGTAATCAACTCTGAGGCCTTACGTTGTCAACTCAAAACAATGAAACTTCGTTGATTGTTATGCGATAATAAGTGTGAACACTTTGAAATATTATTCAGAGCCATGGGTGTAGCATTATAACCTATCAAATAAGTCAATGTTACTACACCAACTAATTAAGTTGAAAAATAGTTGTTTATTAGGGGCCTAAGGCTAGAACTTTTAAATTCGGTTTAATAGATAATTTTTGATGAAAGAGTCGATAATGTGTCTTTTTATAACGTTTAGAGTCATGCTATTTTTTTGTAGTGATTTTTTGAACGTTTTTTAGAAGGCCAACTTAGAGGTTCAAATAGACATTTTCGTTTAACGTACAACATGTCCTTAATAAAAGTCTATACACATTTTTTTATTTTTTTCGTTAGAACAAAACTAGCATTTGATAAAATAAACGAAACATTCGATTAAAATTCACAACAATAAATGCAAGCAACATAGCAAATTCCTGCAACATAATGGATGACGACGGCACATTGACTCGAGTTCTTATTGTAAAACCACTGAATAGGGCAACCCACTTCAGAAAACGATGTCAAGACACGATTTGGTATTTCCTTTTGTGTTGTGAATTATTTTTGATCATATCTTAATATCATATCCCTTATATGATATGGTAGTTTGTATATACTTACATAATAGATATGTTGTATAAACTACAATTTGTAAGTATAACAATGATAAAATTATTTCATATTTTTAGACATAAATATCAATATTATTAGCATTTATTGTATTTGTATAGGCCTACATACACTTTACATAATTTTGTTATATTAAACCATATGCTTAATAATAAACATTGGGACTACACTGCTATGCTGTAATTAATTTTTACCAATAGTAATGTGTCAGTCTGAACTAATAAACAATAAAACGAAGCAAATATTTGTTAAACTAAAACTTCTTACAAATACTAACTTTACGTATACTACATAGAAATGCAATATACAATGTATAACTGCAGTCAAAAGCTCTAAAGTTAGGTTTAAGCAGCTTCAAAATTTATACTGTTCTTTGTCTCAGTTTGGGATTACATTTAAGACGTTTAAATCATAATGCAGTCTTCTGGACCACAGTTTTTAATATTTCGCCTTATTCCTTTATACAAACCCTATGCAATCGTTTAAATTATGCAATTTTATACATATTACACTATTTTTCATTTATTTCTAAGTATATAAAAAATTAATCTTAGTATAAAAGCAATATTAGTTATTCTGAAAAGTATACAATGATATAACTCCTCTGGGTGCTGTTCTAGAATATTTCCACGTGCTTTAATTCATTATTAAGCACTAGGTATTTGTTTTTCATGTTATCCTAACTAATACATAAAAATGGGATGGTGTGTGTCTGTCTGTCTGCTGTGTGTTCCTCAATCACTCAAAACTACTGAACGGATTGGAATGAAAATTTACAGGCATTTTCCTTATATACCAAATAAACACACAGTCCTATTTTCGTTTTTCCTATAGGCCCCACGGGACTTCCAAGTTCTCATGTATTCCTTATAGGTAATCATTTTTGCTTGAGCTGATGAAAATACAACCAGCTGATTATGATTCGCAGTAGTTCTATGGGTTAACCATAGAATACAGCACACACAGCTGTCATAGTTTTTATAAATCATTTGCGGGGCGAAGCTTGCGGGACACAGCTAGTAAAACATCTCCTCTGCAAGTTAATTGTCTAAATCATTTTAATACGAGTAAATCAAAAGTTGTTCACTTCTTATACTTTTAAAGGCAATTGAATACAACGAACCTATTCTGTAGAACCTGTATTTTCGAGGCGATTATTTAAATAAAAGTGTTTTTTCGTTGTTTGGGTACGGGTTTGCGGACTAGTAGCTATTCGAGTTACTTAAGTTGCCAATCAGTAATTAATTACCTACTCCTTTTTACAGGTGAAACGTCCAGAAATTAAGGCATTGATTGGCTGAAAATAGAAAAGAGAACTGGTTTTGTGAACAATTAAAAAAATAAAAAAATAAAACAACAGTGCCATAACCTTTTTATACTGTTTATAAATACATTTTGTACTTTTGCTTTACGTCAATATCTAACAGAGTATAAACAATGGTAGGTAAACCATTACGTTCTGTAGCAGTAATACAATAAATATATACAGCATCAAATCTAATCCATTAAAACCATGATTGAAGTTATTATAAAGTTAGACGAGAAAAAAAACTTGTTTTATCTTAAAAATTTCAGCCAATGTAAAATTACAGGGCTAAATAAGGTCAGAAATGTAAAATAAATTGCTATCCTCGATGTTTTGGCAACTCTACTTAAGAGTTGTAACTATTTATTATAATTTTTAAATAAAATACTAAAATGCAGTAAAATATTAAAAGTAATAGCATTATTACATTTTGATACATTTCCATTACAATTTCCCCGTTTTATTTTTTTATTTTTTTTGTGTGTATATATTATAAACATTATGTAAAGCTAATTATACTTATATTGTTATAATTTCCTCAAGAGACAAGTTAGTTTTAATTTTAATTTAATTTTGAAAAAATACTCGTATTCAGTAACTTGAGAGGGGAGATTTATTTATAAACAAATTGTCGGTAATCATTCCACTAGTGTATATGGTATTACTGGGAAGAACTCGTTCTTCAATTCACGACACACAAACCAAGTGAATATTGGCCTTACTAACTTTGTGTTTGCAATAAGTCTGTAGAAAGAGAGAAACCCTTAGTTCTAGATTCAGAACTGGTGAGGAAATTATACATATTGCCCTTTTGCTAGACAAGAATAACTCTTTTGGTTATATAAAGTCTGAAACCACTACCATTGTCATTATATAGTGTATTAGATTATGCTTCATTCAGATCAACACTTCTCCAAAAGAAAGAGACAATATTTTTATGTATATATATATATATATATATATATATATATATATATATGTATATATGTACAGAAAATATTAAAAGTAAAACTAAATTGAATACAAAGACTGGGCGTACTTATTAAGTGCTAAATCATAATTAATAAACATTTATATACCTTCAAGCCAACCGGCTTATTTTTACATGAACCCCATTAAATTACTCATGACTTTTATTTCAAAAAACTGATTACAAACAAATTAGGGTGGCAAATTCGCAACATATGGAACCCTCAATTTGACCTTGTTCCCATTAATGATTGAAATTACAATCGGGATTATAAATTAACTAATGTATAAACTATAGCCAAACACGTAAAGCTTCTGCTTTCTAAATCTTCCAAAAATACAGAATATGCAAAATATGTGTTATTACGCCCATTATTTGTCAAGTACGTTTCAGTTTTTTATAAGAAACATTATTTTTTTGTATTTTTTAAAGTATTTTATTTTTTAAAGAGCACACAGTTCCACGTATTATCTTTTTAAATTCATGGAATATTCTAGTTCCATGAACATTAGACCATATTTCTTTGCCAAACATGTAAATTATTGAGTTGCTTGACAAGGCTAATTGAAGCTTTAAAACCTGTTGTGCTGAGAACAGTAAGTAATGTAAGTAAATAATTTATCTGCTAATATTTGCCTTGAGTGTCCTTTCACATAAATATTACAATGACAATGACAGTTTAGATTTTTCAGGAATGGTAATACAAAGGTAATGATCTAAAAACTTACTATATAATTTGTCTAAAGGTAGATATTTTAGCCTCTTTTTACTTGATTTTCCCGTTCACACCATAGACAGTGATTTCCTTGTTACCGATTTTTTAGCCCAATTACATGCTAACAGCAATTACTGGCCCAATCACCAATGGCAGCTGGTTCCAGCGTCAACCTTCACGAAATTTCCTCTGAATTTTGCTCAGGATCAATCTGGCGAACTTTAGGTTATGAAGCGAGCACGCTAACTACTGTGCTACCTAGCCTTTTACTTTTAAAATGAATATAAATCAGTACTACAGTTCAAACCCAAGACAAAACCACTGCCACGGTTATAAAATAAATATTATTAAAATAGTTTATTCAATATAAAAAGTCTTTAAATTGTTTACTCAATTTTATTCATTATATCTACAGCGGTTTCGATTATTGTTTTCGGCATATTTAATTAACCATTATTCGAAGAATATTACATTTATCATTACTTAGAGTCTAATAATTTAACATCTAATATTTCTGCTTTACTAGTTTCATTATAATTCACTGTGGAAATTTTATTGCCGACTTTCTAATTTTACTCTACAAATATTTTTATTAAAAGTGTATCTTCAGTAATAAAAAATTGAATGAAAGCAATTGGTTTACCTAAATATTGTAAAACAACACTATGAGTCAAAAATCTATAGAAAATTATTTTTTTATTAAATTTCTGAAAAATAAATTTAGTTTATTACAACGCGCGACGGTAGACAAATGTCTCTGTATGTTTATGACTATAGTCTATCTTCCTTTGCTGTCCTTCGTTTAACAAATACTCCTGTATCTAAATATTGTTACCTAATGTTACCTACGACTTAGACGAATACATAATGTCATACAATTTTACGTTTTTTACAAAAATATAATGAGTTTGTCCTACATAATGAGCTGCTTACGTATTCAAGCCGTGCTATTATGAGTCCATGAAACCCTTATGGTTGTTTTGAAATAAAATGCTCCAGAAGAAACTCACTAAAATAAAACAATCAGCCAACATCGTGAGCTGTTATACAAAACAAGAAGTACCGGGGATTACAGGAAATTAGTTTTCCATTTGTAATTTAGTTGTATTCCCTTGGAACTCAGAAGTCAATCGCCGCTTTCCACTGGTTTAAAATCATCTTATTTTGCTGCTTTTATGGAACATTGTTAGGTACAACAAAATATTAATGATAGGCTTTATGGTTCGATTGGGATTGGTTCACTTTATTCATACTTACCTCAATTACTTCCTATATATTGACAGAATGTAAAAATCATGTTATACCAATTACTAAATTATGCAAAACTACGAGCGATTTTTAAAGTTCAACTGATATGCGAAAAGAAGACTCGTAAAATGTTTAGCTTATGATCGAGTCAGAGGCAATCAGGGACTCGGCTAACACTCATCTATCTCACCTCTCAGGATTAGCATAAATGTTGTCAACAATATCTATATGTCTTAACTTTTTATGGGACTGAACGTGTTGTTAAAATGAAGAATTCTCTTTAACCATTATATTTACACTAGCAATGTTAAAACTGAATTCCTGGAACCCTAAATCGAACGGGAGGTAGTTATCTTTTTTGCAAACCACACTGTTATTCTGGATGACATTTTTGGCTTATGACAAGAATTTTCATGAACTAAAATCAATGTTAACTTTTTTATATGATTTTCGTCACTATTATAATATGTTAATTTGTCAAAGAAACGCTTAAATATATAATATTAAGATATACTTTTCCAATATTTTAATTTAATTCATTTCACTAATAATAAATGTTATGGCACAAGATTCGACTTAGAAGCTTATATTTTTTTCGTAGACATTTACGCACGGTGTGTTGGCCTCGATCGGCCAAAGGCAGAAAATACATACTAAGCCCCCTACGGCCGCGAAGATCCAGGCCGGATCCCTTTCGGGTTTACAACTCCATGCTTGGCCGCGTGCCTGACGTTTCATGTCTCTTTATTCCCGATGCCTAAGTTTCAGCCAGGTATCCCTCGTCATGCTTTGCCTGAAGTACTGAGTGGGTGTGGGAAGCAATTGTTCTCCACGTGTCCTCGCTCTGCAGCATTATCTCCACTACGGTGTCTGGGGTGAGAGCACCTACAGTGGAGACAAGCCTTCTTCTCTATTCTGTGAAACGCCTGCACACGAAGAACGAGTGTTGGACATTATCGTTGTCCTCCAGGCAGTAAACACACCGAAGTGACCTGACCTTCCCCATCCGGTGAAGGTACTTTCGAAATTAACCGTGACCCATCAGAAACTGACACAGGTAGAAATCAATCTCCTCATGGCCATGACTGAACCAGGTGTCATATTCTCTGATTAGGTAAGATGTCCAACGACCACTGGTGTCTTCATCCCTCTTGCACTGCCAGGCTTTCAGAGTTTTGGCTCATGCAACCACCTTTGCTGCACCTGTGCCCCTGCTCGGAGACTTGCCAGAAGATGGCTTGTCTATCAGCAGGTCGAGAGGAATCTTTACAACCATGACTGCCGAACCGGAAACCGTGCGGTAGGCGCAGGCAACCATGAGCGCTGCTGTTCTCTAAACTGGCAGCACGCACTTGCTCTATTTCTTAAACCTTATGACACCCACCCATACTTCTGCACCTTACAAAAGAATAGCGTTCACGGTCACGGAGATGAGGAGTCACCTTTTCATGATCCTCTTGAAATTCATGTTATTTCCTCCTGGATTTTTTGTGGTTATAATAATACTGCATACTTTGCCGTTAACAATCACTAGTTAAACAAATACAACTTCGGATTTAAACCTTAAGGCGACACCGTTGTTCTCTTAATCCAATCGATTCAGAAGATTCAATATTTGGGCAACAGCTTCTAAACTAGTTATCTTTAACAACGTATGGGCAAGAAAATGTAGTATTTTTACCATATCCTAACAAGTTAAAAATACTAAAACACCATTTGTAGCAACTTTTATTTTGAAGAGAGGTTATAAACGTTTAAAATAGTATGTTTTACAATTTTTCTATTGGTTAAATTGCCTAAATAAGATTTCAAGAATTCATTTGGAAGTGGGTAAACATTTGTCTTGGATAAGAAAGTGGTTTAGTGAACCAAAAACGTAGTAGGAAATATTTCTTATTTAGTGAAATGTCATGATAATAAATTTTAACCACTTACTATGTATTACTATCAATCAAACAAAACCTCTTTAAAGAAATAAACTTTGCTCTTAACTGTCTCCAAAATTTATTTCTCCAGGTATAATGAGTAGTAGGGAAAGGGGGCTTCTGGCTCACTTGATTGACAGCTTCCGGTCACGTGACCGGAAGCGCTGCGTCATGAAAGACGTCATCTGAGGCTGAGCCAGTGACGTAGGTGGTTTTGTGACGTAATGAGGTAAAGTTCAAAGTTCAAGGTCACGGTGAAGTTTTTAAAAAAAATCTACCTCGCACTCGTATCATTCGATTGTGATTCGATAGTTAATCGATAATAAATATCAAATGAAACAATCGAATGAAGCAATCGAATGATACGAGTGCGAGGTAGTACTATTACAAATATTACTTTATTTTATTTACAATAATAATTCATATTACAAATATTAATTTATTTTATTTACAATAATTCATGTTTACAATAGTTCCCCGTTGTTCGTTGTCATCGATGTTGTTGATCCGGACGAGTTGCGGCCATCACTTCGCTTTCTGATGAAAGACGGTAGATACTTTGATTCCTGCGCAGAGTCCATGTTGTTTTTTGATGCGTAAAGTTCCAAAGATAAATCGTAGCCGGACGCAATGAGAAGTCTTAACTCTTCATTAAAAACCTCGAGGTCTTGGAAAGTCGCCAGATGAATAGAGTCATAATGAATAAACTTAATTTTGATGGAAATTTCAACAGAGAGCTCGATGTACACTGGTCAAGAGCCGGAGGTGTACTGACTATTCGCTAGCTAGCGTTTTGGTATCAAACAAAATGGTGGGGGTAAAAGTGTGGTGGGGCGGAGCAGATGGCGGACGGCAGATGGCAGGCGGCAGGTGGCAGCTGGTGCGAGGCAGATGGTTGCTACTACATTCGCCGCCACAGTAATGCAATCCTTCGGCGTAATTCTTGTATTTTATCTTGTCGGTTCATTTGATACGTTTTACATCTACATATGCAATAGCTGAAACACTTGCACTTACGACAAGCTTTCCCGTCAACTTGATCGCCTGGTATTATAAAACATTGTAACTCGCAACAATATGTCTTCAAATTGTTATCGAAAAATAAATTGTTCATAGGTGGCACGGACATGTTAGCTGCAGCGTGTGTTAGACAAGACTGAGACTAACTTCACTGCTCCCTCTCTTTTATACCTCTTCATAAGTTAACCCTGAATGAAAGTTCAAGGTCATCCATTTGAATTTTAAAAAAAGCAACACAGCAGTATATAAAATACATACTGCTGTGTTGCTGTTTTTATTTTTTTATTTTGTTTATATTTTTGTTTTATATTTTCTTTATTAAACAAACATCTTACAATACAATAAGCTTAAGTCTAAAATTGATGACTAGAAATACAAACAGAACAATACAAACAAAGACATTATGTACAAATATGCGTGATGTGCAGAGTGAGTTCCGTCGAGTTGTTGCCGCTTACACCGTGTGATACCAAATACAACGTCCCCGGTTGAATATCTCGCAAATCTTCATTTTGTAGCAGTTGAACAAATCGTTTTGGAAGAAATACTTGAAACTTCGGCTCATCTCCTGGAGTGAAAGGTCCTTCGCTCAATGAAACTAGAATTGCTTCTCCATGTGTGGTTTCCACTTTCTTGATGTTATGAATAATGTAGTGTTTTTGTTCTTTTAGTTCTGAACACTTTTTAAATGAGTTAAATGACACAGATTTTGAATGAGTGTTGAATTGATCAACCAGTGTTTGTAGAAACTGTTGTGATGCCATCTTCGTCAGTGGTGGTTGTGGTGTCTTCTGTGATGTTGCCTCTTCGGAGTCTCGAATAATACTCGTGCTGGAGCGGTGCTGTCTCCTCGTATTTATAGGCCCCGCTACCCCCACCACATTTCTGTTCTCCGCTACCCCGACCACATTCCTGCGTTTGTTTCAAGTAAGCAGCCAAACGATATGCGTTGTACAATGCACAGTTTGTTTGGCCGTGTTTAAGATCTTTTGCAGCGACACAAATATTACCGAGATTAATGTTAAAGTCCTTACTGATAGTTATATCGAAAACATTACCGTGCGTGTACTTTTGTATCCAGTTCTTTTTTTCTAATCCTCTTGTGTATATATGTGAATATTGTTTGCAAAAGTTAAACATAATACTGTGCAGATTACTGTAGCTTATAAATCCTTCATACCAATGTATGTGATGAAAGTAGTTTGTTATCCATTTGTTTGTACTTTTTGCTTTGGTGTTAAGTTTGTTAAAAGAAAAAGGAGCATCAAACGTGAATGGGTAGGCTACAAATGTAAGCAAGTCTAAAATTACTAATTCCTTGATAATAAACCTATCATCATTATTTCGAAATGCTTGAAATTCTATTACACAAGGCTTTACACTCACTTCTTCATCCCCTCCGCTCATCATGGCACCTAGCGATCAACTAAAATGTTTTCCACACCACGGTAGGTTAAATACCAGGCCGTACAGTTGCAGGCGCGTTGGTGTATATTTAACGTGGGCACCGTCCCCAATAGGCCTACCCCACGTGTGTTCTTCTTTACTAAGTCAAACTTTAGTCTTTTTTAACTTCTTCTTCTTCTTGTGTTTCGTTTTCTTCTTCTTCTTGTTTCTCCGTTTCTTCTTCCTGTGTTGTTTCTTCTGTAGCTTCTGTTACAGAAGATTTTGAATCTACAAGTGGTTCAAAATCCTTTAACTTTCTCCACATGCAAACTTCATGAGGTATTCTATTAAAAATAGATGTATCCACAGGTCCGTACACGATGGTGCTATCAGGTTGTTTTTCCAAAGTATCGACCAAATATTCTTTAATAATAGCGCTTGCAAATACCAACTGTCTCATGTACCTTGTAATAGGTTCTGTTGCGTAGTTTAAAACGTAGAATTCTTCACGTGACAGTAGAATCTTATTTTCATGTTGAGTCAAGTCTCTAATTCGCACTTGTAGTTGTCCACGATGTTTAACAATATCGATTTCATTGTCACAATCCAAAAGTCGAATATGTGTTTTCCTTCCACACAAACTGTTAGTTAAATAACATTCTATTAAATGTACATGTTTCAAAAATGACTCCCAAGCATTTTGCGAAAATAAAACCTTTTTTGTTCCATGGTGTAGTATTACTGTAGGGGAATAATCCAATGACTTCATCAATCCAAGTGATACACTTTTACTGATGCATGCTGAGATGGGGTAAAAGATTCGCAAAAAAACTTCAGTTAAAATGTGAGGAGGAATATTTTCTTCAACTTTCTTCTTCCTCTTTGGTACTATCTTTGATGGGTCTGCATTACTTTCCTCCTCTCTATCTCTTTTACCAAACTTTAAAAATGCAGTTATTTCCTTGATGATTTCTTCTTCACTAGTATTATCACGTTCCAATAACGGTGCTACCTCTGCATCACCTTGTACAACAGATGGAGAACTCATTTTGTAGAAGATGTTACCCATGCGACGATAGACGATCAACTGAAGACCTGCATTGTTGCTCCGCTATTTATAGGTTAGCGACAGTGGCGGTGCCGGTGGTGGTACAACGTTTTACAATACTGTCTTTACAATACCGGTCAACGGTGTGTATGTAACAATTTTATCGTGCAAAATTAAACAATACGCAGATGTATTTGCAGGTACATTTTCTTGAAATTCCATTTCTATTTTTATATCAACACTAGACGATTTTACAGATTCATTTTGTTTGGAACAATCAATTACAACAATTGGAGCTTTCGATTCAAACTGTACGGGAGATAGTAGAGGTGTATTTGTTTTGCCGTAATATGAATTTTGGAACCTAGCGTACATATCGTATAAAACACTGTACCTTTTTTTATCAAAAGAAATATTAAAGTTGTCGTAGGGAAAGAATTGTGAATTCAGGAACACTTTACAGTTTGTTAATTTACAATGGTCAAATTCACCAGCATTTTCAGTTATTATACTTTTCTTCTTCGTTTGTAATCCAAATATTACATATCTTGCTTTTTCCAAATGAGTAGAAGTTTTTACAGTCCATGTATGCCGTTGTGTTGTAGGTAAAACGGGGTATTCATGAAACTCCCAGCTTCTGAATGGCATTACAATGTCTCGATCGGATTTTAACTTTCTTAATAATGTAATCCTGTGTTCATCATTTAGTCGCACATGTGGTACTCTCCAAACAATCTTGTCTAATGTTAATTTCCAGTCTAAATTGGCATCAGTTGTTCCAGTAGCTGCTTTAATAATATCATTATTGTTTGATGATCTTAATAAAACTAGTTCTTGTTTTACATTTATTATTATTCTTCTGTAGTCTTCAGCAAATCCTAGGAGTAATCTTAAAGGTACGTAGAAATCAAAGTTTCCCGAAGAGTCAGGAGCGAATGTACTTTTGTCAGGTGCAACCCATCCTGCAACAGCTAACAGATTCTTCTCATTTGGTGTTCAAGATGCTAATCCTTTCAATGTACTGGAAATTCCAACCTTTTTTGTTGAATCGACTGTAACTCCTGAAATTTCATATCTAATCTCGTCAAACAAAAATGCCATAGGATTATTTATGAACGGAACAGTGGTTCCAGCAGTACCATCAGTTTTTGTTACTTTTCCTTCAATATATAAATAACTTTCGCATGGAAGAGTATAAATGTCTTGTTGTTGTATAGGAATCCTAATTTCATCGTTATTGTTTAATTTGGACGAAGCGTAAGGGTTGTGCGTGTGATATTCCTTTTCCCATAAGGTCTCGTCGAATGTTGGACCCTGCGCTATATCCAGTATATCCATTGTTAATGACCTTTAATCCAATTTCTTCTAGAAAACGAATGTTGTCACTTGTTAATCCTTCTACAGCTGATAAGCTACTGACCTCTTTGCTGGTTGGCTCTCTCTTTTTAAATGATAACCCCATTGTCTAAGCGGATGATTTTATATGTATTCTTACAGTAATAGCTTCTCCTCTAAAGTCAATAAGGTTTCCGTCTTGATCCACTATGTTCAGCACGATGTCTGAAATGAAACCGGTGTTTAACGGTAGGTACACAAGGTTTTGAGGCTTTTCTACTATCTTGACACCCGGTGCAACTGATGGGTAGAATGTGTGTAATATATGACGATTTTCTCCATCTCTGTAGGATCCTTGTATAATGTTACATGTAATGTCTATGCTATTAACTTTGATGATCGTCACAGTTTTATACCCAGAATGAGTTTTATTAGGTTCTAATACTTTTTTTTCCTTAGAAAACCCCAATAAACTACCAATTGAATGTTCTTGACTAAAATCAATATAATACTTAGAAGTAATTTCGGCTTTCATTGTATTGTTATTGCCTTTTATCGTTATATTTTCTTTTCCCATATGTTTTTGTATAACTTCATTTATATTATCAATTTCATAAGCTCCTGTTGGTAAACTGAATTCTTCCAAAGCTGAATACTTTCCTTTATCATCTTTTGTCTTGTAATAATGTATTTTGTTATTAATTCCTTCACTAACGTTTGGAATAGAGTTATATGTTGTTAAATCCAATAATGCGGCTTCCCATAGTCTTCCTTTTTGCAAACGTAGCGCTGGAAACAGAATACTGCGCAAAGTACATGAGTTACCGGTTAATGACACTGTATACGAGGACATCTTAAAGTTGACTAACACTTTTAGCTAAAAAGTCTAAACATAAATGACCGCAAATGGATGTATCATCAGGTTGTTTTCTTGTATGATTGTAAAAAACATTTTCTGCCGCACGAAAGTATCGTTGAAGTTCTTTCGGTGGTGGAAGGTCTCCAAAACTGTCGAAATAATAAATGGTTTTACCAAGTTTCTTGAAACACACCCAATGAGTGCCTAATCCTTCACTATTATCCAAATTTACAATACAAGTCTCATTTTTCCACATTTTAACTGGTAATTCATCTTTCATAAATACTCCTCTAAAAAATGGTATTTTTAAACAAGAAGCATATGTAATCAGTTCTTCATTGGTTAATTCTTTGTTTTTAATTATTAATTGCTCTTTCTTATTTAATACACACGATACGGTCTTAGGTATAATCCTCCTCCCTTTTTTATCATTGACCATATTGTTGGTTTCTTTTTAGCTTTACCACTGGTAGATCGACGTTTTCTTCTGATATTACCTCCTTGTTTCTTAGCGGGTTTTTTCCCACGCCTTCTTCTCTTTCCTCCTCCAAACGTAGTTTTTGCTTTCATTGCTGCTGTTACTGCTAAAGACGCTGCTTTTTCACCAATACTTGCGTCACTAGATTTTACTCTTTGCCAAGCTTTCTCAGCAAGTGCTCTATCTGCTATTGATCTATTTTTAGTATCACCAAATTTGGAATACGCTATATCGTGCTGTTTACCGAGCTTATTTATTCCAGGATCTCCTCTAGCAAGACGTTTCTCTAATTTGGTTCCAGGGCCACAATATTGATATCCTCCAGGTAAATGTAATTCCACAGGTAATAAATCAATCGCCTTGTTAACTATAGCTCCAACCGGTTTACTTAATAGAGAAAATGCTGTTGATGCTATTCCCCTTCCTCTCTGTAATCTCTCTCGATTATGACTGATGTGTTTAACCCTCGACATGACTATTTATAGCAAAACCTACAATCAGTAGGTGCACTCTATAAATGTTTTACAATGAATGTAATATCAGTTTTGGTTTCTTGTATTATATACTGTTTAAAATCCATTTATTATATAAAAATGGATTTATTAATTAAATGTAGACATATTAAATAGAAGTAGTAAAAATTGAAATAAGGTGTAATTGAAGATGTTCCAGATGTTTCTCCGCTGGTGATGGTATTGTTGTCTTCGGTAAAATGAATAAACTTTAAATAGTTGTCATGTTTCCTTAGAAACTTGCCACTAAATCGTTGGTAATTGAATAACACATCCCAGTCTAGTTTATCTTTAAAATTGTCAATGTAATTCTCAGAGAGATTTTGATATTTACTTATTACTTCCCAACAGTTATTAAAATTTGATGTCATCTCTACGAGGAAGTCTTCTGAAAACTGTTGTCTTTGTAAAATATGGATCCAGTTAACTCTGTGAAAATAAATTCTTAACATAGTCATTGTGAAGAGGTAATGTATGGAAAGTTGTTCCCAATCCATATATCTATCAAACCGTTGAACAAAACCATCTGTCAACACTCCTTGGGGAAATCTCGGCTCTTGAGATATTAAACTCCACGCAGTAATATTGGATTCCATCATCCTCTCGGTATCGTCTCTCGAATATGACTGATGCTTTATCCCTTATCATGGGTGTATTTTAAATTATTTTTTCTCTTATGTAATCTTCATTGTTTTCTGTTGGTTCATTAATCACATTCACTTTATCCCCCTTTCCTAATGTCTTGACTTTAGAAGGCTCAGACGGTTTATCTCGTTGATTCAGTTTCTCTGGATTGTGTATATTTTTCCAGTCTAAATAATTGTGACTGTCAACATCTGAAGCTGCATCTCTTCCTGAAGCCCGATGGATATAATGGAATAGAGCTGCACCAAACCTTTCCAAATGTTTCTCATATTCCGTAGTCCATTTCTTGTGTACAATATCAAACATTTTCTTATTTACAGCGTCTCCATCCTGCTCACAATCACCTACATTTGATAATTTTAATTTTTTTACATCATAGCTTGTGTCAGTTTCATTCCTTTTGTAAATCGTTAACAATTTTAGAGTAGCGAAATTTACTGCTTCCCCATCATAAACGGGATGTTGTATATTGCTTAACCTTTTACCGGAAAACCCCCAATGATCTTCGTGTACAGTTGGGGTTCTTTTATTCATGTATTTTACCGTAACCGCATCAGAAGACAAAAGCGGATCACCAACATTTTGAATTACTTTTCCTTCAAAATTATAGTTGCCGTCAGGTGTTAACGGAAACCCAGCTCTTTTTTCACTATATCCAGATTTTACTCCAAACTCGGAATACCGTCCAAACTTGTCCACACTCATGATGTAACTGAATCGCTATCGTTTAGGTTCTTATATATATATATATATATATATATATATATATATATATATATATATATATATATATATATATATATATATATATATATATATATATAGTCTACTGATCAATTATTCCTTGTTTTCGCAGTTCATCAACCAAAGCTACCCATTCGTTTTCTAAACCAGTGTGCCCGGCTTCCATAGCTTCATGTAATAACCTCATTCGATCAACTAACTTATTTATATCGTTGTAATATATTATATTAGTTTTATACAAATTTTTCAATAATCCCCTTCCAGATTAAAACATTTAATTCAGCAGAAGATAAAGCTCTTCTTTTAATTTGAGCTTTTTTTGATTTCGAGGGGAAAAGACTAGATATAATACTTGTATATTTTATTGACCGATTTCTATGAATAGGTAGGTCTTTGGAATACTTCTTTCTATGTGCATTTGTATACTCTAATATATTTTTAAACAATTGTAAATCCCTTTTAGTATGTTTACCAGGATTATTTTTAAAGATGAGTTCAAACAAACCTTTAGTACCTTTATATTTCTTATCTCCAATAACTATATCATCATTTTCGTTTATATCTAACTTGCTATCTCATATCATTAATCCTTTATCCTCTATTCTAGCTCCATAGGTATGATAATTTCGATTAGCATGTGCGGCGTGTAACATTTTTAACGTATATGTTATTCCAAGTGTTCCTTTAAACATAATATCAGTGCCTAATTTGCTTAAGTTGGATGGGTTAATATCCTCTTCTTCTGCTCTTGTATCTTCTACACTTGTATCTTCTGCAATGTCCTTTTCCTTTAAATCCTCTATATCTCCGCTTTCTTCATACTCGTCGCTTTCTTCAGATGTTTGTAACTGACCAAAGCTTTCATCATTCTGAAATTCTTCTTCATATTTTGAAATTGGTAGCATTTTGTCTCCTTCGAAGCGAATTGAAGGTTTTTCCATATTTTGTGCTAATCGCTTTAAAGGTTCAGTAACAGGTTTGAATGTTGTTTCTAAAAATTGCTCTCTTTCATTTATACCTGATTTTAAAGCTCGGTTCTTTTGTCTAATAGAATCACTAAGTGATTTTATTTCCTTTAATAGCTTTTCCTGGTTAACCATCTTCACACCTTGACGACTTGTACAGGAATACCGCTAATCAGTGTATTAAAACGAATTTATCAAAACCTATTCTATAACGACCATCTTTTATAGCTTGATCTTTCATAATAACCAAAAATCCATACTTTTCCGCCCATGCTTTTCCGCAAAGCTCTTTAAACTTTTCAAATGGCATATCCGCATTCACATGATCGTTATATATATGTTTTAGGTTAGTATCATCTTGTTTGAATACAATTAGAATATTTGCATTATCTCTGATAAGTTGTTTTGGGATTTTGCTATAAGTTTGTCCTATATATATGCTGTCGATGTTATTATGTCTTCCCATGGCAAAGTAGTTTCTAATAGTATCCTGATTTTCACAAGATACATCGTCAAATATAAATACAGAATACGGTTTCGCTTCGTTTGGTTGCATAATACTATCACTAGCGTTAAATTTGTAAAAATTAACATCAGACACATCAGATAGGATTTTATCCAGCAATTGATACTTTGGTTGATGTAGAGACTTTGAAAAAATATATAGGTTATTAAACCTTAATCCCTGCGGATTAGTGATCAAATTAAAGACAACATTGGTCTTTCCGCAATTTGAGGGGCCACTTACTATACATCGAACAGTGTTTGGAAGTAAACTACCGTGTTTACCACTGTTGATTTTAACGTTATCCACAGTTAAATCATCTATGTTATTAATATTGAATCGATCTTTATGGTTAATAATCTCCATCCTGCTCAAAGGTTAACGATGAAATGAGTTGCTTGCATTAAACCAAGTCCTTTATAGGTATCCATGAATCCTCAGTTTTGTTAAACCCTAACCACCGCACTTTAACTGCGTCCTTTTTTCTTTCTAACACTTTTTCAACAAGATATACATCACCTACTGTTGACTTTAACATTTCATGTCCATAAAATGCACCTTGCAACAAATCTCCTTTGTTATCTTTTAAGATATACGTTTCAGGTACAGTCGGTTGCACTTTATACACTGTAAAAACTTCATTCGTCCAATTGGGAAGGTATTTCTTGGTAAACACTCCCTTATATTTACTAATCCGTACTTTATCACTTACATTAAATTTTCTTGGCTGCATTTTTTCTACTTTAGGCTTTGTATTTTTCTTAATGCGTTTTAATACATCTTTTGCATTTCTTCTATTTACTTTGTTAGGTTTCATACCAATAGTTCTATGAAACCTGTTGTTATAATTATTTATTAATTGTGGTAAAACATCATACCATACGTAAGAACCTCTTTTTGAAAATTGTTTATACAGTGCTCCTTTTAAGGTTCTATTGAATCTTTCTACAATAGCTGCTTTTTTCTCTGAATTTGTAGTATAATGATTTATTTTATATTTATTCATTAACTGTGCAAAGTTTGTATTAAAGTATTCTGTTCCATCATCAGTTTGTAAATGTTTAATTTTGTTTTTATCTCTTTTTATGGCTATTTCCATGGCTTCTGTTACGCTTTTACCAGTCTTGTCCTTTAGAGGCAAAGCGTCTGCAACTTTTGTAAAACAATTAATAATTGTGAGTATATATTTAAATCCTTTGTTTATTCTGCTATGCGGTCGCATTTCAATTAAATCCGCTTGATATAGATCATTTATCCCTTTTATAACAGTATTTCTTCTTGGAAACTTTATCCTTGCAGGTTTGTGTAGTTCATTAATAATCTTCTCCTTCAGGTCTGACATAATGGTTTCACGAAGACAGCTGATATGATATTAAATATTCTTTTGTATAAATCTGCTTATATAGGTCAAGGTCATTCTAAACTAATGTATAAAAGGGGGAACACAGCAAAATACTGCTGTGTTCCCCCTTTTATACGGAAAGGAAAAGGAAAAGGGATGTAGGACGATGAAAGGGTTACTCGTCAATAGGGTTGAGGGAATAGTGGCCGAATGGTAGAGTGTGGATGTTGTCTGTAAGGATGTGTCGTTTATCATCATTTGAAGAGAGAGCTTTTTTTACTTACGTCACGCTGTACAGCTGATGTTTGAAACTTCTGATTGTGTTGAATTTTGCTGTTATATCTTGATCTTCAAATAAACATTTCTTATAGTGATTAAAATGCACATTCTTCTTTAAATACAAACTTTTTACTCCTTTAGCTTTCTTAATGACTTGGTTTTCATTTAGTTGTAAAGAATATAATTTTGACATTAGTGCAACAATTTCTTGAAGTATAACACCATTGGCTTCATCTTTAAATTTGCCAAGCACTTTTTTGTTTCTGTCATTGTCGTAGTTTGGATGATCTTTTGGATAGTCGGAAAAGTCAAAGTCGTTTTTGTAATCAAATGTCCGAAGGTCTTCATACATATCGTTAGTAATTATCCAATATATAAAAGCGTCTGTATCCATGTAGGAGATGCCGATGTTTTCTCGTCCATAAAAGGTGACCATCTTTTTGTAATGAAAATCGTACATATGAGTCTTGAAGATATCCAGGATTGCCATACCTATATACAAAGGACAATCCATCTTCACACTTGTTTTCTTCATAGATACAGCTACAAGATTTTCGTTAATAATTATAGATGTTCCAAAGTTTGGCTGTTGAACGAGTATTTGTAGTTTGTTCGGATCTGTAACCAGTTTAACATTTTTATGTCTTCTTTTGTTTTCCAATGTTTTACCGAATATCGCATTGTTCATCAATTTAAAAAAGTCTTTTTGAAAGGCTGATGTAGCGGCTGCTCTTCTGGTAGTATTCGAGTCTATGTACGGTTTCAACCAGCACGATTGGGAAAATTCTACAGCTCTATTAATTTTAGTAAGACGTAAACCTAATTCGATAGCTTGTTGAACAACCCAATAGTGAGCTACGTATCGTTGTTTATTGTTAAGGGTCATCATTAATTTGGGGTGTTTTCCAGTTGGTGAAATTTCTGTTCTTGCAAGGAGTGGAAGGTCATAATGAAGATCGTGTAAATGTTCTGGATATTCAAAATCGCAATCCAAAATATATCCGATATCTCCTTGTTTTGGAATTTGTGAAATATCGCCAATACAGTCGGGATCAACCCATTTAAAGTTGTCAAATGGAAGTGGGTTTGACATGGCTCATCCATACAGATTATTCGCGTCGAAATATCCCAAGTACGTTGAAGGTTTCTCTTGATCATGGTCAGGTAGATATTTGTTGTTGGCTTTAACATGTCTCGTCACGCTTTGAGTTAATCCACCTCTAACACCCGACTCAACCATTAAAACCATATCTATATCTGTTAACAGCTGGAGTTTGCATTTTGTTTCTTTCAGCATTGCTTGCCAAGCTAGTCCTGGAGATGTATATGAATGTAGAGGGTCTAAACCGTATGCTGCAAAACACGTTCTTCGGAATTCTTCCATAACATCGCAGAGAAGAGTCACGTCAAGTTTTACATAAAAGTCTGAGTATTCTCCTAAAGTCTTCATATCCAACTCGTTCCATACTCGACATGCGTGTTGATAGTCTTCAAGTGAAATCTCCGAATCATTTAAGTTTGTTGTTAAATTGTTCTGGTGGAGGAAGTGATGTTTCATTAAATCTATGAAGTCCATCGATGTAATCGTAGGGGAAGACTCCTTTTCGAAGAACCAGATCCATTTTACTACTGGCTACAATTTTGCTTGTTTCTATCAGATCTTCTCTTTTTAAATTATCAGTTAATTTCATTAGGCTAGAAGGCATAAATAGAAACGAATCAATAAATCTAAGTTTTATTTTACCAACCTTTTTAGAGAAACTTATAAATTTTTCCATTGTTGCTGCCAAAACATCTATTGCTCCATCATCTCTTCCTAACTCCGGGATTATGAAATGAGAGTCATATCCGCTATGGTTATGTAGAACAACGGGTATAAAAGATGGTACTTTGTAATTTAAGTTGCAAGCGTTACAGGCTGCACCTCTGTAGGCTCCTGTAAGATGGTCGTGATCACGCACTTTAACGTTATCTGGTGTAAATAGGTTATTACACAGATAACATGTTGTTGCCAAATTGTGATGTTGAAGTTGGTGTTCATCCATAGGTTGCATCGGTATTTTAATTTTGTAGATTTCTTCCACCTTAGAGGCAATGTAATACAACTCATCTACAAAGTGTTTCGCTGCTTGTTCACCACGATAAATCTTCGGAGCAGATGATAGTCCAAATTCTTGAAGATGTTCTTCAGACAGCGTGGATTTTGTTAGTATACAATAACTGTTTGGTGCATGTTTTTGATATTTGCTTCTTTTTGTGATATCCTCTTCTTGTTGTTCAATAGGAAGTAAAGATGCTTCGAAGTCCGCGTACACAACAAATGGAACAGGGTATTGTTGATTTACTTTGTCAAATCTTATCTGCGCTCTGCTGGGATGTGGCAATTTAATTCTTACCTCATAGTTTCCACTACATAACCTTTGATGTTCTACTAACCATTCCGATCCTCCCCGTCTCAATTCTTTGTTTGTATGACAAAAACATCTTTTACAAATTGTAATCTTTTTTTCATGCTTAGATAATTGTTTAGAAAAAAGAGCTTCAAAATTTGTAATGTAGACATAGTGGGATATATCCCCTTTAGTGATTAATAGCAAATCCGTATGATCTCTGCGCTCAATAGGTGTTATGCGCAAGGGGTACACATTTTTAGACGAATCCAAGCCAAAAATGTTGACAGAAGCTGAAGGGTTTTGTTTTTCAAATTTCGATATATCAGTAATTGCAACAGGGTAAGTCATTCCCTGGAAATTATACTTGTGTTGAACTTCTTCATATGCTTGACTTGGTCTTTCCGGATGGTTTTTTACATATTTGGCCAACATAACATATTTAAAACATTCATTATTTTCATTTTGCACGTTAATACAGGATTTGGTATTCATAATTTTTGAGGTAGAGGGATATAGCTACTTCCTCTCATTCCATAACCGTGTTTATGAACTCTAACATCCAGACTTGTTATACTTAATGAAGTCCATCCAGATCCTCTTCCTTCATGCTCTTGTAGTTTCGTCAAAAGTTCCTCAAGACATTCTGTTACGATCTTTTCAATATCTGACGCAGCCATGATGGTTCGGTTTTTTGTCATGAAACCTCTTGGTGATGTTTCGTTTTGAATGTTAGTGAATATGGCATCTAGCAACAGTCCAAATTTGATAAAATTTAATCTTTTTTGTTCATTCTTTAGTGTTTTGGTTACTAATTCTTTGGCGTTACGTAAAAAGTTTTCAAGTTGTAATTGTACGTTGTCAATTTTAAAATGTGTTACTACCTTACCAGGTAGTGCTTGAGCGTGTAGTTCCACATCTTCTGCTGTTGATGTTGAGGGTCGGTGAAGAGTAGACATAGCAGCTGTTGATGTTGAAGGACGGTGAAGTGTAGACATAGCAGGCGTTGAAGTCAATGTTGATGGTGTTGATGTTGAAGGATGGTGAAATGTAGACATAGCAGGCGTAGAAGTCGATGGTGTTGATGTTGAAGGATGATGAAGTGTAGACATAGCAGGCGTAGAAGACGATGCAGCTATTGATGTTGAAGGACGGTGAAGTGTAGACAGAGCAGACGTAGAATTCGATGCAGCTGTTGTTGATGGTGTTGATTGTGCATATTGAATAACACTTGGTCTGGAATGTTGGTGTTGGGATAACATTTGATCTATTTCCTTCAATTCTTCTTCTTCATATTCTTCATCATGGTTGTTGTTATGTTTTAGTTCCTTATGAATTATTAAAAGAAATTCATCCTTAAATGAAGTCTTACAAATATTGCAGCGATGCATAATGTAGGTGTGATCTCCACAAGGGTCAACGCAATAATGAAAAACACTGCAAATGCCCCTCTATTTATACCCTAGCAAAAGTGGTGGGGGTACGTATTACGTTAAGTTTACTATTTTTTACTATTGTAGCTGGAGGCTACAAAGTTCTGTATTTAGGTCAAGGTCATTGAACATATTTGCCAAAACGGGGAATAGAGCAGTAAATGATTTCATTTTAAACCATAAACTAATCTATTCCCCGCTTTGTATTTAACAAGGACAATTTTCTCCAACAGGAAAATTTAATATATTTTAAACTCGGATGTGAAATCGGATTGTACACATTGCATCTCGATCAACTAAAAATTTCATAAAACAATAGGGATCTTCAGTTGTAGATTCATCTTTAACATATTCGATGGTCAACATTGCCGAACGAAGATCTTGTGGAATTACGTCGACTTTTATTAGTCGCCTTTCCATTTCAAACCGTTTTGTTATTGATGTAAGTTTTATCACATCATCGATATCGATGAGGGAAAAGCTGTAACAAACGGAGTTTGCTGGTGGGTTCATAATGCCGATATGATAAATATACACTGTTGCATCGACATTAAATATACGTTCCCCCACCATTAAATGTATAAGTTACCCCCACTTTTTCAAAAAAAAAAGAAAAAAAAATTGAAAGCTGGTAAATATTTTATGTCTTGTAAATGGGTCACGGTTATACAACGATATTACCAAAATGGGGAATAGAGCAGTAAGTAGTTCTCACTTTCACTACAAACTGATCTATTCCCCGCTCTGTATTTAAAGTTTGACAGTTGACAAGAAAAAAAAAAAACAACACTTAATCAGACTCATTTGATGAATCGGAATCAGTTGTATCAGAAGCATCGGAAAGAAATAGTCGTCGACGAATATGATATACCCCTCGTGCGCTATCTAAAAATAACCCATCCAAACTACTACTACTAGTGGTTGGGGTTTCATCATGTATTTCTTCAGAATAGAGAAGATGCTGATAAATTCTAAAGGTTTCAGATTCCACGTCACTTAACGGTTCAATTTGTTCCATATATCCTGCTTCAAGATCATCACTGTCCATATCACTTAATAATTCAAGATCTTCGATTGCATCCATATCACTTAATAATTCAACATCTTCCAATTCGTCTTCATTTTCATCCTCACTTTCAATCACAATATGTTTTATAATTCCCAGGATTGATTTTGCAGAAGGAAATATATTATCCTTTGGTGACATAGCTGCTATATATCCTAGTGCTAACACAAGTAGCAGAATGAGATAAGCAATGATGAAAAACCTCTTTTTATACCCCCCGATTTAAGTGGTGGGGGTAATTAGTGATAGGGAAGGGGTATTATTGTAACAATATATGAACAATTTAATACTAACAGAGTATAAAGTTCTGTAAGTGGGTCAAGGTCACCTTAAACTATTACCAGAACGGGGAATAGACCAGTAAGTGATTCTCACTTTGACCACAAACTGATCTATTCCCCGTTCTGTATTCCCCCCCGACCTTGTGTGTAGTTTATGAGGTTGTGTAATAAAGGCACAGGATGTAGCCTTCTTGTAATAATTGGTAAATGTTTTTCTTCAAAGGAATTGGTTTCACATCTATTTTTACTTCTTCTGTTCCACGAATACCCAATCCTTTGACCTGAACATGTTGGTCCTCCATTAACAGTTGGTACACACGCTGGGTAAAAGTATCCGCTTTAGCAGTAGAGTCAATATAGTGGAGGTATACCATGGTAGATGCTCTCTTGATGCAATCCACAACCAAAGTGATAACTGACTCTGTAACATCACGCTTATATACCCGCGCCTATATAGGTCAAGGTCGTTTTAAGATTATAAAAAAAAGTGTGGACAACCTATTTACCTTCTGCAGCATGCTACAGAATTTAAATAGGTTGTCCACACTTTTTTTTAATTTGGAAAAACAAAGTATTTACTTAAATTTGGAAGATAGGTTTTTGAACTTTAATTTTACGGTAATGATTTCCACACAGTGACTCCCTTTTCGTTTCGAATTAAATAGTCTCGTCTGGTAGGGTTTACAGGGTGGAACATACCCTTAGGTAATGCTAAATAGAACAGTTGGTCTGCGCATTTTAGAATCACCTTTAGAAAACCTTTCTTTTTAACAAAAAAGTAACGTTCGTTTTTACGAAGCCTATTAATTCGAAGTTTTTTGGGGTTCACTGTTGATATTGGTGAAGATCGAGAAACGCTAGTCTTATTTTTCAGTTTTAAATGATACCCGCATATTTCCTCATTTGAAACACAAGACCTGTGACAGCGTTCACCTTTCTTCGGACCTTTTTTGAAGATATATATACATTGACATTTTAATTGTTTTAAATTCTCAGAAGGAGATTGCGGGTTATTAAAAATTACAGACGGACGTGTAGAAGGGCCTGATTTAGAAGGTGGGTTGTCATCTCTGATTGGCTTCGGCTCCAGCGGAAGAATGTCTGCCAGTTCCTGCTGAAGAATGGAAGGAGCTGGTAAAGCCAGAGATGAAGTAGGTGGTGTTTGTCCAACCTTCCTTGGCGATGTAGATAATTTGGAAGAACTTGAACTAGCTGGAGAAGGTGGGCGAGAAGTAGCCGGAGAGGATGAAGAAGATGACGATGAAGACGATGAAGACGATGAAGAAGATGAAGAAGATGAAGAAGCAGACGGGGGAGCAACAGTATTTGCTTGAAGTGGTGGCGATACGTCAAGAGCTGGCATCGAACGTGGTGCTGGCTCCGCAGGAACAACGCATGCCAGCATCAACGCCTGCCGAAGGATGGAAGGAGCTGGCGGAGCAGGTGGAGAATGTTCAACCTTCCTCGGTGAAGATTGTTTCCTACGGCTGGACATGTCGGAAACTGAACTGCGCTCGGAAAGTGTAAGCAGCAGAATTATTTTACCACTGGTGGAAGCTCTCCTATATACCCGTTTTACAAGGGGGGGTTAGTGATAGGGAAGGGGTATTATTGTAAGAGTAAATGTTTTTACCAAACAATAATTTTCTCTAAGTCCCGAAGTGGGTCAAGGTTATCTGAACATGTTGCCAAAACGGGGAATAGAGCAGTAAGTGATTCTCACTTGGACCACAAACTGCTCTATTCTCCGCTCTGTATTAGGAGAAGAGGACTAGTTTAAAGCTCACAATTATAGGCAATAAACCTGATAACGGAACACTAACCTCTCCCCCGAAAAATTATTCACCCAACAAACAAACGATATGGTCAGTTTACAACAGTCGCCCACTCTGAAACCGCAAGGACGTTCATCACTGTCTAGGCGTCAGAGTACTACGAACCGAAGTACAATAATACCTGACCAAGGTCCCCTTAAGTTTATTTCCCCGAAGATGTATCCCCCCAAGATAAGCAAAATGGTCAGTTAACAACAGTCGCGCACTCTGAAACCGCAAGGACGTTCATCACTGTGTAGGCGTCAGAGTTTTGCGAACCGAAGTACAATAATACCTGACCAAGGTCCCCTTAAGTTTATTTCCCCGAAGATGTATCCCCCAAGATAAACAATATAGCCAGTTTACAACAGTCGCGTACTCTGAAACCGCAAGGACGTTCATCACTGTGTAGGCGCCAGAATACTACGAACCGAAGTACAATAATCACCTGACCAAGATCCCCTTGAACTTTACAGATATTTAAACAAGATTCCCTTAAATTTTACAAATATTTAACCAAGATCCCTTTAGATTTAACCAAGATAAGCAAACTAACTGAATCTGTTTCTCGTGAGTGAGGGCAGTAAGTAGGATACGCCCCACTATAGCAAGCCAATCAGAAGCCAGCATTTTGTAGTGACGTCATTCCAAGATGGCGGCGCCCATGGCACTTTATTTCCCGCCAAATTTCCTAACCTCACTTTTTTAAATTTTAACTCATTTTGCTCAGTTCTGGCAACCTATGCTCTATGATAAATTATTTTACATATACACCATTATATATATATATATATATATATATATATATATATATATTATATACTGTAAATTATATGTATATATGTTCCATGGTTCGACTATTATATACTCTATGCGATTGATACTATCATATGGCAATGTATATACAATATTATACATATACTTTACAGCTACACCATTATATAATTATAATCTAGGATATATTAAAAAGTGACGTCACACGTCACTTGACCGCATGGGCTGAGTGAATATATACGTCATCTGAGGCTGAGCCAGTGACGTAGACGGTTTCGTGACGTAATGAGTGAAAGGTTAAGGTTCAAGGTCACGGGGAGGTAATTTTAAAAAAGTATTACCTCGCACTCGTATCATTCGATTGCTTCATTCGATTGTTTTCATTCGATATTTCTTATCGATTAACTATCGAATCACAATCGGATTTTTACGCGTGCGAGGTAGTACTTTTTTAAAATTACCTCCCCGTGACCTTGAACTTTAACCTTTCACTCATTACGTCACGAAACCGCCTACGTCACTGGCTCAGCCTCAGATGACGTATATATTCACTCAGCCCATGCGGTCAAGTGACGTGTGACGTCACTTTTTAATATATCCTAGATTATATTTATATAATGGTGTAGCTGTAAAGTATATGTATAATATTGTATATACATTGCCATATGATAGTATCAATTTCATAGAGTATATAATAGTCGAACCATGGAACATATATACATATAATTTACAGTATATAATATATATATATATATATATATATATATATATATATATATAATGGTGTATATGTAAAATAATTTATCATAGAGCATAGGTTGCCAGAACTGAGCAAAATGAGTTAAAATTTAAAAAAGTGAGGTTAGGAAATTTGGCGGGAAATAAAGTGCCATGGGCGCCGCCATCTTGGAATGACGTCACTACAAAATGCTGGCTTCTGATTGGCTTGCTATAGTGGGGCGTATCCTACTATAATGATATTTAACCATGTAAAAGTGATAGCACTTGTACATGAAACTCAGAAACTTTGAAATTACCTCTGAAGGTGTTTGCTAACGACAACTCCTTATCTCAAATGAGACAAGCACTTCTGTGTTGTTGCAATAACTTTAGACGTAAGGTAAGTGGCAGTCATAACACATCAAGCCTTCCATGATAATATTTAGTAACGAAGTACTTGATTTGTTTTATCGTTAGTAATTTATATCTTCCAACTAAAAAGGATCAATAACTAGAAAACGGTGCAAAGGAAATTTTTTATGCTCAGTAAAACTAAACCAACTTTTATAATTATAGGATGGATATATCTGAACAATGGATTGATTCAGTGATTCAGTGATTAAGTGATTCTTCACTGAATAATCATGAGTAATCACTTTTACAAATGCTTCAAAAAAGTGTGCCTGTAGAACCATTGTGAAAGTAATTGAATTCTCTTTTCTTTTCAAAAATTTGAATTCAAGTTGACTAAAGAAGGTACTCTAACTAAAGTAAATATATAGTTTATCTGACTAATTATTTAGCCAACACAACAATGGATTATTTAACCAGTCTAGTAATTCGTGTTTAAACAAACTTAATTGAGTTAGAAAATAAATTGCTTGATATCAAATTAACACTGTTAAAATATATTTCGTTTTTAATTACCGTAATTTGTTAATTAAATCAGTAATATTATAAAATTGGCAAAGATATGAATACAATATTAGTTGTGTGATAACCAAAAATGTACACAAAATATATATTTTGGGTTTGTAGAAGTTTACAACACGTTTCAAAGTAGTTTGTAGTTAATGTAAATATGTTTTTTTTATTTCAATTACCAAGCTTGATTAAGTCATTGATATTAACAGTAAAGTATTTGGCTAATTCATACTTAGATAAACTTTTAAATTTTTACCGTGAGTTTCGAGACATTTTGTATACATGAAAACAATCACGTTTCATTCCACTAGCTTTAAACAACACAATAATAGAACAATTAACCAAGACATATTCCAACTTTTAGTATAAGGCCTGCAATCACAGAATCACCTACAAGTTCAACAACAGATAACAAATATTTTATGAGTTCGGCTTCATAAATTAAGTAAATCTGAAAACAGAGCGGTTCTCCACAGCGTTGGCATGCACTTTAAAAACGGAAACAGGTCAACATCAAATGACAGTTTTTAATACTCTAAAATTTAAAAGTAATATAAATAAGTATTATTACCTAATGCCTAATTTTATTGGGGTAACGAAACATTTACTTTGCTACAGAGACATATGACTGATTAATCAAAAGCCAAAGCTTAATTTATAAATTTTAGAGTGTTTATTGATTTTATTTTCATATGGAAATTTATTAAAATACTTTGGTCCACTGTATGTGAATGAAATTATGAATAAAAATTGCTTACCTTGAGTAATCTAAAAACATTTCTCTCTTCATTTCGAGCAGGGTAAAACAATTCATTCGTTCATTGGTTTTCGCTTTTAACTCAAATTATCTCAAACCTATATACGTATATACAAAGATGTTGAATTAGCATAGTTTTAAATGATCAAATACGGAAAAATAACATTCTCGTGTATTTATGTTTAAAATTCTAACTATAATATGGTTCTAAGTTATTCAGATTTTAAAAAAATATTTAAATGTAATCTAAGAAATTAGGCCGTAATGAATTTGTTCATGCATTAGTAAGAAATATATTTTACAATGATAAATCACAAACAGTTTTTTAACAAATATAACTTTCTTAGTTATACTTACTACTTATATTACTACTCCATTTACATGTTTTCCCAGCTAACCTTTCCATCCAATATCACACCTAAAAATGTAAAACTGATTTTTCTATTATTCGTTATTCGCAATGTACATTTTTACAAATAAATGTATACACAATTATGGTTTGGGATTGATCAAAACGTCTTAAGTGAATATTATCAGACTTGGTTTTACTTACATTAGCATCCAAGTTATGTGTTTTACACTATTGTCTTAATTTTTTATTGTTTACGTTTATATAATGATTGATAGGTAAATTTTCTTCTGATGAAAATGTCAAAATTAAAATTTCAATTTAAGACAGTTTTAAACTTTAATAAGTATAAAAGTGTCAAACCCTTTTAATTGTTGTTTATTGATAGTATATTACATACAATGATATACAAATAAGTCTAAATAATTTGTAAGACATACAATATAATTACTCAACCAGCCTCCCACATTCCGTGCTCACCAAGGTGCCTCAATATTGCATGTCAGGCTACGATTAGCGTCGTAGCTGCTCTTGTCACCCTATTATGTTTGAAACATATGTGGTTTGTACTTTACATGTTCTGAGTAATTAATACAATATTTGATTTGATGAACACCTTTTTAAACAATTATTTATTAGTGATTAATATTATGATGTGAATTAACACCTAGAGGTTTGCCACTAGCAATTATTGTGCCATTAAAGAGAGTATGCAGCATTATTAAAAACGCTTATGGGAAAGCAACTTATAGTGATCAAAAGAGCAACACTCACCATTTAATATTATTGGTAATACCTTGAGCGTTTACTGGTTAAACCTTCTGTTTGAAGCTTAACAGCTGGTTGGAAAGTATGAGTAACTAAACTTCTTAACTTATACCTTTAAAAGGAAGGTAATAGCGTGCACAACATAGCCTAGCATATATGATAGAGGAATCAATGATAATTTGAACACTGAACCTATTGTTAAAACTTAAAAATAAATAAACACACGTGGTATCTAATTATTAAAGTTTGTATATTTTACGAGCAGCCTCTGCGCACTGTTGGGAAAAACTACTGGATTACGCCATTAGGACAAACAGCTTACTCGATTTAAGGCAGAGGTAATAAAGTTCATGCAACATAATAGAAACCCACAGGTTGGAACCAAATCTGGCACATTTTCTCAGTAAATTATCCTATATTTACACTATGAACAAAAGCCTAGTAATTAAAATGTAAACTAGAGCGTTAATTTAATAGAAATAACACGTCATGAAAACATGAATTATTAAAAGTGGCAGAAAATTTAACACACAACAGCATTGTACTTATTAAATGGTATTTGTCTTGTAGGTGTAATATATTGCTACCAAAACATTTAATACTATTGAACTATGACTTACAGGCAGTTAATGCTAACAATATCCTCAGCACTTTCAAAGAGACGGCTTTGTATCTAGTGTAAAAGCTTTGTGATCAACTAACGATGCCAGCTGATTACTAATAACAAAGAAATATTATGTTTATTTCAAACACTTTTCAGCAGTCCGGAATTTATTCTATTAACAAATAATGATTAGGTAAATAATTAAAAATATTATGACCATGTTTAAAACCATTATAAGCCTAAACGTGAGAGTATATCTTGCATTTAATGTTTTTTATACCCTTCTGCTGCCCGCTTTGAAAAAAGATACATGCCTGGAGGCCGAAAAAACTTTATGTGCTAACGATAGACACGGTCTGTGTGAAGGGAGGTGAAGGAAATTGGGACTTAGTGCCAAAGTTAGGACTTCTGCCGTACAAAGAAGTTAGACCAAGGCCGGGAAGTGGACCAATAGATTAAGAGATTCTATTAGCCAGCAATTCGAGCCATGCCTAAAATGGTCCTAGCCTGAATCCATATGATAAGCTGTTCCTAGGTTATGGGACTAAAAGAGTAGAGGTCTTTTACAGGGTAAACTACATCTGGCAGGAACTGGCCTCCTACTTACATAAAAAGTTTTTAATTAACCTTTTAATACATTTTAATAGACCACAAGAATACATTTTAATAGACCATTAAACCTACAAATTACGTGTTTATCGATGTTTAATGTGATTTATTAACTATTTGCATCTGCTCTCGAAAAACATTTGCTACGCTAATAATATTTGCGAAAATGTGTTTAGCAAAATATAAAATACAAAACTTAAAGCCAAACGTTACCTAGAACCCAAACAGCTTGTATGAACATATCACGCCTTTTTATTTTTGCAATTTTAGTTTACTATTTAAATAGCAACTTTTCGTTACGTTTCCACCCATATAAAAATACAAACACTGTATACATATACTGATGTATAATGGCGTTAATTTATTACTATGCAACTGTAATTTATAAATAGATACGTTATTCATAAAGAACAAATTTACATTATTAATAAAACCGAAATTTATCGTAACCTAAACTAGTTGCGCATAACAAATTAAAAACGTATAATGATCAGCAACACAAATCAGATGACAAAATATGCATTATCTTATTCATAAAATAAACACGTGTTCAAATCATTGAATATTGTATAATGAAATAAATAAACACGTGCTCAAATCATTGAATATTGTATAATGAAATAAATAAACACGTGTTCAAATCATTGAATATTTCATTATGAAATAAATAAACACGTGTTCAAATCATTGAATATTGTATAATGAAATAAATAAACACAAGCTGGTGATTAAAAAAAAGCATTAAACAAGTCCAAATGCATTGCAAATTACTTAAAAGGGTAAACATCAGTTAATGTGACTAATTAGTGCGAGATGACGCATTGGAGTGTGCTTAATCCTAAAACTGCGGAATTGTTTACAGATTTATTTATATTAGGTTTACAACACAAGACGGTTAACAAGTTAAGAATAATTAACTTCGAAATTTCGATGCAAACTACTTTTTTCACATTGGCAGTACTCAACGTATGGTGCTCAACGAAGAGAGTTACAATTTTTACTTCAACCACATTTAACTGATGAGATTTTTATTATTATTTTAGATATAATAACCCAAATTTGGTACCTGATATGCGTCTCTTAGTTACAAATTGGTATAAACACATAATCAGTTTTCCTTGAAACAAATAAATTTTCTTATTATTTGTGTAATCCACAGCAGTTTACGTTTTATTAAATGAAGCCAATAATTACTTTTTTACTGGAAACAAGTAGTTCCCTTCAAACCACAGGGTTTTAACTTTCTGCCACAGCAGTTAGTTTAATGATGGCAGGAAGTCTGAGTTTGGAGGAAACATATAACCATACGAGTGTGGCAATATCTCCGCTAGCGGCGTAGGAGGTGGAATTTGAATATCACTATTAAACACTAATAGATATTTCCAATAGTTACTGTTCCTTTTAGTCAAAGCTTTGATAAACAAGTAAAAATAAAACTATGTGACATTGTTAGTGGTTACCCAAAGACACGCTTGATAAACTTCAGTTTAAACCCCTTTGACCCATACAATGGACCGAATAAGATACTACAGCTTATTTCTGTTCTCTCCATTCAGTTTACTTTTTAACTCAAAATTGTTTAAAAAATATAAATTCGGTTTACCCTTTGCTGTACCTAGTTAAACTCAGATTTTAAAAATGTATGTGGACATCTTTAAATAGTATATGTATAAAGCAAGTAAATAAATCTTACAATGAGTTTATGACATTTTTTATTTTATAAAATTTTTCTATGTGTTTTAAAATAAAATTGTTTTTATTAATAATTGTAATTAATTAATTTGCATCTCAATCAATGTATAGTAGGATTATTAAAGGATTTAGTCAGCAGTTTAGGTTCAACCTACTATCATTATAAAGCCGAAAATGCTAGTGTCTGTTTGTGCGTTATCTTATTGAGGCTTTTGCTGGAATTATTTTGATTAAATTCTGAAGGTTGATCCTACCTCAGAAATGAGTCTATTACCGTACCAAAAATATATTAGGGCCTCACTCATCTAGTTTTTAGTTAAAAGCCCAGTTTTATTCTTATAGGCATTGTAAGAACAACCATATAATCGACCGATTGAGATTGAATTTATTTAAGAATATGGGAGAAACCCTAGAATGAAACTGAGGCCTTTTCCCGTTTTGGAAATAGTAGGCTCTGTCCCACCGGCCTCCGAAGTTCCAATGTTAATTACTCATTACGCACCTACTTCTGGACAGACTGAGCTAAAGTTTTGTAGGGAAAATTGGAAATAATCTAAAGGACATATTATACAGATACAAATAAAAAATAAAAATAATAAGCTCAAAGTATGATTTTTGCTTTATGTTTAGCAAATAACTAGAACACAGATAAAGAGATTAATTAAATTTTTTACACAATAATTTTAAATTATTCAATTTATAAATTGCTATTTGCTATCGGAAGACAGTGAAAACAGCTAATTACAATTGCATTACAAATAATATAATATAAAATACCCCCGCCGCAGCAAACCTGCATACTCAGCGAATCTCCAATGGAGGAATAAATGTCTTAATACTACATAAAGCCACTTACCAAGTTTCATAAAAATATATTCACAAATAAGCGATAAATGCAATTTTAATTATTCTCCATAAGAATAACATTTAGGCTGAGTACGCAGGTTTGATGCAACAAGGAACATAATAAATAGGTTTTTACACTAATATCAATAGAACTTAACTAGGTGAAGTCGTATACCAGTTTTTATTCATTTATGGTCATAATTAAGAGAGACACAGCATTTAATTATTCTCCATAAGAATAACATGGGGCTGAGTACGCAGGTTTGCTGCAACGGGAGCCTTTAGCAAATGTCATTAGACCAACCAGATGAAGCCTTATGCCAAGTTTCGTCAGTATACGTTCACAAATAAGCGAGATATAAAATTTGTCTTTTCCTCCATAAGAATAACATTAGACAACGTACTGCGTTTAGCACATTCAATAGTATATATAATATATATATATATACATAATATATATATACGTATATATACGTAATATATATATAATAGTATATATATATATATATATATATATATAAACTTTCAACACCTGCTATATATTCGTTCGTTTTGTTTCGAACGAATGGTGTTTTTGGGGTCTGGAGAACTCAAACCGAAAAGTTATCATGGTCCCGGACCTAGGTCTTACCATACCGACTACGGTAATAGCTTCTACCTAATAGGGGAAATTCGCTAAAAACAAACTAGTTATTATAATATGATGCTAAAATCATCATGTTTATACATATTTTTGTGTAATCAATTGTATTTGTTTTGTTTATTCAATTTGAATCACTGTTAACATGGGGTTACTTAAAGTAGTGTAGATCATCATGAGCAAAATTAATTTGTTACGTTATTCGACGAAAATAAATGATTAAGAAGTTAATTAACTAGAAACGAATTCCCCTGACCAGGATATTCTCAGCAATTTATCATTCAAACAATTACTCATCGCATCAGCGTTTGGTAACACTGATTATCTAGTTGGTTGTACTAATTAACATCATTCATAAAAATCATTAAACAAATTGTAATCTTATTTTAATATCCTTCATATGATTTACACAGTCATAATAAACTAGTTAAGGAACTAAACGTTTATAAATATTCAAAAATTATAGACGATTGTACTGTAATATTTTATATAAGGAATGTAAAACGTAATAACAAATTCATATAATAAATAATATGGATTAAAATGTTATTTGAATTAATAATATATTTTGGATAAGTTTGGGATAGAGGTCACTGTTTTTGTGTAGTATAAATAATGTCAATCGTAAACAGAATTACTAACATGTGACTGCAGCTAGTAGGTTATTAACATAAATTCAGACATATCCTTTTACTCTTCAGTGACTAGTAAAATATAATATATAATTTATACAATATATATTATAATAGTATACATTATTATACAGGGTGTGTTTTAAATGAGTCCCTCCCTACTTTTTCCTAAATTTCGCCCTACCCAGATTGAATTCATTGTTGTTTAGCGCCGCGCCGGCGCCGCCAACAAGCAGGGCCATGCATGTTTACGCTTGAAGACCATTTTGTTCTCCTCGATCGCACTGTTATTTTACAGATTTCTACCAAACTATTTGCAGTTTCACACTTTTCAGATTCCAATCTAGGGATCATACGGTTCCTTTTCTCCAAAATAATTTTTCTCCATACGTTAGGAATCTTTAGAAAAACGCTTAATTTGAGAATATTACTAATGGCCTACCACTTATTTTGAATTAAAATCACGATTTTTAAATCGTATGATCTCTAGATGAACATTTATTGAATTAAATAACATCAAATTATTTTTCATTGGTTAACAATTTAGCCTACAATGAGGGAGATGCAAACCCCTTACTTGAGCGTGCGGAACGGAAGTACGGCGCACCCTTTAGCCGTCGACTCCGGTCCACCCCGATCATTGTTGACCAACTTATACCTCATTTTGACTTAGTTATTTTTGGCCGCCATCTTGGATACGCCAAATTGGATTCAACTATTTATTTTAAAATGTAAAGGTGGGATTGTGATCCATCATATAGAATTATTTTTTTACGGTAAACACAATGCCGCAATCTGTTTTTGATAATCATTGTTCGTTCTCAAGATATTGGCGAGTTAAAAAAATTAATCTTGGAAATAGTTTTAAAAGTCCCAACCTTAAAACATTCCCAGATTCTCATAATTACATAAAATAATGACCATGAACTACTACCAATCATTGTTGAGTGATATTTTATTCATTTTGACAAAATTAAAATTTTTGCCACCATCTTTGTTCCGCCATTTTGGAATGAGATAATTATTTCCAAATGTAAAGGTAGGGTTGTGACCCATCACGTCCAACTGTTTTTCCGCACTGAAATCAAAGCTGCAATTTGTTTTCAAATATCACCTTTTGTTTTAATGATGTTAAAAGATTTATGTTTAAAAAGTGACCGTTACCTTTCGCAAGGTCACAGTGCCTTGCGACTGGTAGCGCAAGTGGGACAGGGTTGCGCTATCGTTGGCATCCCTGTAGGCTGAAACAGTCTTTAAGGTTGAAAGCGCTGAACTGTGATACGCTCGGTGGGGTTGTAGTCATACATTGATTTTTTGTATAAGAGTTTAATGCTATGAATCCGTTAGGTGTATAATATTGTTTCTTTTAATGATCCATAAGTGATTTATTTTTAACAAATTAATGCTATAAATATGTTCCGTTTAATTTACATGGGATGGTTAAATAGTTGCATTAAATCTACTAACTGGTTTAGAATAAATGTACAGTCTGATCTTTTCATGATTAGTATATAATCCTCATTATAAACACTAATAATTTTGTTTTACAAAATAGGTAGGATAATGTTAGGCAGACATATAATTTTTAATTTAAGATAAATTGATTAGTTTACATTGATATCGGATTACAATTGACTTAGTTTGTCCAAGATAATTCAGTCAATATAGGCATATGCAGTATCCTACATAAATACAAATCTTGTGTAATCAACCTGACCAATATTTCTGAAAAATTAACAAATTTTACTAATTTTTGGAAAGATTGAATTTAAGTCGACCTAAACAAAAACGTTTACTGTAAGATTATCCGCATTTTTGTAGAGAGCGTTGGATCTACGAAGAACAAATTTATAATGAGTTTGGAAATTACGTTTTAAACCAAATTACAATTTTAATATTTATTTATATAAAATATGCTATAAAACTACTCGTTTGGTCAAAAATATCAGAGACGAAAGATCCGGCACAACTTCCAGTCATCGAGTGAAACATCTGACTTCCCCGCCCTTCTGCGGGCAATCTGTTGATAGTAAAATGGTTTGATGGAAATATTTTAGTGATCAAAGATTTTTATTATATGTTTAAAGACATTTTCCTGGAAAAAAACATACAACTCACAGTCACATTAGGTTTTTAGTGGCTAGTCAATGAGTTTACCAGAATGCATTGTTGCTTTGCAAGTTTTATGAAAATAATTAAAGTTATTGTTTGTATATATTTTTTCGGTGTTGAACACAGATTAAACTGTACCAGTTTTATAAACCATTATAGAGACCGGTATTATGATCTCGTGCTCGCCAATTCGATTGAATCCGCCTCGGTTAGTACAGCGACGTTGCGATGGTGTTGGATCGGATAGTTCAGCGGTTTTGACATAGAGTGCGCTAAGTATCATGACGGTCAGCGTACTCTGTGCTTAAACCGCCCAACTAACTGAGGCGGAGTCAACAAAAACAGGCTCGGAATTAGCCAGTCTATAATATTTGTTTGTCTGTGGTTATATTAATAATCACAGTGCCCCATCAGCTGTTAAACGCTGGGAGTTCACCTTCCATGAGACACAAAATGCGAAACCTCGAAGTAAACTCGCTCACCCTAAGAGGACGTGGGAGACAGGTTCTGATAGTCTGGAATAAGGTGAGGTAAAACTTGGAACTAAACGAAAAAGCGATAACTCACACTCTACGAATGTCCAAGGTCAGCCACACATGGGGAATGACTGTGTACACAAATTGTAATATTGTAAAATGTTTTAATATTTCTTAGTCTTGCATACAAGTTTGTATTTATTGTTGAAAACCGTTTAAACTTTAAGACGATAACAATGTTCTAGTTTCTGTTGATGTAAAGATTTAATAATGAGACAAAACTATTCTCGAAACTAGCAATCTAATAAAACTAGTGGATTGATGATGACAAGGGATGTAGTCCTATTTTCAAAATAAACTAAACAGAACAAAAGAAAAAAAATTGTGAAAACTGCTATTTAGAAAGGCGAAAGTGAAAATAACCGCTTTTTAAAGATTCACAATCTCAGAGCAACGTTCTACCCCTTGGACTTAACAACATTAGCACACCTAAAACAAAACAAATACCCCCTCGCAGCAAACCTGCGTACTTAGCGAATTTCCGAAGCATGTATATATCCCGCAATAATACATAAAACCACTTAACAAGTTTCATAAATATTTATGAATAAATAAGTGATATATATAATTTAATTTGTTCCACATAACAATAACATTAAGGCTGAGAACACAGGTTTGCTGCAAGAAAGAAGATAGTAAATTAGTTTTTATGAAATTCTCATTACAATTCAACCAGGCGAAGCTACATACAAAGTTGTTTTAATTTAGGTTCATAAATAATGGAGCTATAAATCTTTACTTTTTATCTTTAAGAATAACCTTAGAGATGAGTTTTCAGGTGTGTCACTTCGAGGAGTATAAACAATATTTTTTAATGAAAATATCGATATACCACAACTAGGTGAAGCGACATACCAATATTCATCAATATACATGAATATATAATCCAAGTATAAAGTTGATTTGTTCTCCTTAAAGATAACATTTAGCAAGGTACTGTGTTTAGCACTTTGAATATCTCTGCAACGTTTGGACGTAGAATCACAATATAAACACCAAAATAATTGTTTTGTAGAGCTGATCTTATTGGTAAAACAAATTTGCAGTCTCCGTAAAGTTAACTGATGAAAACCTATAACCTACTTTCCCATTTAAGATTAACATGGGGAATTCTATGAATAAATTTTTCGGATATCCCCCACAAAATAGGTAAATGATTTAAAATACTAAATTATTTGATCTTTAAGCTTTATAAAATGGTCATAACCAAAATTGTGTGTTTTTAAAGTGTTAGAATGAAAAATTTAAAAACTGTTTTTAAACCCCCTTCCCATAGCCTAATATTTCTAGTTTTTTAACTAAAAATCACGAATGTCACTTTACACATGTATGCCGAATTTCATTGGAATCGGACGTTATTTCTAAAAGTTATCGCGTTCATGGACACATATGGGGTACAACTCCCCCATAAAACCCTCCTTCGTATAATGTGATCCATCTGGTTTTCAAACTCATTCAGATAAATGCTACTTTACGTATCTTCGCCAAATCTCAATAACGAAATCTCAATAAAACAAAAAAAAACTGTTTTCCCATATAAACACATGTAAGAAACTGGAACAAATAGTGATAAGTGCAGTTACATATTAGTTTCCGAAAAATATTGGTCAATATCTGGAATCTACGGATAAAAAAATTATCGGTTACAATAGAAAAAATACATATGTTTGCCAATGGTACCCTATACTCTACTTATACCCTTCCACGATGGAACCCACGGTAATAGCTTCTTTCGTATAGAGGGAATTTGCTAAAAGTTTGGTGATCTTATCTGTCACCGTGGAACTTTAAGGATCATAAAAAAATTGTGAACTTATTAAAAATTAGCTGCTTATTTTGTTTGTAAAAGATTATGCCTAATAATATAAACCATTTCCGGAGTACTTTTTAAAACCAAATCTCTACTTCAAGCCAAATTCAGTTTTAATAATTTGTTTTTCGTTTAGTTGTTTTGAATACTTTGTTTTAAATAACCTATTTGTACTCTCATATTCCATAAAAACTTAAACGTACTGACAATACACAAATAACAAAGCCATAAGCTTGTATATTGAAATATCTAGTGTGTAGTATTGTATTGTATTGTATATTATTGCATTTAAATTATCGTTGTTGTAGTTGTAGGGTATTGATTATTGCTAGCATCACGATTACACTCCTATTTTTGATCTAGTAGTTATTGTCCTATTGTACTGGTGACGTTTTATAAAATGGTTTGTTCATGCTATTAGTATACCTATGTGTATATTTTGAATCTATCTACATGTGATTTGAAATACTGTATCGTAAATAAAATGTAATGGGATTCGCATTGAAATGAATAAATACAAATGTAACTCGTCGTAATATACTAAAAGAATAATGCTACCCCACACAAAAACTGAAATTATTATTAAAAAAAATTTAGGAATTAAAATATTATATTCCTCTTTAAATAATGCAAGGTCTCTTAATACGGAGGCTCCCATTAAATACCTGAAACACGATCTCCCTATGTGATACAATACATTTGACTTTATAGTGTTTGTACAAGCTAGAAGGGTATCTTGTAACCTGTTATATATTTAATAGATAACCATCATCACTAAAAATGTTTGAATACGTTTTATTGTGCAGGAAAATATTTAAAAATACACTCTTTCGTATTAAAACGTAGTTCGTTCAAATAATAAATATGTTTAATTCGATTTATGGGTAAATTTGTTTTAAAATCAACTAAGAATAAAGACTTTTCCCGCTCACCCCATAATCACATAAGCTTGCTTGACATATGTTAAAAATTATCTACTATCGCTTTTACCTTATAGTAAATATGTTATTTTTATGCGGCATAAAACAAATATATACATTGTATATTTTGTTCTACGGTATTACATGTTTGACAGGTAAAACCAGAACATTTAGCTCACTGTATTTTTGTGATGGTATTAAAAAACATACAAAATTTAAAATATTTACGTTACAAATATAATGGCAGTCGTCTTAGTTATATTATAAAAATTAGTTTTTTAACATAGTAAAACTGCTTGTAAGTTTTGACTATAAGAAAACTTCTCGTAAGAATAACCCCTATGCTTCCTGTTTTGATTTACTATCTTATACGCATTTAATCGACACCTAATCGCAATAGAATTCCAACAATTATGTTAATTAGATTCAAATGTACAATTTAGGCTTTGGGGCTGTTACTAATATTTTTTGTTTATGACATCCCGAAACCAATTTGTAATGAAACTGAGCAATACAATTATTATGATAAGATTAGTTATGTAATAATGAGATGTGTTTATAACAGAGTTTGGTTATTTTTAGCTTAATTATTGGTTTACGTGTATCTTTGATGAGTTGGTAGTTTTATTAAAAGACTATAGTAAACTATATATCAAAGTCTTAATACTCTGCATCACTAATTAAATTAAAACTGTAAAATAAAGTATGATGCCTTGAAATATTAAATAACAAGTTTTATAACGTCAGGGGTATTTATTTAAAGGGCTACTCCATAACTCTTCCAAAACAATATTATACGTGTTATAATATTATATGATAAAAATATGAATACCAATTTAGTAATATTAAAAATAAGCTTCCAAAAGAATCAACATATTCTTATAAACTATATCTTTAAAAATGTACACTTAAACAATCTCCGTCGCCTAATCGGGTATATTTTATTATCACAAACTATGTATCATACGTACTGGGAAATTTACTTACGAACCGAAATATGGTGCAAAAATATATGGTAGAGAAGTATGTTTGCTGAAAGTATTATCTTTCCTTCAATTAACAGAAGGAAGAACGTGTAAGCATTCAACCTTGTTAGGGCTGTTGATATTTGAGTAAATGTTGGAAATGGCAGTGAGTATGCAATTTGCTTTAAATCTTGAGTTATCAATTATTATATTTAATGATATTTAAATATCTAGCCTTTCATGGATTAAGTAAAAACAGATTTAATTTTAATGTTGTTAATATTTGTATTCCCAATAACACCTGAACTCTACAAAAAACTACCGACTTGCACTTTTAATGAACTTTAAATTAACTGTATACAAGTCTCTACGGTGTTTAAGATAGGATAAGTGTTTCATATTAAGTTGGAATTATTTAAAGTCATTTTAAAATAAGGATTAAAGCCATATATGCACGGAGAGAACAATTTCATTATAATTTCGTTGTTTCTTATTAAAATTACTAATTAACTTAAAGGGAAATAAACTCTTATATTTATAAAATTAAATCAAATATGAGACTAAACCATCATTATATTTATTTGTAAGTTTACACAGTTCATAGTAAGTAGCAGGTAAAATAACAAATGACAGTCATAAACATTAGGAATATGTGATTAAGCGAATTATACATATATATATATATATATTAGTATCTGTATTTATTACAAATGTGTAATCAAGATCAGCATTACGTTTCCCACGTTTGTGGTATTACATCAGAAATAATAAAGAAAGATTATTAAAGCACGGAAAACAAACTCTATACAGAGTCATACTGCACCCACATAAGTGGTGCGGCGATTCGTCGTAGTTGCTACGCCACGATCCAGGGGCGTTAGTGTCAGTTACACGATTCGAGGTGGCTGGGATTGGGGGAACTGACGATGACGTCACTGCGCCATTCTATTGGATCTTCCTCCCATTTCGCATCACCGGTATATCTGTTCGACATGCGTCGCTTACCATCTGTTTAACTCTCCCGCTCCTCTTTCACTATGTCAAAAATCCAGCATGTGAAATTCATTGTTTCTTTTATGCGTGCTTTGCCATTAGTGCGTTTTACAATCATTCTTATTATTTATTCACGGTACCTTCTAAATTGCACCCTCAATATTAGAATACACTTTAAAATCTGTACTACAGCCAATATAAAGAAGGGTTGCAGTATATTATATTTACATACTGTGTGTTTCGCTGATGGCACAACCTGGTTTAATTCTGGACCTGATGTAAATACTGTAAATACAATTTCAAAAAATGCCCTGAATGTTGTAACTGGCTTAGCACCAATGGATTTGTTCTTAACGATGACAAAATGCAAAGTATAATTTTTAAAAATAAGATTGTTAAGGCTAGTGATCCTCCTGTCTGTGATGAGTTGAATAATGTTAAATAGTTAGGTATAGTTTTATATAAGAAGTTGAAATGACAGTATCATACAGATTATATATGTAATAAATTGTCTTGGGTTGTTTATTTACTAAAATCACTAAATTTAAATTTGCCTAAGTACATAAACAACCCAACCTTAAACTAGCTTATGATAGTTTTTCCAAGCTATTTTATTGTACGGTATCTGTTTGTGGGGTAACTAAGCCGGAATAAAAGATGTCTTATTAGTACAAAAGAAGGCTGTGAGAGTTATTGCTTCAGCGGGTTTCAGAGATCATTGCAGGCCTCTCTTAATAAATGAGAATATTCTAACTGTGTATAGTCTATAGGTTTTGTAGGCTATGTAAAGAGGAGCGCTGTCAATCTGTTAAAGAGATATAATGTTCTAGAACACCACACAAGAGAGAAACTCAATGTGGATATCCCTTTCTGCAGATTAGTTAAAATATCAAATAGTTTTAAGCTAATTGGACTTAAATTCTATAACAAGCTCCCTCAAGAGTTAATAAATATTGAATTTCATACAAGATTTAAATAGCTTTAACCAATGGGCTACTTAAGCACCAATTGTATGCTGTAAACGATTTTTTTATTTAAGTGCAACTAACTCAAAGATTTTAAAGATTTTAAATGGTGACTATAGAGTAGCATACATGAGGCTGATTGTGTGTTTACTTATTGTAGTCATTGCCTTGTTATTATTTATTTATTAGTATAACTTTTGTGTAATAGGCAACACTGTATCTTACCAAATAAGTAGCCTACTGTATCTCACAAGTGTAAGGTGTACTTATTGTCCAGGGGTGCTGAAAAGTCCTGGAACGGCTTAATATTGTCATTATTAATTTGGCTAAAGGATTAAAACTTCGCAAATGCAATTGGGTGCTAAAAAACTATTTATTTACGTTATTACCTACTCCGTACCTCCTATGGGGGACGGCCCACGAGGAGTCGGTAGATAATTTTAAATGTAAGCATAGGTTTATATCCACAACAAACTAAAGGGCTGGTCAAGCAGATTAGAATGCAGCGAATCACACTTAAAAAGCTTTATCCGTTAAAAATTGTGGTTTTTCCAAGATTTTAAAAGTAAGCTGTACAATTCAGTTGAAAACTGTGAAAGTTGCTGTGTTTAGTTTAATTTTTCAAATTTCAATTTTTTTACTGGTTTGTAACCATAATCCACATTAAATCACCTACCTTGAATGTTATAGGAGGTGTTCAAGTTGTTTACCCTCAACTTCTCAGCAATATCCCAGCCGATGATAAAACGCTGATAAGGCGTTGTTTATTGCATGTACTGGAATACGCGCAACTTCTTCTACAATACGGAGTCTCAACTCACCAAATCTTCGATAAACTTAATCTTCCATAAGTCCCAGATCTTAAGATAACCCCAGAAATAATAGTCAAGTGGGGATGGGTCCGAAGATCGGGCAAAATTAATAATAAAAATAATTAAGTGGTTTCCGGAACTTTCAGCTGAATGTTACAGCTTACTTTTAAAGTCTTGGAGCAGCCACCATTTTTTAACGGATAACGCTTTTTAAGTGCGGTTTGTGGCATTCTTCTCTGCTTGACCAGCCCTTTATTATGTGCTTACACTTAAAATTATCTACCGACTCCTCGTGGGCCGTCCCCCATAGGAGGTACGGAGTTGGTAATAACGTAAACAAATAGTTTTTTAGCACCCAATTGTATTTGCGAAGTTTTAATCCTTTAGCCAAATTAATAATGTTAATATTAAGCCGTTCCGGGACTTTTCAGCACCCCTGTATGTTGACAATGTATATTACACAATTGTGTCCAATAGCAATAGAGCTCTTATTCTTATTCATAATAATACATGTTTAACTAAGAAATTATACTTTTAATACTTTGAAAGAATTACAAGCTTTTGTATTTTATTTATGATTTTTCCATTTTTAAATGGAAATATAACCCAATCTGAACGAATGCCATGAGAGCAATGATTTATTGCGATGACAGATATTGATGTGGGAGCTAAAGAGGGTCAGGGAAGGAGAAATGCTCTGTGTGTTATCTGCTCTTGAATATTTTTGTAATCGCACACCTACAGTACTGATGGGGAATAAATCTGGAACCATTAACCTACTCTCAATACTCCGACCATCATTGCGCTACTCACCACGAGATCTAGTGGGTAAAATATGGTACTACCTCCGTTTTGCCCCTCAAACCCGTAGCCAATCGACCCCAGCGCCTCAGGAATCTAGGCTTCGAGAGCCATCAATATAGATAGATTTTGTTTAGCTGTAATTATACTGTAAGGTAGTGATAAACTACAAGTACGAGAGCGTATCATTACAATGTACTAAAAAGAATATTTAACTGTTTTTAGTGAATTTCCTTTGGAAAGTGAACTATTAGCATGACCCGCACGGTGAAACTTAAGCCCGGGACCACCATAGAAGTTCCTAACGTGACCCCCTGAACACATTTTGAGGGGTCGTTCAAAATTATATATATATATATATATATATATATTTATATATATATGTGTGTGTGTATGCACTCTAGTGGTCGCATTTTTTGTCCGATTTACTTCAAATTTAGTACAGACGTTCCTTTCTATAATCTGTTGGACAAGTTCGTTGGGCAAAACAATCGGAAAACTCCAGCCCCAGCTGCCAGATAAGTTCCACAACCTTTGCTGTGGGTTTCGTTCAGAGGGTTGTTTCTAATAAGTGTTATTTATGGAGTACAGTATTGTCGATAGATCAGCCCCAGCTGCCAGATAAGTTCCACAACCTTTGCTGTGGGTTTCGTTCAGAGGGTTGTTTCTAATAAGTGTTATTTATGAGTACAGTATTGTCGATAGATCAGCCCCAGCTGCCAGATAAGTTCCACAACCTTTGCTGTGGGTTTCGTTCAGAGGGTTGTTTCTAATAAGTGTTATTTATGAGTACAGTATTGTCGATAGATCAGCCCCAGCTGCCAGATAAGTTCCACAACCTTTGCTGTGGGTTTCGTTCAGAGGGTTGTTTCTAATAAGTGTTATTTATGAGTACAGTATTGTCGATAGATCAGCCCCAGCTGCCAGATAAGTTCCACAACCTTTGCTGTGGGTTTCGTTCAGAGGGTTGTTTCTAATAAGTGTTATTTATGAGTACAGTATTGTCGATAGATCAGCCCCAGCTGTCAGATAAGTTCCACAACCTTTGCTGTGGGTTTCGTTCAGAGGGTTGTTTCTAATAAGTGTTATTTATGGAGTACAGTATTGTCGATAGATCAGCCCCAGCTGCCAGATAAGTTCCACAACCTTTGCTGTGGGTTTCGTTCAGAGGGTTGTTTCTAATAAGTGTTATTTATGGAGTACAGTATTGTCGATAGATCAGCCCCAGCTGCCAGATAAGTTCCACAACCTTTGCTGTAGGTTTCGTTCCAACCAATCCTACCCTTGTCAGCCAAATTATACAAGAACAAGTTTAACGAATACAAACCTGTGAAATCAGTTATTTAGCATCAACACGTTTTTGTAATGTGCAAATTTCGTATACCGTGAAATCCTGCAACACGATATACGATTCCTTACGAGGCCTAACTTATTTATAATATAATTTTTAATTATACAATTTAATATAAAAAAAACTAAATTATTTTTGAAGAAACAAAGTTTTTTTGTGAGATAGACTTTGTACTTTTAACTTATTCAGTGTTTTCAATGTTTTATTAAGTAATAATTAACTAATGTGCAATATCATGTACATTGGGGGTTTTAAATTATTTTATATTTTACAGAACGGAACAAAATAAATTTAAATAGGAATAATATTTTTTTATTATTTAAATACTCTTTTTAAAATCCTGTTTTTAGGATTTTTTCCTTATCAGATAAAACCTTTTAGTCCACCCAAATATTGTAATAATAATTAAAGACAAGTTTACAAATAATTATCGTTCGATAATAATAAAATCCTATGATACTAAAATACTAAAATCTAGGTCTCCTTTCATATTTGATCGAATTGCCTGGTCTTAATTGGCAGGGGATTATGAGTTCCGCAGTTTTATATGAGGTTTGTGTAACAAGCAATTTGAAATATCGAACTTTAGAATCAAATTAAAATATTGAACTGGCAAATCAATTACATATTTAAATTAAAAATTTCTTTGCAATTATTATATATTTTCATGTTAATTGTAAGATGTATTTCGTTATGTTGTATCTCATAAATATCAAAACGTAAACTAAACTAACCACCGCAGAGTGCGTAAATAAGTTAGAACTCCAACTAGGTCCAATAATGTCCACACTATTGTTGCACTCTTATTTATTATCTATTTATATTGCATTCATATTATTTTTGCTATTATTATTATCATATTAGTTTTAGCTACCCGTATTTGATATTGTTAACCATATTATTGTTGTTATCCATTTGTTAGTAGTTATAGGTATTAATTATTGTCATTATTCAATTTACCTACATATATTATGTTATTTTTATGGCTGTTTGTATAATGTTGTAAAGGGTGTTTTTTTAGTGGTGCGATTTTTAAAACGAAATAAAACAATGAAAAATAACTTGTATTGACATAAAAATGCATTTATTTTAACCACAGTGTTATGACATTAGTGTTTAAAAATTATTTCTGGCATATGGGCTCCACTGCGTTCCCGTAGAAAGCCCAATCTAGCAGTCAAATTTTCAAACACCCTTTCCAGCAGCTGGGGGCTAATTCCGTCAATAACTAACCAAGTAGTGACTTCCAAGTCATTTAGAGTCTGTGGCTTGTCAGCGTAGACTTAAGACATATCCCCACAAAAAGTAGTCTGTCGGCGTGATATCACACGACCGTGGAGGCCAGTTAACATTACCTCTATACGAGATGATGCGTTCACCAAACGTTTCTCTCGAGACCAATTGTGTCGTTTGCTGTGTGGCACGTCGCGCCGACTTGTTGGAACCATATATTTTCTAAATCCACTTCGATTTCGTTTAGCTGAGGAACTAAAAAGTCCCTTACCATTGCCCGATAGCGTTGACTGTTTACCGTAACAGTTTTGCAAGCATCGTCTTTTTAAAAAAAATAAGGGCCAATAACACCACCTGCCCAAATGGCACACCTAACGGGAAGTTTTTGTGAATGAAGGTGCACACCAACAAATTCCTTTGGATTTTCATCACTCCAAATCCGGCAATTCTGTTTGTTGACATAGCCGCATAACCAGAAATGAGCCTCATCACTGAAAAAAATCTTGCTTGTGAAAGCTGGGTCGAACACTATCTTATTTTGAGCCCATTCAACGAAATTAAGACGCTTGCGATAGTAAAATCATTTTAATTCTTGTACCAGCTGAATCTTGTAAGGATATAGGCCTAGATCCTTCCGTAAAATCTTCCATAGAGTTGATGAACAGATCGCTAATTGCTGTGCACGGTGACGAATCGACACATTTAAATCCTCTTCAACACTACGCGCAACGGCACCAACAACATCTTCGGTCCTTACTGTGCGGCGTCTCTGTGGATGCTTATTGTCAACTAGAGTGTGGCTAGTGCGGAACCGATTCATCAAAGCTCGAATACCTGACTCTGATAACCGATTATGTGGTCCGTAAATTGGACGAAGTGCACGGTAAGTTGCCCGAACTGAACTACGGGTTTCAAAATAAATTTGAACAATTCGCAAATGTTCCTCTTTTGTAAGTCACCGTTGGATGTCGCGCCAACCTTTCACGTTTACTATGTTCACATTCTACTTGTTTTTACCGTGAGTCTCAGTTTGTTTAATTATGTGTTAAAAATGTGAAAAGAAAATCGACATTCTTCGCCTGAATATGGTCTATTAAGACCGAAACTGCAGCCACCAGTCAAGTTGGATATAAAACCACTTGACTGAATACAAGTAAACTAAACTTATTTTGTATATTTAATCAGTGGTTTGGAGGCTAATCAACAATTAAACTATATAATGCTTTCATATTCTTCCTTTTTTGGTTGTTTGGTATAATTCTCAGTTTCTTATCAATTTAAATACGTTTCAGTAACTTATTTGTAAGTATATCACAGTTAAGGTAAAGATTTGTATTGAACTACTGACATTTCAGTATTATTTGTATCGATTGTTTGATATCGATGTTTGCGTTTTCGATTATTCGAGATTAATTTTAGTAAGAAAGCCGCAGTAAATTGCAGATATACTCGTAGTTATGGTATTGGATTTATCCCGCCATTTCCATAAAGGAAGGCGCTCAACCGCAGGGTCGGCGACCGGATTTGCATGTAAATGAGCTTCATAATACCATACGTTAGGGTTTCCTAACGTGTCTTTTAGTCCTAATGGATTTCTTTGAAATTTCTCTGTAATGTGCCATAAAAATAGAGTGTTATTTTGAATTATATTTGCTTGCTCACTGTTATAAATAAACACTTGAAAATAAATTAGTGCAATTGCTATCAGAAAAGATGTTTTCAATGTTGATTATTGGAAAAGCATAGTTAATTTGTTTTTATTGCCAAATTAATTTTGTTTAGAGCAGACAAACACTTTTCAAAGAAAATCCAAACTAATCCACTTTTGTTGGGATCCCGGGAATCGAACCTGTGGTCCCTTGATTCAAAGACTAGGACTTGGGCTAGCAAAATGCCCTTTTCCAATGGATACGGATAACATTTGTTGTGCACATTTACTTGTATAATTTGTAATAATATTAATCAGTTAAATAAGCTTTTGTGTAATAGTGGATTTCGTAAAAAAATGTGTTAACAAAAACTTTCTAGCTTGGCTTAAGATATATATTTACAAAATAAAAACACTGTTAAATATATATTTGATTATAGCAATTAGCTTGAATATCTCACTGTTTTGGTTTGTTCAAAGTGTTGACATTAAACTCTACATTTAGGGATAAAGTCTGTAGAAAACTTATGAAGAGATTATACAAGTACATGCTGGCATTGTTTGTTTACAAATATACGTGCATTATCTTTATGAGGGAAATAAATTAATAAGATTAAAAAACAACAACTCACTGTTTTGAAAGGTTTTATGAGCATGTGGCACTTTGCTACTCGATAAATTGTGATCGATGTGCATGTGTGTCAGTGGCTGTAATACCACTTTGGAAACGCATGAGTACTCTGGATTGTACCATGTCCACTCTCGTAAGAACTTCCCATTATTCTTCACAAATCTTTATAATTTCCAAATCAGTTATAATGAAACAGTTTTGTAAGTTTTAATCGTAAGAGTAGAGATTCATCGTTTCTCTGGATCAAATAAAACATAATCGGTTATCTCAGCATCCTTATTTGCTATATATTACTAGCAATATTTAACCCTTCATAATATCTTAGAATTCAGTGGTTGGTCATATTCGGCACAAAGATAAGAAAGGTTACTGGCCGTTTGATTAACTTCAAATAGTATCAGTATAGTTGTTAAAATTTGCAGACTCTAATTAAACTATAATATCAGTTTTTGTCAAAAATACACGTAAATAATGTTATATTTTGCAGCCAAGACTTATGCTACTTAAATAAATACACGAACCTTTGGAATGTAATTTTACATAAAACTAGAGGAAAAGTGTAACTATGAAAAACATGTAGTGCCTGAAATGTTGAAATATTATGCAATACCTTACAAGCAGCGTGACAGGTATGAAATACATTCCTCAATTTTCTTTCTCTGAGATTTTTAAACTGAAAGAAACTGGCTGTTTTAAAACAAAAATTGATTTATTACAATGGTTTATATTTTTCACATGTATTTCTTAAAAAAATAAATACATTCTTCAGTTTAAGGGTTATTAAATTCTAAATAGTTTTTCATATTAACTTCCTTTAATATATATTATGTTTTTTAAACAATTTAAAAAAGGAGAAGGGTTATGTCTAGTTATGTTTTATTCATCTTGTGTGACCATGCATAACTCTGTAGACTGTCAACGTAATTTGATACAGTTTATTTTCATAAAGCTTTGTATTGTTCTGTCCGACATTAATTACAATCAAGATAATCCGTCCTAGTGCTTCTTAACTCCACAGGTCTTAACAACTACAATGTAATTTTTACGGAGGATAGTAAGTACCTGGGGGCCAAGCTTTGCTCGGGGAAGGCCAGTAAGTTCGTTTAGATGACTGGGAGTAATATTTCAACACTTCCCCCAAACGATTATCATATTTTTATAGCTCATTTGCCTCTTTCCTTAATTTTTAAGGTCACTCCAGTTGTTTTTATAGCTCAATATCCCTTTGCTTTAATTTTGATTTTTCAATTCTTTTGTTTTGATTTTTAACTCCATAAGCACAATGTTATTTTTTTACTTTTAAATTTCGTTTTTTAACATTATTTGATATTTACTGGGGATGAGACCTGTCTAGAACATATTTTTATACCAGAACTTAGTTATTTCCAAAATTTTAAGGAAATCCTCTGAGCCGTTTTCGAGATAATTGTGCAACCAACCAACCAATCAAGCAAACATTGCTCATATAAGAGTATAAGATGAACACGATTATACAGATAAAGACCTCAGTTCCTAGGAAGTCTTTAATTAACTAAAAGATGATATAATATGTAATATATTATATATTGTAGTAATTATATCATATAATTATATATTATAATTATGTAAAACGTATTTATAGTATTTGTTTGTTTGACGGATTTAGAAACTGATAGATAGGTCTAATCTAAATCTAAAACCAAGTTTCTGTATTCCAAATGAAATTGTCTACATAAACGCTCTATTTAAAATATGTTCTTATCCAAACAAACTAAATTTTTAATACCAAAACATAATATAATCTTATTAGACTTAATAAATTTAACTGTACATTAATTACCACCTATTATAACAAAATAGAGAGTATAACAGAGATATTTCAAAAGTCCAGATTAAGTTTTATTTAAAAGAGTGCTCAAAATATGCGTAAATATTAAAGATTTCGATGATAATTTGTAACTCTTATTGTAGAATACGAACATACATTTTAATCGTTTCTGCAATTATTCTAAATTATGTGCATAGGAATAAAATTATAATATCATTAAATAATAAAGTTTTATTTCTTTATCAAAATATAAGGCTAAGGATTGAACCTAAAACCACTAAGGAGTATTTTATTTCGCTGCCTTGAAACTTTCGAGGCAGTAGACTTTTTTTGTTAGATGAGAGAAAAATGCATTTACGTACTCAGGTGGCCAACCTGTACTGTGGGACTCACTAAACAAATTTTTTGACCACTAAAAATCCTTTCCACTCTTTTGGACTCTAACCTAGGATTGGTTGTCACATTACTTCAGGCTATATCTAAATCTGGCTTAAGCCCGCACTGCTTGCTCCGTTTTCAGCCGTCTGATCATTTGATCGAGACCACTAACCGGTCAAGATCAGTCTTTTTTTCTGCGGAGGATGCCCTGGACAAACAGTCCCAGTTGTCCTCACCCTTCATCATCCTTTCACTGACCGTGTCCACCAAAAATTCACCCGGTGAACGTATGGCCTCCAGGCGGGGCCTTGCCCAACGGCACACAGTTCCTACACAGTTGCATTTTATTATAGAAAGGCCTTGTCCCCAAATAAAAGTTCTAGGACTGATTGAGTTATTTCAAAAAAAACAAACTTTTTAGAAAACCCAACATCATGGTATCGCTTATCAGATACTTTTGTATAGTAAATCCAACTTTTGTTGACAATACTTGAAATCTAAATACTTTTCTGAAAAGGCCCAACTTTAAGATTGAATGTCAGTGAACCAAGAGATTGAAATTGTATTTGTTTTTCCGTTAGGCTTGGAGAAAAATACGCCAAAGACATTATTTTTAAACCAGTGACAATGGTGTCCGATCAGAAGCGTGAAATTATAAAAGTTGAGCCCTTTGATAAATCAGTTCAGGAGGAAATCCCCTGAGTACCGTACCGTTTTATCGACTCGGAAAACCTTTAGTCGTGTTATATTCTTTTAGATTCCTCTTATATTAAGTAATATGATTCTAACAAAAATATTACCCTTTAGTTTTGGGACAGTTTGCATAGTGAGGTTAATATCTTCGAATAATTCTTGTTATACAACAATACATATTATATATCCGTCTCTGTTTCCAGACACATCAGCTTACTTAAAAGGGGGTAGGGGTTAGCATAAACGTTTACTTTTACTGATAACCAAATAAATAGTTTTGATGCTTAACTGTAATAAAATCTTTAACATTTTATTTTTCATTCTAAGCTGAAAGTATATTTACCCCTTTCTTTTTACACGGAAAATCCAGGTAAACAACATGATTTGTGTCCTTTTGATCTGGCTCTTCACCAAGTAAATTTTAACAAATGCCTCTAAATATTTCAATATTTCATGTTATATTCTTGATAAAGGTGTTAGAAACTCAATACGTTTTTATATTTTAAAGGTTATTACTTACTTGTACTATCACAACTTTGCACTTAAAATATAAATGTGTTTTGGGTAGTAGTCAGCTTAGTGATATTTAATTCTAATAATTAATAATTTGCCAAAATATTTTGTAATCATTCGTTTGATATTATATCAGACTGTAGATTGATATTAAAAACTGTATGAATAATATATCAAAATTTAAAGCAACGAACTCTTAATTTGGTTATAGTACATATGATACTGATAATAATCAAAAGTGAATTTAAATACATAACTGATGATTTGTGAATACAGGTATTACTTGTGTGGTTGGTTGTTATGTTATCTTTATGTGTGTTTTTTTTTATATTTTTACCATCGTTACATTTTAGCTGGTGTAAATGTCAAACTCAATCTAAATGTTATTATGAAAATCAAAATAACAAAGCCAATACATTTTAACAACTTAATTAGCATTCAAATTGCGTCATTTTGACCTCATCACGCCAGTTGATTAATCAACTATTATTGTGTTTGAATTGTAGTACAGTTTATGAAGAGCTATTAGTTTTCTAGTTTTCTATCAAAATATAAAATTGGCAGTTGCTCTGTAATATTAGTTATAATTAGAATATATTATTAATTAATTAATATAAGTTTGTACATTAGATTCATTTTAGTTACTATAATTGTTATTCCTTTATTTAGTTTTATAATTCCTTAATACCTTTTGGTTTTGATATAAGTTTTCCAAGTAAAATAAATTACGAATTTATTTTAATACATAAAATAAAATAAAACAAAAATCAGTGTGTATACGTAAACTAAAAATGGGAAAGTTAATGTCGGTCCATCTGAATGACACACTATCACTAAGCTACGTTTATGTGTATATATTTATAATCTCTCTCACTCTCTTTATATATATATATACATATATATATATATAAGAAAAAAGAATATGTATTTTTTATTTCTATTTAATTACGTCGATGGAATGTTGCAAAAGTGTAAAAACGAAGTGCTCAGTATTTAATAAGCATAATATAAAGGATAAAATAAACCTCTGGGTTTTCTCCGATGTACGGTAAAAAACGTATTATTCATCATTAGGAAAATTAAATACGTGAGTGTGATGGACCATAAACACCAACGTTAGTTTTTTAGCCTGATTTTGAAAATTAATTTTAAAAAATATAGGGGGCGGATTGGGTTTGAACAAATTTATTTAAGATAGGCAGGGGTTGGACATTAATATAGGCTAAAGAGGAAATTTTTATACATTTAGGATAGGGGGTCGGTGCAAGAACTGATCCCCATGTTATTCTTATGGGAAAAACCTATTAAAAATGCCTTATGTTTGTGGGTTTACCACCACTAGTCATATTTGACATCAAAACCTTTTTGCAAATATGCAACAATAAGTAATGGTGTTATTTTAAATCATGAACTATAACACAAGTTTGCCCTATATTATTAATTTACTATAGAATAACAATATTATCATGGAATAAATTACGTGTATCAACCTCAGGCTCATTTAGTTCAAAACCATGACTGTTGAATCGAGGTTGGAGAGGCGGTCCTGTTATGACAGGACTGTACATATGACCCAAGTACCGAAATAATTAGATTTAGAAATAATTTTATTATTCTGTACGTATGAAGTTGCATTCAAAATTCACGAATCTGTTATATTACCTAATATGTTATTCACTAATATGATATTACATTTAGTAATTAGGAATAAAAACTCAAGATTCTGTTTTCTTTTTTATGGCCATATTGTTCATATTGTTTGATTCGCTTTCTATTTTTATATACAGGGTGGATATTTTACTTTGATAAAGGGGATTACAGTTCCCCTTATCAGTTCAAGTATATTCAGTTTACTGAATAATCAGTTCAAGGGAGGTTAGAGTTTGATATTTTCCCACGAAATAATCTGTATCATATATCAATCTGAAATGTTGTTTAAATCTTAATCGCTTAACAAGGGATATACCTAGTATTTTATATTTAGTAATTTTACAAGTTTTGAAGGTTCAAATTCTTTTAGAGAAAAATATACAAATTGTAATCGAAAACAATTTATTCTGTTTTTATGAGTACTCCATCAAAGGGGCTGATAGTTAGAATGATACAATGTCAGATATCCCACCCATTGATGTTGCAGTCACGCTCTATCATAGTTGAGACACGAGTTGCTTTGGAATTGAATTTTAAACACAACTATAGGGCTTAGGAGCTTAATGAAGATTTTGATGGTGACTATAATGAGAGTCATTGTAAAAAAATTTATTGATGGTATACATATTAATAAAGAGCTAATGAAACCCGTCTTAAAACAAACTGTGGTCAATCAGCAGCGAGTCAGATAATGTTTACAAAATTACTAGAGATTTAGGTTTCAATAATCATTATTCATATTGTTTTTGGAACTATTTATTGGACTAGTTATATAAAATATTAGCTAACCAGCCCTGATAATTCTTGAGATCTGCTAAGGTCAGAACTAAATACAACATCATAAATTGCATTTGTCATCTCGCAAATGAATAATTAGACTTTAATAGTTAGTAAATCTTGCAAACTACCGAATAAATTAAGCTTACCTTCGTTTTTAAAGTTGGATGAGGACTGAATCAAGCCAAATATATAAGAGTAAATAATTCATATAAATAGGATAGTGGTAATCCTAAATATAATATAACAATATAACAATAACATATACATAGATCAACTAAATAATATAACTTGCAAACCAATCCAAAGCCTTATCGAGGTAGTAAATGATAGCAATGTAATACACAGTGTAAAGTAAAGAGTAACATAAAATAATCTTATGATCTGCTTTTGGTAGTAGTATACATTGAATATTAGGCCTATGACAACTGAAGGTACGAAGTTTGTATATATCCCCAGAGAACTTGTTATTCAAGAGGGTTTTATACAATCCAAAGTCACTCATAAATCCAGATCATGACAATTTGTCTGTTCTTGCTGATGTATATCATCCCCTGGGCTTCACCTTCAAGAAGGTAACAGATGTAGGGCATATTTTAGACGGAAAGTTATCTCTAAAAGTTTTAAATATTACCTCGTATAATAAATTACATTATTTGATAAATTTGTATAATAACTTTATTATTAAAACATATTACATTGTAAATGGCAAATTTAGTTTCACTTTATAGATATGTTATTGTTTAATTAGTGTAAGTTATGGGTTTTGATGTAATTTATATCCACTTTTGTATGTATAAGATATTATGCATGCAATCAAATGATATAACCGTTTAGTACGCAGTTTTTAAACTGATAAATGTATGCACTATTGTTAAGTAATAGGTCAATGCAAAGAAAAAGTTAAATGGTACAAGTGGAATTTTTTAATTTCTTTACTAAGTTTAAAACCAATCAATACGTATGTAATGCTTCTTTTACGCGTATATTTACCATCGCTAAGCACAATTTTAGATTTGTCTTATGATGTCTTTTAATATTACCTGTGAAAGTAAACAAAGTAATATACTTTTAATATTGATTTATTTGTCTTCATTTCATAATTTGGTTTTTAATTTTTGTGTGTAACAAAATTTACTGATTTTTAGTAAGTCTTTAAGTAACAAAAATGCTTAAACGCTATTAATTAAACCAAATAAAAATAGTGATGATAAGGTAAGGTCGAAACAATTAATGGTAATAAAGTTTGATAGTAAAACTTTGCACTATGTCATTAATTAAAATGCCTATATTTTCCGCATCGATTTTGTAAGGAAATAAAAACAAGCGCTGATTTGCATCACAAATAGCTTAAGGGTGCGCCCTACCTGCCTTGCGCACCCTAAAATAAGGGGTTTGCATCTCCCACATTGTAGGATCAGTTTTTAATCAATCAAAAATAATTTGTTGTTATTTCATTCACTAACTGTTCATCTATGTATCATAAGATTTAAAAATCGTGATTTTTAATTCAAAATAAGTGGTAGGCCATTAATGAAGTTTTAAAATTAAGCATTTTTCTAAAGCTTTCTAACGTAAGGAGAAAAATTATTTTGGAAAAAAGGAACCGTACTACACCTAGATTGGAATCTGAAAAGTGTGAAACTGCAAATAGTTTAGTAGAAATATGTCAAATAACAGTGCGATTGAGGAGAACAAAAAGGTCTTCAAGTGTAAATATGCATGGCCCTGCTTGGAGGCGGTGCGGTGCTAAACAACATCGTGAGGATCATTCAACCTGGGGTAGGGCGCACCCTTAATAAAAGAATCGGGATAATGTGCCGTGATATTCTCTGAAACGTTAAGAGCATTTTATCAGAAATAATAAATTAGGACCATTATTTGGTTCTGAATGTACCTTTATGAGGTACGTAAATCTAACACTTTGATAACTAAAGTATATAATGTGTTAAATATATATTTTATACAAGTAGGTCACATGGAGTTCAGCCCGATGTCTAAAGTTCGAGATTTTGTAATGTACGGTTGGAGGGAAGTTACAGACCCGGAAATAACAGGTTTTCTTAGAAAAAAGGACGAGCTTTCAGTAGATCAAAACTGTCTTCTTTGGGGATCTCGTGTAATTATCTCTACAAATCTCCAACCGGCAGTGGTTTCTATGTTGCACGAGCAACACCCAGGCATCACGCGGATGAAGATTTTAGCTAGAAGTTACGTGTGGTGACCTGGTCTAGATCAGTAAGTTGAAGGCACAGTGTCTGCATGTCAAATTTGTCAATGCACTAGAGATGCAGAACCTAGAATACCTCTTCAACAATGACTTTTCGTTGGCAGCGTGTGCATATTGACTATGCAGAGGAACCTAATAACCGGGAACAGCTCTTAATTTTAGTTGACAGTTATTCTAACTAGTTGGAAGTATTTGTTATGAAGTCTACTACTTCAACAAAAACCATTGAACGTCTAAGAACACTGTTCTCATCCTATGGTGAAGAGGTGGTAACTGACAATGCCACGTGTTTCACAAGTAATGAGTTTAAAGAATTTCTACAAAACAATGGTGTAAAACGTACCCTAACACCACCATATCATCCGGAATCTAATGGAGCTGCTGAACGAAGTGTTCAGATTATTAAGAAGAATTTGATTCGTCAGGTCTTAGAAGAATATATCCGTTCTCATAATCTTCCACTGCAGCCTAAGGTGGACAACTTCCTGTTTACCCTACAAAAGCTACTGGCATGACTCCTGCTGAATTATTTTTAAACTGGAAACCTCGTACAAAGCTAACCTTGCTTAAACCTAACCTGATGAAAGGCATTTAAGAAAGGAACAGAAACAGAAAGAAGCATCAGATAAGCTACGAGTAGAAAGTAGATTCTTTTCGGATGGTCAGAAAGTGCTGGTAAAAACTGTTCGCAATGAAAAGGTTTCTTGGATTCCTGGTAAAATACTTCTCCAAATAAGTCCAGTCACTTATGTAGGAAGTGTGTTAGGGAAAACCCGATATTGTCACGCAGATAATCTCAGATCTAATTTGTTGCAAGAGGAAACTGAAGATAATGAGATTGCTTCTGATCAAACAAAGCGGTCTGTTACGAAAATAACCCACCAAGAACCTGAAGCAGCACCCCTGAAAACATTTGACAGTCTTAACTGTCGAAGGTCAGGAAGGATAGTACGAAAACCGTTAAGGTTAAATTATAAATGAGAAAAAGAAGAACTTAACCTGAAGCAATTGATATTATTGTAAATAGCAAGATGGAATGGCTTATTGTTTTTATGTGCAAACTTATTCTGTTTAAAAAGAATAGGTTTTATGATTTGTTTATAATTTTGACCTAGTCAAAACGGTCATTGACCCCCGTCCCTGGCTACAAAAAACACACCAGTTTCGCGCTAAGTTTTGCCGTTAGTGGTCATTATTTGAGTGATATTGTGATCGGTGGTGCCCAGTGCTGTGCCCTCGGATCGGTTTACCGTATACTTGTGCCCTACGCCGGAGGAAGTGCCCGCTGCCCGAATAACACCCTCGCACTGCCTATCGTCGGTCAGTAACATAAATGACGACTGCGTTTCACTCCCACTATTTACTTAAAATTAAGTAAACTTTATGACAGGAGTGGAATTTTAACTTTTTCCCGTAATTAAGAAAGGAACAGAAACAGAAAGAAGCATCAGATAAGCTACGAGTAGAAAGTAGATTCTTTTCGGATGGTCAGAAAGTGCTGGTAAAAACTGTTCGCAATGAAAAGGTTTCTTGGATTCCTGGTAAAATACTTCTCCAAATAAGTCCAGTCACTTATGTAGGAAGTGTGTTAGGGAAAACCCGATATTGTCACGCAGATCATCTCAGATCTAATTTGTTGCAAGAGGAAACTGAAGATAATGAGATGCTTCTGATCAAACAAAGCGGTCTGTTACGAAAATACCCCACCAAGAACCTGAAGCAGCACCCCTGAAAACATTTGACAGTCTTAACTGTCGAAGGTCAGGAAGGATAGTACGAAAACCGTTAAGGTTAAATTATAAATGAGAAAAAGAAGAACTTAACCTGAAGCAATTGATATTATTGTAAATAGCAAGATGGAATGGCTTATTGTTTTTATGTGCAAACTTATTCTGTTTAAAAAGAATAGGTTTTATGATTTGTTTATAATTTTGACCTAGTCAAAACGGTCATTGACCCCCGTCCCTGGCTACAAAAAACACACCAGTTTCGCGCTAAGTTTTGCCGTTAGTGGTCATTATTTGAGTGATATTGTGATCGGTGGTGCCCAGTGCTGTGCCCTCGGATCGGTTTACCGTATACTTGTGCCCTACGCCGGAGGAAGTGCCCGCTGCCCGAATAACACCCTCGCACTGCCTATCGTCGGTCAGTAACATAAATGACGACTGCGTTTCACTCCCACTATTTACTTAAAATTAAGTAAACTTTATGACAGGAGTGGAATTTTAACTTTTTCCCGTAATTAAGAAAGGAACAGAAACAGAAAGAAGCATCAGATAAGCTACGAGTAGAAAGTAGATTCTTTTCGGATGGTCAGAAAGTGCTGGTAAAAACTGTTCGCAATGAAAAGGTTTCTTGGATTCCTGGTAAAATACTTCTCCAAATAAGTCCAGTCACTTATGTAGGAAGTGTGTTAGGGAAAACCCGATATTGTCACGCAGATCATCTCAGATCTAATTTGTTGCAAGAGGAAACTGAAGATAATGAGATGCTTCTGATCAAACAAAGCGGTCTGTTACGAAAATACCCCACCAAGAACCTGAAGCAGCACCCCTGAAAACATTTGACAGTCTTAACTGTCGAAGGTCAGGAAGGACAGTACGAAAACCGTTAAGGTTAAATTATAAATGAGAAAAAGAAGAACTTAACCTGAAGCAATTTAAATTATTGTAAATAGCAAGATGGAATGGCTTATTGTTTTTATGTGCAAACTTGTTCTATTTAAAAAGAATAGGTTTTATGATTTGTTTATGACTGCGAACTAAAACTAATTAAAAGGGGACGAGTGTATTATATCAGGAATATACAATTTTGTGGCAACATTGATATCAAGAAATGTTTAGTTTTAGCTGACAGCTGTTGTACTACAATGTCGCCGTTCAAGCTGTGTTCTTTTTGTATGTCATGTTCCTTAAATAATTGTAATAATAAATTATTTTACACCTACCATACAATCCTTTGAGTTAAGCACTACTTATCCGTTAAGTGACCAGTTTCCTAGCTTTCAATTGAAACCATTGAAGGGAAAAACTGTCAGGAATTTCAGGAATTATATATTCATACTGACAAAGAATAAAACTACAGTTAATTGATTGTACGAACAAAAAAATAATTAAACTTGTTTTTTTACTATAGCTATGACTTTTATTCATCAATGTATAATTATGAGTAGTAAGCGCTTAAGCAAAACACGTCTAACCGTTATTGTTATGGAGAATAAGAAACATTGTATATCTCGCTTAATTATGAACATATACTGACGAAACTTGGTTATGGCTTCATCTGGTTGTCGTTTATCAACTCGTGTATTTACTCAAACAAAATTTCGGCCGATGGTCCCCGTATCAGCAAACCTGCGTAATCGGCCCCCGTATACATTCTTTCTGAGAATAATTAACATATATATGCCTATATACTGTATATATATTTATATACATAATTATGCCTCTCTTAATTATGAACATAAATTAATAAAACTTAGTATGTAGCTTCATCTAGTTGAGTTAAATTGATATTTGCATAAAAATTCACATTATGTGTTCCTTGTTTCAGCAAACCTGCGTACTCAGAGAATTTAAAATGCATATTTATACACCATATAAAGTCACTTAGCAAGGTTAATAGTTATGTATGTACAATTAAGCGGTATATACGATTTTAATTATTCTCCATATGAAAAACACGGCTTAGTACGCAGGTTTGCTGCTACGGATGCTGTCGGCCGAAAATGTTTTTTTTTTACAAATATCGATAAATGACAACTAAATGAAGCCGACTACCAAGCTTCGTATACCTTCATAATTAAGCGAGATATACCAATGTTATTATTCAATATTAGACAACGTACTGTGTTTAGCGCTATATCAATATCTTGGAAACCAATTGACGTAGTGTAATGATCAAAACACCAAATTATTTATTTATTTTTTTAGGCCGATTTCAATGGTGAAAACTACAATTTTATTTTTTTTATATTATATGTAAAATATGAAACAAACACAAACTCTGGGGAAAAATCCAAGTTGGGGGATTTTCCCTATGTGGGATTTTTTGGGAATTTATATATGTTTTATAGAATCGTCCTCTTAACATCTCCAAAATATTTTAGCTTGTTATTTAAAATTTCCGTGTCAATGTCTATTTACCATTGACTATAATATTATTGGTGCATTAAATGTTGCTTCTTGGTAAGTACAATATTAATATTATTTGTATTGTATTTTAAAACGACTATCCAATTCCTTATTCGATTGTACGTTACGGCGATGGTAAAGTTTGCAACTCTCACGGCAACCACAACATTTGTTCATCAAACTTATGCAGTAGAGGACATTCTGATGACCCCCTGAACACAAATCCAAGACTCTATGCACTACGCAAATGAGACAAATTTATTACATATTTTCAGCAAAATAAATGTCTTATATTTGTAACCAACATCATCAAATCAAATGTCTTGTACCGTTCAGTTTGTATATTTATCCTGTATCACATTTGTTATTAATATTTAGTTTTGACAAAATATCATTTAAATTAAAATACTATGTATAATTCAAGTTCAATTCTAAATACACTACTCGTGAAAAGGTAAAATGATTATAATAACCCGCACTTGAGTATTTCATAATGTATACAAAATCCCCGTGAAAAAGGTGTTTACTCTTGTCAAACATATATGTAAAGGGCTGAAGCCTTAAGTTTACAACTGAATCACACAAACAGGAATCAAAATGTTGTCACTTTAGAATATTACGGTCTCTCTCAACAATTATACTTTTTACTCCTTTGCGACTTCTGTTTTTATTTGACACAGATCGTGCCCTTTATTGTTTTTCATGTTGACTACGTTAGGAAGGTGGTTGATGTATTCATATAGTATTTAGTGATTGATTATAATAACCAACCGTGAGACATCATTTCCCGTTCGTTGGTTTAATGCTCAGGTGGGGTTTTTAATTAAAAAGTAATATTTATTTATTCTTCATTCCCTATTTTCTAAAAAACTACGTTTTTTCACTACACCACTGAATAGCAATTGTATATGGTAAGAACTAATTAGTTTGCACAATATTAATTAATTTTCTATAAGAAATCTTCTCACATGTGTTTTACTATATCCAACATATCCCCTGTGGATAAGTAGTATTCATGTAGCAATATGTCCTTGCTATTGAACTTCATAAGTATAAATACCCCCGTCGCAGCAAACTTGCATACTCAGCGAATTTCCAATGCATATTTATGGGTATCACTACTGCCTATAGCCACTTACCAGGTTTCATAAAAATGCATTAATTAATAAGTGATATATAGCATTTTATTTATTCTCCATAAGAATAACATTATAATTGAGTACGCATGTCTGCTGCAACAAGGAAGAAAAGAAATGTAATTTTTTGCAATTATCAATATAACTCAACCAGGTGAAGCTACATACCAAGTTTTATTAATTTAGGTTCATAGCTAAGGGAGTTATAAAACTTTACTTATTATCCATATGAATAAAATGGGGGCCGAGTACGCAGGTTTGCTGCTACCGGGAAAAATCAACAAAAACCATTTTTTGCTGCTAATATCAACATACCACAACTAGTTGAAGCCTCGTACCAAGTTTCATCAATATACATACATAAAAAATCGAAATATAATATTTTATTTATTCTCCATAAGGATAACATTGGACAACGTACTGTGTTTAGCATTTTGATTATCACTGCAACGGTTGGACATAAAACAACAATTAAAACGTCAAAATGATTGTTTTGTAGAGCTAAACTGATTGGTAGAAAGAAATGTGGAGTTTTTAGTGAAATTATCTGAGGAAAATCCAAAAACCGTATTCCCATAAGATTAACATGGGAAATTTAATGGACACATTTTTTTACTTTTCTCCACAACCACTAAACCTAGCTTAATGATTCATGATACTATTTTTTTTTAAGCTCTATAAAATGGCTATAACCAAAATCTAGTGTGTTTTAAATTTTAGGCTAAAAAGATTAAAAAACTGATTTTTGGAAAATTTTAAACCCTCATAAAACCCCCCTTCCCATAGACCGATCGGTCTGGTTTTCGCACTTAAAGTCATAAATGTTACTCTCCACATTTTTGCCAAATTTCATCAAAATCGGGAGCTTTTTTAAAAATATATCGCGATAACGGCACATATATATGTTCGGATAACAGGACATCGGTTTTCTGTCAACCATAAAGACAAACACAAGCCGGTGGCCTTACACGCTGTTCAACATAATTCTGAGTTTGAGGATTGGTTCCATCTTAAAGCTATAGGCAAAACCCAAAGTGTTGAAACAAAAATTAAATTACATGAATTTGAGAACAGTCGAATTGGCTCACCAGTTAGTTTTAAGAACGAAACAACCTCATGGACTCAACATTCGTTAATTTGATAATTTTTGGTTCCTTATTCTTTCTACAGTATCAAAATAGTTTTATTCCACATCATCTGATCTTAACCAAATGTATAAATAACATATGATCTGTTGTTTTTGTTTGTCATTCATTTGTTGTGCTTGATAAAGAGAATATCTTGAAATATTGCAACAAAATGGTGTTAATTTCTTAAATGTATATATATATATATATATATATATATATATATATTTGAACGAATGATATTTTTGGCATCTGGGGACCTCAAAACAAAATGTTATCATGGTCTCAGGCCTAAGTCTTACCATGCCACGGTAATAGCTACGGTAATAGCTTCTTCTCTATAGGGGAAATTCGCTAAAAGAGGAGGACTATATTAACTTAAAAAATAACGTAACATACCTTGTCGTCATCAATCCAATAATTTAATCAATAAACTAGTGAATTGATAACGACAACGTATGTAACCTTATTTTTTAAGTCATACAATCAATCCTGGAGGCAAATAGCAAGAATAGACTGCATTAACATCTTGGGGTTTAAGTAACTATACAAACTTTGATTGATGATCAAATAATTAAATCATAAATGATAATCTATTGTTAACTTAAAGTTAAATATTTTTAATCAACCAATTTCGTCACACATTTATTATATGTTCTGGCTTCAAGTCCCAACTACATCAGAGTTATTTCTCTTATTTTCATATTTCACTGGCTAGGTACCGCAATGGTCAGATTGCTCGCCTCTTAATTTGTGGATTTCCAGATCGATTCAGAAACTAATCTAATTAGCCTACTTTATAAACGCTCATTACTAGACTGAGCTTTCCTTTACACTAGTGCACTTCCATGAAGAGTCGTTCATCACAGAAAGTCATGGATGACTTAAAGTAGGCATAGGCCATTATACGTAATTGTACAGGTTTTACGTATTTGATATTATTACACAGTATCACAAAATAGGAGCTCGAGAGAACAATTTTTTAAATCAAAGTTTAAAGTTTTTCAAATGACACTTACATAACAGTTTAACTGCCAATTTAACTCAGTGGTCCATAATCAGTGGTCAGGTTTACGGTATTACAGTCAACTAGTTTAAAACCTAAGAATCGAACTACAGTTTGTCTTAAGGTTTTTAAACATTTTTCTTCCAACTCTTAGTGGCCGTCAAATAAAGGAATGCAAGATTTAAGACTATTTTTGTTGTGAAGCGTGTAGTAACAAGTGATATCTGGCCATACCAAATGTACAGGACTGTATACGACAAATAGCCTTAAAATTAAAATTAAATCATAATAGAGTACGTTAAGGTAATAAAACATCAACAACTGTTGTAAAAGAGACTTTGAAAGCTTTTCTCATGATAAAATAAACTGTGACAGACATCTACTTGGTCAATTTGACCCTTCTCTCCTTTTGGAATAATTATAAAGGAATGGTGTGACAGATACTCTAATCTGCGTAGTCAGGCTCCAAACTTGAAGAGTTTTCTTAATAAGACTTGATAGCTACACTCTATTTCCTTGGGTATATATGAACATTAATACATGGTATTATTGTATTTTGAAACTACCGTCCAATTCCATTTACGCTTTAATTGTTTTGTTCGAAAAGTTGGTAACCCTTAACTACATTCAAAACCCGTTTATAAAATACGTTTATCTTTAAATTTGAAATTCACAATAAATACTTTCTCTGGATATGTTGTGAAATATGCTTTAGTTTCAATAACAAAAATTGCATTATTCTGACAGTTTACATCCTGTATCATAATAAAATAACTAATCAACTTGGTTAAGAGTTGTAAATAGGTGTTTTATATAATTTCTTTAGTGTATATTGTTTTACTGGTTATCCTATAGTATTTTACTATGTTCTATCATTATTGTTATCAGTTAACAGCTTTATATTTTTTGTCGCATTACCTTAAAGCTAGACGAAATTTAATCTTTGTGCCTAGGGGCTTGCCGTTGAGAATAATAATACAAATTAGTTCCCACGCAGCACGCTGACGTAAGGAAAGAAAAATTCTACATTAACAACTTTAAAAATAAAACAACGAGTGCGAACACCGGTGCCATTTTTTTTTACGGAAAACGTTTGATTTGTTGGCTGTTCTGATTTATCGGAACCTGGTTCTATTTAAAAACAATATTGGGATATTAATTATGTACATTAAGGTTTTCAGGAGGTCCAATCGTAATCAAAAGTTGGTATGAGGGTATTAGTAGTGATAAACTACGCCACGATAAGAAAAGTAGCCTTTTACAATGAAACACATTAGACATTAGCCATTATACAACACAATTCATGAGACAGAACCTAAAACTGTCAGCGTTTTATGTACCATAATGTATTGTGCGTTTATTTCAAATTCGGGGCTTTTCTGACCCTTTTTTGGGCACAAAAACTAAAAACTTTAAAAATTAAAATCTCCAAAAAAAGGAGTTAGAGTTTTTCAATTGTTTTCCCATAGATCTTGTCCAACTGCTTATATAAAGGAGTGCCCCTACCAAATTTGAAGTTAATCGGTCAAAACATGCGACCGTTAGAGTACAAACACACATATATATATATATATATATGTTTATGGGGTTACGTTAGGAACTTCCATGGTGGCCTCGGCTTCAGTTTCACCGCGAGGATCATGCTAATAGCTCACTTTTCTATAGAAAACTCGCTAATAAATATACCACATATAATACTGAGCCGCTATGGAAAGTAAGCTTTCATTTATATTCCAGAAGTGACAATTCGCTTCTTCCGTAACATCTCTGTAATATTTTTAATGTGAAGTGTTTATGTTGCAATATTATTTCAACTGAGAGAGAAAGCACTCCGGCGTTAGTGAAGGCGTTAGTTGAAATAGCAAGTCTTGCTCTAAACGCACTTCCTCATTTCCAAGTGTACTTATTGGATAAAATTAATATTTTGGATATGTTTTACTTATTAAACATCCTAAGTCATTCGTAATAAGTGATAACTATAGCTTTGTGTGTTTTCTAGCTTTTATCATTTGTATATTTATATAAATTAAACAATCTTTAAATTAATAGTTCCTATAAAAGCAAGTTTGATTTAAGTAAACCTACAACTAAAATGCAATTTTAAATTAATATAATTTAGTTATCTCATGATACATATCAATAAATGTTATTTTAGATGTTATGTTATTTTATGTCCTATTAATTATATTATTATTAATCAACACTATGTAATGTAGTAACAACCAGTTGTAAAAAATATATAACTGTCTCCGTAAAAAAGTATTACGTTATTAAATATTATTTAAATAAAAGTTGCTTGATTAGATTATGGTTAAAGGTTAAATGGTTAAATTATTAAACCTAGAACATGTCCTACAAATTAATATTGTGTGTAGCACAATTGTATCTAGAACCAAACGGTGGCTGAAATATAAGTTATTATTTCATTAATACCTGTAGAGATTATTTATAAAGAATGTTTATTATGTATCCTACTTACTATATAATGTCAGAATTGTATAACAGTTTTAACTTCTGCAACGTTATTTGTATTCAATGGTTATTAAGTACTAAAGTCGTTCCAGTGGAACTATAAATTTAGTTGAAAACAGTAAACTATTACAATCACTTTATTTTACTAAAGAAATATTGCAAACTCACATGGTTCTAATGTCACATCATACATCAAAGTCAGTAATGCAGATCTCTGTATTTAGATGTATAAATATATTTAATTTTTTAGACGAAGCCATTCCTAACAGCACGTGCTTCTCATGTGAACATTTTTTCTTTTATAGCTCATAAGTGTTACATAATTTACAACTTTCTTAATTCTTTGACTCATGGACCTGTAAATTGTCTCATATTTTGGACCTTTCATAATAAAAAAACTTTAAAACTTTTCATTTACGTTGATATAAACACACAATATATGACTGCTTACGTTTTGAAATTTGGTCTGGCAGAAATCTAGATTTAGTTCTGCAATAAAATATATTATTTAATTATTGCATAAGATCTCGGGATAATTAAAGCCACTCTAGAACGCCTTCAACTATATTTACACTTACACTGCATTCATAAACAAGACAATAATTTAATACAAAATGGTACAAGGTAATCGATTCCGACCGATTATTACCAGGCCCAATCAGAAAATGGCAGTTATCAAATGGCATCGCTAAAGGCTACTGGCAGTTCCGGATATAAGTTCTCATTATATTACAAATTTAAAGACTCATATTTGTTAATGCATCTTTATAATTACATTTGTCTTTATAAATAAAAAACCATGTGTTCTTCGTAATTCCTTTCTTATAATTCCTTTCTATAAAGTGTGAAAATGTTCCAATAGTGCTTCGTGACATTAGATGTTTCCAGGTTGCTGTTTTAAAAGGGGAGACATGGTACAAGAATCTTAAAAAACTAACGGTTTTACTAATAAAATAGCTATTACAACATTGCAATTAATTTAGTAATGTTCGGGTGTATCGAGTTTATTACAACCTTAAATTCTCTGATGCACTATTCTTCTCAGGGGTCTTTGCCTGAAAGGTTACTGAAACATCATACTTAAATTTGTTGGCAATTTCCTCTGTCCTCACCCCAGTAGAATCAAATGCTACTTATTTTGAGGTTTTATCTATTATTCTGTTGAATTTTGTTTCACTACAAAATCGTTTTTGGGCCAAGATCTTTCTTGTAATCATTGATCCGACTTTGTCGGTAGCTTTAGGTTAGCAAAGCTAATAGGTGGAAGGAAATAAGAGCAATAAATGTGATTGCTCAAAAGAAGGGTTTGAGAAATTCACTATCAAAAACATTGGAGAAAATATTAAATGAAATATCACATCCCGTAATTATAACACCACGCACCATACTAGTAAAAAAGTTGTTTGCCGGTATACTATGCTACATAGAATATGCTTTGATGTCCTAATTAACTAACCCTAGTGGCAGACACGAACTGGGTTATTCGTAGATATGTAATTACTAATATTACTTTTGTTATGGTTTTGAACGTCAGAATAAAACTTATTATATATTAGTTGTCATGCTAAATTACATGCTTAAACCCAATTTCCTTTCAACGGTTCAACATGTTATAAACAAACACTAATAATACTAATATGAATAATAAATTATATGTACCGTTGCTTTTACTGTAAAACGGTCAATAAGAGTTAAGGTCTAACGCGTTATTCACTCTTACAATAATACGAAAGTTTAAAACATATACATTTCGTTAACAATAAATAAATAAGGCTAAACTAAGCTAAACAACAGTAGTAAAATGAGTACTTATTCCTTAGTCAATGATGTAACCTGAAATAAAAGTAAACACAATAAACAACAGAAATTATTATCATTAACATAATAAGTAGGTTATTTTACACTAAATATAATAGACAGCAATCAGGTACGATTGTGATTCAGAAATATTTAATAGGAACTGTGAACATTGAATTAACTATGATAAATCTCTACCACAAATTATTTTGTATACCTTGAATTTGTTAAAAACAATGTCAATCTCTGATAGAAGTGAATTATATACAAGCTCAACATGGAAATGAAAGGTGATGAATAGTAAGATTTTGTTAGAGAACAATTTAAATTAAATAGCCTAAGTGATCTAATAACAAAGATAGGTGATTAGAAAATTATTTTTGGCAGAGAAGAAAGTTCATCTACCTCCGACCTGAGTTATTTGAACAAAACAATTACGTTGGTCATCATTCTCCTTCTCTCAAGTCAAAAGTGTTTAACAAATCTTGAATAAAAATGTTTAATGTGTTGAATGTGTGCAGTTAATCGTTAAAATAAAATCTTAATATTTCTTGTGTACTTTTTTAACTATATACTTGTACATTTTAATCGATTGTACACGTTTATTGTGAAAGTAGAAGGAGGGACATGAGAATGTGGGGATAAGGTAGGGAAAGATAAGCACACCATATAATTCGCCCAGAGTTATCGAAGGTCAACATTAAGATGTTAACCTTCTTAACAGTATTTTATGTGTTTTATGTGTTAGAGTTGCTAGTAAAACTAAAGGTTTTCAGTTAATACCTTAAAAATAATTTATTTATAGTAAATAAAATAACAAACTTAAATAAATATGGATTACAAATTTAAGGTAGGGATGAAGTTAGTAAAGAGGTTTCTCTGTTTAGTTATTCCGCATTTCTGAATGTTATCGTAATATTGTTTTAATACATGTTGGGATAGGATGATAATTGTGTTATTATTATTAAAATTATAGTAAAATAATTTTAAACAACATTATTTTATATTTTTAACGTTTTAAGATTAATATTTATGATTATCCCACTGCAATATCTATACAAGTGCTGGAGTTATATTTTAACTAGCGGATTTTTAACATTAATTTTTAAGGGTTAGAATGTTACTACGCGATATTTATATTACCAAAAACAATTGTATCAAATAAAATATTTATTCATAAAGTAATTTATTTATTTACCATGTCAGTTACTGTCCTTTACATCAGAGATGTGATTCTGTACATAGACAAAGTTCCAAAACAAAGAGGGTCATATCTCCACAGTCATGACACCAGACACGATTCCAGATTCATCCTACTCCCACACAACTGCTCACTGTTTGAGAAAAAATATTCCTATATCGGAATAAAACTACACAATCTCTTGCCAAAAGACATCTGGAAATTAAATGGACAAAAGCTGAAAAACACACTCTCTGGTTTGATAACCCTTTTATTCAGAAGAAGAATTCCTACTTTGGAGGGACGTTTTATCCATAACCAACAAAAGTTCCATACATTGCTAAATACAATTGTAATTTGTACTGTTTTATTACAATTCTGAATGTATTGCAATGTCTTGACGCTATTACTTTTCTCAAAGGAAATGTAAATAAAGAGATTTGATTGATTTTGTATACATAGAATCACGTTGTCAAAACTTTATTCAGCAACTAGACTAAAATTTAATAATATTAAAACTTATATTAAGAAAACTTAAATTAAATATATTGGGGTGAAAAGCAGAGGATACAACGCTTTGTCAATTTTCTTTATTTGTAATCACTAAGGTTTTTTCATTATAAATGTACTTGGATTCATGAACGATTTAAAAACTTATACTTGTTTTAATCATATAACTTAAGAAATAAACTTTCCAAGTAGGGTTGGCAGTCGTTTAGAACCGGAAATGGCATAGTGGTTAGAGCGCGTTATTCCGGAAAGAGTAAGAAGAAAATTTTCCCGCCAAATTTGCGCGCCAAAAAAAATTGGCGCCAAACCTAACCTCACTTTTCATCCCTCCAAAGTGTTACCAACTTAGCAGAGCTAATGTACCATACATAATTATATGTATCATATATAATTATATGTATCATATATAATTATATGTATCATATATAATTATATGTACCATATATAATACTACAGTGTATAATCATATATATATGTACCATAATAGTGTATAATATACCATCACCAGAAAGGTAAGTGGCTATCTAACCTCACTTAGCCAGTGTTGCCACTCTAAACGCTACCTATAAACCTAAATCAGTTACGCAAAATTATTATATGTATTATGTCAAACTATCTAAAATTATTATATGTATATATTACGTCACGCTACGATGTGTTACCAACCTATGGCAATGTATATTTCGCAAGCAAGTACAGCCAAACCATTATATAAAACCATTACATGTATATATACCAGAAAGTACCGCTAACTCAAAATATAAAACTATTACATGTATATATCGCAAGAAAGTGTTGCCAAAAAACTAAAAATCGCTTATATCTCGAAAACGGTAAGTCCTAGAGTCATTTTGACCCCAGAAAACTGCCTACTACGTAGTGTAGGCACTCCAGGGGGGTATCTACCCATATGAAAAGTCTTAACCAAAATATTGCGGGTTGCATCTCAAAAAATGAAGGGGCAAATTTTCAAAATTAAATATCTCAAGAACGGCTTGGCCGATTTTCACGAAACTTGGCATGTATGTACCTGTTAACCTCCGCTACATATTACAAAAACCTAAACTCTGTACTGCAGGTAGTATCAAAATAATTGAAGGAGTCATACTTTAAAAATCAATATCTTAAGAACGGGTGAGACGATATAATTGAAACTTGACATGTGGATACTTGTTAACATCCTCTAACCTTCAATTTTGTTTGAGGGTAGAAGAGGATTGTTTAGGGGATGATGGAGGGTGTAAAACTTTAAAATTTAATATATTGAGAACGGCTTGGCCGATTCTAATGAAACTTGGTATATAGGTACCTGTTAACCTCCGCTACTATTTAAAAAAAGACTTAAACTCTGTACTGCGGGAAAGTATCAAAAGATTGAAGGAGCTATACTTTAAAAATCAATATCCCAAGAACGGCTTGGCCGATTTTAATGAAATTTGGTATGTATGTACCTGTTAACATCCTTCACATCTTACAAAAAACATAACCTCTGTACTGCGGGCAAGTATCAAAATAATTGAAGTTGTACTAATAAATACCTTAAATCTCGCAGCATAATCGGGGGGAACGCGGTGGTCTAGTGGTTAGCGTCTTGGACTACGGTTCAGGAGGTCCCGGGTTCGATTCCCTCTTTAGGTTCTTCATCAAAGGTATTGTAAAAGTCGGGTCTTGCCCTTCCTTTACCTACTGGAATGTTTATCCGTGCTACATCTACTCTAAACGTGTCACTGCTGGTAATTGATTCAGCGTTGCTTTGAATTATGCCCCCAAAAATCTCCCAAAGGACATCGAAGGGAACATAGCATGATCTAGGCTAAGTAAGGCAAACTCCCACAGGGGGAACTTTTTTAAAACTACAAACTAAGCTGTAATAGAACAAAGAAAAATACAACCCAGAATAAATCCGAGAGGAGTGGTGGCGATTATATAGCCAGGCAGTGTCTATGGTACCATCACTCTGTGTCTTGAACATATATGTAGTGCATTTCTAAACAAACATCAGCTTTTAAGTATTGAGCCCAAACCTACAGTGAAAGACAGTGGTGACCTACAGTGGACCACAGCGCCTATATTACTTCACTTTAGGGTGTTTACTGTTTCATTGTATAAAATATACCATGCCAGATACTCTCTCAGATCCTAAAGAGTTTAATCTGGTTTTACACTGTGATGCTTGCGGGGTCATCACAACACCATCTTGGAGAGATTGTCGCTGTTAAGGTAAGATATTTATCTATATTATTAGTTAGAGGTTTCTACCTCCCCTGGGGAATCATTTACCTTTGTCGGAGACTTCTAAAAGTGTTAAGCTTCCGCTGGACAGTATCGCTTGGGAGGTAAGACAACATACCTCACCAAATAAACTGAAAGTAAACATAATAAGGAAAGTTTTATAATGCCAAAAACATGAAGACGGTGGATTTTTAGAGTTAGAATTACTGTGGAGTGACGATTGGTCAATCACCAACTCCCTTCAACACACAAACTCTGCTCATCCTGAACCAGTCAAGCTCACTTCATGATGAACACTCCGCTTAGCCTAACTAAACTTTTTCTTAAACAAATCTGTTCTGACAATAAATTACTTGACAACATTGTAAAAATAAATGCCCCCTACCTTATTCAACACAATATTATATTTTAGCACAGAAAAAACTACAATTCAGCACTACAGTCCATAATACCGTTGGGAAGGAAGGAGGTATTGCGAATAATGCATTACGATAAGTAAATGAGATTATAAAAGACGGATACATTATTCATTAATAAATATTGTTCTTTTTTCATTGTAACTAAAACTGCTATTATTAGCGTTTCCATATTTTTATATTCTAAAATCCCAGCAATATATTTTGCTTTAAACCACGGATTGTTTACAATTCTGTTCTTGTTTGACAGAGATGGCACCCTCAAGCTCTCGAGGCAAACGTGCGGTAACAGTTTAAAGTCCCGCTCGGGTATTCTACCAGCCGACCGATTCAACCACTCATATATTACAATTGCCAGAGGCCTGTGGCTGGAGGATTGTTGAACAGCTGCACTTGTGTGAGTACATTTTATTTTCCCATCATTTAAATTTCCCGGTCAAAATATTTCAAAGTCCGTTTAATTGTTTGCCAGGGCCGTGGTGTATTTTGACGGCGTAATAACTTGACCAATCGTACCCAATACCGCTAAAAACTGCCCCGGGGGCCTTGATGTACTTGGCCTGCAACGTTTTAAATCCTTCGGTCAGATACTTCCAAGTCAAACGTTTCCCTGCGGCCAGTGTTTCAGCCTAGATCCATCGAGTCTCCACCGTCTAGGACCCCGGGCACTCCGTGACACGGTACCTCTATCACTACGCAAGTCAGAAAAACACTAACACACAAACTACGCAAGTCAAATCAGAACTACAAGTTACCAAAAGTTAACTCTAAGGAAGGCAGAAAACACTACTCTAACCAAAACCGCATTAAAGATCAAGAATAGAAAGTAAGATTACTGTTACCCAGCACATACAAACACAACACTAATAGCCAAGTCAGACAGTTATACTGTTTAGAAACCTCAATATACTAATTACAGTAACTCAAAGGAGAGAAGAGGCTTGTAAAAACCAGCAGAAAACTACAGGCAAGAAACTGATAACCCCACTCCACGGGTTTATTAACCTGCTTGCCGGGGACCGTGTGGTACTTTGTTCATGTAATTTCTTGGTCAACTATGTCCAAGCCCGCTGAAGTTACCTTTATCGGGGGTTACATTTAAATTGACCGAAACTTCTTAAATTTCTCGGTCATTTACTCCTGCCTCCGCTGAAGCTACATTATAATGTGTTACATTTCACCTTAACGGGGATCTTTTTAAATTTATCGGCTAAACACTCCTAACCCCGGTGAAATAATTTTGAACGCTCACGTTTCCACACCACGGTAAGCCTTTAGGCTAGGCCGTAGGAGCGTCGGCGCGTTCTTTTTGGTTACCCAGAGCTTCCCCTGGAGGCCTAACCTCTGGGGTGAGAGGCCCCAACCATCGCCTCTCACAGTGGTAGCCACTCCATAACAAAATGCTACCTCCTTTTATTTTTTATTTTATTTTATTTTTTACAAGTCCCACCGTGCGGACTGTTCCAAGAAGTAACCTGGGTGTTAGCCAGGCCCTCAATCTACTAAACCCTTCATCACACATTCAGGTTTACGGGGCTTTTCGTCACCCGCGCCAGTGACGTTCATACAGGTTTACGGGGCTTTTCGTCACCCGCGCCAGGGACCTTCATTCACACACACACACACACACACACACACACACACATACAGTGGGAACTTGTGATTTTAAAGAAAAATTACATTTAAAGTAAACTTTCATCTTTCATATTTGTGTAAGTAAGGTAAAACTTCTCCGGCAACAAACTTCTTACTAACAGCCTTGCCTCAGGAGTAGTTGATTTTAACATCAAAGAACATAATCCGGCTTCGTTTATGAAAACCGTTGTTTTCTCAATAGGCCCAACGCCCTGTTTTTGGGCGTCAGAAAAACTACCAACAGTTAATTTATCGCTATCATCTACATGTTTCCGAACTGCACTCCAGCCATTAACATGTTTTAGAGCAGTAGCTACGTCTTTAGCTTTAAACCATGGCTTTCCTTCATTATCAAACAGAACCAATACTGGTTTGTTATTGAATGTATAGAACTTGGCAGCCATGTCACAATTTACTCAATAGTACAGGAAAAAGGAGCGCAGAAGCACGTCTAATCAGTACCGCGACTTGGAGCAGAATGATGTAACTGTACTAGTGACATTTGGTATATACAGGAGTAACGCTGCTCCATAGGGAAAGGTGCTACCTTTATCGATGGTAGCGTCATGGAAAATGGATGAGTGATACTTCAAGATTTAAAAAAACAGGCAGTTCCGTAACACTACAAAATACATTTTTAAAGTAATCATCAAAAAACTTCGGCGTTAAATCAGGTAAGGGCATGAACGATATATCTCTTGAAATATCACAATGCATTATTAATACTTCAATGTAGGTGATTGATGAGGAGTCCTCCGTTATTTTATCTACTATATACTCCGAAAACACCAAAGGTCATTCCCGTGCATTTATTGAACCGTCAAGTAAGAACTCATACTTCAAGCATATAATGCCATATTCTGTATCTTCATTTAACCTACTTGTGTAAAAGGAAAAGAGACACCTCCTGGTTAGTGGTTGTAATATGTTCAACAGGCATTCTACAAGGAGAGAAATACAGGGTAAGAGACAGGCACGTCCGTTCACTACCGCGTCTCAGAACAGAACGAGTTAATAGAGGTATATGCACTCAGTACCCGCGTGAGTGGCAGCTCCGTTAAGCAACTCTTTGTTTTTAAAGCCGGAAGGCAGGGTATCGTGATCATCATTAAATTTTCTCTTGGGTCCTGTAATTTTAAACCTTTCAATTTCACTTACTGTAACGACTTCTCGTCTCTTTGTTCTCCTGATTCTGTTTTCTTCAATTTCTAGTATTTCAGCAGCTTCACTGAGGACCATCTTTTTCAATTGTTCAAAATTTAATGTTTCGGAGGTTTTTAGGTTGAGGGCGAGGCCCTTGATTTTACACACAGATTCTATTTTTTGCTTTTTGGTTGACCAAACAAGGTATGCGTAAGTTTTAGGCCCCCCAGAAATAAACTCTACGATATAAGAGCCGGGCCCGTACTCGTCTACTAACTCATCACTCATTTCCCCGAGGTAATCTCCCGTAGGGACCCTGTACAGTCCTTCCCGGTATAAATAAATACATGAGTCCATGCCATAATACAAGACCTGCCCTCCAAGGGCATCCAAGTGTTCATAAAGTTTAAGTCTCGCATGAGCTGTAGTGTAGGCCGCAATTACAACATTTCCAGTTCTTAGAGCCTCATTGGCGTCATCAACATTCTGCCAATTAACTAATAAAACCTCTTGGTTAGTTATTTCAACAAACTTTACTTTTATTCCTGGTTGAGTTAACGATTTGAAAAATTCCTTAGAGTCTCTCACAATTGAAGTTTTGTCATGTTTTCGCGTTGACCAAACATGCCCCAAAATGAATTTAACATTAATTTAGCTACTGACCTGAGTCCTCCATTTTTAGCAATTTTGTCCTTGTCCAGTTGAATACCCTCACGCTCAAATAAATCAGAAACATACTTGTCTTTATCCTCCTGTGTTTTACACCAAGCGGGATACCCTGAAGCTTCCTGCTTTACTTTCAAGAATTTATTAATAAAATCTGTAAAAAGTCCACCTTTCTCGTATGTGGCGACTTCATACTCCCACTACTCATACATGTCCAAAATCACATAACCTTTCTCTACAGCTTTTCTAATTTCACCTATGGTCCATGTTCCTACCATTGCCCTTTCCTCACTATCATCAAAACATTCCCCTTGGTTTAAAGTCTCCCCGCAAGTTCTGCACAAAACAATTTATTATTCATTTTAGCGGGGAGTACGGGATGATACAAGTTGTAAGGAGGTAGAACCTTACATTTTAACAAGCCCTCTACATTTAGTCCCCTCTGCCTGCACTCCCTATCTCCCACATAGATTGTGGGGTGGCCCAAAGGATATTTGCCATATTTATTTACATAGGGGTAGAGAGAACAGACATCAACATACTGGATTGTTTCTCCCTCTTCACATTTACAATACGTTTTAGTATTACCCATCCTACCTAGGATTAAGTGGAAGTGTGTTTAGAATGGACAGTTGGATCAGGTGATTTAATTTATTGTCCTTCTTCAAAGCTCTAAACTCACACTCCCACATTACTACAACTTCATAGCTATTAAATTTTGCCATTTTGGACTTGGTTCTCTCGTAACGGAGATGCAAACTGTTTGAAGGATCCTCCGGCAGAGGTTCTTCTCTGCTGTATTGATAACATTTCGGGCAGCCGTGCCAATAACACCCGTGAAACTCATAAATTCGCTCACCGTCAAACCCATCTACTTTCATTCCTTTAATTTTTACTTCTTTACCCCGGCCCGCATGTTGAATCTTTACTCCACGTTTCTTCTCCTCCCATGTTAGCCACTGTAAAGCAACGGCTGACTGATTGTCTGCAAGTCGGTACCCTGATTTTGGTATAAGTCCAATAGTATTTTCTTTTAAGAAGTTACGGCGGAAGGCCACGTTACATGCGCTGGCTATTGTTATAGCCTCAGGAAACGGATCTACGTTACACTCTTGAAGAAGCATGGCTCTAAATTTAATACACGCTTGAGCTAGGATTTCTACGTCTAAAATACAGTACTCCAAGATTTATTTTTGAACATCAAACACGTAGTCTTCAGCGACTCGTTCGTCATACCATACATCAAAATCATCGTGTTTCTTTTCAAACATAGACTCGGGGCAGTAGTATTTTTTGTCGGGCATAGGGCCTACATAATTTTGGTTCGCCAGAGTGTTGAAAATATGCGGGAAGTAGCCCTTCTTTTTCTCGGGAGACAGGTCGAAGGCTTTAGGGAGTGCAGAGAGGGCCATGGGAAAGTAGCTTAGGGAGTCAATGAATCTGACATTGTCCATTTCCATCAAAATAGCTTTAGTTCCCCTCATTACCAGCTCAGGCGTGAATTTTGTTTCTTCCATTATATGTTTGAGTAAAAACTGAAAATCAAAACCCTGCCCGTTGTGGGCAATTACACAAACATCTTTAAATTTTTAGAATTTCCATTACATAGTCCATAAACTGTTTTACCGGTTCTTTTTCAAATACCCTTTGCCGTTCCGAGCAAGTTTCACACTCACCCCCATTAATACATTTAAAGCAGTACAGTTGAGAAACGCACAAGTTTACTTTATGAACTTTCTGTTGAGGGCCCGTGGGAAGTGACTCGTCTTGGCGAGTCTCCAAGTCAAAGAAAATAAACAAAAAATTAAGCTCTTTCGGTGTTCTCCTATCTACCCTCATGAAACACTGATGCGCGGGGTCTTTGAACGCTTCGCAGGGTTTACAGTAAACTTCTCCGCATGCGTGAACTGTCTTACGTTTTTTTTTGGATAAATCATTTTGTTACAGTCGCGGCAGAACTTTATAGTTTTACAAACTTACCCTTGATGGGCTACTAAACACCGCTCGTTTTTGAATTCTTTTTGCTTTTTATTATGGTTAGTGTATGTAATTTAAGACGTTGAAGAATACTTGTAATACCATGCTTATAAAAACAGGATTCTTTCAATTTCGATTACTTTGGGAAACTTTCTATGCATTTAATTGTTTAGAAACCTCAATATACTAATTACAGTAACTTAAAGTAGAGAAGAGGCTTATAAACACAGACAAAAAAAGCCATACCCCTATTCCAAGGGAAGCGAAACGCTCCCTTTTGATAACATTACACCGGAAGTTGTAGGTCCAATCTGGACCCACTTTGAACTTATTCTAAGTGTTAGACACAGCTAAACGTCGGGTCCAACGTGTTTGAATTAAATTAACGTTCTGAGAAAGAGACAGTAGGGTATTTTTGTAAAGTTAAAAAGGTACAGAGATTACACACTTTAGATTTCAGATGTGACTTTTTGTTGTAGTTAGTTGCTTGTAAAACTCTGTTCTCATGCTCTATTCCAGTGTCGGCTTCTTCGATATACCAACAATCAGAATATATACCCTGTCTTAAATACCTGCAGTCTGCATTCACAAGTAAAAAGATTTTAATGATCAACACCAAAACTAAACTTAACGAGGAGTTGACCACATCAAAAACATGAACAAGAGTAAATCTAAGAAGACAACAAGCAGTGACATTCGTTCTTTATAAGGACAGCAATTATGCAGTGTTTTCTCCTCGGTAGTTTTATTGTTGTTTCCCCTGAAACCAGAGCAGCATCTCCCTTTGACGATGTTATTCCTTGGTCATTTGTATCCAAGTCCGGTGAAACGACGTGGTCGTCCTGCGGTTTTACGGTGTAATCTCTCGGTCAATTGTGTTCAAGTCCGGTGAAAAGGGTCTACCAGGGACCGAGATGTATTTTGACGGTGTAATCTCTTGGTCGATTGTGTTCAAGTTCGATGAAAAGTGTCTAACAGGGTTAAATTTAACTTGACAGTAACTTCTTAAATTTCCTTGTCAAACGTTTGTCGCCGGATCTGTTAAAACACCAGGGAAACATTTAACTGTGCCTAAATATTTTAAATTTCCCAGCCAAACATTTCCGAGTCCGCTAAAATCTGTTTACTGGGGACCGTGATGTATTTTGACGGTGTAATTTCTTGGTCGAACGTTTCCGAGTCCACTGAAGTTACTTTTATCGGGGGTTACATTTAAATTGACCTAACTTCTTAAATTTCTTTGCCAAACGTCTGTCACCGAGTCCGCTAAAACTGTCCACTAAGGAAACATTTAACTTTGCCTAAATATTTTAAATCCCCCGGTCAAACGTTTCCAAGTCCCCTCCCCTCGACGTTATCATGAGGATGGGTCACACGCTCTGTACTTCTCACATCAATATCAGTTATGGAGCTGGCTTGCACAGATTTTGTGGTATTCTCAAATTTTCACGCACCCTTACGGATGCTTAATGTTTGTCATCCGATACATGTTGTGTAGGTGACGCCTCACATGCAAATCGTGTATCATTATTGACTCCTCCCTTGCCTCTGGGTCGATTAACGTGCAGATAGTTTGTGTGTGGTTTGATTGCCACGTTTGCCATTTGAACTTCTGCACTGGTTGGCTGGAAAAACTTTTTATAAAGGTACGTGTCAAATATCTTTAACTCCGGTGAAACCAGGGAGAATACAACTCGGCGGAAACCTTTCAAAATTCAGGGCCAGTGAAAACTGTCCAACTGAGACCATGATGTACATTTCCAGGAGCATTTTACATTTTCCGGCCAAACATTTTCGAGTCCTCTAAAACTGTCCACCAGGGACAATGATATACATTTTGCCAGGAATGTTTTAAATTTTACGGCCAAACATTCCCGAGTTCGCTAAAACTGTCTACCGGGGACCGATATGTATTTTGATGGTGTAATCTCTTGGCCGATTGTGTTCAAGTCCGATGAAAAGTATCTAACGGGGGCCGTAATGTATTTTGACGGTGTATTCTCTAGGTCAATTGTGTCCAAATCCTATGAAGATTGTCTACTGGGGACCGTGGTGTATTTCTATGGTGTGATATCTCGGTCAACTGTGTCCAAGTCCGATGAAAGGTGTCTACCGGGGACCGTGGTATATTTTGACGGTGTAATATCTCGGTCAATTGTGTCCAAGTCCACTTAAATATAGTTTTTAGAGATCGTAGTGCACTTTGACAACACTTGAAGATTTGTTGCTTTTTAGTATGTAAATTAAGACGTAGTGATTAAAGGAATACTTGCAATTTATGCTTATGATAGCAGGATTACTTTGGGAGCTTTATATGCATTTAATTGTTTACAAACCTCTATTAACTTAAGGTAGAGAAAAGGCTTGTAAACCCAGCAGAAATATATAGTCAAGAAAGCTATACTCTTACCCCTTTGATAACATACACTTGAAGATGTTCTACATGGTGGGTCATGTGGTTGGAGGTATGGGGAGCGAAACGTTCCCCTTCATAAGGATTCTAAGTGTTAGACTCTGCTACACTCTGGGTCACTGGTTTTGAATTAAAACTAATATGTAATACAGAGACAGGTGACTGCAGTTTACATTCACAAGTCAAAATATTGTAACCAATACCAGAACAACTAAAATTATCGAGGAGACACAACAAGGACAAGAGTACATATCAACAGACAATTAAAGCATAAAACGCATTATTTATAAAGGCAATAATTATGCAGATAATCTAAGAAACTTGATCAGCCGTGTCTCATCGTTAGGTTATGTTATGCTCTGTTAAGTTAGGTTTGTGCATGGAAATATGAAACATCGTCAGTCGTAGTTAGGTTTATTGATGCAGGTTTAAGTTAGGTTTGTCGATGCCAATTTTTGGACATCATCAACGCGCGCGATGTTGATGTCCAAAAATTGGCATCGACAAACCTAACTTAAACCTGCATCAATAAACCTAACTACGACTGACGATGTTTCATATTTCCATGCACAAACCTAACTTAACAGAGCATAACATAACCTAACGATGAGACACGGCTGATCAAGTTTCTTAGATTATCTGCATAATTATTGCCTTTATAAATAATGCATTTTATGCTTTAATTGTCTGTTGATATGTACTCTTGTCCTTGTTGTGTCTCCTCGATAATTTTAGTTGTTCTGGTATTGGTTACAATATTTTGACTTGTGAATGTAAACTGCAGTCACCTGTCTCTGTATTACATATTAGTTTTAATTCAAAACCAGTGACCCAGAGTGTAGCAGAGTCTAACACTTAGAATCCTTATGAAGGGGAACGTTTCGCTCCCCATACCTCCAACCACATGACCCACCATGTAGAACATCTTCAAGTGTATGTTATCAAAGGGGTAAGAGTATAGCTTTCTTGACTATATATTTCTGCTGGGTTTACAAGCCTTTTCTCTACCTTAAGTTAATAGAGGTTTGTAAACAATTAAATGCATATAAAGCTCCCAAAGTAATCCTGCTATCATAAGCATAAATTGCAAGTATTCCTTTAATCACTACGTCTTAATTTACATACTAAAAAGCAACAAATCTTCAAGTGTTGTCAAAGTGCACTACGATCTCTAAAAACTATATTTAAGTGGACTTGGACACAATTGACCGAGATATTACACCGTCAAAATATACCACGGTCCCCGGTAGACACCTTTCATCGGACTTGGACACAGTTGACCGAGATATCACACCATAGAAATACACCACGGTCCCCAGTAGACAATCTTCATAGGATTTGGACACAATTGACCTAGAGAATACACCGTCAAAATACATTACGGCCCCCGTTAGATACTTTTCATCGGACTTGAACACAATCGGCCAAGAGATTACACCATCAAAATACATATCGGTCCCCGGTAGACAGTTTTAGCGAACTCGGGAATGTTTGGCCGTAAAATTTAAAACATTCCTGGCAAAATGTATATCATTGTCCCTGGTGGACAGTTTTAGAGGACTCGAAAATGTTTGGCCGGAAAATGTAAAATGCTCCTGGAAATGTACATCATGGTCTCAGTTGGACAGTTTTCACTGGCCCTGAATTTTGAAAGGTTTCCGCCGAGTTGTATTCTCCCTGGTTTCACCGGAGTTAAAGATATTTGACACGTACCTTTATAAAAAGTTTTTCCAGCCAACCAGTGCAGAAGTTCAAATGGCAAACGTGGCAATCAAACCACACACAAACTATCTGCACGTTAATCGACCCAGAGGCAAGGGAGGAGTCAATAATGATACACGATTTGCATGTGAGGCGTCACCTACACAACATGTATCGGATGACAAACATTAAGCATCCGTAAGGGTGCGTGAAAATTTGAGAATACCACAAAATCTGTGCAAGCCAGCTCCATAACTGATATTGATGTGAGAAGTACAGAGCGTGTGACCCATCCTCATGATAACGTCGAGGGGAGGGGACTTGGAAACGTTTGACCGGGGGATTTAAAATATTTAGGCAAAGTTAAATGTTTCCTTAGTGGACAGTTTTAGCGGACTCGGTGACAGACGTTTGGCAAAGAAATTTAAGAAGTTAGGTCAATTTAAATGTAACCCCCGATAAAAGTAACTTCAGTGGACTCGGAAACGTTCGACCAAGAAATTACACCGTCAAAATACATCACGGTCCCCAGTAAACAGATTTTAGCGGACTCGGAAATGTTTGGCTGGGAAATTTAAAATATTTAGGCACAGTTAAATGTTTCCCTGGTGTTTTAACAGATCCGGCGACAAACGTTTGACAAGGAAATTTAAGAAGTTACTGTCAAGTTAAATTTAACCCTGTTAGACACTTTTCATCGAACTTGAACACAATCGACCAAGAGATTACACCGTCAAAATACATCTCGGTCCCTGGTAGACCCTTTTCACCGGACTTGAACACAATTGACCGAGAGATTACACCGTAAAACCGCAGGACGACCACGTCGTTTCACCGGACTTGGATACAAATGACCAAGGAATAACATCGTCAAAGGGAGATGCTGCTCTGGTTTCAGGGGAAACAACAATAAAACTACCGAGGAGAAAACACTGCATAATTGCTGTCCTTATAAAGAACGAATGTCACTGCTTGTTGTCTTCTTAGATTTACTCTTGTTCATGTTTTTGATGTGGTCAACTCCTCGTTAAGTTTAGTTTTGGTGTTGATCATTAAAATCTTTTTACTTGTGAATGCAGACTGCAGGTATTTAAGACAGGGTATATATTCTGATTGTTGGTATATCGAAGAAGCCGACACTGGAATAGAGCATGAGAACAGAGTTTTACAAGCAACTAACTACAACAAAAAGTCACATCTGAAATCTAAAGTGTGTAATCTCTGTACCTTTTTAACTTTACAAAAATACCCTACTGTCTCTTTCTCAGAACGTTAATTTAATTCAAACACGTTGGACCCGACGTTTAGCTGTGTCTAACACTTAGAATAAGTTCAAAGTGGGTCCAGATTGGACCTACAACTTCCGGTGTAATGTTATCAAAAGGGAGCGTTTCGCTTCCCTTGGAATAGGGGTATGGCTTTTTTTGTCTGTGTTTATAAGCCTCTTCTCTACTTTAAGTTACTGTAATTAGTATATTGAGGTTTCTAAACAATTAAATGCATAGAAAGTTTCCCAAAGTAATCGAAATTGAAAGAATCCTGTTTTTATAAGCATGGTATTACAAGTATTCTTCAACGTCTTAAATTACATACACTAACCATAATAAAAAGCAAAAAGAATTCAAAAACGAGCGGTGTTTAGTAGCCCATCAAGGGTAAGTTTGTAAAACTATAAAGTTCTGCCGCGACTGTAACAAAATGATTTATCCAAAAAAAAACGTAAGACAGTTCACGCATGCGGAGAAGTTTACTGTAAACCCTGCGAAGCGTTCAAAGACCCCGCGCATCAGTGTTTCATGAGGGTAGATAGGAGAACACCGAAAGAGCTTAATTTTTTGTTTATTTTCTTTGACTTGGAGACTCGCCAAGACGAGTCACTTCCCACGGGCCCTCAACAGAAAGTTCATAAAGTAAACTTGTGCGTTTCTCAACTGTACTGCTTTAAATGTATTAATGGGGGTGAGTGTGAAACTTGCTCGGAACGGCAAAGGGTATTTGAAAAAGAACCGGTAAAACAGTTTATGGACTATGTAATGGAAATTCTAAAAATTTAAAGATGTTTGTGTAATTGCCCACAACGGGCAGGGTTTTGATTTTCAGTTTTTACTCAAACATATAATGGAAGAAACAAAATTCACGCCTGAGCTGGTAATGAGGGGAACTAAAGCTATTTTGATGGAAATGGACAATGTCAGATTCATTGACTCCCTAAGCTACTTTCCCATGGCCCTCTCTGCACTCCCTAAAGCCTTCGACCTGTCTCCCGAGAAAAAGAAGGGCTACTTCCCGCATATTTTCAACACTCTGGCGAACCAAAATTATGTAGGCCCTATGCCCGACAAAAAATACTACTGCCCCGAGTCTATGTTTGAAAAGAAACACGATGATTTTGATGTATGGTATGACGAACGAGTCGCTGAAGACTACGTGTTTGATGTTCAAAAATAAATCTTGGAGTACTGTATTTTAGACGTAGAAATCCTAGCTCAAGCGTGTATTAAATTTAGAGCCATGCTTCTTCAAGAGTGTAACGTAGATCCGTTTCCTGAGGCTATAACAATAGCCAGCGCATGTAACGTGGCCTTCCGCCGTAACTTCTTAAAAGAAAATACTATTGGACTTATACCAAAATCAGGGTACCGACTTGCAGACAATCAGTCAGCCGTTGCTTTACAGTGGCTAACATGGGAGGAGAAGAAACGTGGAGTAAAGATTCAACATGCGGGCCGGGGTAAAGAAGTAAAAATTAAAGGAATGAAAGTAGATGGGTTTGACGGTGAGCGAATTTATGAGTTTCACGGGTGTTATTGGCACGGCTGCCCGAAATGTTATCAATACAGCAGAGAAGAACCTCTGCCGGAGGATCCTTCAAACAGTTTGCATCTCCGTTACGAGAGAACCAAGTCCAAAATGGCAAAATTTAATAGCTATGAAGTTGTAGTAATGTGGGAGTGTGAGTTTAGAGCTTTGAAGAAGGACAATAAATTAAATCACCTGATCCAACTGTCCATTCTAAACACACTTCCACTTAATCCTAGGTAGGATGGGTAATACTAAAACGTATTGTAAATGTGAAGAGGGAGAAACAATCCAGTATGTTGATGTCTGTTCTCTCTACCCCTATGTAAATAAATATGGCAAATATCCTTTGGGCCACCCCACAATCTATGTGGGAGATAGGGAGTGCAGGCAGAGGGGACTAAATGTAGAGGGCTTGTTAAAATGTAAGGTTCTACCTCCTTACAACTTGTATCATCCCGTACTCCCCGCTAAAATGAATAATAAATTGTTTTGTGCAGAACTTGCGGGGAGACTTTAAACCAAGGGGAATGTTTTGATGATAGTGAGGAAAGGGCAATGGTAGGAACATGGACCATAGGTGAAATTAGAAAAGCTGTAGAGAAAGGTTATGTGATTTTGGACATGTATGAGTAGTGGGAGTATGAAGTCGCCACATACGAGAAAGGTGGACTTTTTACAGATTTTATTAATAAATTCTTGAAAGTAAAGCAGGAAGCTTCAGGGTATCCCGCTTGGTGTAAAACACAGGAGGATAAAGACAAGTATGTTTCTGATTTATTTGAGCGTGAGGGTATTCAACTGGACAAGGACAAAATTGCTAAAAATGGAGGACTCAGGTCAGTAGCTAAATTAATGTTAAATTCATTTTGGGGCATGTTTGGTCAACGCGAAAACATGACAAAACTTCAATTGTGAGAGACTCTAAGGAATTTTTCAAATCGTTAACTCAACCAGGAATAAAAGTAAAGTTTGTTGAAATAACTAACCAAGAGGTTTTATTAGTTAATTGGCAGAATGTTGATGACGCCAATGAGGCTCTAAGAACTGGAAATGTTGTAATTGCGGCCTACACTACAGCTCATGCGAGACTTAAACTTTATGAACACTTGGATGCCCTTGGAGGGCAGGTCTTGTATTATGGCATGGACTCATGTATTTATTTATACCGGGAAGGACTGTACAGGGTCCCTACGGGAGATTACCTCGGGGAAATGAGTGATGAGTTAGTAGACGAGTACGGGCCCGGCTCTTATATCGTAGAGTTTATTTCTGGGGGGCCTAAAACTTACGCATACCTTGTTTGGTCAACCAAAAAGCAAAAAATAGAATCTGTGTGTAAAATCAAGGGCCTCGCCCTCAACCTAAAAACCTCCGAAACATTAAATTTTGAACAATTGAAAAAGATGGTCCTCAGTGAAGCTGCTGAAATACTAGAAATTGAAGAAAACAGAATCAGGAGAACAAAGAGACGAGAAGTCGTTACAGTAAGTGAAATTGAAAGGTTTAAAATTACAGGACCCAAGAGAAAATTTAATGATGATCACGATACCCTGCCTTCCGGCTTTAAAAACAAAGAGTTGCTTAACGGAGCTGCCACTCACGCGGGTACTGAGTGCATATACCTCTATTAACTCGTTCTGTTCTGAGACGCGGTAGTGAACGGACGTGCCTGTGTCTTACCCTGTATTTCTCTCCTTGTAGAATGCCTGTTGAACATATTACAACCGCTAACCAGGAGGTGTCTCTTTTCCTTTTACACAAGTAGGTTAAATGAAGATACAGAATATGGCATTATATGCTTGAAGTATGAGTTCTTACTTGACGGTTCAATAAATGCACGGGAATGACCTTTGGTGTTTTCGGAGTATATAGTAGATAAAATAACGGAGGACTCCTCATCAATCACCTACATTGAAGTATTAATAATGCATTGTGATATTTCAAGAGATATATCGTTCATGCCCTTACCTGATTTAACGCCGAAGTTTTTTGATGATTACTTTAAAAATGTATTTTGTAGTGTTACGGAACTGCCTGTTTTTTTAAATCTTGAAGTATCACTCATCCATTTTCCATGACGCTACCATCGATAAAGGTAGCACCTTTCCCTATGGAGCAGCGTTACTCCTGTATATACCAAATGTCACTAGTACAGTTACATCATTCTGCTCCAAGTCGCGGTACTGATTAGACGTGCTTCTGCGCTCCTTTTTCCTGTACTATTGAGTAAATTGTGACATGGCTGCCAAGTTCTATACATTCAATAACAAACCAGTATTGGTTCTGTTTGATAATGAAGGAAAGCCATGGTTTAAAGCTAAAGACGTAGCTACTGCTCTAAAACATGTTAATGGCTGGAGTGCAGTTCGGAAACATGTAGATGATAGCGATAAATTAACTGTTGGTAGTTTTTCTGACGCCCAAAAACAGGGCGTTGGGCCTATTGAGAAAACAACGGTTTTCATAAACGAAGCCGGATTATGTTCTTTGATGTTAAAATCAACTACTCCTGAGGCAAGGCTGTTAGTAAGAAGTTTGTTGCCGGAGAAGTTTTACCTTACTTACACAAATATGAAAGATGAAAGTTCACTTTAAATGTAATTTTTCTTTAAAATCACAAGTTCCCACTGTATGTGTGTGTGTGTGTGTGTGTGTGTGTGAATGAAGGTCCCTGGCGCGGGTGACGAAAAGCCCCGTAAACCTGTATGAAGGTCACTGGCGCGGGTGACGAAAAGCCCCGTAAACCTGAATGTGTGATGAAGGGTTTAGTAGATTGAGGGCCTGGCTAACACCCAGGTTACTTCTTGGAACAGTCCGCACGGTGGGACTTGTAAAAAATAAAATAAAATAAAAAATAAAAGGAGGTAGCATTTTGTTATGGAGTGGCTACCACTGTGAGAGGCGATGGTTGGGGCCTCTCACCCCAGAGGTTAGGCCTCCAGGGGAAGCTCTGGGTAACCAAAAAGAACGCGCCGACGCTCCTACGGCCTAGCCTAAAGGCTTACCGTGGTGTGGAAACGTGAGCGTTCAAAATTATTTCACCGGGGTTAGGAGTGTTTAGCCGATAAATTTAAAAAGATCCCCGTTAAGGTGAAATGTAACACATTATAATGTAGCTTCAGCGGAGGCAGGAGTAAATGACCGAGAAATTTAAGAAGTTTCGGTCAATTTAAATGTAACCCCCGATAAAGGTAACTTCAGCGGGCTTGGACATAGTTGACCAAGAAATTACATGAACAAAGTACCACACGGTCCCCGGCAAGCAGGTTAATAAACCCGTGGAGTGGGGTTATCAGTTTCTTGCCTGTAGTTCTCTGCTGGTTTTTACAAGCCTCCTCTCTCCTTTGAGTTACTGTAATTAGTATATTGAGGTTTCTAAACAGTATAACTGTCTGACTTGGCTATTAGTGTTGTGTTTGTATGTGCTGGGTAACAGTAATCTTACTTTCTATTCTTGATCTTTAATGCGGTTTTGGTTAGAGTAGTGTTTTCTGCCTTCCTTAGAGTTAACTTTTGGTAACTTGTAGTTCTGATTTGACTTGCGTAGTTTGTGTGTTAGTGTTTTTCTGACTTGCGTAGTGATAGAGGTACCGTGTCACGGAGTGCCCGGGGTCCTAGACGGTGGAGACTCGATGGATCTAGGCTGAAACACTGGCCGCAGGGAAACGTTTGACTTGGAAGTATCTGACCGAAGGATTTAAAACGTTGCAGGCCAAGTACATCAAGGCCCCCGGGGCAGTTTTTAGCGGTATTGGGTACGATTGGTCAAGTTATTACGCCGTCAAAATACACCACGGCCCTGGCAAACAATTAAACGGACTTTGAAATATTTTGACCGGGAAATTTAAATGATGGGAAAATAAAATGTACTCACACAAGTGCAGCTGTTCAACAATCCTCCAGCCACAGGCCTCTGGCAATTGTAATATATGAGTGGTTGAATCGGTCGGCTGGTAGAATACCCGAGCGGGACTTTAAACTGTTACCGCACGTTTGCCTCGAGAGCTTGAGGGTGCCATCTCTGTCAAACAAGAACAGAATTGTAAACAATCCGTGGTTTAAAGCAAAATATATTGCTGGGATTTTAGAATATAAAAATATGGAAACGCTAATAATAGCAGTTTTAGTTACAATGAAAAAAGAACAATATTTATTAATGAATAATGTATCCGTCTTTTATAATCTCATTTACTTATCGTAATGCATTATTCGCAATACCTCCTTCCTTCCCAACGGTATTATGGACTGTAGTGCTGAATTGTAGTTTTTTCTGTGCTAAAATATAATATTGTGTTGAATAAGGTAGGGGGCATTTATTTTTACAATGTTGTCAAGTAATTTATTGTCAGAACAGATTTGTTTAAGAAAAAGTTTAGTTAGGCTAAGCGGAGTGTTCATCATGAAGTGAGCTTGACTGGTTCAGGATGAGCAGAGTTTGTGTGTTGAAGGGAGTTGGTGATTGACCAATCGTCACTCCACAGTAATTCTAACTCTAAAAATCCACCGTCTTCATGTTTTTGGCATTATAAAACTTTCCTTATTATGTTTACTTTCAGTTTATTTGGTGAGGTATGTTGTCTTACCTCCCAAGCGATACTGTCCAGCGGAAGCTTAACACTTTTAGAAGTCTCCGACAAAGGTAAATGATTCCCCAGGGGAGGTAGAAACCTCTAACTAATAATATAGATAAATATCTTACCTTAACAGCGACAATCTCTCCAAGATGGTGTTGTGATGACCCCGCAAGCATCACAGTGTAAAACCAGATTAAACTCTTTAGGATCTGAGAGAGTATCTGGCATGGTATATTTTATACAATGAAACAGTAAACACCCTAAAGTGAAGTAATATAGGCGCTGTGGTCCACTGTAGGTCACCACTGTCTTTCACTGTAGGTTTGGGCTCAATACTTAAAAGCTGATGTTTGTTTAGAAATGCACTACATATATGTTCAAGACACAGAGTGATGGTACCATAGACACTGCCTGGCTATATAATCGCCACCACTCCTCTCGGATTTATTCTGGGTTGTATTTTTCTTTGTTCTATTACAGCTTAGTTTGTAGTTTTAAAAAAGTTCCCCCTGTGGGAGTTTGCCTTACTTAGCCTAGATCATGCTATGTTCCCTTCGATGTCCTTTGGGAGATTTTTGGGGGCATAATTCAAAGCAACGCTGAATCAATTACCAGCAGTGACACGTTTAGAGTAGATGTAGCACGGATAAACATTCCAGTAGGTAAAGGAAGGGCAAGACCCGACTTTTACAATACCTTTGATGAAGAACCTAAAGAGGGAATCGAACCCGGGACCTCCTGAACCGTAGTCCAAGACGCTAACCACTAGACCACCGCGTTCCCCCCGATTATGCTGCGAGATTTAAGGTATTTATTAGTACCCCTTCAATTATTTTGATACTTGCCCGCAGTACAGAGGTTAAGTTTTTTGTAAGATGTGAAGGATGTTAACAGGTACATACATACCAAATTTCATTAAAATCGGCCAAGCCGTTCTTGGGATATTGATTTTTAAAGTATAGCTCCTTCAATCTTTTGATACTTTCCCGCAGTACAGAGTTTAAGTCTTTTTTTAAATAGTAGCGGAGGTTAACAGGTACCTATATACCAAGTTTCATTAGAATCGGCCAAGCCGTTCTCAATATATTAAATTTTAAAGTTTTACACCCTCCATCATCCCCTAAACAATCCTCTTCTACCCTCAAACAAAATTGAAGGTTAGAGGATGTTAACAAGTATCCACATGTCAAGTTTCAATTATATCGTCTCACCCGTTCTTAAGATATTGATTTTTAAAGTATGACTCCTTCAATTATTTTGATACTACCTGCAGTACAGAGTTTAGGTTTTTGTAATATGTAGCGGAGGTTAACAGGTACATACATGCCAAGTTTCGTGAAAATCGGCCAAGCCGTTCTTGAGATATTTAATTTTGAAAATTTGCCCCTTCATTTTTTGAGATGCAACCCGCAATATTTTGGTTAAGACTTTTCATATGGGTAGATACCCCCCTGGAGTGCCTACACTACGTAGTAGGCAGTTTTCTGGGGTCAAAATGACTCTAGGACTTACCGTTTTCGAGATATAAGCGATTTTTAGTTTTTTGGCAACACTTTCTTGCGATATATACATGTAATAGTTTTATATTTTGAGTTAGCGGTACTTTCTGGTATATATACATGTAATGGTTTTATATAATGGTTTGGCTATACTTGCTTGCGAAATATACATTGCCATAGGTTGGTAACACATCGTAGCGTGACGTAATATATACATATAATAATTTTAGATAGTTTGACATAATACATATAATAATTTTGCGTAACTGATTTAGGTTTATAGGTAGCGTTTAGAGTGGCAACACTGGCTAAGTGAGGTTAGATAGCCACTTACCTTTCTGGTGATGGTATATTATACACTATTATGGTACATATATATATGATTATACACTGTAGTATTATATATGGTACATATAATTATATATGATACATATAATTATATATGATACATATAATTATATATGATACATATAATTATATATGATACATATAATTATGTATGGTACATTAGCTCTGCTAAGTTGGTAACACTTTGGAGGGATGAAAAGTGAGGTTAGGTTTGGCGCCAATTTTTTTTGGCGCGCAAATTTGGCGGGAAAATTTTCTTCTTACTCTTTCCGGAATAACGCGCTCTAACCACTATGCCATTTCCGGTTCTAAACGACTGCCAACCCTACTTTTCCATTTGAAATCCCACTAAGACAACTACGTTCAGATTTAAAACCGAGCAGATAAATTATAAATAAAGCTATTCTATGAAATGCATATACGAATTAAAATACACAGCTTGAATTAACAGTCATGGTTTCTTTTAGCATAATTTAAGCTACAATAATAGCTTAGATATAGACTTTATTTATATAAAAGATCAGATCAGACATAATGTATAACCGACTATTTTGAATAGTCTAAAACTACAAACATCTCTCAATAGCCCATGCCCGGGCCAGGAGTTCTGAAGAGGTTGGAGGTCAAGTCAAGGGTCCTTATAACAAGGGCTTGGTTCGGCCTTGTTATCACTAATCTCTTGTTCTATTTGTATACTATTCGTCTCAGTGAAAATATTACATATTTTAAAGGATATTAACTTTTTGCTTTTTTATACTGCAATTTTTATTAACTTATTTTCAATTGCTACACCATTTGACTTACATGTTTAGCCAACACACTTCAAAGTAACAGTGGTAGTTTAAAAGTGCTTGTGTTTTTATAAATCTTTAGTGAAGTTTTCATAATTCAATATGTTATTTTATAGTTTGCTGTTATGAAAGCAGATACGAAGCTCAAAGATAACACGTTGGACTCACAATTCAGTCGTCGAGCTCTCCTTAGGTCCGAGCTGACAGCTAAGATACTTATCATATTCAGTTTGCAGTTTGCCCAAGTGACTATTGCCATTAGAGGATTTAGACTGCCTTAGGTTCCCGCACAGGCTAATTGGTACATTTTTACAGCCAGTAAACAAAATACCCCCGTCGCAGCAAACCTGCGTCCTCAGCGAATTTCAAATGCAAAATATTTGTCTTAATACCACATAAAGCCGCATACCAAGTTTCATAAAAATATATTTAGGTATAAGCGATTTTAATTATTATCCATAAGAATAACATTGGTAATGAGTACGTAGGTTTGCTGAAACAAGGATCAAAACAATTGGTTTTTATGCAAATATAAATATAATTTAACTAGGCGAAGCCACATACCAAGTTTCATCAATATTCAATCATAAATAAGCGCCATATAACATTTTAGTTATTCTCCATAAGAATAACATGGGGGCTGAGTAAGCAGGTTTGCTGCTACGGGAATAATCAACAAAAAATCAATTTTTTGTGCAAATATCAATATACCAGTACTACGTGAAGCCACATACCAAGTTTCATCAACATACATTCATAAATAATCGAGATATAAAATTTTATTTATTCTCCATAAGGATAACATTGGACAACGTACTGTGTTTAGCACTTTGAATATCTCTGCAACGGTTGGGCGTAGAATCACAATTTAAACACCAAAATGATCGTTTTGTGGAACTGAACAGATTGGTAAAAGCAAATGTGAAGTTTACATTAAAATAAACTGAGGAAAAGCCAAAGACCTTTTTCCCATAAGATTAACATGGGCGATTTTATGAGCAGGTTTTTTTGGATTTTCTCCGCAACCACTTAACCTAGGTTAATAATTCAAAATACTATATTATTTGTTTTTTTAAACTCTATAACATGGTCAGAACCAAAATTAAGTTGTTCAAAAATTTTAGGGTGAAAAATGCAAAAAACTGATTTTTGAAAAATTTAAAACCCCCATAAACCCCCCATCCCATGGTCCGATTTTTCTGGTTTTCGAACTTAAAGTCATGAATGTCATTTTACACATTTGAGCCAAATTTCATCAAAATCGGACGTTTTTTACTCAAGTTATCGCATTCACGGACACATATATAGATATATATAGATCTGTTTTTAGTTCCCATGTTGAACATACACAGATATTTTAACGTGGCATGTTGAACAGAAACTCTAAGTTGATCAGACGCTTGTTTAGTTGATCAAGAGCCACTTGAAAAGCATGTTTACGTTTATATACGGTTATAAATTTAAATGCCCTCATATAGGCGGCTACTGTATATAAATAGAAACTTTAGTTAAGTTGATCGAGCTTATAGGATATTTTGCAACGCAGTGACTGAAAGAGATATACTCCATAACAGATCAGTATTGTTATTTAAGGTTATTTTATTATATGCTGGTTGATTTTGACAGTATTTTTCCTAATGTTTTGAAGTTTTGAACTCTATGGAGAAGAGAAAATCAATAAGACCAATCGCTTCATATTGTACTCCAAGTACTCCAAGATCATCTCGCTTGAAAATAAAACTTAATATTTGACTTGATGTTTGCCTGTCTGCTGTCGCAGTCCTTTTCTGTGCTCGGCATGTTTATCTTACATTTACCTATATTAAGCAAGTTGATGTGCAAGTTGATTATGAAGACTAAATTAAATGAAGATTGTTCTGTGTGAAAAGGTAGGTTAATACTTGTTATGTAAGTTATTATCCTATATTATATCGATAAATAGTTTAACAATATATCGTCTGTAAGGTCCTAGGTACATAACGAATTGTTCTTTATTGTTGGCTTACGTTAAATTTCATGCTCCCAAAAGTCTTAATCTACTTTTTTCCTGAGGTAAGCCTAACTGTTATTCTGTGGATCAACTGGTATAAGCTTTTGGGTTTCAAATCTTAAATTTAGTATTAGTATAGCTAGTCAGGATGCTAGTAGGTCGTGGTACTCGTTTAAGAAATGTTTATTGACATTTTCCATTACTGATTGAAAAAAATTATAAACTTATCCAGATTAAATTAATTACAAACTCACCATGACCAAAAGTTAATTTTAAACAATGAATAGACCTAGGCTTTACTGTTTGTAATAAACATGCCATGGTTCACACTTTCTGGAAAGTCAGGGAATTTGAAAAAGGTCAGGGAAAGCATTAGCCGCCTTTAAAGAAGGCCGCGGCGTTTGAACTGGCAACGCTATGCCGCAATCTCACAGAGCAGAGGAGTCTCTGCCGGCAAAAAGACCATAAGCCGCTAGTCGAATAGTGCATCCTAACTTATGTAGTTTATTTTGTTGGGGGGAACAAATAAAATAGGGCGTTAGGGATTTTTAATAAAGTATACAACAACCGAAAAATAATATTAAACATACAAATTCGCAGTAAACTAAACAATAGGTCTACATCAATCACGTACTTCTGTTAGGTTTTAAAGATATCTGCATATCATGGTCAGATTAACTTATCATTTAAGATGCCCCTATGAATACATTTTTAAATTAATGTGTTAAATAAATTCTGTTGATAAACTGCTTGAATTAAAAATTAACAGTGACAAATGTAATAAGAGGCACACAATTACTGTATGTCTTTGGAAGACAAAAGTGCAAAACCCATTTTAATACTTTATACAGACAGTTTCCCATTAGTTGTATTTATACTTGTTATTTTAACTTCGCTTTGTCTTTAAATAAACTGCTGTTGTCGTTTTAATCTTGTTTAATATAGGTATGTTGTTTTAAATAATACTTTACTTACGGTATCAGCACTTAGTAAATGGTGCTAAGCTGTCTTAAATATTGTTATTTATAGAACAAAACTAATGATAAAAGTATTGTTATTAATTCCTTTCTAAACTAATAAAAAACATAACTTACCATTGTTATGGATTAACAACTTTAAAAAATGCAAATTAGGGCAAAAAGAAATGTAGCCCTAATAAAATTAGGGAGTTTTAGCCTATACAACTCTTTAGTAAACAAATGTTGAGCGTATTACATAACTTAACTTTAAATCCAATAAGTGGGTGGGTTTGTTGCAACGGGGTAATTTTAAAAAGTGATGTAAATTCCTAGTACATTCCTGAATTAACTGTGCTAGGCATTATAGTATTAATATGCCTAAGTAGGCATAGTACAGTACTGTACTTGTAAAACCCAGCAACACTGACTATAAACATGCTTAATTTTACTCTAAGTTTAAATATGAACTCTGTTGGGCTCGCAACAGGGTAAGATACTCGTTAGCAAAACGATAAACATCACTAAACTGTGTTGCACGTTCACTGTGCAGTACAGGTATATGGAAAATGCCATGTTACTATCTGAGCTGAGTGCACCGTTGGTGTTGTTATGCGGGTTGTATTAACTGTCCCCCGACCAGGTTGAAGGTGCTCATGTAAATACTTTCAGGCTGACTACTAGAATTTGAATTGCCATTTGAAATACATTGCTTATTGGCGTTCCATTCTGCACAGTAAACGAGGAACAGAATATAGAACGGTATTTTCTAACTTGAAGAGTAAAAAATAACGATTTTAGATGGCAGCGTCTTGATTCCTCCATTCTAGTATATGGGTGGCAAGGCGCATGGTAACTCCTCTTGCGGCGCTGCCAATTCTACTACGCCGCGGCCTTCTTTAAAGGCGTCTATGGGGAATGTCAGGGAAAAAGTTGGAAAAATATCAAAAGTCAGGGAAAATGCTTACTATTTTATAAAAGTCAAGGACAATTTTTTATTTTTATAGTAAACGCAAAGCAGGGATTTCTCAATCCTTAAGCTACTTTAAATAGAATATAACATGTATGTTCATATCATTATTATAAAAGTTTGAGTTCCTTCAGTTATCCATATACAGTCTTAAAAAGGCCTAACTTATAGTACTTAAAGATTATTTATAAAAAAATAAAGAGGATATAGCCATAAGCCTAATATTTTAAAAATTCTTCTATGGATTTTGTAAATATGGATTTTATTTTGTGTGTGTCTTGTTTTATTAAGCCTAGATCTATTTCGAAATTTAAGTTTAGTCCTATTGAAAATAATGAAACTGGTTAAAATTTAATACAACTGTCTGATGACTCGTTAACTTACTTGGAAATATTCCATTAGGCTAAGAAAAGATGATTCATAATCAGGTTCAAATGGTAATAGGCTCGTAACAAAACTAGATACCTAGGCATATAACTAATGATAGGTCTCATCACATTCATGAAAGACCCTTTTAATTAAATAAAGAATGGTGAATTAACTTATGTAGCAAATAAAGAGAAACAAATAAAAACAAATTGGCAATGTAGGGTAGTTAGCCTACAAGCAAGAGAAACGCATCGTCAAATTAAATTAAATGTTGAAGGGCAACTCCACATTAAATTTACACTTTATGTAATTACTCTAAACACCCTAAATAAGATTGGAAGGTCATTGTGCATTTTTCGATTGCTGTATTTTCTAGAAAAAGCTTTTCTTCTAAGCATGTCCTCTTAAATTAATGATATCAATAGTTTAAAGCCAGTTTCATGAAAACTGTCAAGAAAATTTAAAATTTTCGAAATAGGCATTAAGTATTTACCGGTTTTAAGTATTTTTTCATTTGGTAGCCACCAATTTTACTAGATTTCCATGTTTCATCATGCTTAGACATTAAATCCAAAAATGTTATGATTTGTTACCATACCGTACTGTAATTTGTTCCTAATATGCAGTTTTTGTATGACAAGTGAAGGTATTTTCCCTCAAATTTGTGGATTTATTTGTTTAGTTTATATCTTGCACACAGTAATTGTTTTCTACAGCTGAAAAAAATGTTTCTCACCTTGATAAATTGTTGTATTTATAAGTGTTTATATACAGTAGCCTAATAAGTACATACATTCAACGTTATCAGTAGGCCTAATTACAGATTCACATAAATTATGCCTAGAGTATTTTGGGAGTTGTTTTAAATGTATGCACGTGAGGTGTAGGGTTGCCAGCCATCCCGGGACTGTCCCGACTTCGGAATCATTTGTTTCGCGTCCCACCGGATACGAGTCGGGATGTATATTGTATACCAATTTAGTGATTTTTAAAGTAAACTAATATTTTGTAGGACTATTTTTTCAAAGGAATAACTTATTTTAACCCACACATTGTTATGTATAGAATCAATACTAGGATAATTAACTTATGTTGAAATATGACCAAACTAACAATGTCGTAGGTACTGTATTAATTCACATTCCTGTTATTCAGCTGATTATTAACATTGTTTCAACGACTGCTCAAGTACAGCAGTCAACTTGGTAGAAGCAATGGTATAGACCATGTATAGTTTATAAGTTAATGGTTTTATTATCAGTAACCCAACAAAGCCTCTGTGCCACAGCACACTTTACAAGGATAGATTCAAGTGGTGGATGTACAATTGTACACCTTGCTTAAGCGGTTCGGCTAGGTAACTTAAGGTTATGATAAAAAATGTTTGAGTATTATTAAGTTAATGATAAATAATGTATAAGTATTATATAAATAATATCAGGTACTCCATTAAGATTAATGTGGGAATCATGAGAGAACACATCAGCCTGTAATATCTTACTGTCAAGTAATATTATTTTGATTTCACCAAGAATATTTATGTGAAATAGATAACTATTGGTTGTTTATTAAATGTTTTAGAGCAGTGTGATTTAGTACCCGTTATATATGTAAATGCTTAAAGGTTAACCTTCTATTGGGATATTTGAGTTTCTTTACTCCAATATCGGTGTTTTTCTGTCAGTGCAGCAGGCAGTTCAAAGTACTCAGTATACTCAGTACTCAAAGTACTCAAAGTACTCAGTAAATAGTACATCCGTAACTGAAACATCAGTATCATTGGATTTAAACTAGTTAGTGAGCTTTAGTTATAATTTGTTTTTAAATGACTAGTTTATTTTAATTGATAATTCCTAATTGTTTTCATGTTTCTGCCAACCAAGATTGAAAAGAGACTGCCTGCGCTGCAAAGTGAGAGTGGGAACCCAACACCCAACCAGACTTGAGACCATTGGGAAATGGACACACGTAACTGACAGCTCATCAAAGATCAGGAGGTAAAATTAAAATATTACTTGGGCCTAGGTCAATACATTTAACTTTTAGATATTATATGTTCAGCCTCCTTCTAATACATCCATAAGACTCTTGGCATATTGCAATCCCAATCTAATCATAAATCAAATAAAAAGTTGTGTTACCGTTAGACTGTACATCTGTAGCATTGACAAGCGTCAGGTTTTGTTCGAGTAAGTACTAAGCTAAGGCAATATACGCAAGAATATAATGATTCACTTGCAATGATAAGTAATAGTGTAGGTAGGCTAAGTAATAACGGTAATAATAATCAACGAATATAGGCTAAGATATTTTGAAGGAAAAAGTAGGATCCTGGTAATTTTTAAAAAAGTTTCTGATTACGGTACTTGTGATTAATTCACAGAGAAGTAACTAATACCATTGATTTTAATCAATGCTAATACTTCTCGATTGCTTTCGGTGGCAATCGAGAATCAGAGGTATGTACGGTACGTTTTATTTTCGGTACTTTTCCTTTAGTATGACCACACTCTCAAAATAAATGTACTGGCATATTTGTTTGGTTATCTATAAAACGATATTAAAGTTTCTAAGATGAAAACCCTCTGACTCAAGCTCGTCTGTTTTGTTAAGCTCGTCTGTTTTGTAGGTCCTCCAAAAGTCTGAAATAATAGTACTTCCTGATTCTATATATATATGTTGTTTATTTAACTTTTCCCTTTAGGGTTTTTGCATTTCTATTGGGCACTTTGATTAGGAACCTGTCATTTATAACTCAGTACGCAGTAAACTGTCAAGTGAAATGAACAAAATTGAGTATATACATGACACCACAACGCACTGGTTAGTAAGTTTCCGTGCGACCTAGGTCCAGTTACAGGGGGACAGGAAGGGTGGCAGGGAGTCTTATCGCAACCAGAAAGATGATGTTAATAGAGAAAATACTGTTCTTTACAAATACAGTAACCTAGACCAGCCTAGCCTCCACAACGTGCTGTAACTGGGGTGTGTTCGAGCTAAAGGAAAAGTACCTTATTTTTTCATCAAATGTGTAAAATCATTGTTACGAGAGCGTTAGGGAATGGTTTGTGAGCTTTGACACATTGAGTGCGTAAAAGAAGTTGCATAATGATAAGCTTGGGTCTACAAAGTTTGTATTGGTTAAATCGACTCGGGAGAGCGATATGCGGCAAAACATTTAACAATGTAGGATAAATAATCAGCTTTTATACTGTTATAGCCATACAGCACAGTTGGGTTGTGTCAACAAACCAAATTACAGCTAACTGTCAAATTACAGGGCTGCAAACTGAAACAGCAACATATTGACAACTTTAAAAATCCATATAAAAAAAAAAACTGAACTTCCAACCCAGAGGCCAAGTGTCCTGCATACTTGTAATATATTCCCATAGACCAATATGTAAGTTCTAAAGCAATCTGGTGCACTGAATGAGCGTGCCAAGCTAATTACCAACAGAGTAACAGTTACATACATACGTGTCATCGGTCCGCTGGATTCAGCACAAGCTGCAGTGAAAACCAACTGCGTCCAGTGCTGGTCTATTTTAAGTTTTTTTTTTAATTGCGTCGCGTATGTGGGAACGTCGGTAGCCAATGTGTTCATGAAAAACTTAGCTCACAAGAAAAAATATCAATTTACAAGATCTTTAATTTGAGATATGAATAATATTTTTTCGTAATAAATGAATGAGATATCACTCATTCCGTTCAACATTGGTTTTTATGAAGCGTAAATCCAATACGGCAAACAACATCAACTTAAATTTACTTAGGCCAAGAAAACCTTACACTCACAAATTATAGGCCTACACCAGAAGATTAACCTAATAAAGCTAGTTACCATATAGTCATTATAGTATAACCCTTATACTATACTATACTTTTGGAGGACCTACAAAACAGACGAGCTTAACAAAACAGACGAGCTTGAGTCAGAGGGTTTTCATCTTAGAAACTTTAATATCGTTTTATAGATAACTAAACAAATATGCCAGTACATTTATTTTGAGAGTGTGGTCATACTAAAGGAAAAGTACCGAAAATAAAACGTACCGTACATACCTCTGATTCTCGATTGCCACCGAAAGCAATCGAGAAGTATTAGCATTGATTATAATCAATGGTATTAGTTACTTCTCTGTGAATTAATCACAAGTACCGTAATCAGAAACTTTTTTAAAAATTACCAGGATCCTACTTTTTCCTTCAAAATATCTTAGCCTATATTCGTTGATTATTATTACCGTTATTACTTAGCCTACCTACACTATTACTTATCATTGCAAGTGAATCATTATATTCTTGCGTATATTGCCTTAGCTTAGTACTTACTCGAACAAAACCTGACGCTTGTCAATGCTACAGATGTACAGTCTAACGGTAACACAACTTTTTATTTGATTTATGATTAGATTGGGATTGCAATATGCCAAGAGTCTTATGGATGTATTAGAAGGAGGCTGAACAAATAATATCTAAAAGTTAAATGTATTTTTTACACCCCCGAAACCCCCTCCCCCCCTATTAAATATTGTGTTGATAAGTATTCACAATCGCTGTACATTTTGGTCACGTAATGCGTAATAACTAACCTGGGAATTTGGAACGTTAATTACAACGAAGTATCAGATACTTAGTTACAGCGTTATAAGTTTTCCACTGCACTGTGTTGCCAGATTGTCAATGTTATTCTTATGGGGTTATTTTGTCTCACACGGGAGACAAAGTAGTACTTTATTCGTTCATTATAAAAGCCAATTCACACCGGCAAAACGTTATGTTATGTGACAGGACGTGACAGACTTATTAAAAGATCGCTCACCGTTGTTTCAAATGGGGCAATTCATACCACCGAAAAAAACGTAACGCGTAGTCGGCGAAGTAAACCAACTAATCGCAGGGGATCGCTTGGGGAACGATATTTTAGAAACGTACGCAGCGTCGGTGGCCTAGCGCATGCGTTATAAAGACCTTGTGTCCTGCCCTTGTCAGTGCTGCTGAAGGGTTTCGACATATCTTTATATATTATTCTGTAAGCGAATTTAAGTAAAAATTGTGGCAGTTTGGCAAATTGCAGGATGATAGGAGAGGGTTCAAATTAAAGGTCTTGATACCACGGACTCGGGGAAAATAGCAGTATTTCCATTAAGTTACCAGTAAACAAGAAATAACGTAAAACTTTCCCCATAAGAAAAGCATGGGGATTTGAAAAGGTCTGATTTGTTTACATTAAAACATGTGATTTTGTATCTACTTTGTTTGCGAACTGACATGTTTTAACATATATGAAGCAAATTTAGGAAAAGGGTTAGGGGTCATGGCCCCTTCAAGCCAATATTACTATTTCTATTATTGTTTGTTTGGTTATTATAAACATGGATCAGTTAATTGATGAGGTACGTGCCCGACTACTGTTGTGGGATAGTAATAGTAATATGGAGAGTTTTAAACCAAATTCAAGTATTTGCCTGGGAAGACATTTATGGTGTACTCGGCAGGGTTTAAGCTGCGGTCGCGTTTGTCGCAAAAATGCGACATGCACCACGAAAATGCGACAATATTTGGGCAGGCTGTCGCTTTTTTGCTACAAAGAAAGGTATTTTATAATTTTATTGCAGAAAATCTGGTTTTAACAATACAAATTGTAGGTATTAAAAGTCCGTGATCACGATCCACAACCATAAAAGATTAGAAGATTAGTTGAGATGTTGTAGAGGCTTAACGTTGCGTTGGTTGCACTACGTCACTTACCGATCGTCTCTGAGCGATTGGTAGAGGGGACGAGCTTACATTACGTAAACAGTTGCTGTCGATTTCAACTGCGTACCGTGTAAACGGAACGGGCGAGTTACTGATATGACAGTTGTAGTAACGAAGTGACTACGTACACGTCCAATGTAAGGGCAAATTCACTTCGCTACCGCTTAGGTTAGGTTACGTTACATTACATTAGGTTAGGTTACGTTACATTAGATTAGGTTAGGAGGTTTTCTGGCTCTCAATTTGTTTGAAAAGTCACAGGAAAGTTAACGTACGGTGCATAATTTGGAACAGATGTGAACAGTAGCGGCTCACATCGGACGTGTACGTAGCCTCTGCCTTGTAGTAACAGACCCCCCTCGTGAGTCAGTCCTTAGTAGCCGAGCGAATCGGCGAATGCGAGAATGTCAAGGGCTAGTTCGCCACCGAAGGAATGACGGCGCTCGCCTCACCTTCGCACCGATTCTTGGTGGTTTTTGTGACCGAGTCAAAGGAGACGAGTACTTAAGTCTCGACTCGCTGCTGAATGTGAACGGTTACATGAGCACGAGTCGCTCGAAGTCGCAACGATCGGGCGAAAGTGTAGAGGTTAGCGAAAACAGACAACTCGAAATCGGTGATGCGCAAATGCGATCGCGATATGCTTTGAGGTTATGTTTCAGAGAGTGTAATGTTTGGGTTTTGTGAGTTTTAGTTGTTCTGGTGCCATATTAGGCCTATTCTACTAGAATGTTTAGTATATTTCCATTATAGACTTTAATGGTTAAAATGGATAAGTTACCAAGAAAAGTAGACACTGCTGAATTATATATTATTTAAAAGTTAACCCTTAAAAACAAATACAAGCAAAAAAAAACTTAAGACCAAAAAATAGTATAATGACATGCGATAAAAATGTGAAAAGGAAAATATTTTTGCTACAAGTATTTAAGAGCTTGTAGCATTTTTGCTCAAAGAATTTTTTTCTCGGCTGAATCCCTGGTACTCGGAAAAGACAGTCAGTTTATATTGCATTAATGTTTTCCTGAACTACTTTGTTGATTAGAAAAAAAAATTCCTTTACATTTTCTGGTATATGATATTCTACATAATTAGAATACAACACTTTTTAAAGTAGGCCTACATAATTTAATTTAAATTAATGAAAGGGATAAATATTCTTATACGAGATAAAATTTGTTTGGTGTACTAATTTGCTAGCTATAATTTTATACCCGCTGTAATTGATGATGTTGACTAACTTTGGCCAAAAATAAAATAAAAATAACCTTATCAATGGGACTTTACCAGTAGCATAGTACACTGCAGCAAATTTATATGTTTTGAAAACATAACAAATTTTTAAGCCTACATTTAACACAACTTTTTTAATGCAGTCAACGCAATATATTCTTGAAAACGAAAATACCACGGTTTACAAGACATCCTACCACCTTAAAGGTTTGTTTGTATCAGTGACTGACGAACTACTAAATGTAATACCATAGCATTTAAATTAATACTTGTAATTAATACTAGTATTTTATATAATACTACTTAATAATCAATCTGAATAAACCGTTTCGAAGTATATTTGGTTTAAGTACATTAAAAATTAGACTATAAAAAAACACGAGCTTCATAACAAACCATTAAACATGTTTTTAGCTCTTTTGAGGGCTGAAAAAACATCACTTTACGAAATGGATACCAGCTTTCATAAAATGAAGTTTAAAAATCTAAAATTATACAAATAAACTAAAAAAATATTTATTTATGGCGTATCAAAATTTGGAATCGATAAGTTGACCCGTTTCGGAAATATGATTTTTTTAAGTCCGTAGTTGCTATAAAAACGGCAAAAATCGTTTACTTTTTATATTCTACCCGCAATCAAAATGTAAAAACCTGTACACCAAAACACGGAGAAAAAGACATGGAAAATGTTGATGTAACCGCCGTTATTGTAGCTCAATCTTTGGTGGCAAATCAAACTCGAGAAGGCCTATCCATCATTTTGAATCCGACAGTAATCGGGGGAAAACTGGAAAACTTAGAACAGGAGCTCGCGGATGTCGCTTGCGGTGTGAATTGGCCACGTGTTACGTTACGTTACGCTATCGGATGTTATGTGACAGATCTCGGTGTAAAAAGGCCTTAAGGAGTAAAATTCTACTTTACATAGTAGGTGGGGGAAAAATAAATTATAGTTATTCTTAACCAGGTTGAATATGGATATACCATTCTCAATTATATATTATTCTTTAAAATAATATATAATTCAGCAGTGTCTACTTTTCTTGGTAACTTATCCATTTTAACCATTAAAGTCTATAATGGAAATATACTAAACATTCTAGTAGAATAGGCCTAATATGGCACCAGAACAACTAAAACTCACAAAACCCAAACATTACACACTCTGAAACATAACCTCAAAGCATATCGCGATCGCATTTGCGCATCACCGATTTCGAGTTGTCTGTTTTCGCTAACCTCTACACTTTCGCCCGATCGTTGCGACTTCGAGCGACTCGTGCTCATGTAACCGTTCACATTCAGCAGCGAGTCGAGACTTAAGTACTCGTCTCCTTTGACTCGGTCACAAAAACCACCAAGAGTCGGTGCGAAGGTCAGGCGAGCGCCGTCATTCCTTCGGTGGCGAACTAGCCCTTGACATTCTCGCATTCGCCGATTCGCTCGGCTACTAAGGACTGACTCACGAGGGGGGTCTGTTACTACAAGGCAGAGGCTACGTACACGTCCGACGTGAGCCGCTACTGTTCACGTCTGTTCCAAATTATGCACCGTACGTTAACTTTCCTGTGACTTTTCAAACAAATTGAGAGCCAGAAAACCTCCTAACCTAATCTAACGTAACGTAACCTAACCTAATGTAATGTAACGTAACCTAACCTAAGCGGTAGCGAAGTGAATTTGCCCTTACATTGGACGTGTACGTAGTCACTTCGTTACTACAACTGTCATATCAGTAACTCGCCCGTTCCGTTTACACGGTACGCAGTTGAAATCGACAGCAACTGTTTACGTAATGTAGGCTCGTCCCCTCTACCAATCGCTCAGAGACGATCGGTAAGTGACGTAGTGCAACCAACGCAACGTTAAGCCTCTACAACATCTCAACTAATCTTCTAATCTTTTATGGTTGTGGATCGTGATCACGGACTTTTAATACCTACAATTTGTATTGTTAAAACCAGATTTTCTGCAATAAAATTATAAAATACCTTTCTTTGTAGCAAAAAAGCGACAGCCTGCCCAAATATTGTCGCATTTTCGTGGTGCATGTCGCATTTTTGCGACAAACGCGACCGCAGCTTAAACCCTGCCGAGTACACCATAAATGTCTTCCCAGGCAAATACTTGAATTTGGTTTAAAACTCTCCATATTACTATTACTATCCCACAACAGTAGTCGGGCACGTACCTCATCAATTAACTGATCCATGTTTATAATAACCAAACAAACAAACAATAATAGAAATAGTAATATTGGCTTGAAGGGGCCATGACCCCTGACCCTTTTCCTAAATTTGCTTCATATATGTTAAAACATGTCAGTTCGCAAACAAAGTAGATACAAAATCACATGTTTTAATGTAAACAAATCAGACCTTTTCAAATCCCCATGCTTTTCTTATGGGGGAAGTTTTACGTTATTTCTCGTTTACTGGTAACTTAATGGAAATACTGCTATTTTCCCCGAGTCCGTGGTATCAAGACCTTTAATTTGAACCCTCTCCTATCATCCTGCAATTTGCCAAACTGCCACAATTTTTACTTAAATTCGCTTACAGAATAATATATAAAGATATGTCGAAACCCTTCAGCAGCACTGACAAGGGCAGGACACAAGGTCTTTATAACGCATGCGCGAGCCCACCGACGCTGCGTACGTTTCTAAAATATCGTTCCCCAAGCGATCCCCTGCAATTAGTTGGTTTACTTCGCCGACTACGCGTTACGTTTTTTTCGGTGGTATAAATTGCCCCATTTGAAACAACGGTGAGCGATCTTTTAATAAGTCTGTCACGTCCTGTCACATAACATAACGTTTTGCCGGTGTGAATTGGCTTTTATAATGAACGAATAAAGTACTACTTTGTCTCCCGTGTGAGACAAAATAACCCCATAAGAATAACATTGACAATCTGGCAACACAGTGCAGTGGAAAACTTATAACGCTGTAACTAAGTATCTGATACTTCGTTGCAATTAACGTTCCAAATTCCCAGGTTAGTTATTACGCATTACGTGACCAAAATGTACAGCGATTGTGAATACTTATCAACACAATATTTAATTGGGGAGGAGGGGGTTTCGGGGGTGTAAAAAGATTTTACTTTATCTTGGTTTAAACTACTACAGTAAAAAAACTCGGGCTAATTGTCCAAAGAATTCTAGTTGTGATTAGAAATATTTTGTAAATAATTGATTATTTATTTTAGTAACAATATTTCCCTATATTTAATATATATATATATATATATATGTTTGTTACAGATTTTGGCGATCATCAACTTCTAGAATGCGCCAGCCGTTGCAAGAACACAGACACCATCTTAATTAAACATTTGTTACACTTTTTATATTATTAATTTTTTAGGCTACTTAAATATACAAAAGTAGACACGCATTTTGTATTTTATTTAGCCATTACAGTCATGGTAGTTTTAATATTTCATTAGGCATAAAAATATTATGAAGCATATGAAATAATTATGTTTATTTTTTAAATTTTCAAATAAGTTAATTGAACAAAAATAAGCCTAGTTTTTGTGGCTAAAAAAGATCAGTAATAATGTTTTATGGTTTTATTTATAATTGTATTTAACAATTATCGCAAAATGAAATAGGCTATGTAATTCCTGTGTGATTTATAAGTAATCTTTGACTATTACTTGTATGGTTATAAATGATAAGTCAGTTTTTTCTTTATGATTTATAGTTCAGAGAAACTTTTTTTTCAAATTCTGTTACAAAATATTTAACTGATTTTTATGTTGGTACAATATTTTATTAGATGACGTAGACTTCTTAAGAATATCTCAAAGTGGTCACAGTTTATACAATTTTCAATTTCACGACAAGATGTTAAGGTTTATTTATTTTATAACCATTTTTCCAATTCTGATCTAAATACTTCCTAGTTAACATTCCCATTAATCAGTCGCTGAGGATGTAATCTCATTTGTGGTCGTGTGAAAAAGAGATTGTTACAGGCGAATTGTCAGAATCTAGCTCAGGTAAGCCTTCCTGAATGATAGCTGGAGTGAAATTTGTGTGTAATGCCAAAATCAAGTATGTAGGGTTGGTAATCCGGTTGCCGTGGATAATGGGTCGGTAAATCTGGAGCGGAAATCATTATATCTGAACCATTAGTATATTGAAGTAGACGATTCCCATTTGGATTAGTTTTTCGGCAGCCCCATACCTGATGTTTACATTTAAGTCACCTTCAACAGTTGAACAGCCTTCTTGAAAAAGAATCTGCAAGTCGTGATAGTGTAGCCGTTTGTTAGGGGATTTATACACAGATATAACACGAAAGTTTGCACCATTGTTTAAACTAATTTCAACACCAACTGATTCCAAGGAAGCGAGAGTAGATAAAAATATATGGTGATGGTCTAAAGTCCTTCGTACAAAAATTGCAACACCACCTGATGCAGCTGGATCCGGTCTGTCTTCCCTGTATACAGAATACCCACTTACTTTAAAATGTCCAACAGCAGTTAAATGCGTTTCACTGATTGCCATTTAAAGATAAACAACTAGTATTGGCGGCCGCTATTGCGACTGCAGGAAATAATCAGCTGTTTCAGGAACAAAGCTTGAATACTCCCGGCTCTGCTAATATTTGCTAAAATGGCCTAAAAACAGCTTAAAGCTACCGTAACTCAAACAAGGTTGCTTTTTTCAAGAAAAAACAAACAACATGTGCAGTGCAGACGACAATAACGGAGAAAAATCAGAAGTAACGAGCAGTGAAGCGCTAGGCCATGTAAACGCTCTATGTAAACTAGTAAAACCGAAAAGCATAAATGAGGAAAGACCTGAGCAAAAGCCTAATTATAAAAATGTCCGAAATGAAAACAAGAAAAATGAAGTAGATTTTTGTAATGTATTAAATGAGTTGCCGTTAGATTTAAATGACATTAAACACCACCAGGAAAATGATGATGTGTGTAGACAGATAATCAAAAGCGTACAAGATAAGACTAACAATGAAAACTTTACCCTGAAAAATGAAGTTTTATTATTTAAAAAGAAAATCTATCTGCCAAAAAATTGTTCAGCCTAATGTTTGCTTTCTATCATAACTCAATAATTGGTGGCCATATGGGAATTTTCCGAACTCAAAGCAAAATAAATCAATATTTTTATCACCCTTAACTCAACGATTTCGTTAAGAACAAAGTCCGTGAATGTAAAATATGTCTAATGTCCAAGTCGGAACAACGGAAATATGAAGGCCGATTAATATCTGTACCAGTTAATCAAGCGCTAAATACTGTTTTCATAGATTTGGCAGGACCACTACCTCGATCAACCATGTTAAATAAATATATTTTAATTGTGGTTGATGCGTTTACACGTTTTGTATGGTTGTATCCACTAAAAGATAGTAAGTCGAAGTTCATAATTGAAAAGTTGAAAATAATTTTTGACAGCTTCTCCATACCCCGTATAATAGTGTCAGATAACGCCAGCTACTTTACTTCTAAAGAATTCAAGAAATTTATGTTCAATAATTATGTGGAACACAGGAAATTGGCAGCTTACAGAGCAAATGGAAACCTATCCGAAAGATATTTGCGGGAGACAAATAACGCCTTAAGGAGTTTTTACGAACTAGAGCAAGATAAGTGGGACTCTAATCTGGGACTGATCGCTACTAGTCTAAATACAGCTATGAACGGCTCTACTAAAACCAGTGCGTTTAATTTAATGTTTAACCATCCTTGTAACAATGCTCTAACCAATTTGTGGCACGTGAACGATATAATTTCCGAGGAGTTAACTCCGGAAGAAAGAAAGCGAAATTTGGAAAAAGCGATAAATAATGTAAGACGGAGTATTGCCAAAAATCAAAGACGGGAAAGATACCAGTTTCCTCGGAGGAATCATCCTTTTAAAATAAACATGCAAGTTTACATCAAGTCTCATTACTTAAGCAAAGCTGTAAATAAATTTTCGAAAAAGTTGGCACCTAGATACAACGGACCTTATGTGATTCGTTATTTCCTGAGCGACTCTACAGTACTTGTTCAAAATCCGGCAAAACTTGAAGACATAAAGAAGGTCCATATAATTGACTTAAAGAAGAGCTGAAAACGATTGGAAGCAAATATATAACGACCTAATAAAAGAAGAGATACGCAAGATTACGAGCAAGATAAGACCGACTACTGAAGCGAAATGAACTTGATAATTGTTGTATATATTCTCTAGAGATGTTTTGTTGTATTTTAAAAAGTATATAAGTTATTTTAGGATTGCAGTTGTTTCAAAAATTTGTGGGTTTCAAATTGTTAGGTAATTTTGTTCGTTGTTGTGTAAGTCAAGGGAAATTGTTTAGACAGGGTGTTTTTTTGTGAGTAAAGGTGGGAATTTGTAGGTTTCTGAAGTTTGTATAATTGAGTGAGCGAATGTGTTATGAGTAGGTGAGTCCGTGAGTATTTGTGGCAACGAAAGGTGGCGTAATTCAGTATGTAAGTAATCTGAGTGTATGTAATGTAGGGAAAAAGAGTACTCGACGCACAAGGAACACACTAATTTTCACTTTTTATCACATTTTCACACGAACACGAACACTGAACACAATAAAATCTAAATACGACACACATGGGGTAAGACATCAAAACACGGGGGTAAATTAAAACACTGGGAATTAGTAAAAACAGGGAAAAAACACGGAGAACAAAAAACACGACATGCACTTAGAAACTAGGAGAAACCAGAATTGCTGAAAGGGAAAGTTTTTGGGGGAGTTTGCCACTGGTCTAGTTGATGACCGAGGGACGGAAGTACGCGGAGTCAAATGAGGTTACGTATTCAATCCTAAGATGACTTAAATAGTAGAATAATTTTGTCTGATGATATATTTAAATGTTTGATGCTTTAGGAATATGGAATTTGTAGATTAAGATTGTTTATCTGATAGGAGAAATGATTAGTTGTTTTTGTTTGCAAAACGGAAGTAATAATTTGACTGTTTTTCATTGAGTACTGATCTCTAGTGGCGATTCGGGAACTAGATCAGCGTACTTGTAATGATCACTACGGGGAGCGCTAGGGTCGAGCGCGGTTTATTTAAACGGTGTTTAAATTCATTAATGTTGTAAATTTTGAGTAATGGTTGTAGAATTAAGTAATTTCATGGTATTGGTGTGTAAAAATGTTGAGTACTGATTTCCTATAATTTTGTTTATGTAATTTCAAGATAGGGAGGGGAAATTCTGTACCCATGTAAAATAGATTTTAATTTGAAATGACACAAAGCAAAATTATACATTTCCTGTTATAGTGTAATAATTAAACTTGTCTTTAAAAGTAGGGGAATTTACCTTTTGTTGAGTGGTAGGACTGCAGACTGGTTTAAAGTTCAAATAAGCTGTTTGTCAGATTATGGTTACTGGATAAAGTGGACTTGAAATGAGTGGTTGCTGTAGAAATTGTAAGTCTGATTGAATTGTTAATAATTAATTAATTGTGAATTTAAAGCAAATAAATGTATTTCTGTATTTTGTTAATTTGATTGTCTTGAATTTAAAGATGTAATTTAATTGATTTTGAGCTAATTAAACTCTTAAAGGAAAATGTAAGGTTGTAAACAAACCTGTTTTATTTGGTTCAAGTAAAAGCACATTGTCACTAAAATTTTCTAGGATCTTCTATCCAATGTTTTATGTATTTTTAATTTAATAGGGAATAGTAATTAGTCTTGTTTTTATTGTTTGCAGACAGATATCAACCACAATTATAGTAGTCCAGAAAAACCAGTCATACCAGTAACAGTAAGACAAAACCTTGTTATATTTATTGGTGAAGGGATATTCAGTATAAAGTATATGACCATGGCTTGTTTGTAATTTTGTAAAGTCGTTTAAAAGTCATTTTATTTTAAATACACAGCAAAGTTTAGTTCTACAATCTGGCTGTGTTAATTTTTCCCCACTCTACCAGCAATTATATATAAAACCCCCTAAATTTCCAAATGTGATATCCTCTATTGGCATTTGAGGGTACAATATATATATATATATATAAAATTTTGAACGACCCCCCAAAACGTGTTCAGGGGGTCACGTTAGGAACTTCTATGGTGGTCCCGGGCTTAAGTTTCACCGTTCGGGTCATGCTAATAGTTCACTTTCCATAGGAAATTCACTAAAAAACCTTCAATAAGTACTAGAACTTAATTTTTATTATCTGTTTAAACGTAAAACCTACTTTATGTGACAAAAGAATGTATTTTTTTTATTTTAACGAATAAAAATAGCTCGGTAGACATTTTAAGAACTTTATTTTTTATTAGAGTAGGTTTTAACCGATGTTAATATTAACAGTTGCTCACAGCAAGTCACAATTAAAGTAATATCACGCCACGCAAGGTTAATTTCACAAAAAAAAAACAATTCCATTAAAATCTGTAGAATTTAACCTTTCCATTTACATAACTTGTAATCTATTAGAGTATTAGTAGATGGTCACAGCGAGTCATAATTGGAGTTAACATCACACGGCACGGCGCGGCGCGGCGGCACGGGCCTTTTTGCCATCCAGCGGTCTCGGGGACGGTTTCGGTTTCCAGTTATACTTCATCCGCGGGTGAGAGATGCGGGAGTGGCGCAGTGCCTCAGCCCCACTTATTTGCTTATTTATTATTAAAACATTTCATAACAAGTGAGGGTGAGTGGGGTTTGCACATTAACTACTTGCACATTTCATCAAGCAGTTTGGGTAGTTGGGAACTTCAACCTTTGGCATGTGGGTATTTTAAATTCGCAAGAAAAAGTACAAACTGTACAGAAAAACGAATTTAATTTGATTTGGGTGGCTTTAAATGCCTTAAATATGCAAATGTCGTAAAGGTCGATATTGTAAATTTGTAACTATACCGCGTGTTTTGTGAGTCGTAATCCTGTTTGTTGTATGTTTTTGAACTGTTTTTAATTTTAACTTTGACGACAATCATGGAAATGTGATATAACCATGGTATTTAATGTAAAAGACAATTGGCTGCAAATGACTCGTAATTTAGTTGGAACCGGTTCTACTTCAGGAATAAATTGTGACAACATAGGCTGTAAAAAGGAGGTGAGTTTTAAAAGTAAGTTAATTATTTGTATTTAACTAGATGGTTTTATGAAAGCCAGGAATGTATTTATTGTTACAAAAAAAATAGTGAATTAAATCATATTTTTTTCCAGAGACGTATCATGTACAGTGCTTCCAAAGTTCAACAACAGAGCTTATCACTGGTGGTGACGGGTCCGAAGTGCTTTAATCTAAACTTTACAGCCCTCTGTACAAAGGGCGGTTTGTCCGTTACTTCCATTGATTGTAGGACTTCATAGTCACAAACATTTGAATATAATGTTTCATGTTTACCGAATACGAATTTTAAAAACCTATTGTTTTTAGAATTAAGAATCCTCACAACTACAAATAAAGTTGTTGTTTAAATGTTAATCCTAAGCTAACAAATGTAAAAGTCGATTTTAATTTAATCCATTGAATGATTTTGGAGCGTTATAGAGTTTTGTTAAATTAGGCGACTAGTAATATATTTCATAAGTATAAGTACAACGTGTGATTTTGAATCTACTTACACGAGCGAGATAGTAAACATTTACTACAGTCGACCACAATTATTTGTCAAACGAGTTTTCCAGTTTTAAAAACCGTGACTGGAAAACAACTCACTGGAGCCTCACTATGTTCAATGTTTAATAACTTACGCTACGATTATTTCTGTAAAATATGTGGTTATTTGTGACATTTTAATTAGTATTAAAACATAACTTATTTTATAACTATACAGCAAGCGGAGCTCAAATGGTAGTTCAACAACAATTTAATGATAATTACAAATCAAACAAAGTTTTTTGACAATGTGCATGTACTGATGCCACAAATGAAACCAGATCGGTACAGTTACAATCCGATTACCGGTTTTTGAATTCTGAATTTGTAGCTTGCCCACTTGACATGCAGTGTTGCGTGATTACTGTTGTAGTCCTCAGTAGTATTGCCACAATGCCATGTGATGTGCGGCCAAAAACGAAAACATAAAATACAGATAACTCCCAATGACCACAACGATTAAATTAGTGTATCAATAATGGATGTAGTATAAAGTAACTTCATGGTGAGTTATTAATTTATATGGTTAAGATACGAGTGAACCGTATCTCAGTTTCTGATGATGAGGAGTAAAGTTTTATAACGATTGCAAGTATCCATGCATAAATTGCCACGTGGCTCATTGGAACATAGTGTGATAATGTGTGGAACGTGCATCACAAGCACTTGTGATTACACTTAATACGTGACATACACAGTCACGTATTTCCTTGGAAACCATAATCCTTTTTAGTGAATTTCCTTTGGAAAGTGAACTATTAGCATGACCCGCACGGTGAAACTTAAGCGCGGGACCACCATAGAAGTTCCTAACGTGACCCCCTGAACACGTTTTGGGGGGTCGTTCAAAATTTTATATATATATGTGTATATATATACACGATAGTATATATATATATATATATATATGTGTGTGTGTTTGCACTCTATCGGTCACATTTTTTGTCCGATTTACTTCAAATTTGGTAGGAACGTTCCTTTCCGTAATCGGTTGGACAGGTTCGTTGGGCAAAACAATCGGAAAACCCTAAACCCCTTTTTTCGGGGATTAATCTTTCAAATTTCGAGTTTTGGGCCCAAAAAGGGTTATAAAAGCCCCAGTTGTAAAATCAATGCATATAAAAAGATGGGAATTAGAGAGGCAAAAGTTTTAAACCCTCTCTCGTCATTCTAGCATAAATATTTACCGAGCTATGAAAGAAAATGCGTATCGACTAAACACAGTACGTTGTCTTATGGAGGTTTTACACTAGAAAAACCTGTTATTCCTTTGATAGAGTACTTTTATCATCCCCAGCAACCTCACGCCTAATTTCAAGCCTGTCTAGACCTTCTCCTAACCTTAAAATGCACAAAATTGTATTCCCAGCTTTGCAAGTAAATGAAACCAGGAGTATCAGAACTGCCAAAAAATCAATGTTTTCAGATTTCAATAAAAATTGGACAAATGTATGTTTTTATGCTGATTTTGAGTTTTAAAAGTTTTTATGTGGAAATTCACTTCCCTCTCGTCAGCGTGCTGCGTGCGAACTCGTTTATGACTCCACTAGTATTGGCGGCCGCTATCGCGACCGCAGGAAATAATCAGCTCTTTCAGGTACAAATCCACAGCTCAATACTCCCGGCTCTCGTAATATATGCTCAAATGGCCTAAAAACATAAATCTTTAAGCTACCGTAACCAAATAAGGTTGCTTTTCAAGAAAAACAAACGACACGTGCAGCTTCCCCGACCTCAATTACACCTAAAAATATCTTTTCGTTGCTTGGGCCATTACATTGCTTGGGCTGTTTGAGCCATTACTGCTCGAGAAACAGCCGTGGATGGACGGACGCACGGAGCCACAGGCAAATGAGAATTATAGTATTGATCTCTAACATTGAAATTAGGTTACAACATACAGTACGTGCCAAGTTAATTGATTTAAATGAAGACTACTATTTTCACAGCATGAAAAATAATATTATATAATAAAATAGGAAGACATATTCCAAGAGGTTTCTTGCTGTTTATATTCTTGCTCGAAACTAATTTAACATTACTAAGAACTATAGTCGTAGTAAACTAAGTCTATTTCTAAATATTAGCATTTGTTAAGTTTGTTTAACGATGAAAAGTGTTACTTACATCATTTTCTATCACGACATATATTTTCTTCAACTGATTTAAACTTTTAATTCACAGTTTCCGTATTGTTATTACAACATAAGACGGTTACAATAATTGTTAAGTTCTTCCAACAGATTACGGTTCGGATAACTAATATTTATTTAAATACTGTAAGTTGGTTTTACAACACAGACAAGTTTTGCCAATTAAACACAGGTTAACATCTATAAACATAAATTATGTCTAATATATATTCAAGAGGCAGAAATAAAGTTAATACAAATATTTTACTTGAAAAGATTAGGTTGCCAATAGGAGGTGTTGTCAATAAAACTAATACACAATACATCCGGGGTGAGGGGGATTTCACTTTACGTCTAAGGGAACAAGTTAACGAGTTACTTCAACCCCAGTTTAGAGACGGTTAAAAGTTAAATGAGTCGGACGAGTTAACTGCACTCACTTTGTGTATGCCAAGAGTCTGAAATACTTAGAAGATTGTTTTGCTGCTCAGTTCACATCTTAGATAATTACGGGAGATTTGATCCAGTAGACTACGTTTTTCAGTTAATGGTTAGTTTGCATTCTTTGGGAAAAGAAAATGAGTAGCAAATACTTAATACTTGTTTATTTTTACAGAAGTGTTTCCTTACACATTACATACGCAGTATTAATTTAGATTGAAATGTCTTATTTAATTTTTTACTTGCACCATTTTATTTGTTGTAACTTTTTGTTAAAGTATCTTTATAGTTGTAAAATGTATTTGCTAATTTAAAAACTAAATTTGGGAAAAATACATACAAATTTGGATTCTTAAAATATGAGTTTGTGAGAAAGTGCTATTTTTCGGCAGACATAATATTGTTTGACTGCTAAGCTTAATTCAAGGTAAAGTTTCTCGTTTTATTAGCAAATTTCCCCTACAGGGAAGAAGCTGTTACCGTAGGTCTCATGGTAAGACTTAAGCCCGAGACCATAACTTTTCATTTTGAGATCCCCAGATGCCAAAATCCCATTAGTTCAAATTTGTATATATGTATATATATATATATATATATTTATATATTTATATGTATATATGTGTCCGTAAACACGATAACTCTCATAAAAAAGGTCCGATCTTAATGAATTTGGCACAAATGTGTACCATTTATTTGAACGAGTTCGAAAACCAGACGAATTGCACTATCCGAAAGGGGTTTTTTGGGGATTTTGTACCCCAAAAATGTTTTTTTTTGGGGTTTCCACATGCAATTTTTATTTCAATCAAATTTTAATTTTCACCATTGAGTTCAGCATATTAAAAACAAAAATTTGGTATTTCGATCATTGCTCTACGTCAATTGGTTACTGAGATATTGAAAGTGCTAAACACAGTACGTTGTCTAATGTTATTCTTATGGAGAAAAATAAACATTTTATATCTCGCTTGTTTATGAACATAAACCGACGAAATTTGGTATATGGCTTCATCTGGTTGTGGTTTATTGTTGTTTGCACAAAAAACTATTTTACGCCTTTGGTTCCCGTAGCAGGAAACCTAGGTACTCGGTCCCCATGTTATTCTTATGGAAAATAATAAAAATGTTAAATATCGCTTATTTATGAATGTATATGGATTAAACTTGGTATGTGACTTCACTTAGTTGAGTTCTATTGATATTTGCATAAACACCCATTATTTTGTTTTCCTTGTTGCAACAAACCTGCGGACTCATTACCAATGTTATTCTTATGGAGAATAATTAATATTTTAAATATCGCTTGTTTGTGAATATATTTCTTATGAATCCTGATAACTGCCGTAATGAGTTATGTTATATATTCATTGGAAATTCGCCGAGTATGCGGGTTTGCTTCAACGGGGGTATTTTCGTACATCACTTCTTCAATTAAAATTAACATAATGTATTGTTGTTAGAACTGTTTGGGCATACAAGTATCTAAAAAAATACTATTTTAGAGGAGGCAGCAATTTAACACCAGTTGTGCAGATTGATTTAGAAATAATTTATTTATTTTATTTATATTTTTATTTTATACAATTTTAATAATGCTATAACACAGCCGAAGCTAATTACACCATAGCATTAATATACAACCACTATAAATACAAACAAGAAAGAAAAACATGCAATGTATATATGACAAAATATAATTGTTGACTAGTCCATTAGTCCATGTTGCCACTGTAGTTCCATTATACTATAACTATTAACATTAAACTATATATGATTACGGAAACTAAAACCCCTTATATAATATTTCTGTGATATATTTACCCGCAGGTTTTACTACACAGTAAAAAAACTACATATCACAACACTACAAAACATATTTACACTTATACTGCACTTACATACAAGACCGTAAATATACAAAACTGATGGTACAAGGCGATCTATTTCAACCAGTCCCACTGGTCATCATCAGGTCCAATCAGAGAAACCAACGTACGAATACGTATTTCTTTTAATCCTGTGTAGTATTTTCATCACTATATGTAGTATGTCAAACATACTAAATACATAAAATAGTTATCACCCCAAAATCGGCGTTGATAAGTATTCACAATCGCTGTCCATCTTGGTTGCGTAATGCGTAATAACTAACCTCGGAACTGGGAACGTTAATTATTGCATCGAAATATCAGCTGATTCTGTTCCGCATGTTATAGCTTTAGTGTAGCCAGTTTTCCAATGCACTTTGTTGCTAGATTGTTAATGATATTCTTATGGGTTTACTTTTTCCCCCACGGGAGGCAAAGTACTTTTTGTCTCTCTCGGGAGACAAAGTAGCACCTTACTCGTTCATTACAAGGAGTAATATTCGACTTTACATAGTAAGTGAAGGAAAGTATTATTATGGTATGGCTAGTGAAATCCATTGGAGGCGTTTCAGTTTTTTTAATAATGCTAGCCGGCTTCAAATTTGGATAAGACACAGACTCAATGCGATTTTAGCAATAGTGGATTTAGCCTTTCGGCACACTAAACGTACATTTATTTTACTCACAAGGTATCGATTAGATTGTTATTAGAACTTGATCCATGTTAGTCTTGACATCAGCGCATGTTTCATGCTACGGTACGGTTACAATTTATCATGCAACACTTACAAAATTTGTATTTGTATTTTCGTTGCCATTTATAAACGTGTTTTTTTACGACTATGAAACCCTAAACTTTATTCAAACAACTCAAATTTTGCTAAAGGTTGAGGTAGATAGTAGCTTGATCTCATCCCCAGTCTCGTTTTGCTTCTGTTCAGCTTCGGGAAGTCAACGACTCGTTGGCGTATCGAGTGTACGATGTGAGCCACAAAAACGACATTGTCTTGTTACATACATTAAAGAATCGTTCTAAAAATGATGCTTTTGAGTAAAAGAAGTGTTTTTAAGTGACCTATACTTAAAATATTTATATAGTTTATCGTTGAACAGGTTCTAGATATACTTGTTAATTATCTGTTTTTATAAGATCTTGTTAACCTAATGTTTCACTTTCACTATTATATAGAGCCAATTGAGCCGAAATAAAAATAATAACTAATAACAAATCTAACGTTTATAAGTCTAACAAAATAACATCTAAATAATCTAGAATACCATAGGCAAACTATAAAATATAAAGGATTATTGAAAATGGTTTTGAATATAAAAATATACATATTACTAGGCATACATTTTTAAGTTTCAGAGTGAATGATCATTATTTTAACATATTAGTTATTGAAATTGGTAGTAGGATAAAAGTCGTGCACAGTCCTGAAATTAACCTTTGCTTAAACCCATTTACCATACATGATGATGATTATATTTCAATAAATTCAAAACACAATTTCATGCTGTAACTCATAATCTCATTTTCAAAGCAGTAATTGAGAAGTACCTATAGTAAACAATCCACATGCGAATTCCTGTGTTTAACTAATGTTTTATCTCCGAAGCTCCGAAAATCTCGATATAAGCTGTAAAGACCAAGCAGCTTTACATTGTGTAAAAAACAACGTGAAAAAATAAAAAAAATGTTATTTACCCCATGATTATTTATATTTTGTCAAAGTAAAACATATCTTATTTTTAAATTTTAGAATAAAAGAGGACGTCTTCATAGAAAAAGAGGTATTCACTGTGCAGAAATGATGTCCAAAATATATGTATGTTATCCAACAAAGTTTTACTTATTCAAGTAGGTCTTGTGACTCGTAATTTACTCAAGAAGAGGTTTTTTGAATTACTAATTGGTTTAGTACAGCTTTTCAAATATTAGAATATCAGCATAATTCGATGGCAGCTGATCCACTACACTGTTATTTTAACGTGGTTCAGCTTATCTCTTTAGAGTTGAAAATTGGACAAGAGCCATGCTGCGAATAAAAAGTGGCCATATCTCCAACTTTCCCTTAACCCACGTTAAATGCTTTTTGCAAGTAATAAATAAACTTCTAGCGAGTTTTGTCTGAGATAAAATAGCATAGATGGTTTTGTAAGTTTTTTTAAAATTCCCCATTAGACTCTTAGAACGTCACATTTCACTACTTTTCTCTCGCTAAGACCTTGCTGTAGTTATTGAAATATATGACGATGCTCATGTTATTGAAATGACGTATTTAACATACCGTACAATGAAATAAATAATTATATTTTTTGATTATTTGTTGTTTTATAAATATTCAATTTAGACTAAAATAATAATAATAATATATACCGTACATAATATGTATTTTTCTTATAGTGCATTACATCAACCATCACAGGGATACCATCTGCACTCTATTCCAACTATACGATCATCGTGCATTTTGGATCTTATGGGTCCTGCAACCCATAGCCATGCTACAACCTGAGCAGTTTACGTCATGTTTGTTGTCATGCGTTTTGCGTCAACTATTCTCGCGACCCATGTGAAGGCAGTAAAGTAGATTTTATTATTTTGTTGTACTTTATAAGAAGTAAGGTTTGTTTTATTCTATGTTGTTTACTCTATCACGCCCAAAAACACCAAGTGTTGACGGGTTGCCAAGTCCTAAAAATAAATTATATCAAAATGTATTCCAAGTCAAGTATAGCATCGTTGGTCTGACATTTTTTATCATCACACATTCCTTAACAATGTTAAAATAACAATGCTCGAGAGATTGTTGGTTATTTTTATCTACGCTTGGCCAGCAGCTAATTTATTTGTATAGTACTTAATAATAATTGTTAACTATACTCTATTTACATTTATAATTTTCAAACTAAAGATTTTGCATCAGTGAAGCTGCTGGCGAAATACTGATAAGAAATAATCAACAATCTTTCGAGCATTGGTGTTTTAACATTTTTAAGGAATTTGTGATGATAAACAATGTCAGACCAACGATGCAGTACTTAACTTGAAATACAATTTGATATCATTTCTGTTTAGGAATTGGAAACCCGTCAACACTTGATGGTTTTTGGTATAATATCACATTTGTTATTATATTAAGATTGTTATATACAAGATATAGCGTCGAAATAAAACAAAATATATGTCAAAGGAAACATTTATTATAATAAAAACCATGGTTATTTTAGTTTAACATCATGTTGCTAGTTGCTCATCTTTGACCATTTTATATTTTCGAGGTCGCCGTGAGGAAAACGGGGCTCAAAATAGCAAATTTCAATCTTGTAAGTAACAGAATGTTACTGAATGTAAGTCCAAATGACCTTATAAATGTGCGCTTACATAAGAGGTAAACCTTTACTGTTTGAAACCATAGTTTTGTTGAAATAATTGAAAGGCACAAACATATGTTCATTATGGAAATAACAAATCTACTTGAAAGGCAACTCAAACTCTTTTTTCTATACCGAAGTTAAGTCTGTGAACAACGTCTTTCGGGCTAGCTAGTTTTCGTAATACACATTTATTATGTAGTCATCGATTTACATTACTGCTGGCATTAAATTATTTACAGTACTGATTTTCGCTAATTAAAATTAAAATACTACTTGTGTATAACTTCATCTACCTTATTTACAACTAGAACATTAAATACATTAAATTACTCTTACACATTTCAACAAAATTATCCATGCTCCAATAAGAAATGGTGTGGATATTTCGTTTTTAAAAGTACACAGCGGTATATAAGAAAACAACAACAGGTCAAAACATCTGATTTAATCTCCAATTGCATTCTCTACTGGAGTCAAAATAAATAAATCTACAACAAATCTATTTACTTAAAAAATTAGCCGATTTTGGTTATAAGTATATAGGCTAAACTAATATTTATTAAATGATCGTTTATGTGTTATTTTAAAGCCCTTAACGACTAGATGTGCATTTTGGTTTTTTTTAAACATCAACCTTCAGGGCTAAGCCCTCTAAGCTCTCAAAGTTACAATGGATGGCAGGATTAAAATCAATCTAAATTGAACATTTAACAGCGTTTTTACTGACAAAACACAGTAAAGAAGCAAGAACAGCTGTTTCAATCTAACCTCTGAAAAGGCATCACAATATAAACTACTAGTACTGTATATGAGCTGGGTGATGACGAAAGACAAATGTTTGCTCAAATTCGAGCAACATCATTTGCTTGTATATTATTAAAAGAATGTTCCAAATTCAATCATCCTCCTCATGGACCCCTCATTTCAAATTTCAAATGTGCTTATGGAGTTATTTCATTTAGTGAGAAGTTGCATGTATTAGGAATACATAATTAATAACATAAACAAATCATTTTACTGAGTTATTGTCGAAAATTATAAGGAGGCCAGTGAATAGGTATGGTGTTCAATAAAATGGCATATTCCTTTAAAGTAATTTGATTACGTCTGAATTTGAGCGCGTTTTCATTGAAACTAGGTTACAGTTGTGTATTGCATATTTTGTTACAGTCGATGCATACCTTAAACGAATTAAAAGATTTTCCTTATCTCATATCCATCTATATCATTTTGTTTGTTTAAATACACTCAATGATTTAATTTGAATTTATAAGTGCAAGAATTTACCAAGATAGTTATTCTGGAACATATGCGATACTTATACTTTTGATTACGTAGTAAATGTAAACAAAGCAGACATCAAAATCCGTAACAATTTCGAAAGTAGAATCTAAAATAATTGTTTTTTAATATTGCTTTTGCAAAGTTATAATTTAGTGTCAAAAGTGTAATCTGTGAGTAAAGACAAAAGTTTGATGAGAAATAAAGTTGTTAGGCTTGATGACCAAAATTAAGTGGACAATCTGTGATTCTGAAGTGTGTGGTTCGTGTTAGTATAATACGAGGTCGTGTGGTGGACTTGGTGACGTGACACGACTGTGCCACTAGATAACCTTCTGTTTAAAAAAAATCTTCACATCCACTACTTCCATTGATCGACTTTTTTGTAGATATGGTTTACACCATTATGATTTTAATGTTAGCTGAAAACAAAATAAAATGTTTTAATTTCGGCTGTTAGACTTTTTCAAAATTAAAATTAAAATTGTAAAAATTTAAAGCCCTTAAAAATGGGAATATCGCTTAAACATTCCCATAAACTAAAAACTGACTATACTTAAACAAAATAAATATGACAACCCGTTGACAAAGTTTGGTTGAAAAAACACCAGTTTATTTTAATATATATATATAGGATTAAATAAAAATATTACAACGTTAACGTTTTTAGAACGCCTAGTGCTTCTCGAACTTCCATGCCATTTGAAATACATGGCTCACAGGTGCTTTGTAATGAACGGTGTACGTGGAATGGAGTATAATTATAATACACGTTTAACTTTTAGCGTTTTTATAGCAAGGGATTGATAAAGATAGTATTCTTATATAATTCTAATTTATGTCATAATAAAGTATGCATATGAATGTTTTATGAAACAACACCATTTAAGGAGATATAGCTGCATATATATTTCCGAAAATAAATAAATTTATAAAACCCATAAGAACGAGACTGTAAAGCAGCAGAGAGATTCGGCATTTGCATCCGACAGTGTCGCTGCTGGGTTTGACTGCGTTTGACAGAGACGTACTCTTTTATGTGACATTTATTCAGACATTTATAGAAATGTAAATGTAAATGGGCGATTTTGGAAACTGAATATTATTTTTATTTGTTGGGAAATGAATTACAAAAGAAAAATTAAGTTTGGAAATGTATTTACAAAATGTATTTTTATTGTTATGTAAAAACAATTCTGCGGTTTTATACTTGTTTTGGTTTATAAATATGATTCAGAACAATTTCCTACTATAAGTCAGTGGTGTTATTTAAAGAAAAACTTTATTAATCTGTGATATTACAAAACGATGACAAATTAGTTTTAAAATCTAAAAGTTGGTACATTTTTCAGGAACACTGAGTTATTTGATTATTTTATCGATACGTCAGCAAACTAAAGTTGAATTTAAGATAAATATATCTATGGATTGATTATTACTACCAATTTAACACATCAGTCTCTCTGTTACCGCTACAGAGTATACAACTATAAATCAACAAGGCAATTGCCATTTCTCATAATAACACATTCAACTTTGGGAGTGAAAAGTGTTAAAAACAAGTGCCACTAACTAATGTTTTAAATGGGTTCGGGATTACGAAAAGCTGAACACTCTCTTATAACAAAATAACAGTTGCCTTGAGCATAAGAAAATGCAGGTTGGGTAAAACGTAAAATATGTACGCTATTTTATTTTATAAAGCCAATGAGATCAATATATATTAAGGGACATGGGAGAGGGTTGCTTCTCCATTTTCTTACCATTAACCTTTTTTATTGCTATTCTGTTTCAATACATTCTTACACAAATATCCCAATAGCGTTTTTAATCTCTAACAGAGTGTTAAACCGTGTACACCAGTTTTATATAAATAAGTCGTTTATTTAAACAATGCATATTTTTTTAATACTAGAGAATACTAAAAAGGCTAACAAAATGGAAAACGTATTTAAAAACTGTGGGTTGTTTTTATGAAGTGCAAACATGAAAACACCAAATACATGTGGTAGCTGCGTTTGTAAAGGTAATTGTCATTAAAATATAAACAAGTATGAGTGAAAATGTCGGTTGCAAATAAAAGGGTTTAAATAGAGTGTGTGACGATTGTTTAAAAGCTTTCCAATTAGTTTTGTTTGCTGGAGTCGTGGAAGCGAGGCAACAGTCCTTGACAAAGGCTTGACAGGTGTGAACACATGTTGTGGTGGTGGTTTGTACTCTTTAAGTAATTGTTACCTGATTTATTCAGAAAGGGTTTATGAAGAGTCAGTCATGTGTGAGTTACTGTTGACCAAATATAATTACTGTCTGAAGCTCAGTAATCTGCAAAAATAATTTTATATCTTTGATTTTATATCATAATATCTTCAGCTATTTTTTATAAAAAAATGATAGCTTCTAGCATCCTTCAGAATTAAAAAGTTAAACACGATTAAAGCAAGTATTCTCCTACTTAATATATCGCGCATGACTGGACACTAAAAGGACATCAAATGGATGAGTAATTTGAAAACTTTTTAAAAGGACATTAAAAGGATGAGTAAGTCCCAATTGGCTGTTATATCATATACCAATTATAATACCTAATTGTATATCCGTATCAACCTTTTGACTCATTGCATAATGAAGTGATTTGATTTTTATTGAAGTGGCAATCAGCTATAAAAATCCAATATAGTAAATTAAAGTGCATAACACAATATACACTCTCTATAACACTCTTCAAAGCTATTGCAGCATTAACTGTGCATTTGATTATCAAGTCAATTAAGAGAAACCTTTTAAATGGCTCACATGTATAAATTGAACCACCGGTTTATAAGTGAATTTCCTATGGAAAGTGAACTATTAGCATGACCCGCACGGTGAAACTTAAGCCCGGGACCACCATAGAACTTCCTAACGTGATTCCCTGAACACGTTTTGGTGGGTCGTTAAAAATTATATATATATATATATATATATATATATTGAATATTTCTGATTGATTTTGGCTGCTGATAATAATAATAATATTAACATTTTAAAAAACAAACACCCTTTTTTAAGATCTTTAATATTTTATTATTTGTTGACTGACATGTTTCGGCAATTATGCCATTTTCAAAGTCATATAACCTCACAAAATGTTGTATAAGTAAAAAAATCTGTATAAAATAAATTAATCTAATCATGTGGTCCTAAATCAAAATTAATTTGTTTGATATAAATGTATATTTAGTATATTAAATATATCGATATCTTTTGTCCTCTTATTTGGTTGATTTTATCATATAAGGAATACTGTTGTTTTATTTGCATACTATTTAGCATGTTTGGTGCATATTTTTAGTGAATTTCCTATGTAAAGTGAAATATTAGCATGGCCCGCACGGTGAAACTTAAGCCCGGGACCACCATAGAAGTTCCTAACGTGGCCCCCTGAACATGTTTTGGGGGGTCGTTCGAAATAGTATATATATATACATATATATACACGTATATGTACACACACACACACATATATTATATGTTTGCACTCTAGTGGTCGCATTTTTTGTCCGAATTACTTCAAATTTGGTAGAGACGTTCCTTTCTATAATCAGTTGGACAAGTTTGTTGGGCAAAACAATCGGAAAACTCTAAACCCCTTTTTTGGCGATTAATATTTTAAATTTCCAGTTTTTGGGCCCAAAAAGGGTCGGAAAAGCCCCGGATGTAAAATTAATGCATGTAAAAAGATGGGAATTAATGAGGCGAAAGTCTTAAGCCCTCTCTCGTCATTCTAGCATAAATATTTACGGAGTTTAATAAAGTAAATATGTATCGACTAAACACAGTACGTTGTCTTATGGGGGTTTTACATTAGAAAAGCTTGTTAGTGAATTTCCTTTAGTGAACTATTAGCATGACCCGCACGGTGAAACGTAAGCCCGAGACCACCATAGAAGTTCCTAACGTGACCCCTGAACACGTTTTGGGGGGTCGTTCAAAATTATATATATATATATATTTATGTATATATATGTGTTTGTACTCTAGTGGTCGCATTTTTTGTCCGATTTACTTAAAATTTGGTAGGGATGTTCTTGTCTGTAATCAGTTGGACAAGTTCGTTGGGCAAAACAATCGGACAACTCCAAACCCCCTTTTTGGGGGATTAATCTTTCAAACTTTGAATCTTTGGGCCCAAAAAGGGTCAGAAAAGCCCCAGACGTAAAATTAATGCATGCGAAAAGATGGGAATTAGTGAGGCGAAAGTTTTAAGACCTCTCTCGTCATTCTAACATAAGTATTTACCGAGTTATTAAAGAAAATGTGTTTCGTCCAAACGTTGTACGTTGTCTTATAGGGGTTTTACACTATAAAACCCTGTTATTCCTTTGTTAGAGTACTTTTATCATCCCCAACAACTCACGCCTACTTTCAAGCCTGTCTGGATCTTCTCCTAACATTATAATGCGCAAACTTTTATTCCCAGCTTTGCAGGTAAATGAAACCAGGAGCATCAGAACAGCCAAAAAATCAATGTTTTTAGATTTAAATAAAAATTGGAATAAATGTTTGTTTTTTCACTGATTTCGAGTTTTAAAAGTTTTTATGTGAAAATTCACTTCCCTCACGTCAGCGTGCTGCGTGCGAACTCGTTATTAATTTGTTGGTGTACTTTTCTCATCCCCAACAACCTCACACCTGCTTTCAAGCCTGACTGGATCTTTTCCTAACCTTATAATGTGCACAATCGTATTCCCAGCATTGCAGGTAAATAAAACCCGGAGCATCAGAACAGACAAAAAATCAATATTTTCATATTTCAATAAAAATTGGAATAAATGTTTGTTTTTACACTGATTTTGAGTTTTAAATGTTTTTTATGTGGTAATTCGCTTCCCTCATGTCAGCGTGCTGCTTGTGAACTCGTTTGTAGTTAAAATAGATATGCATTTCCCCTTTAACGTTAAGTTTTTCTGATCTCCTTTCATATTACAGAATTTTTTAATTTTCTTCTAAATTTTTGTAGCTACGACCTGAGTTTAGTAGATGATGAGCGAAATTAGATTTCATTGTTGTTACATTCTTTGATCTCATTGCTTGAATATGTTCTTTGAAACGAATTTTAAAATTTCTCTTAGTTTGCCCGATGTAGTAGCTGCTGCAATCACTGGAATTTATTTTATACCTCCAGGTTGGCCGTAGTCTTGAGTTAGACTTTGTGGACGATTTGAAATGTTATTGTTAATATTATATATATATATATATATATATATATATGTGTGTGTGTGTGTGTGTGTGTGTGTGTGTGTGTTAGCACTCTAGCGGTCACATTTTTTGTCCGATTCACTTCGAATTTAGTAGGGACTTCCTTTCTATAATCAGTTGGTCAAGTTCGTTGGGCAAAATAATCGGAAAACTCTAAACCCCTTTTTTTGGGGATTAATCTTTCAAATTTCGGGGTTTTGGGGCCAAAAATTGTCAGAAAAGCCCCGGATGTAGAATTAATGCATGTAATAAGATGGGAATCAGTGAGACCAAACTTTTAAGGCCTTTCTCGTCATTATAGAACAAATATTTACCGAGTTATTAAATAAAAAGTGTATCGACCAAACACAGTACGTTGTCTTATGGGGATTTTACATTAGAAAAGCCTGTTATTCATTTGTTGGTGTATTTTTATCATCCTCAGCAACCTCACGCCTACTTTAACGCCTGGCTAGACCTTCTCCTAACCCTATAAAGCGCAAAAATTGTATTTCTAGCATTGCAGGTAAATTAAACCAGGATCGTCAGAACAGCCAACAAATCAATGTTTTCAGATTTAAATAAAAATTGGAATAAATGTATGATTTTAAACTGGTTTTGAGTTTTAAAAGTTGATTATGTGGAAATTCACTTCCCTCACGTCAGCGTGCTGCGTGCGAATTCGTATTTGATATGGCATTAACACTATATAAATGAAACTGTTATTTTTAATTAACGTACCTCACTTAAAAACAGGCTGTATTGTTTAGGGTCGGAATAACCTTAAGGGTGCGCCCTACCCCAGATTGAATGATCCGCACATTGTTGTTTAAGGGTGCGCCCTACCTGCCTTCCGCACGCTAAAATAAGGGTTTTGAATCTCCCACATTTTAGACTCAGTTGTTAACCAATTAAAAATATTTCGTTGTTATTTCATTCACTAAATATCATGCGATTTAAATATTCAAAATAAGTGGTAGGCCATTAGTAAAGTTTTTATATCTAAGCGTTTTTCTAAAGATTCCTAAAGTAAGGAGACAAATTATTTTGGAAAAAAGGAACCGTACAATACCTATATTGCAATCTTAAAAGTGTGTAACTGCAAATAGTTTGGTATAATTCTGCAAAATAACAGTGCGATCGAGGAGAACAAAATGGTCTTCAAGTGTAAATATGCATGACACTGCTTGGTGGCGATGCGGCTCTAAACAACATCGTGCGGATCATTCAATCGGGAGTAGGGCGCACCCTTAAATTAGGTCCCAAAACAACCTTAAAACTGGTCTATACAGTCTTTGCACTGAATTTGTCATTACATATGGTATGTCTTTTGGCTGTCCATTATGACAAGCTTTCCTTTCACCTTTGGTCCCCCTCCATTTGCAGCTGCTGGGGACGGAAACTCCGGGTTTGGTTCCTAACCTGAGAATGTGGTCCCTGGCTGTTTAATTGGCATTTGGAGGGCAGAGCGGGTCCACCTGTTTGAGCCGGATCACAGGAGCACGAGAAAGGTCAATTTGGCTGCCTGACCTAAACCACTCTTTCCTTTCCTGCTATATCCTATCCTTTCGGTAACCTGCGCAAAATTCCCGCTTGTGGAAGACGTGCCTAGCAGCACGTCTAATATAATAATAAATAAATAAATATATATATATATATATATATATACTATACTTTAATTGATAAAATTGAATAAACAATTTAGACTAGCTATTATAACATTGAAGGTTAAAACTTTATTAGGCATCATTTTATTTAAATTCCATGTTTTGGGGAATAAAATAATAAAAATAAAAATCAATTGTACAAATAAAAAAATCCCTATTTAAACTAATAATAACAACATTGATGAGTAGAATTGTCTAATATATAAATACTACATATGATTAGTATATTGAGAGTTTAGCTAGGGATTTTAATTTCAGCATAAGCTCGTAAAATAATGAGGGGTGTAACTTTAGGAATAAATGGAGTAGAAGGGAATTCGGTCATATCAATCCGAGATCAAAAAACCATTTGTCGTTGAGCCCGCGTGACTACTTACCTCAGCAAAACAGTTCTGGAGATATCTTGCCGAGATGATATAACGCATCAAAAATACTTTACTGTTATTGCTTAATGTAGGGAATTTTGAATTATCTAAATTACAACAAATCTGTTTATTTCCTTAATCATATAATTTAACTGTCTAGTACCAGGAGTTATTAAAAAAAAGATTGCGTGTTTGGGGAAATTGTAAATTTCAATCTTCTACCGTGTGTCCCAAAAGTCCCACCCCATCTATCTTTTTTAACAACTGTATATAACGAGATTATTTTCTGGGATGTTTTAGTGACCCGAAAGGGACACTTTCGATCGATTAAAATCGTCAACCCTTTTCACCAAAATAGACGTTATGGGGGGTTAGGAAACCATTTTTTAATGGTAACTCCCCTTCATTTTAAAGGGAGAAAAGAAAGAAGAAGAATGGCGCAAGTTAGGGGTTTCTAGCTCTGTTATATCAAACACGGAGTTCTATTGAATTTTGAATTTTATATTTTTGTATGAGTCTGAAGTGTGAAATGTTTGCCAAGTGTAAGTTGCCATGTTTGGTAGGATCACTGAATAAACCTCTTGTTTGTATCATTCATTTTCTCTTATTAAGACCTTTAAAAAGAGGTATCACTCAGTAAGGGGCTGCTACTTACACATTTTACCTTAGCCCCAAAACCCCCTATTTTGGGGGATGGGGGTAAATTTGTTCACTCACTAAAAGATTAACGGCTTAGTTACTTAAATGTTCCCATCGAAAACTGATCATTACAAAACGTACTAGGTGAATTTAAATTATTGCTATGCAAAATTGATGTAATCAAAATTAAAATTTAATCGTACGCTGTGTTTGATGGAACAGAGCTAGAAAACCCTAACTTGCACCATTATTCTTATTTTTTATGCCCTTTAATGAGGCACCACTTCAGGGGGTTACCATTTACATTTTTCGACTCACCCCCCAAAATCATATTTTGGGGAAAGGGTTGCAAATTTGGACTCATCAAAAGTTCACTTTTTGGATCAATAAGACTTCCCCGGAAGGTAATCTCGTTATATGGAGTTGACACAAAATTAATGGGAAGGGGGGTGGAACTTTTGAGATACACGGAATTCGAGGTTGGCTGCCTGAGAGTTTACAGCTTTAGAAGCTTGGTTTCGTTCGCATGGTTAAATAAGTTTTGTATGAAAAGTAGTTTCGATACCAGACTGATCTAAAGTTGAAAATATGGTCGTACATGTTACAGATTCTATAGTTTACATTTATTGCAACTTTGAATTGCACACTTTGTAAAAATAACTAGTTATTTGTCAACCAACAGGCATTGAAAACTTACGAAAATCGTCTAAATGTTCGCTGATTTACTCTGGACTTTGGTTTCTTATATTACTCGTTACATTCATTATTTTTGTAATTATCTGTTTAATCTTAGTATAAGTAATATCCTTTTATATATCCTTCTTTGTGAAATGTGGAATGTAATTAAAATTAATAACCAAACAAACATTATCGAAACAACAATAACGGTTTGTTGAGACCATAATTTATTTTGCAACATGCCAATTTGCACCGGAAAAAATTAATTAACACTTTTATAAATTAAATTTACAGATCACCGTTATATATTTATTTTTCTTGACGGGGGCTTTCGACCGCGATACTATTATCACCATTTACATCACAAATACAAAATCAATAACTAAACAACTCTGATAATTACAAAAGTGTATTTATTTGCTACTCACAATTATCATAAGATTATAACAACTTTATTACATGCTTTAATTTGAGCCGTCTTCTATCATCCTGTGATTTGCCAAACTCACTACATTTTGACTTACTACTTTCGCTTACAGAATGATATATAAAGATACTATGTTCAAGAAATATTATAATGTTGTCAAACCTTACAATCTTGTTTGACAGGAGACCATAAAAAGCACCGTAGAGAGAGCAGTAAGGTCTAGATAACAATAAGTAAAATCATGTTTTGATCTGTTCCAAAATAATATTTTTTCCGATCCATATATTGTTTAGATTTCACACTGTGGTTTTCCCTTTAATAAATACTTACATAAAAAAAAACATATGTTATTTAGGTTGTCACGATTGCATACCAAAATTATATCGTAAATAAGTTTTGACTCCTATAAAAAACAAGAAAATAATATTAAGAAATGCAACTAAAGTGTAATTATTAATCTATTTTGTACTATGTTACAACAAATTTTACCAACACTTGGCAAGTAACTTGATCTTGCTGTAATAGGTCTTCAATGGTATATCTCAATGAAAAAACTTTTGCGAACCTTATTAATAATATACTGTCTTTTATTAAAATACTGTGAACTGATTTTAGATCACTAGTGTTAAATTACATTCGTTGAACCATGCAATGAAAGCGATCAAGTTATATCTCCAGGGAGCGGATTGATTTACGGGGCAGCAGCTCCGAGCGCTTCACCCTTCCCTTTATCCTACTCTTTGTTAAACTGCGATACACTACGAATCTGCCTGGAGTGAAGAACGTGAAACTTTATATTGATTCATTATTATGAGCTCTTATTGTTTTGCTTAGAATAATTAAAGGCTACTCTCCGAATAAATTAGTAGAGTAAGTAGAACTTGTCGCTGTAATATGGGGCCGCTTGAATGTTGAGAAATACATAAGCGAAAATCAATTATAAAATCATAATTGTTGTGGTTTTAAATTATTTGCTTATTTGTCACATTCGGCGGTGAATGCAATATTCAAAATGAAAGCCCAATTATTTATTTTGGAGAAGTATTAAGGGAGAAATGTCTTACCGACAAAAACACCCTTAACAAATTATTTACGAGTATAACGATATCAGAGTGTTGAGCGCCAGCGCCTTACGTATTTAACAACAAGTATTTTCATTTCATGTTTAAGGTCAGTCAAATTAATGTAATTTATTGTTAATAATGGAAAGCGTAATCATTTATTTTAATACATAATTTTGTATTATAAGGAATTAGTATACGAAATGATAGTATATAACAACATTATACTCCAAAGAAATTACATAATTTAAAGACATTAATCTAGGTATTATATCCACAACGATATGAATATTACACTTACGATCTTTATGAAGCTTTTTGAGTGGTATATGTTTATTGCAAAAATGTTTAATGCACCTGGGTGCAGATGTAGTTCAAATGTTGTTTTAATTGTTTTATTGGTTTAGCTTGGACATAAAACCACATTTACATTTATTTGTTAAATTGCTAATATGAAGACAATTAGTATAATACCTGAACAATTGTTTGTCTGTTTAGAGATAGTTTGTTTTGTTTGTGACAAATTTTAATTTAAAAAGTTTGGATTCAGGTGAGTTGATTCCAACCATCAGATATAACGATTTGTGTTAAACATGTTTCCGTGTAAACCTTACAATTATGAGAGAACAGGTTTAAGAAATACTAGTTCAGTGATTAATCACATTGCGTAAAATACTTAGATTGGTTAAAAATTTATTATGGTCAAGGCAAACCTTTAGTCAAAATAGATATATAAAAGGTACGCACTTTTAATGTCATTTATCAGCTTCTGGGAGCTTGTTATTAGACAGAGGTTATTAGAAAATACCAAAACACAATGATCCGCTTACAACGTTTTACGACAAGTTAAACCTGGATCTCGATTAATGTTTTTCATGTTAAAACACAGAATCGAAACGTTACTTTTGTTGTTTAGTTGTCTAAGACGACTCAATAATAACAAACGAGTTACCGGTGATAAATAATCAATTCTTACTTCTAACTTCATATGACACTTTTTGTGGAGTCAGTTTGAAAGTCAACAATGATAAGTAATTTACCGCCATAAATGTTAGTGGTTGGTTATAAGATTTCATAGCTACTATACAATTACATTTTCAACTGATTTTAGTTTAGCCCTTTAAATGCGCATGGTAAAACTGCATCATATGACATTATTTCAACCATTGATACTTTATAAATACAGTTTTCCAGTACAATCACGACTGCACCGGGTCTCCTACTAATATTTATTTATGGCCGCTTTATTTTGAGAACAACGTAAAAACATCAACTAAATAATCTAAAAGAATAATCCTGTTGTTTATAAAAATGCTTACTACATGTTTTCGCAACTATATGGTACCTGTAATAATATGTAAAACATGCTTCATACAAATATTGAGGTCAATTTGCAAAAACATTATACTTTTAATTAGTTTTAATTAATAAACTTTACTTATAGGACATTAATTGGTGGTGTGAGTTTATATAATTGATGTATTTGTAATTAGACACGAGGGATATCCCGTAGCAAATCTCTCTCTCCAATGAAGACATCTAATGATAGCGAGATTACGTTAGAGCTCGGATCTTCTTGATTAATTGCCGTTCAGATTATCCCTGGCAAAAATTTTCTCTCAAGTCTATGTTTTATCTTTATTCTGTAAACATAACAATATTTGGTAACAAATATAATTAAATGATTTAAGGTGTTATTTCATTACTACTTATGCTGACCACAGAAATTGTATAGTACAATTGTATGAAACATCAATGAAATATAAAGCATTATCTTATGATGTAAAAATACCGGGTGACACAAATTCTTGCCATGATAAAGAAACTAAAAAAATACGAAAACAGGTTATGGTAGGACAAAGTTGTAGGTACAGATATAACAAATGGTTTCTGTAGTTGTTATAACTATATAGAAACTCAATACACCATAATGGGTGCACCTCCGGTGTTCTGTAGATCTTCTAGCCGACTCTTTGGCTCATCCCAGGTTTTGGGTAGCATTTCCTGGGTCACGGACGTCACGTCATTTCTTATTATATCGTTTAATGTTTCCAAATTAAGAACTGGGGAAGAATAACAAAAAGTCTTTGACGAATCCCCACAAAAATAAGTCCAGAGGGGTTAAATCTGGCGAACGAGAAGGCCGTTTTGTTGGGTCATCACGCCCAATCCAGCGGCCTGGGAAGGTATGATTCAAACAATCTCTCAGACATGAACATGAACTGCGAATACCGTCTCTTGATACTTTTTACATCAGGTGAGGGTCTTACACATGTTGGCACAAACAGTCTCTGAGTGGTAATTGGGAAGTGGGTTTCGTGGAACCATAGTACCACTGGATCCACTGTGACTTCTCTTGTAAACTCACCATTTTTGATTTGTTTTTGTTTGTAGTAACTGCATTGTTGTCAGTCAGTTGGGCTTAGGTGTTACCAACTTAAATAAACTAAACTTGATTAGTTTCAATACAAAAATGTAAGTTTTGTGTGGTTCCAATGGTTTCCGTTCAGCAAAGCCATAAAATCAAGGCACGATTTTGTGGACACCCGGTATTTATGATTGTACTAAGTGATTCCAAAGTAATTATTTACGTTGGAAAATATTTAAATCGCAGAAGCGTTGCTAGAAGGAAAGCATTACTATTATTTTCTACTCTTATTTTAGTGACATTTAGTGGTAAAATTTGCTTTAATTAAATAAGGTAAGTGAAGGTATCAGTATTTATCTATCAGTTTTTTACACAAGGATGTCTGAGAGTTTGTGAGACAGATAAAATACACTTCAAGTACCTATAGAAAAGGTTCACACTTAGATTCTTTACAGGCTATCTTCGTAACTGGCATCCTTAACATTCGGGACTAGATATGCATGTTCGTTTTTAGTTTTAGCTTTTCTATGAGCAACCCTTCATCACTCATAGTTCTAAGACTTGAGGCTTAAACTTGCTTAGGCCAGTTTTATTCCCTTTCGTATTGCATAAATAAATAAACATTTCTATTAATAGCATGTTTTATATATTTTCAGCTTTATGAAAGTATTTAATTGATTAATAGGATTTACAAATAACACATACGTAAGCCTTCCCATGCCCACCACATGCAGGGAGTATACTTTTTATAGTATTGTATGCATAAACCTGAAGAATAGTATAATGAAATTAGCTAACATTCTTCATCTTCAACAATGGAAGTTTCCTTATGATGGATTATTAATGCTGATTCGTGATGTAAAATTCATAAATCCCCCATAATTTGTGTTAAACAGCAATATAAAAATATAAAAATGTTTTCAGCAAGATATCGTAATAGTTATAGTAATCGCCTCATAATCCGAGATTCATCAGATTGATCGTGAAGGTCCGATAGTATAATTTGTTATAAACTATTAATTGTAGATGTTTTCTAAGAATAGGACGATCTAAGACTCTATCTATAACGATAGGTTCCAACAGGTAAAAGAAATGCCACTGGCGTATATATACTCAAAATAAAAACATATAAATATTTCAATGAAAAGGAAGAAACACACTTTACAAAAACATGCCAGTATGTTGCTCTAAGACCAGTAGCTTAGCCAATACCCACTCTTCCGTTCATCACACTACTTTAGGATACACCAAGTTAAAATGCATTACCAAGGGATACTAAGGGATAACAGTGACTGAAAACAAACAACGAACATTAAATCTTCCAATCTCGTTTTTCGTTTATATTGAGCTCTGTTCAGAACGCCGCACCGGACACGTGGAAAGCCCGCATGAAATAATTAACTTTAGATTTAACAATTTGTCTGTAATTGTACTTGCTTTACTAGCACGTTAAGGCATGTTATACTAAATGAAAAATATAATCTTTCTCTCAAGGAACAAACTAATTTTAAACCAATCAATTTTATGGAGAAAAATATTTAATATTGATCTTTAAACAAATCAATAAGAGGCGGGCAGGTGATTATTGAAACCTAGCGCAAGTCATATTTGTTAAACATGCCCAAAGTTGCCGGGTTAGATCATCTTTTAACAACGAAAAGTTATAACGAGTTCGCACGCAGCACGCTGACGTGAGGGAAGTGAATTTACACATGCAAAAATGTTAAAACTCAATACCAGTGTGAAAACATACATTTATTCCAATTTTATTGAAATCCAAAAATATTGATTTTTTGGCTGTTCTGAAGCTCATGATTTCATTTAGCTGCAATGCTAGGAATACAATTTTGCACATTATAAGGTTTGCGCATTATAATGTTAGGAGAAGGTCCAGTCAGGCTTGAAAGTAGGCGTGAGGTTGCTGGGGATGATAAAAGTACACCAACAAATGAATAATAGGTTATTCTAATGTAAAACCCTCATAAGACAACGTACTGTGTTTGGTCGATACACGTTTTCTTTAATAAATAGGTAAATATCTATGCTAGAATGACGAGAGAGTTCGTAACAGTTTCGCCTTACTAATTACCATCTTAATACATGCATTAATTTTACGTCCGGGACTTTTCTGATCCTTTTAGGGGCCCAAAAATTCAAAATTTGCAAGAATAATCTGCAAAAAAGGGGTTTAGAGTTTTCCGATTGTTTTGTCCAATGAACTTGTCCAACTGATTATAGAAAGGAACGTCCATAAATATTTTTAAGTAAATCGGACAAAAAATGCGACCGCTAGAGTGCGTACACACACACACACATATATATATATATATATATATATATATATATATATATATATATATATATATATATATATATATATAATTTTTGAACGACCTCCCAAAACGTGTTCAAGGGGTCACGTTAGGAACTTCTATGGTGGTCCCGGGCTTAAGTTTCCCCGTGCGGGTCATGCTAATAATTAACTTTCCATTTGAAATTCACTAATAAAGCCACATCGTATGTAATATAATAAGATTTAACTATAGCTTAACCAAACTACCTCAGCGCTATTCCCGTGCTTTATAATAAGTAAAACACAAATCTCTGCAATGGAAATTGATGTGGAGTACAAGCAATAGAACGTTACCTATACAGGGTGTCCTGCAACCATTCGATCAAATTTTACTATAGGTTGTTCAGCAGGTAAAACCCAGCACAAAATGCAATATATGTCCTATCTCTTTTCGTTTTCCGTCGGTCGGTCTGTATGTGTTTTTTACAAAAACCGTAATATCTTTGAAATGGTTAGAGATAAAACCATACAATTTGGAATAAATACTGCTCTAAGTAGTTTATATATTCCATACAATTTTCATTTTAATACAAAATGGAGGCGGTTTAAAATATTCAAAACGTTTTAATTTTTAGGTATTTAACTTTGAAAATTTGAAACCGCCGACATTTTGAAACAGAAGTTTTTATTAAAATGAACATTGTAAGGAATCTGTAAACTACCTAGAGTAGTATTCATTCCAAATTTTATGGTTTTATCTTAAACCTTTTCAAAGATAATACGGTTTTTGTAAAAAACACATACAGACCGACAGACGGAAAACGAAAAGAGATAGGACATCTGTTATATTGCATTTTATGTTTGATTTTACCTGATGAACAACCTGCTAAATTTCGATCAAATAGTTGCGGGACATCCAGTATAAATCATGATAATAATTGCTGGATTTTATTTAAAATTAATAATTTTAAACAACTAACCTTACAGTTTTTAATAAATTATGATTTGCATTATTCCAGGTGTCCAACGTAAAATTATTGACGTTGGTTTGCTCGAAAGAGTTAACATTAATAAATATACTAGTTTCGATATGAGCTCCCCCCAATGAATAAAACAAATAAACAGAATTAATCAGGTGATTAACTTGAACATTTTGTTAATATATTTTGATTTAAAATCTTTGATATGATTGTTTTTCTTAGAAACATTTTTATCGAGAAAAAACCATATATATTCAACTCAGAGCTCCTCACTAAGCTATTTCATTGAATTGTTTCGTCTTAGTAAAATTGATAATAGTTGGATAGCGAAGATAAGTATTAATAGATTAAATAAAAATGTTGAAATAAACGGAAATTTTGTTTGTATGGGATTCATTAAATAACGTGCATGATTCCTATAAATTAATCGAAGATGTTTTAAATATTACTACCTAGACCGAGCGTCTTTCGTCGCCCCCATAACAATATTTTCACCATAACAGAGAAAATTGTTGAGGAAACTGGGGCGGATTCCTAAGGTTGGAAAAACGTATCCATATATTAACCGCGTGGTATGGCCTAGGAGCAAATTTGAAGAACCGATTTCGACCCTTTTAGATATCGTATTTTCATCATAAATATAAAATGGTCACTTTCGAGGCCATTGGAACAGAGCCCTGAGACTTGGGGAGGGGGAAACATAAATTTAAATACCGTTGGTCCTCTACAACGTTGTATGAGGTGTGAGTAGTTTCGAGGAGCCTTTTTCGCATTCAGATGGAATACTACTTTATTAGTATAGATCGTTTCTCCATAAAAATAACATGGCAACGTTTTAGCCAGTGGGGTGAAGCCCTAAGTTTGGGGTTATATAAAATGTATCTAAATGTTATATATCAATAACAACTGGCTAAAATCAGAACTAAAATAGAAAGAATAACATAGCGACTTTGCCAGAGGGCGGAGCCCTAAGGTTGCTGCGTAGGGGAACGAACCAACATCTTTATTAAAGAGATGCGGTTTAAAAAAAATCCAAATAACCATCACGTGTCAAAATTGGAGGTCTAAAGTGGTAGAAAAAGCCAATGGGGCAGAGCCCTGAGGTCTGGGAAAAAAGTATCCGAAGTTTTCTATCCTCCCAACAACCTAGTATGGCCCGGGGACAGTTTTGAGGAGTCTTTTTGGCAATAATCTGGAGTAATCGGTTTTGTATAAGAATAACATGGCATCGTTTTAGCCAATGGGGTGGAGCCCTAAGATTGGGGTTATACAAAACTTATCAAAATGTTATGGATAAATGAGTAAAATCACACATTAAGTCAGAACCAATAACATGGCAATTTGCCAGGGGGCGAAGCCCTAAGGTTGGTGAGGGGGGGAACATATCCAACGTTCATTCAAGACATGAACCTTTGTAAAAATATTCCAAAGAACCATCACACGTCAAAATTGGATGTTGGAATACGATAGAAGAAGCCAGTGGGGCTTCCCTTAGGTCGCGAATAAAGGATCCGTCGTCTTTAGTCCCTGAACAACCTGTTATGGTACGGGAGCAACTTAAGAAGAGTTTTTTGCAATAACCTGGAGTACTCTATTTTCCATAAGAATAACGTAGCAATGTTTTAGCCATTGGGGTGAAGCCCTAAGGTCGGGGTCATAAAAAATCAACCGAAATGTTATGTATCAATGACAACTGGCTGAAATCCCGCAAGAAAACCCGCAAAGAATAACATGCATTGTTTTCCAGAGGGGCGGAGCCCTAAATTTATTGGTGGTGGTGGGGGTGGCACATCCAAAGTTGGGGCATCATTCAAGACATGCGGTTTTGTAAAACAAAACCAAAGAACCATCACACTTTCAAATTGGACCCCGGGAAGTTGTAGAAGAAGCTAGTGGGGCGAAGCGCTGAGATCGGGAACAAAACTATCCAAAGAAGTTTAATCCCTCAACAACGTGGTATGGCCCGAGAGCAGATTTGAAGAGCCGTTTTCAAGCCATTTAGGAAAAACGTTTTCTCCATAAGGATAAAATGGCTGATTTTGATGCCACTGGGGCGCAGCCCTGAGGGCTGAGGGGAAAACAAATAAATAAGTATCTAAAATATGTTGGTCCTCTACGACGAGGTATAGTCCGGCAGAAGTTATGAGGTTCTATTTTCGAAATCACCTGACACACACACACACACACACACACACACACACACACACACACACACACACACACACACACACACACACACACACACACACACACACACACACACACACACACACACACACACACACACACACACACAAACACACACACACGCGCACAACTACTTTATTAGTATATAGATTAGGCAAACTTACCAATTCGCATATTTGATTTTTTTTCTTTTGCTTGAAAGTGATAATTAGACTAAACAAATATAATTATGTTTTCAGTTATTAACGTTATAAAAATACAGTCAAACAAGAACGTTTTTAAAAAGAGATAAACTACCTACAAATCTACTGAGAAACTAAAAATAAAACATTTCTCCACAATCTGAGGGGTTTCATCATCAAAGATAACAATACTATTTTTCTTGGGATGTTTACAACAAACAATGTTTCCAGTTGTCCTGTTTTGTTTTGGTCCTGTGCTCACATATAAGTCCAGATTTAGTTTGCTGAACAAAACATTAAACTGTTTTTAAATTATATATTTTTTAAATTACATGAAAAAAATTAAAACATTAAAAGGAAGATGGCCACGGGTTAAAATTACTATAATATACTAATGAATATAATAAAATATCGAAACCTAATAGGAGTGTTGAATACTTAAAACAAATTACGTTAAACCAGCATAAAAATATGAGTTGTTATAGATGATGTTAAAACTAAAATTCTAATTGAAAAGGTTTGTAAGCATAATGTCTCTAAAATACTAAGCTTTCATTGTTTACCTTGGAGTTTTTATTTATTGTTTAAAAATATTTAATTTTTATGTTTTCAGATCTGATGAGTATATTCCAGCCAAACTAATTAGTCGAATGCAATTAATAATGGTTTAACATTTAAAGTCCAAACAATTATAAAACTAAAGTGTTATCTCAATATTTAACTTTGATTAACTCCTCATTAAGGGGGAATCTACTTGAGTATAAATGACACCCCTACAAATATCTTGAAGAATTGTTGTGTAGAGACCTCACATTAAAAAATAATTGTGACACATAATTTGATATGTGATTGCTAACTGAATAAGATTCTTTAAATCTTATATTAAAGAGCATTTTTCTTTATTTTGTATGTATGTAACCAGTTGTAATAGAACATTTCTATAAAGTGGCCTTTAATGAATCTAATTATTTCAGAGTCAATTAAAATTATAAAACATTATGTAAGAATTTGTATGTAGGCTATCTATATGCTACTTTCGCCAATCAATTACTGTTAAATGTTTAATATATTATTATAATTACAATCGTGTACTAAATCATGAAACTACTAAAAAACGTACACAAAAGTGAAACATTAAATAAATTGTAGTATTTAATTTTCTACAGAACAAAATAAAAGTAGGAGATTAATGCAGTAAAGCTATCAGATGATCAGGTAGATAGATATAAATGTAAAAGTTGACATTACATAAAAACTAAATTACTAACATATTTGTTTATATTTCACTAACGAAAACTTGTTATACGACAATAGTTTCCTATAATTTTTTAATCGTTATTGTCAGTAACGAAAGATGTTGAATCATGACATGTAACAACGCTTCTCTTACTGCTTATATAGCTTTTTAGCTGCCAAGCAAATATGTTGTGTATAAGTTTAAAGTAATATCAAGCCATCAATATTTTATTTAAACTTTACTAATGTTTTATTGAAAATCTTGGTAAAAATTGTATTCTAAATGCAAAGAAATTGAATGTAGCTTAAGACGCACTGAGAGTTAATTTAAAAGTGCATAGTGGCCGCACCACGTAATCCCAACTCAATTAATGTTGTGGATTAGATGTTTACAATGTTTGGTTATCTTCGTGTTTGGTTATAAACCAACAAAATAAATCTAAGAGAAGAAAATAAACCGTTAGAACTGAATGTAACAACCATCTAATAACATTATAATCACTGAGTTCAACTTCATTATTGTACATTAGCTTGCACTCTTTGCATCTGATGCGTCAGATCCTCTCACTCTCTCTCTCTCTCTCTCTCTCTCTCTCTCTCTCTCTCTCTCTCTCTCTCTCTCTCTCTCTCTCTCTCTCTCTCTCTCTCTCTCTCTCTCTCTCTCTCTCTCTCTCTCTCTCTCTCTCTCTCTCTCTCTCTCTCTCTCTCTCTCTCTCTCTCTCTCTCTCTCTCTCTGTTTTAGTGTTTATTTTGTGTTCCTGCACATTCTGTTTAGCACCAGCAGGTTTATTAGCCTTATATACATTTACAATTTCTCAAATCAAATTCAATATTAGGTATAGACAGTTTGCTGAGCACATTCTGTCGTAATCTATATGTTTCTCGAATATTTTAATATTTGAGACCCCCCGTAACGGCCACCAAAAGGATCAGACTCTGGAAATAACCAGACAAATCTTATAATATGATGTAAATAACGGTTTTTATATTTTAGTTTTATTCGTTGATCTTGAACCTAATATAGATTTAATTACTAATATCTGGGGAAGGCAATTTGTAGGGTACATAATGAAATATTGAATCATAGTGGTATTTACTTAAACATTTGTTTTATTAATGATACAATTTTATTTACAGTACTCCAACATTGTTTATGGTGCGTGAGGAGATAAACAAAAACCAATTAATCTGGATTTACGAACTAGCCGAATTAGTTATAGTTTGTATTCAATGATTCGAATAACTTGTGCTAACAATGGTTAGACCGGTATTAGTAATTGGAAAACGTCTATTGAACGTCTATTGATGGATAATCTACTCACGTTTAAACTATAAGGAGATTGAGTAATATAGCTCCACACGTTATCTATTTAAAGAAGGTAGATTTTTCTATCTAGACATATTTACCGATATAGTAATATCTGCCGATAATACTAGCTCTTTATTATTCATTAACAAACACCCCTTGTATCTATATAATACTCGCTTTAAGTTATATCCTTTCATTACATACAAATGTAAAATGATTTTTTTTTGTTTCAATTTATTGTTAAGTTGAATAATGCCAAAATACCAAGCGAGATTGTACCAAAGGTGACACCTCAATAGAAACAGCGTTTAATTTAGGCAATGTTTTAGTTTAAAAGTTATTAAAACATTAATTTGCGGAAGTTGTCCCAGTCCATTATTTGTAATTGATTGTATCTTCGTTTGTGACGAAATTAAATCACACATATTATAAATTAAAGTAAGCATGAATTGGCAATCATTTTAGGATAAACTGAAACCTTATTACGAACAATGTTGATTATCAGAGAAACCAATCAACTCCTGATTCCTGAATAACTGTAGCAATAGGAATCATAATATGTACAAATAAGCTATTCAATTCCAACTGGATTATTTATGATGGAATTGAGGATCATCTAAATTGTTTTTAAAACTAATGTTTTGAGTGATTTTGGAAATTTCAGAGTGAAAGCTATTATCCCAAATTCGTAATTTTACATATGTTTCATCACAAAATCTATTTTCAACACGTGGTTGGATCAATAGTTTTTAAAGGAATAAACCTTTGTTGATAAATCGTCCATTCTCGTTGTATGTATTTTTCATTAAAAGTCATATGGCTAATCTTGCTAACCTTGCTAGAATATAACAAATGTACCTACCATAAAAATACGACGCAAAGAACAAAAAGAGCTGAAAGAATTAAGTTATAACAATTGACAATATACAATATAAAAGCAACAACAGTGTCTACTTCGTCACGAAAAATATACAATAATACCAGTATTGCTTTTTCAAAATAAAAAAGACCACACAAGTTTACATGAAAATATTTATAGTAAAGTTATTTATGGTTTATAGTTATTTAATGGGTGCTCGACTTGTAACAACACTTGCAATTGATATCAACATTGAAAGTACACAATAAAACCGATGTTAATTTTGTTTAATACCACGCTAAATCAATTAAATCTAGTAGGTATACAATCTTAGTATAATATAACCAAATATCGAAAGAAAAATACTCTTATAATTTACACGAAGAATGTTATTTGGCCTGTAATAATAATACAAACAAAAACATAAACAATTATATTAATTTACACAGTGGGTGCTGAACTAAACAACAATGTTTAAAATGTACATCAACATCACACAGAAACAATAAAACCAAAATAGAATTTTCAAAATACTACTACTTTAAGTTACATACAAAATGTACTTATAGTTTAAACAATTCTTTTAGGTTTTACAAAGGGTGTTCGACAAGTTACTTCAACAGTTCTGTTTTAGATGTCTTCATCGGCTGATTTTTATTTAGGCTATGAGTTTGTTTCTGCTAAACCCTCAGAGGATCAGGGGGAGAGCAGGGTAACATAAAGGCCCCTCCAATGTGTCTTTCGAGCAGGTTTCTTACACAGACTGGAAAAAACTGTCCAGGTTTTTATAACATACATGATACATTTCCATACATATAAACTAACAGGGTCTGAGTTTGAACGAAAAGATGTTCTTCTTGGTTAAAAATCCTCCGGCCATTTACTATGTCCGTCAACAATGATCAAAACTTTTTGCCTAAACATGGCCCGGCAAAGTCCACATGGATCCTATACCAAGGTTTTCTGGCCATTCCCAATCGTGTGTGGGTACCTTATTTGGATTATTTTGAACTAACTGGCCACCCTGACAATTCTTTACCACTCTTTCTAAATCGACTCAAACCCGGGCCAGCAAACATAGCTTCGCCCCAAATTATTCATCTTCACTATGCCAGGATGGCCACGATGTAATTCGTTTAAAACGTATTCCCTTAGCTTTGAAGGTACGACGTGATCCCCAAAATAAACATCGTAGTTTTAAGGACAATTTTTCTGAATAGTTGGGAAGATGAATTATGTGAAGACTCACTGAAACTTTATTTTTTAGAAAAGAAGAATTGTCCTTAAAACTAGGATGTTTATTTTGGGGATCACGTGTTGTCGTACCTTCAAAGCTAAGGGAATACGTTTTAAACGAATTACATCGTGGCCATCCTGGCATAGTGAAGATGAATAATTTGGGGCGAAGCTATGTTTGCTGGCCCGGGTTTGAGTCGATTTAGAAAGAGTGGTAAAGAATTGTCAGGGTGGCCAATTAGTTCAAAATAATCCAAATAAGGTACCCACACACAATTGGGAATGGCCAGAAAAACCTTGGTATAGGATCCATGTGGACTTTGCTCCGGGCCATTTTTAGGCAAACAGTTTTTGATAATTGTTGACGGACATAGTAAAGGGCCGGAGGTTTTTTAAATAGGTTTTACTTAATCCAACTTAGCAATCCAAAAGTTACGTTGTCTATTTGCTACATACGGTATACCAGAGCAACTTGTATCAGACAATGGCACTTATTTCACTTCAAAGGAATTACAAAATTTCATTAAAGTAAATGGGATTATGCACATTCGAAATGCCCCATATTATCCACAAACCAATGGACAGGCAGAGAGATTTGTGCAGACATTCAAGAAATTCATGATGGCAATGGGGCCAAAAGATGATTTAAACCTCAAAATATGCAATTTTATTTTGTCATACAGAATTACACCTCACAGCCTCACAAGCCTCCAGCCATGCTTCTACTTGGAAGAAATCTTAGGACCAGATTAGATTTATTAAAACCAGATATTAAAAGAACAGTAAGCTGGAGTCAAAAACCTTTCCTTGAAAATCAAGCAAAAACAATAAGAGAGCTGAACATTTGAGATGAAGTTCTAGTACGAAATTACCAAGGTGGAGTTAAATGTAAAAAAGGTAAAGTAATTAAGAGAGAAGGGCGCCTCATGTATCATGTCGAAATAGAACCAGGAGTTATCTGGGAAAGACATATATATATATATATCAGATAAGCGGTACCATCACTGATCACAAATGATCACTAGTCACAAATGAGCATTCTTGATTGCAAGGGGGGAAGAACTGTTGTGTATTTATGTCATATTAGTTATAATCAGCTGTGGCATTTTTCATACGTTGAATGTTTGCGTTTATGTTTTACTTTAGTTTGTGAAATATAATAAATTTGAGATGAGTTCATTCTTTAAATGTTTTAATATTTAACAGCTTATGAAAACGGTGTAGGATGACAAGAAATGAATAAATATATCAGGTCGGGGAATCGCGCCATGTTAACATGATCACGCACGTTCGTCACGAAGAAGGGCTTGCACTTCTTGATACGCGTTTAGAGTTGAAGAAAAACAAGGAAACGAGACACATAAAACTTAATTTGAACCCTTCCTTACGACATTTTAAATTTGTTTAAGATTAAAGCTTATGATTTATAACCTTTAAGATAGCATATCTTCTGGTTTGAATAAATGTTTAAAATAAACAATTTTGGAATTTAAATAATTAGTTACCAAAAGAGTTTTACTTCTACAGTTTTCATGGTATCGTTGTTGAGATTATTAAAACTTGCCCATTTATTGGGCTAAAGATGGTCACTTATTCAGTACTTAATTCAAAAATTTCATATTAGTTGCAATTCATATTGTCAAGGAAAAATCACATTGACGTTTAACAATTTTTAGTATAACGTACCAAACACCTTTTACTGAAAATCGTTTCGGAGTCTTTTAAAATGTAACTTCAAAATAATGTACAGATCAACCACCGAAAACAATAATCCACTCATAGATGGGCAGTGGGTGGGAGAAGGTGATACAAAGTTATATCCTTTCCACCTCAGCTTATTTTAGCTTTTCCCGTTCCTCATGTTGTTTCTTTCAAGTGACTCGGTTCTTTGATCTTTAACTGTACCTTATTTTGCTATTAATAACAATAATTTTCCCTAATCAAGTTATAACAGTGTTTGTTATAGCTCAATAATATAGATTGTAAAATAAAAATGGAATTCACAGGTTATCTGAAGCTATTAAGGAGTTAATTATAGTCATAAATATAATATACAATTAAATATAAAATAAAATGCATTTCAGAAAACTAACTGCTATTTAACACTATATGCTGACAAACCTCTATGCAAAAATGTACGAGTACTAATGAGGAGTACTGTTTCATGGTTTAAATAGCTTAATTTTAATAGCTGGAAGTTTAGGCCTATATAAGTTATATTTACTAAATCGTCGCCATTTTCTAATAATACAGGCGGTTGAAATAAATATATACTATTTAAGTACACAAATGATATTTACATTATTCATTTTTAGAATGTGTTTTATTGTTTTGTTCCTAGTTAGTTTTTTTATTAAAATAAACTAAAATTTATAGTAAGAGTTTTAAACGACAGACTATTATTTTACGTTGATTAGTTTTATAGTTATGTTTCCAAACTATTAACTGATTTTGTTATTAGTTTAGCTAAAAGCGAGCTTTCAACCCCACAAAGCCTGCATTAGACAAATTGGACTGTTTGGACGGTTCAGAGGAGAGACAAATTGAAAGGATCGCCGCCGGCATGATTCTGTCTGTCCGTACTCCAGTTGTAGGCACACGCCGTGTACTGTATACGATGATCCTTTGTACAGTTATAATGACGGCATGAGAAATATACTACATAGTTATTTTGTACTAATTGTTTGTTTTATAGAAATAAGTGGTGAGGCGTATGTTTTTTCTGAGCAAATTATGAAAAAAGGTGTTAACAATGATGTCAGATTGAACGGGTGTTACAGTCACTTGTCACTTACCTTGTTTTTGAAATTAAAATAAAAAATAAAATACTTCGAACAATCCAATAAATTTAATTTTAATTTTGATTAGGCCTTTCAAAACAATGTGATCCTCTTCACACCAACAACTGAAAAATATAAGTATGTTTACGAATTAACATATAATGAATATAGAAAGAAATATTGTAACAAATATAACTGGTTGATTAATATGCTAATAACTTATTATACAGAATTCAGAATTTATCAATTTTGATAAGAAACCAAAACTAAATAATGGCGAACTATGTAACAGCTCTGGATCATGATTGACGAGAAAGCTTGCGTTTTTACCAATTCCTGCAGTTTCAAAAGCATCAATTTATCCTGCATTTTTTTACTTATTTCATTAACTTTATCTTAGAAAGTCCAGTATCTAATGCACGTTTAGCTATCGCTGATTTTTCTGGCCTGTTAAAATTGAAATGGCTTTTATGTTCTTTAAGTCTTGTTTTAATTTTATTTTTGTCTGTCCGATATACTTTTGATCACAATGATTTCAGCTCACCCTCTATTTTCTTGTTGTCTGTCCGGTACACTTTTGGTCACACTGATAATTTCGTTAACTCCTGACTTCCACTCATCCTATATTTTCGTCTTAGGATTCCCTAATTTTGCTTTAATTTCGAATTTTAATTTGGTTTAGTTTTCTAATACTCAACAAAATACTTTTTCTGATTGATTCCTTTACAGTTAACGGAAAGTCAAAATTTATAGTAAAATGTTTAAGGGATGGCAAGTATAAAATTAAATGCAACATCCTTAGTTGTAAAAGGCTTTTAGATTCATACAAAAGCAATAAAAAATAACAATATAACTGTGAACACCTCAAACAAAATATTTCGGTTTATACACACAACCAAACACAACTTCTAAGAAATCAAGCGAACGGAGATTCCAGATGTTCTTTGTTAAAGATAACAATCTTATTTTTCTTGAGGTTTACAACAAATATTGTTTCCAGTTCAACAGTTTTATAATCGATCTGTACTTATGTGTATAACCAGATGTTTGGTTCTTCAGATAATTTAAACTAAATTTTTCTAATTATAATTAGTATTTATTTTCTATGCAGTTGATAAATATTAAGACTACATGCTATCATGAAAAATGTTAAGTGCCAGCACATATAAAAACTATTTACAACTCCAAATATGGATAAACATGTTTTACTTTTTGTCGAAATGTAGATTACACATGTTAGAAAAGTATTATCTGCTATATATGAAAGTATGACAAAAATTATCATTTACATGTTAAAAATCTTTTTATATAAAGTGCATAAATGTATTTATACCACGTTAAATCATAAATAAATATGGCTTTCAGTAAGCTGTTCATAGTTGGTTTGACTTTGTTTACCATTTCCAAACAAATGATAACCACAATTTGAATGTATTAAGCCTAAATTCAAGCCTGCTATGTAGTGATTACAAGGTATGCTAGATTGTTGAGTTTGAGGCAATTGATACAAGTTTTAACTTACAGATAAATAATTCCTTTTAGATTATGTGTTTAAAGCAATTTAACCTGATATTAGTTCACTGTGGCAGCTCTGTTTAGTTTCTACTTGTGTAGTTTATTGTAATCGAATTAAGTATTTTAAAATGAGAATAGTTTAGCAAAACTTATGCTTTACTGTACAAAATTGGATAGCTTAAAACCTAGATAGTGGGTAAAAATTGAGTTCAAATTACAACACTTTGTAATCCTAACGTGCAATGTACTGCAATGTAAGGCAACCATGTTTATTTCAAAGTTTTATTTTTCAAGAGGGAAGAATTTTCTATCGTATTTTCATTAGACAATCCAATAAAGCCAATAGATAGACAAAAATTTAATTTAATGATAAAAAAACTGAATTATGTCTGGAATCACTACATTTTTATTCAACGCTAAAAATAAACAAAAACTTATTTGATTTAATTCAACAGATTTTTAAAAAGAAATTGTGTATGTTTGGATTGTTAAGGTGCCTCCAGCTTTGTCATTGCTGTAAAAATACGGTTAATATATATATATATATATATATATATATATATATAATTTACTAGTACTAAATAGTTCAATTAAGTTGAATCATTTACATGAACCATGGTTGTACGTGAGTTCAACGTTGTGCATTGATTCACAATATTGTTTATCCAATACGAATAACACATATCTGTTTCCCTTTGTTTTACAATAACCATAAAAGCTATTTATAACGAAACCGTCTTTTGAGTTTAACTTTTTTACATGTAGTGCGACAAATAAACTTCCGAACATGATAACCTAGATGACTTTTAAAAATTAATTAGCAAAAATATCTAGATGTTTATAAAAAATGTTTTATTTATTGAATACCTGTGCTGCATTATACATAGAAATGATTGAAAAATATTTAATGTAGACAGTTCATTGATAAAATTTGAAACAATAACTTGATTGACTTAATTCACGATTAACACGTTGAAAGCATATAATATGAAGCCTTAACGTGTTACCTTTTACATGTTTTAATATTAAACAACTTTCGTCATTTCTTTAGAGCCGTTTAGGACCTGAATTTGTCATGCAATGGATGTCAACACACTACGTGTAATAATTGGTTTACAAACTAATGTCATAAACAAACACACTGATTATTATAAAAATATATCTAGCAAAAATGACAAATTAACATGAGAGTGCTGATTTTTTGACCTATTGTAATTTAGTCAGTGTTTTGCTAAGTGATTATTCGGGAAATCTTGTTTTATCAAACAGATTTTATCTGGTCATTGTCAAATTATTAAGACTGATGCAATGACGCAACTCAATCACTGATAATGACGAATTACGGCTTAAACGAGGGTTAGCAATTAGTAGAGGATGAAATCAAACCGTGATAACGAGGAATAATCAGCTCTTTCTCTAACCGAATGGTTTTGACAATTCGAACGCATAACTTAGGCATAATAAGATGTTAATTTTAATTAAAACGATCAAACTGACAGCAATCTCCAAATGAATAGTAGTGACAAATAGTTTTACGTTATACTGAAACAATTTAAAGCCTTATCTCACAGATTTCGCCCTAAAAAGTTTCACAACGAAACATATTTTTAACACCCGATTGGATGAATATTTTCTGGAGGAAGTAGTTTTTAAAGATAAACTATCTATTCTCCTTTATATAGTAGACCAGCTGTGTACCCGTCCTTCGTACGGGTTGTATTTAAATGGTAGATTAACTACAGCAAATAACAATCCAAATTATTTTACAATATTAAATTTACATTTTCCACGTTTAATGTACAATTAAATCAAAGTTAACGAAATATACTGGCAGATAGTTCGGGTCCTGTTGCTAAGTCGAGGAACTCTGTCGGGTAGTAAACGGATTGTGGTTTGCGACTCCAAATTGGTCCACGTAATACTTTGAATTCAATTTTAGCAATAAAAGAACTCAAGTACAAAAAAATAAAGAATATCGTGGAGAGGGGGAGGGGGCATAGATATAAAATAGGCGGGGGGGAGTAAAATATAAATAATTTCTTTATTAGCATGTTAAGTGTTATTACTACTAAACAGGATAAATACATTTTATAGTGTTGTAAGACTATTTTATTTATCCTGTAAAATATAAATTCGGGAGGTGCAAAATAAAAAACGGGGGGCAAAATAAAAATTAATAATCGAAGAGGGGGGGAGCAAAAATATAAAATTGGGGTGCAAAAATATATAATCGGAGGGGGACAAAATATAAAATCCGGGAGGGGGCTATAAAAAAAATCGAGGGGGGAGGACAAATATAAAATGAAGGGGGACAACATAAAATAAAAATATAAAATCGAAGAGGGGGGGAGCAAAATATAAATTTGGGGGTGGGGCAGAAATAAAAATGGGGGGGAACAAAAATATAAAATCGGGGGGAACAAAACAATAAAATCGGGGGTGCAAAAATATAAAATCGTGGGGGGGCAACAAAATATAAAATCGGGGGGACATAAAATAAAAATATAAAATCAAAGTGGGGGGGCAAAAATATAAAATTGGGGGCAAAATATAAAATTGGGGGGGCAAAAATCAAAATGGAGGGGGAGCAAAAATATAAAATCGGCGAGGGGGCAAAAATATATAAAATCGGGGGGGCAAAAATATAAAATGGGGGGACATAAAATAAAAATATAAAACTGAATAGGGGTGAAGCAAAAATATAAAATTGGGAGTGGGCAAAAAATATTAAATCGGGGGGGGGGCAAAAATATAAAATCGGGGGGGGAAATCGGGAGGAGGCAAAATAACAATCAAGGGGGAGAGCAAAAATATGGAATTGGGGGAGGGGCAAAAAATGTAAAATGGGGGGACATAAAATAAAAATAAAAAATCGAAGAGGGGGTGGCAAAAATGTAAAATCGGGGGTGAGGGGGTATAGGAAGTATCGTTAAAAAATTTTGTTTGCGAAAATAAGAATAGACCACAACCAGATGAAGCCGCATTAATATTTGTTCATTAATATTAATTAATAGCTTTACCCGTTCTTCGCACAGGTGCTTTCTATACCCGTTCTTTAGTCAATGCAATTTGCATTTTAGTTAGCTTGAAACAGCTGTTCTTGCTTCTGCTCTTTAAGCTGTAAAATAGAAGTATCCACAGCTGTTCGCATTACAGTTTCTGAATGTTTACTTTATTCTGAAATGTAAACATTGAAACTTAGGACGTTTACGGGGCGTAGCCCGAGGGGATTTTAAGGAAGTGATTAGGCCTATGTGTTGCATGGGTTCAGGATCTACCTATGTATAAAGTTTCAGCCCAGCCGGTTCAGTAGTTTTTGCGTTCACCCGGAACATCAGACAGACAGACAGAAACCACCTCTTCTTTATAATATTATAGATTTTGTTACTGTATTACGGCAATAAAAACTTAACAAATTGTTTAGGTTTATATATAGTTATAATATTTTATAGGAGGATGAACTCCTCAAAAATATATGTCGATCATCATTCTTGAGAAGTCGTACTTTCCCCTCTACAATATTTTTACATAGTAAAAGGAATATTTAAGCGCAGACAAAAGTTAAGGTCCTTTCATAGGCAATTGAATATCCAACAAAATATACAACAATCAGTCCCCGTTCATAATTATACTTTTCATATTTAATTTAACTGTTGCAAGGCTCAATGATCCAGGTTTCACTGGAGAAATTTGTTTTATACTGAAATAATGGAGGCATTTTTGTTTTTGGCCAATATAGCAAACCAGTGCACACTGATTCGTGACGTGTTTAAATAATTAACTCATCGGGTAAAACTTTAATATTTCTTAGAAAAACGTTTTATTAAGACCAACGGAAGAAATTATTAATTTAGTATTTTAATAACATTGTTTGCTTAGAACAATCATAATGAACACAGTCCTAATCAACACGATGATAACTTCGATACTACTGGTTTACTATTTGATGTTTTAAATATAATTTTAACTATAGATATGCTATGAGTTGATTTTTAATATTTCCCTTAGAATTTAGTTAGCCCCTTTCTTTGGTAGCGTACTAAACATTATTTTATAATGTTGTATAATGTAATCATAACTTTTGCTATGTTATTACTTTCTTTGTTATACTAGTGTAATCTAAACTGCCCGTAGACATTGACCAATAGATTCGTGTAGCAGGTAATCTCAAGGTTTTTGAGATACCATAACGGCATTAATCAAACCAGAATTCAGTGGTGATCTCTTCTAAAACTATTTGTAGTTGTCAACCGGGATTTGATATATGCCGCCACCACGTCTGTCCCCTGACGTTAGCGCTCTACCTCTGTTAATTAATTTGTTTAATGTAACTAAATACCTACCTCTACTTTAACGCCAGTGGAATTTCTGATATGAGTACACAAACGCTTTTAAATAAAGTTGGCCCAAACCTCAAAATTTTGGTGGACACTCCCCTGACCTCTTGAAGCAAAATATAAGACGCTAAATGTTAGGCTTGCAAGATGCCCACCATCGTCTGATTTTAAGCAGTTGTGGTTGAATTTATTTAAGAGGGAACGATTTATTTATACTTATTTTGCGTCGTAAGCATGTAAAATACTCAAAATAAAGACAATATTAATACTTTATACGTTTGGAACATTAAAATACCTTATTAAAAAAACATTCATTTTACGATTGCTATTCTTCTCGTTAGTAACATTTCTAGATCTGACATGACAATACTGTTTATTTGATTTATTATTTTACGTGAATGACAATTAAGTTAAATGCATTCATTGTTTATATAACTTCACAGTAATGCCTAGTAAATACTATCTCTAATTAGTAATTAGTACCGGGAAGACCTAGCCATACTTGGTCAATACTCGGTGATATTAGATTCGTTTTTTGGTTGAAAAAGATGGCTACTTCATATGCAATTGTTATTAAATTGCTCTAGTCACTGCTTTAAAGAAATAATTTGCTGATCTTGTTTAAGAGCAAATTTTAAAATTGACTGGTTAATTTATTCACAACTATTATGATTATTTTGTTTTGACTTGAAACTCCATAAGCCCAATGTTAAAATTTCAAATAAATGTCGATGTTCTTTCAACGTTTTTAACTCCTGTTTGAATCACCCTGTTTGAATCGTCCTCTGTCGTCTCTCAGGCTTACCTTTGTCGGTTTGAACCTTCCTTCGAAGGCATTCCTCCCACTTTACAATAATTTTCCTTATAAGAAAATTCCTTATAAGATTACACTTTACTGTGTGTCCAGACTCAGCGAAATTGTTGGATAAAGCAGACCTTTAAAGAAACAATGAAGCACTCATTGGAAATTGAACCAACCACATTGGCTAGTCAAAGGTATTGAGTACCAGGATATGACATATCTGCGGGTAGGCGTTTCGATCATGTAAAACATGTCATATGTGCCAAACAATCGTAGCAAAAGGACAACGAGCTTGGTATTTGTTGTATTAAAAAATTAAACATAATGCCAAGCAGTCAAATAAAAACATGGAGAAAATTATATTACACACTAAATACAACCACGCCCTGGTAAGGTCGTGGCTTGAGCCCTGTAAGATGGTAAGTCAGGCAATGCATGTAGTGAATCGTGCCATGGTCAAGAAAGTCACGTCGCGTCGCGTCGCTAGATATATATCAAGATGTTTAATTTTTGCTACATGTCAATACAGTAAAACTCTTTTAACCGAAGCCCAAATTATCCGAAACCATGAATTAAACTAGAAACTTGTTCCAACCAGGAAATAAAGTTTATATTGTACAAACAATTATCATAATATTTTCTAATATGTTAACAAATCAGTTACATCTTACTTATACTTGTAATTTTACTCTATTTCACTATTATTAAATATCGCCATTTTTTATAACTTTAAATGCAAAGATAGTGAATATTTCTTCGCCAAATGGCCTTCTCTATCAATATAGACAATTAAATATCCAAAAAACTGGCTCTCCAAAACGGCTCTGCCACATTATTAAACTGAGATTTTCATAAGTTGATGTAAATAAGCAAACAGGATAGAGGTAAAGTCTATAGAGAGTTATTTTATCTTCGTCTCCTAAATATTCCATTTCCTTATTGTGTTTTGGTCTTATAACTCAGCACTAACTTTGATCTTTAACCGTGGTTTATTTTGCTGTTCACACCATTCGTCCAATAGCTAAGTTTCAATGAATTGATTAACTTAGGTATCCCAAACAAAAAACTTTATTACGGTTACCTTATGAAAATATAAATTGCACATTAAAATGTTCCTAGGAGTGCCTAGATAGTATAACGAATCACAACGGAACTTTCCATGGATACATATTAATACAAACACTTTAAACACTAATTATGCTACATTCCACTTAAATTAATATAGGAACAGTACAATTTTTTTACAACAACAAAATTTATATTTTGTAGGCTCTAATGCAAAATGTGGGACAATGTATACAAGTAGATTAAATTTGTAAGCAATATTTAAAATTCCTGCAACTTTATATATAACATTCCTGATACAACAAAAATTAATTTTTTTAAAGTATTTACTTATTTAAATGTTTTTAATCCGTTATGTTTTCCTGTTAACATAAACATATTGGAAATGTAGGATGTATACAGTATTTTACAGAAGAAAATGTTTGAGTAATTTTCCGGAAGACCGTTAAGGTGGGGTGTCAACAAGAATTAATTAACTAATTGAGGTTTTTGTTTTGCAAAAAGTAAGCTTTAATCCTAGCAAGTCTGCATTATACAAATTGAACTGACCGGTCCAGAGATAAGACAAATTGAAAGAACCGCCTCCAGCATGTTTCTCTCGTCCGGTCTCTGGTCTTCGGTACACGTTGCCTACAACTTTGTACACAATGATCGTTGTTGTTGGCTGTTGTTTATATAAAATTTACGAATTCGTTATGAATAAAAAACACAAGGACAAGGGAAAATAAACAAGAGTGTGTAAAAATGGTAATATATCTGTTGTAACATAAAAATATTGTAACACGGAACTCTGCCAGTTGAATTGTCTGTGAGGTGACTTATAATTTGTTGGGTTGGTTGATTGTTTCATATTTAAATGTCTGATGGTCAATTTAGTTTATAGTTTAATAAGTTATATATATATATATATATGTTTAGAGTCAAAAGTATATGGATGATATATGTAATAAGAGAATGACCAAGTTTCGTTGTTTTCAAATTTTTGAATCTGAATAAACATTGGGATTCAAACCTGTAAAACATCGTGCTAGGACTACACTATTTTATTTAGTTGCAAATGTCATCACGTTTGGTGATTTTCAGGAAACAAAAAATATATGGTCTTAATGGATAGGTAGTGATCATACAGAATACTGCCATTCATCATATGGCAACGAATAAGACAATGTGAAAATATTAGCTGAACATCTTTTACCGTTTTAAAAATTTAAAAAGTACAATTAAAAACTAAATTTATATAATTATATATTTTAAAAGTCAATCGTCAAGTTTTTTTATCCTTCATTGATAGAATAAACGTTATAAAATTCATTAAAAGTCAGGTTACCTCAGAGTTGTTATACAAAATTTGCATTTAAATGAATTCTAAAATTGCTGTCGTAAAGGTTTTGGTGTCCCTTTAATTTAACTTCGCTTGGCAGAAATTGATGTGGTCTTTATGATGGGCAATTAAGAAGGAAGTAAAAGTTTTAAGATGACCTTAAATATTTGTAACTTTATTGTTTTGAATACAATTTTGAAAACTAAAATTGGCAGATTACCTCTGTTACTTAGATTATGTAGTCATTTATTACCCTAGTCTATTTTTAGGAAATCTTCTGTTCCAGTTTGGGCAAATCACTTTTACGACTGAACTTATTATCCTCCAAATACATTTATAATTTCCTTAAATTTATATTATAAATAATACTTAATATTACCAATGCTAAATAATCTATTATTTGATGACTCACTTCCTATCATCATGAAAACTAACAGAATAAAACATGAAGTGTAACAAGTTTACCAAATGTTAGTTCTGTATTAATTAACAAAATTAAATGGTTCATTATCATTGTTTATGAGATTATACAAATAGCTGACCAATAAATGATAACAAATATACAATTAGAATCCCTGACCTTCTTTAAAAACTATTTTTAAGAGTCAATATTTAACATCGTAATTTTACTTGACATTCAATAAGTAAATATAAGTTTTTAACGTATATATACATTTTTATAAACCAAACAGCTTTTTCCTATCCAATTATTATTTTATATGTTAATCTTGAGAAGTTCAGCCCTTTGTATAACAGTTTATTTAACACGTTTTTATTTATAAACAATTCGGAATCATTCACTCACAAAACCAATTACACGACTCTTAAAAACACAACTTGATTTTAACTGTATGATTATAATTGGATTTATAAATACTAACTTGTGTTGTTGAAAAAGAAACGATAAGAAACGGCAGACTGTACATGGTTTTACTGGTTTCGGCATTGTAGAACAAAAGGAACAGTTGCTAGGGAGGAAAACAGTCAAAAACAACTTCAAGGGGAATTTAACTTTCAAATTTCAAGATTTCAAATTATTAAACACAAATTAGTAAAAAGTTTACTAAGTTAGTTTTATTAGCGCGGTTGATAAATTGAAATTCTTTGTAATTTATCACAAACCGTTTGAAATCAATAAAGTTATTTAGTTAGAATTTAAATATTTAGCACTGTATTACGGAATGTAATTTAAAAAGTCTTATAACACTTGGACGTACATCAGACTTACTCTGCCATCTGAGTCATTTACATTACAGTATTATGTTGGTACATAACCAATAAACGTCAACCGGTTAAACCAACCTTCTTCAGGGCCAATGAACACACAGGATTATTAATTATGTGATGAGAAGACACAGGATCATCATTAGGCTCATTGGGCCAAAGTGTCAAAGTAATAAGATTTTTATTTACATCCTGTAAGTATAACACGAAGTAATAAAATTGTTTATAGTATTATTATTTAGTATTATTGTTTGTGTTAAAACATAACATTCTATGAATTTGTAGTTGTACATTGTTTCAGTGATTTATTACAAACATAAAATATTATTCATATAGAGAGAGCATTACCCTGCATGAAAAATCACACGCTCAATTGCCTGTGTTATCAAAAGTCTCCCTTCCATGAATTTCCCCCTCAATTCCTAATCTTAATGTGAGCTATATCATAAGTGACATGAGAACAAGTACGTGAGAAGAAGTTGCTAGAATAATTTGGTACTGCAGCGTCGTTAATGTCGGTGTTACAATTAAACGTACCACAGTTCAAACATCTGTTAGAAGTTGTAAGGTTTAATACGAATTGTGGCGAGTTAAACTGCTCCTTAAATTAATATAAGTCAATTGTCATTATATATTTTAATAACCTATTACTACTTAATAACATATCGTATTGTAAGATGATCTTATTTATGAATTATCTAAAGAATTAGAGACAAAAGACTAATTTACTCAACCAAAACTAGTGCTAAATGTATCAGCTTTTAAGAACTGACTCATAGTAGGGAACTCTAAATTACTTGTAATAGATAATGTATTATTTTTTGCCTAAAGAAAACTGTTAACGAAAATAACTATAAAGTTCGTTTATTGTAGAAAATTAATATTTACTTCATGCAACTATTTTGTTTCGAGATAATAATGTTAAGTACTATTTCGTAACGCCTAATACTCAATAATGTTAACGTTAGTGTGTTAATGTTTTTCGCATTAGTTTTACTCACTATCGAATTTAATGTACAACTAGGAATCAACAAATATTTTGTTATATAAACAACACAAGTTTTATTAAAGTCTTTAATAGAGCTAGCTGTTAGTTTGAATAAATATATGTGATCGACTTATATAAACACGAAGTTTACCTAATCTACACTTATCTAATCACAGTTTACCTAATCTACACTTATCTAATCACAGTTTACCTAATCTACACTTATCTAATCACAGTTTACCTAATCTACACTTATCTAATCACAGTTTACCTAATCTACACTTATCTAATCACAGTTTACCTAATCTACACTTATCTAATCACAGTTTACCTAATCTACACTTATCTAATCACAGTTTACCTAATCTACACTTATCTAATCACAGTTTACCTAATCTACACTTATCTAATCACAGTTTACCTAATCTACACTTATATAATCACAGTTTACCTAATCTACACTTATCTAATCACAGTTTACCTAATCTACACTTATCTAATCACAGTTTACCTAATCTACACTTATCTAATCACAGTTTACCTAATCACACTTAATAAGAATTGACTAGACTTAACTAGACATCATTACAATTATTAGAGGTAACACTGGACGCAGTAGCTTAGACTAAAGTGCCCATCTGAGTAGCAAGTGAGACGTGGCCGGGTCGATCCCGGTCCTGGCCGTCTCCTGTAAGATCATGAGCGTTCACCTCTGACTTGCCCATGTGACTAAGGTCGTTACGGTGCCTCGCTCTCTTTAGTTCACCGCACAGGTCAATAGCCTATAGTGACGAGTAATTGAGGTTAAAAAAAGCAGTTTTGACAAATATTCACAAAAAGTTTTAGTCAATGAAGTGTGGAGCTTAACAGATAAACAAATCAGTTTCGGTCTTACCCAACAGTGGTTGCAAATCGAATCTCCTAATAGTTTTAGGCAAATACCAACAATATATGCATTACATGCTTACTTTGCGAAGTTACTGAGGTAATTTAATAATCATGACATTTATACTTTAGTTTATCCTTGCGTCCATTATTTAACTAAAAATTAAATTTTAATAAACATTTAATTATAATATTAGCTTTCAGGCGTTGATGTGATAGCTTTTATAACATAGAAACATTAGGGTTAAACGTTACTGGAGTATAATGCTGACATTATTGAATTACACACGGTCGCTGTAAAGTGCTTTTGTCAAGCCCTTCTCAAAAAGATGACTGATAAAACCACTTATCGTTGTAGTTATTAGTAGTGAGAGATGGGGCTTTCTACCCCAGCAGGAGCAGCAGTACCTCCTCCTCCTCCTCCCCCTCCTCCTCACCCTCCTCCTCCTCCCCCTCCTCCTCCTCCTCCTCCCCCTCCTCCTCCTCCTCCCCCTCCTCCTCCTCCTCCTCCTCCTCCTCCTCCTCCTCCTCCTCCTCCTCCTCCTCCTCCTCCTCCTCCCCTCAGAGCGATCTGGCTTATCATAGGTCGGATCTGAATTCTGATTGCAGATTATTGTTCGTCTTGTCAAGCCGAGTCATTTGAGTACCCACATCGTACACTTTGGATGATGTTTACAAAAAAGGGGCCCGCACCACAATTTTGACCTTTTTTGTTTTTTTTGCAATTTTGGAATCTCCCCGTCAAGACGAGTCATTTGAGTACCCACATCGACCACTTTGGGCTAACCTGATGATGACCTTGAACCTGACCCACTTTTTTTAATGCATTTTCGGAATCCCCTCTTCAAGCCGAGTATTTTGAGTACCCACATGACGTACTTTTGATAATTAATACAAGAGTTGAGCAGGGTAACGCTACAACCAACAGAGCTAGCCCATCAACGCCTGCGGACAATAAAACTACCAGTGAATGCGAATTTTGATGAGAATATAATTGCAATTCTTTGGGTTAGAGCACTTGAAGGGGGGTGTATCGATACACCCCCCTTCAAGTACTCTACACAGAGGCAGTTGTTCACACAACCGACCGACGCGGTCGGTCCTGTCTGGTATGCAGCTGCTGTAACTGGGTCCCCAGCAGGAGGAGCGCGCGACCCCAGCAGGAGGAGCAGGAGCTGCGCCCGACCCCAGCAGGAGGAGCAGGAGCTGCACCCGACCCCAGCAGGAGGAGCAGGAGCTGCACCCTACCCCAGCAGGAGCTGCGTCCGACCCCAGCAGGAGGAGCAGGAGCTGCACCCGACCCCAGCAGGAGGAGCAGGAGCTGCGCCCGACCCCAGCAGGAGGAGCAGGTGCTGTGCCCGATCCCAGCAGGAGGAGCGCGCGACCCCAGCAGGAGGAGCAGGAGCTGCACCCTACCCCAGCAGGAGCTGCGTCCGACCCCAACAGGAGGAGCAGGAGCTGCGCCCGACCCCAGCAGGAGGAGCAGGAGCTGCACCCTACCCCAGCAGGAGCTGCGTCCGACCCCAGCAGGAGGAGCAGGAGCTGCGCCCGACCCCAGCAGGAGGAGCAGGAGCTGCGCCCGACCCCAGCAGGAGGAGCAGGAGCTGCGCCCGACCCCAGCAGGAGGAGCAGGAGCTGCGCCCGACCCCAGCAGGAGGAGCAGGAGCTGCACCCGACCCCAGCAGGAGCTGCGCCCTACCCCAGCAGGAGGAGCAGGAGCTGCACCCGACCCCAGCAGGAGGAGCAGGAGCTGCGCCCTACCCCAGCGGGTAATGCAGCAGCGGGCAATGGATCCACATGCTGTTGATTCCCCGTTGTTTGGAGTACAGAACGTCGTCAAGATCTTGGGTAGTTGAAAACATTTTTGGTTCATGAACGTACTTGAACCTTTTGACAATACGCCATAGCCTCTTCTTATGGAAATGCTTCAAGGTGCAATCATCGTCGTCTTTTCGGTTGTAGAATTCACCACCTTCAAAGTAATCATCATCGTCAAACGGTCTCTTCTTATTATTGCTATTCATTGTCGTTTCCGCTGCAACACATACATCCTCCAACTCGACGTCTGTGATGTCACAATCCCACCTGGGAATGCGGATGCTCTAATTGACTGATGGCGCCAGACCCTTCCAGGAACCCATAATTATAGACCACCCGCGTCGAATTCCGAGCAATAGAACAATAGAACAAAACATCAGCAAAGGGGGTTGTATCGATACACCCCCCTTCAAGTACTCTAATCTAAGGCAGGTGTTCACACAAAAAACCAACGCGTTGAGACCTATCTGGGAATGCGGATGCAGTAATTGGATACCCGACAGGAGGGCGACCGACCCTTTCAGGAACCCATAATTATAGACCACCCGCGTCGAATTCCGAGCAATAGAACAATAGAACAAAACATCAGCAAAGGGGGGTGTATCGATAAACACCCTTCAAGTACTGTAATCTAAGGCAGGTGTTCACACAAAAAAACAACGCGTCGAGACCTGTCTGGGAATGCGGATGCTGTAATTGGATACTCCGACGGGAGTGCGACCGACCCTTGCAGGAACCCATAATTATAGACCACCCGCGTCGAATTCCGAGCAATAAATCACCAGTTGTCAAACACCCACGGTCTCATTCTTGTTCTAGTCTCCAACAATTCCTGACACATGGGGAAGCGAAAATCTCCCCCCTAACCCATTATGTGTTAGGGGGAGCGAAAACCTCCCCCTAGTAATTAAATCAACAGAACACCAGTTGTCAAACACCCACGGTCTCATTCTTGTTCGGGAGTTTGAAGTGTGTAGTTGTGTAATAGTGTTGCTGTGTGACGTTCTGTCAGAGTGATCACCCGACGTTTTGACCTAACCTATAAAATGAACCACTTAACCGCCTATGTGTTTAATGATCAGCCTTTGTCTGTACTGTTTGACAGCAGCGATAATCCATGGTTCAAAGCTAAGGATGTAGCTACAATATTGGGCTACGCTAACCCTAAAGAAGCAATCAGAGTACATGTTAGAGAAAAATATCGCAAAACAATTCCTGAAGTATGGGGGAGCGAAAATCTCCCCCTAACCTATAACGAGAAACATTCAATCTTACTTAACGAGCCGGGATTATATTCGTTACTTATGAAATCTAAAATGCCCATTGCCGAGAAGTTTCAAGATTGGATCTTTGAAGAAGTGTTGCCATCCATTAGAAAAAATGGACAGTGCAGACTTATAAACGAGAACCAACGGCTGCTACAATCACTTACAAAGTCGCTAACAAATAACCGAAAGCTAGATCAAACAAATTCCGAGTTTAAAACTACAAATGATATATTGTGTATGAAAAACCAATCCATGAATCAAACGCTGATCGAACAGACACCTAAAGAGGCAGTGTTGCCTGAAGATGTAAATCTGAAGCATATATTTTGTGTGATGATTAGGGAAACCCTTCTAAAGCAGTACGGAGTTTGTGAATACAAGTGCATTCGAACACAGAAGAGGAATTTCAAACAAGCCTTGAAAAAAGCAAAGGAAGAAGGATTTACAATGTGCTATTGTAGAGAAAATGTCCCCAACGGCATAAACATAGTGAATAAGGCTAAGGAAGTGATGAAGAGTTACGGCATTCACATTGACTGCAGATACAACAACATCCTAACCTCGCACAATTTCATTAATATAGTTGAACATATCTTTGACAATGCATAGGTCTGCGCTTGTGGACTCGTTCCAGAACCTTCGACGCTAGTCAGGTAGTAACAGTCGATACGTGCTCCAAAGATGACCAGTGCGGATGACGCAAGAAAAGTAATCACCATATCAATGGCCAAAATACGTTATAAACGTAACAACATCCGAGAAAGGCTCGCAATCAAGTTAGTGTTGGATAGAGCGAGAGATGTGTTTGAGAGAAAATATCATATGAAACAGCATACTTATGAAGAAAACAAAAATATTGAATATCATGTGAAAGAATATAACTATGAAGAAAACAAAACAGACTGTTAAATTTAACGAGGAGCTAAATACACAGTACACTTATGAGCCCTGTGAGGATGTACAACAATTAACGTGGACTCAAATAGCAATAGATGAAATGAGATTCCGCAGACCGTTGGAACTAATGTTGGGTGAAAAAATCAAACATCTAACCTATTGCAACAAGATGTGTCACAGCGAGTGCATACAGTTTACTTCAAGGGTGAGCAGACGCACCACCAGTCCGTAGTACGGTTGAAGTCACACGGTAAGGACGTGAACATGGACGCTTACGCTTCTGTGGACGACTATATCAAAGCGTTTATTCAGGAGATTGAGGTTATGAACAATAATGCTAGTGATCAGACATTGACATCACCTCAGGCGTCATCTGTAAAACCGATCACTGCCTGCAAGAGACGAAGGAGGCCAACTCCCATCGAAGTGGAAACCAAGAAACCAGGATGGGTACCAAAACCAACAGATGATTGTCCCATAGCGTCATGGATGGAGGATGGGAATACTTTTGCTGTTCAAAACCCGGGAAACAAAGGACAAATTTTATTGAAAATGGAAATGTACGATGGTACAGATATGGTGTTCATGTGCGGTTTATTTTTGGACAAAGATGGTGAAATGCACTAAAGTGTTAAACAAGTAGTTGATAAAGTGGAAAACATGTGGATCAATAAATCAACAGGAGTATCGAAAATTACAGGCTTAACTCAAACTTTTACACAACGCAGTGCAGTTTCGCAACCAACGTCGAAGAAGCGAGCTGTGAGGAAGAAACAACGAGTGTCACCAGCAGTCAATTAGAGCATCCGCATTCCCAGATAGGAGGGCGACGCGTCGGTTTTTTGTGTGTGTGTGTGTGAACACCTGCGCCCGGCCAACTACTACTAGAGATGTCGAGCAGAAGCACTTTCATGTCAGAGTTTCCGAGCGTGAACGGCACTGCAGCAACCGTGGACCTGAGAGCTACCCTCAACAACTGCAAGTCTGACTCCCGCTCCTGGTGTAGACCAGGATAGCCGATCTCCGAGAGGAATGCGGCTATCTCATCACTGCGATGGAGCGAGCCACCACACCCTTTGGCGAGACGATCATCGTGATCCTGGAGGGGCAGGTCGGGGACGACTTCTTTCTACGAGTCTACCTGCCTAGGCGCTTCAACGAGGTCCTGAGCAACACCGACATCGAGCGCTACAACGGCGGGTTTGGAGAACGCCTTCGCTTGGTGAAGCGCAGCCCGAGGGGTGCCAATAGCAGATTCACACCTTTGGAGTTTATGTAAAGCAAAACTTGAAGATTATGTAAATACATTTGTAAATTAGTGTTCGTAGTCAATACTTATAGCCACGTTCAGAACATAACCACTGTGTTATTTATTTCACTTAACCCCAAAAATGTCCTTTAGTAGTAAGTTTAAGAGCGTGAGTATGGTAACTGTGAGGTGTTTAGCTCATCAGCGTCATCATCAGAATCATCGATATTTGTACATAGATGTAACCAACCGCGTAATGCGATACAATTGGTTAGAGCGCATCGTGTGTGAGCTGTCTTGTGATGGTGACATCGTTTACTTCAAGCGTTGTTAGTACCATCTGGCACGTACGCCATAATGCATATTGAGACTGAAACAAGAATAGGGATCGATGCGTCAATGAACAAGCTACGATTTAACGTACTAACATTCGAGAAGTTTATTGTCATACTAAATACTCATTACACTTACGAGCCGCGTGAGGATGTACAACGGTTAACGTGGACTTAAATCACAACAGATGAAATGAGATTACGTCTACAATTGTAATTGATGTTGAATGTGTGAATGTGAAATCTAACCTGCTGTGACAAGACGTATCACAACGAATGTGCACAGTTTACTTTAAACGCTGTTATTACCAATCGTCCCGTACGCCATAATGCACATCGTGACTTAAGCAAGAAAAGTGATCGTCGTGTTAATGTACAAGTTATTTTGTTAACGAACTAACATACGATAAAGGCTCGAAGTCAAGTTATTCAGGCAACACTGCTTCTTTAGAGGTCTGTTCAGACAACATTTGAATCATGGTCTGGATCTCCTTACACAATATATATATATATATATATATATATATACATATTTTCTAGTTTTAAACTCCGAGGTAATTTGATCTAGTTTCTGGTATTTGTTAGTGGCTTTGTAAAGGATTGCAAAGACTGAAGTTTCTCGTTTCTAAGTTTGTTGACTTGTATTGTTCACTAACTTGTGCTAGAAGTGTTTTTTTTATGATTAACGTAGCTCAAGATTTGAGCAACCTCTGTAACTATGAACCTAGGGTTGTTACTACTGTCATACAGAGCAGCTCCTATGTGGTTATTAAATACATAGGCGATGAAGATCGCTGTTAGTACCAGTTGTCACGTACAAGATAATGCACATTGCGGAAGAATAAAGAAGAGTGATCGATGTGTCGATGACCACTACTACTACTAGTACTACTGTTGCTACTATCGATATCGATGTGGTATAATGCATGCCTGCACTCACAGAGATTGGCAACTGTTTGGTATATGCGGATTTACCAACGTCATCGAAATTAATCAACATCGCGATCTAAATGTGGACTTTGTCGGTTAAATCATAATCGGTCGGCAACCAACACTCATACAAGATGGATTGTTTACGCAGAGTACCTCGTAAAAATGTAGCATCTCCCATTATTTTGGATTTTCAATGTTTCAAGGACAGCAATAGCGATTATATTCTGAAGGAAGTGTGTGACTTGGAATTGGCCAGTGGAACACTGCTAATGCATCATATCGCCAAATCACCATTCAGTCGAGATTTCCTATCACAAGAGAATCTACGTGAACGCTATTGGCTCACAAAACACTGTCACGGATTGGAATGGGCTCAAGGTGATATCTGGTATCATGAGCTAGAGGAAAAGTTACGTACATGTATCGTCAAACGACCGATTGTCTATGTCAAAGGTACTGAGAAAATAGAGTTTGTACGATGCAATTTCATCACGGATCACTGTACTACCAATGTCATTGATACCAGCGATATTGGTTGCGGATCACTATCGCCAATCAACAGTCTACTATCAACAAACGCAGTGCGATGTCACCATCACAAGACAGCTCACACACGATGCGCTCTAACCAATTGTATCGCATTACGCGGTTGGTTACATCTATGTACAAATATCGATGATTCTGATGATGACGCTGATGAGCTAAACACCTCACAGTTACCATACTCACGCTCTTAAACTTACTACTAAAGGACATTTTTGGGGTTAAGTGAAATAAATAACACAGTGGTTATGTTCTGAACGTGGCTATAAGTATTGACTACGAACACTAATTTACAAATGTATTTACATAATCTTCAAGTTTTGCTTTACATAAACTCCAAAGGTGTGATCTGCTATTGGCACCCCTCGGGCTGCGCTTCACCAAGCGAAGGCGTTCTCCAAACCCGCCGTTGTAGCGCTCGATGTCGGTGTTGCTCAGGACCTCGTTGAAGCGCCTAGGCAGGTAGACTCGTAGAAAGAAGTCGTCCCCGACCTGCCCCTCCAGGATCACGATGATCGTCTCGCCAAAGGGTGTGGTGGCTCGCTCCATCGCAGTGATGAGATAGCCGCATTCCTCTCGGAGATCGGCTATCCTGGTCTACACCAGGAGCGGGAGTCAGACTTGCAGTTGTTGAGGGTAGCTCTCAGGTCCACGGTTGCTGCAGTGCCGTTCACGCTCGGAAACTCTGACATGAAAGTGCTTCTGCTCGACATCTCTAGTAGTAGTTGGCCGGGCGCAGGTGTTCACACACACACACACAAAAAACCGACGCGTCGCCCTCCTGTCTGGGAATGCGGATGCTCTAATTGACTGCTGGCGACACTCGTTGTTTCTTCCTCACAGCTCGCTTCTTCGACGTTGGTTGCGAAACTGCACTGCGTTGTGTAACAGTTTGAGTTAAGCCTGTAATTTTCGATACTCCTGTTGATTTATCGATCCACATGTTTTCCACTTTATCAACTACTTGTTTAACACTTTGGTGCATTTCACCATCTTTGTCCAAAAATAAACCGCACATGAACACCATATCTGTACCATCGTACATTTCCATTTTCAATAAAATTTGTCCTTTGTTTCCCGGGTTTTGAACAGCAAAAGTATTCCCATCCTCCATCCATGACGCTATGGGACAATCATCTGTTGGTTTTGGTACCCATCCTGGTTTCTTGGTTTCCACTTCGATGGGAGTTGGCCTCCTTCGTCTCTTGCAGGCAGTGATCGATTTTACAGATGACGCCTGAGGTGATGTCAATGTCTGATCACTAGCATTATTGTTCATAACCTCAATCTCCTGAATAAACGCTTTGATATAGTCGTCCACAGAAGCGTAAGCGTCCATGTTCACGTCCTTACCGTGTGACTTCAACCGTACTACGGACTGGTGGTGCGTCTGCTCACCCTTGAAGTAAACTGTATGCACTCGCTGTGACACATCTTGTTGCAATAGGTTAGATGTTTGATTTTTTCACCCAACATTAGTTCCAACGGTCTGCGGAATCTCATTTCATCTATTGCGATTTGAGTCCACGTTAATTGTTGTACATCCTCACAGGGCTCATAAGTGTACTGTGTATTTAGCTCCTCGTTAAATTTAACAGTCTGTTTTGTTTTCTTCATAGTTATATTCTTTCACATGATATTCAATATTTTTGTTTTCTTCATAAGTATGCTGTTTCATATGATATTTTCTCTCAAACACATCTCTCGCTCTATCCAACACTAACTTGATTGCGAGCCTTTCTCGGATGTTGTTACGTTTATAACGTATTTTGGCCATTGATATGGTGATTACTTTTCTTGCGTCATCCGCACTGGTCATCTTTGGAGCACGTATCGACTGTTACTACCTGACTAGCGTCGAAGGTTCTGGAACGAGTCCACAAGCGCAGACCTATGCATTGTCAAAGATATGTTCAACTATATTAATGAAATTGTGCGAGGTTAGGATGTTGTTGTATCTGCAGTCAATGTGCATGCCGTAACTCTTCATCACTTCCTTAGCCTTATTCACTATGTTTATGCCGTTGGGGACATTTTCTCTACAATAGCACATTGTAAATCCTTCTTCCTTTGCTTTTTTCAAGGCTTGTTTGAAATTCCTCTTCTGTGTTCGAATGCACTTGTATTCACAAACTCCGTACTGCTTTAGAAGGGTTTCCCTAATCATCACACAAAATATATGCTTCAGATTTACATCTTCAGGCAACACTGCCACTTTAGGTGTCTGTTCGATCAGCGTTTGATTCATGGATTGGTTTTTCATACACAATATATCATTTGTAGTTTTAAACTTGGAATTTGTTTGATCTAGCTTTCGGTTATTTGTTAGCGACTTTGTAAGTGATTGTAGCAGCCGTTGGTTCTCGTTTATAAGTCTGTACTGTCCATATTTTCTAATGGATGGCAAAACTTCTTCAAAGATCCAATCTTGAAACTTCTCGGCAATGGGCATTTTAGATTTCATAAGTAACGAATATAATCCCGGCTGGTTAAGAAAGATTGAATGTTTCTCGTTATAGGTTAGGGGGAGATTTTCGCTCCCCCATACTTCAGGAATTGTTTTGCGATATTTTTCTCTAACATGTACTCTGATTGCTTCTTTAGGGTTAGCGTAGCCCAATATTGTAGCTACATCCTTAGCTTTGAACCATGGATTATCGCTGCTGTCAAACAGTACAGACAAAGGCTGATCATTAAACACATAGGCGGTTAAGTGGTTCATTTTATAGGTTAGGTCAAAACGTCGGGTGATCACTCTGACAGAACGTCACACAGCAACACTATTACACAACTACACACTTCAAACTCCCGAACAAGAATGAGACCGTGGGTGTTTGACAACTGGTGTTCTGTTGATTTAATTACTAGGGGGAGATTTTCGCTCCCCCTAACACATAATGGGTTAGGGGGGAGATTTTCGCTTCCCCATGCGTCAGGAATTGTTGGAGACTAGAACAAGAATGAGACCGTGGGTGTTTGACAACTGGTGATTTATTGCTCGGAATTCGACGCGGGTGGTCTATAATTATGGGTTCCTGCAAGGGTCGGTCGCACTCCCGTCGGAGTATCCAATTACAGCATCCGCATTCCCAGACAGGTCTCGACGCGTTGGTTTTTTGTGTGAACACCTGCCTTAGATTACAGTACTTGAAGGGTGTGTATCGATACACCCCCCTTTGCTGATGTTTTGTTCTATTGTTCTATTGCTCGGAATTCGACGCGGGTGGTCTATAATTATGGGTTCCTGCAAGGGTCGGTCGCCCTCCTGTCGGGTATCCAATTACTGCATCCGCATTCCCAGACAGGTCTCAACGCGTTGGTTTTTTGTGTGAACACCTGCCTTAGATTAGAGTACTTGAAGGGGGGTGTATCGATACAACCCCCTTTGCTGATGTTTTGTTCTATTGTTCTATTGCTCGGAATTCGACGCGGGTGGTCTATAATTATGGGTTCCTGGAAGGGTCTGGCGCCATCAGTCAATTAGAGCATCCGCATTCCCAGGTGGGATTGTGACATCACAGACGTCGAGTTGGAGGATGTATGTGTTGCAGCGGAAACGACAATGAATAGCAATAATAAGAAGAGACCGTTTGACGATGATGATTATTTTGAAGGTGGTGAATTCTACAACCGAAAAGACGACGATGATTGCACCTTGAAGCATTTCCATAAGAAGAGGCTATGGCGTATTGTCAAAAGGTTCAAGTACGTTCATGAACAAAAAATGTTTTCAACTACCCAAGATCTTGACGACGTTCTGTACTCCAAACAACGGGGAATCAACAGCATGTGGATCCATTGCCCGCTGCTGCATTACCCGCTGGGGTAGGGCGCAGCTCCTGCTCCTCCTGCTGGGGTCGGGTGCAGCTCCTGCTCCTCCTGCTGGGATAGGGCGCAGCTCCTGCTGGGGTCGGGTGCAGCTCCTGCTCCTCCTGCTGGGGTCGGGCGCAGCACCTGCTCCTCCTGCTGGGGTCGGGCGCAGCTCCTGCTCCTCCTGCTGGGGTCGGGCGCAGCTCCTGCTCCTCCTGCTGGGGTCGGGCACAGCTCCTGCTCCTCCTGCTGGGGTCGGACGCAGCTCCTGCTGGGGTAGGGTGCAGCTCCTGCTCCTCCTGCTGGGGTCGGGCGCAGCTCCTGCTCCTTCTGTTGGGGTCGGACGCAGCTCCTGCTGGGGTAGGGTGCAGCTCCTGATCCTCCTGCTGGGGTCGGGCGCAGCTCCTGCTCCTCCTGCTGGGGTCGCACGCTCCTCCTGCTGGGGTCGGGCACAGCTCCTGCTGGGGTAGGGTGCAGCTCCTGCTCCTCCTGCTGGGGTCGGGCGCAGCTCCTGCTCCTCCTGCTGGGGTCGGGCGCAGCTCCTGCTCCTCCTGTTGGGGTCGGACGCAGCTCCTGCTGGGGTAGGGCGCAGCTCCTGCTCCTCCTGCTGGGGTCGGGTGCAGCTCCTGCTCCTCCTGCTGGGGTCGGACGCAGCTCCTGCTGGGGTAGGGTGCAGCTCCTGCTCCTCCTGCTGGGGTCGGGCGCAGCTCCTGCTCCTCCTGCTGGGGTCGGGCGCAGCTCCTGCTCCTCCTGCTGGGGTCGCGCGCTCCTCCTGCTGGGGACCCAGTTACAGCAGCTGCATACCAGACAGGACCGACCGCGTCGGTCGGTGGTGTGAACAGCTGCCTCTGTGTAGAGTACTTGAAGGGGGGTGTATCGATACACCCCCCTTCAAGTGCTCTAACCCAAAGAATTGCAATTATATTCTCATCAAAATTCGCATTCACTGGTAGTTTTATTGTCCGCAGGCGTTGATGGGCTAGCTCTGTTGGTTGTAGCGTTACCCTGCTCAACTCTTGTATTAATTATCAAAAGTACGTCATGTGGGTACTCAAAATACTCGGCTTGAAGAGGGGATTCCGAAAATGCATTAAAAAAGAGGGTCAGGTTCAAGGTCATCATCAGGTTAGCCCAAAGTGGTCGATGTGGGTACTCAAATGACTCGTCTTGACGAGGAGATTCCAAAATTGCAAAAAAAACAAAAAAGGTCAAAATTGTGGTGCGGGCCCCTTTTTTGTAAACATCATCCACAGTGTACGATGTGGGTACTCAAATGACTCGGCTTGACAAGACGAACAATAATCTGCAATCAGAATTCAGATCCGACCTATGATAAGCCAGATCGCTCTGAGGGGAGGAGGAGGAGGAGGAGGAGGAGGAGGAGGAGGAGGAGGAGGGGGAGGAGGAGGAGGAGGGGGAGGAGGAGGAGGAGGAGGGGGAGGAGGAGGAGGAGGTTCTGCTGCTGGGGTAGAAAGCCCCATCTCTCACAACTGTTATTAGATTTACCCTTTCAGACAATAGCATGGCATCACTATTCGAAAATATTAAATAATTATTGTTTGTTATATCATTTAATAAATCTACCCAAAAGCTTTATTTATAATTATTCAGAACCATTCGAGCTATATTTCTTTTTTAGAACGCGAGAGATATTTCTGTTAAATTCATTAAAATTTTTAATTTTCGTACTAATAGCACTGTGATACGAGAATATATTCTAGATATTATAAGACATAAAAAATAACCGAATATGAACAGTGCGTTCGTTTTTGTAAATTTAGTTTTAATTATCCACTTCAAATGAAATTTAATAAAAAACTCTATGTTTAATTTAGTTTACTGGAGTGCTGCATTATTAGCGAATTTCCCCTATAGGGAAGAAGCTATTACCGTAGGTGGCATGGTAAAACTTAAGCCCGAGACCATGATAACTTTTATTTTTGAGGTCCCCAGGTGCCACAAAACACTATTCCTTCAAATTTATATATATGTATACATCTCTCTCTCTCTCTCTCTCTCTCTCTCTCTCTCTCTCTCTCTCTCTCTCTCTCTCTCTCTCTCTCTCTCTCTCTCTCTCTCTCTCTCTCTCTCTCTCTCTCTCTCTCTCTCTCTCTCTCTCTCTCTCTCTCTCTCTCTCTCTCTCTCTCTCTCTCTCTGTCTCTCTCTCTCTCTCTCTCTCTCTCTCTCTCTCTCTCTCTCTCTCTCTCTCTCTCTCTCTCTCTCTCTCTCTATATATATATTTTAATGAAATTTGGCGCAAATGTGAAGAATAGCATTTATGACTTTTAGTTCGAAAACCAGATCGATCGGACTATGGTAAGGGGGTTTTAAGGGGGTTTACAATTTTCCAAAAATCAGTTTCCTGCAAATTTTACCCCTAAATATTAAAAACACTCAATTTTGGTTAGAGCCATTTTATAGAGCTTAAAAAAATAATAATTTAGTATTTTGAATCATCAACCTAGGTTAAGTGGTTGCGGAGTGGTTACGTCTAACCGTTGCAGAGATATTCAAAGTGCTAAACATAGTACGTTGTCCAATGTTATCCTTATGTAGAATAAATAACATTTGATATCTCGATTATTTATGAATATCTCTGAATATCTTATAGATGAAACTTGGTATGTGGCTTCAACTATTTGTGGTATATTGGCACAAAAAAACAAGTTTTTTCATAGTCCCCGTAGCAGCTTTACCTGCATACTCGGCCCCCACGTTATTCATATGGAGAATAAGTAAAGTTGTATATCTCCCTTAATTATGAACCTAAATTAATAGAACTTGGTATGTAGATTCACCTGGTTCAGTTATATTGATAATTGCAAAAAATTCTTATCTTCCTTGTTGCAGCAAACCTGCGTACTCAGCCCTAATGTTGATCTTATGGAGAATAAATAAAATGTTATATATCACTTGTTCATCAATTTATTTTTGTGAAACTTGGTAATTGGCTCTATGCAGTAGTGAGTCGTATATATATATATATATATATATATACATTGGAAATTCGCTAGTACGCAGGTTTCCTGCGACGGGGGTCTTTTTATTTTAAGGTGAAACTACCTATTTATAATGGCATTTTTGTAAATATCATCCCCACAGTAATAAAAAAATATACATTCTAATAAAACTGAAGTAAATATGGACTTTTACAAGAACATATTTGCAACAAGGACCCAACTAGGGATGGATATTACCTACACCGGCTCGGAAATAGAGATTATACTTTGTTTCTACGTTGTTAACTCTGACGCCCTCCTAACCCCTCCCCTCACTACTAAACAAATTCTGTCATCCATTACAACAGTATTCGGTTGTTGGGTTTGTTGTCTTGCATTGTCATAATGTGCCAGTGTCAATAGGTTTCAAAAATAGAAAATTGCAAGCAAACATAATTGTCCTGGAAAACGTGCACAACATCTTAAAATTCGAATACCAAGATTTCACTTACAATATATACTTACTTAGATATCAATGAACAGGTATGCCGCAAAATTTGAAAATTGCGGACATAATGTTTGAGTGTAATGTGTCATAACAAAAGTCTACCCTTCACTTGATTTTGATAACATTTGGAACACACATGTAATAATTGTACTCCCCAGACCTTATGAACCCTTACACAAATGTACAGGTTTCATATTGTATATTAAGTTCAATAGGAAACTTAACTTTGTTTATAATCAAAGTTCAATAGGAAATAATTTAATCTATTTAAGGTTAGTTTATTGACTGAACTTATAACCTCACTACTCTCAAATGTAACTGTTTATTCAATGCATCAGTTATACTAAGCAATGTTTACCTGGTTTGTAATTGTTCACTATATTTTTAGCGAATTTCCCCTATAGGGAAGAAGCTATTACCGTAGGTCTCATGGTAAGACTTAAGCCCGAGACCATGATAAATTTTTGTTTTTAGGTTCCCAGATGCCAAAAACACTATTCGTTCAAATTTATATACATGTATATATATATACATATATATATATATGTATATATGTATATATGTATATATGTATATATGGGTGTCCGTTAACACGATAACTTGAGAAAACATCTCCAATTTCGATGACATTTTGCTCAAATGTGTAAAGTGACATTAATGACTTTAAGTTCGAAAACCAGAAAAATCGGACGATGGGAAGGGGGGTTGGTTTATGGGGGTTTTAAATTTTCCAAAAATCAGTCTTTTGCAGTTTTTATCCTACAATTTTTAAAACACTCAATTTTGGTTTTGAGAATTTTATAGAGCTTAAAAAACAAATAACGTAGTATTTTAAATTATTAACCTACTTAAGTGGTTGCGGAGAAAATCCAAAAAACCTGCTCATAAAATCTCCCATGTTAATCTTATGGAAAAAAGGTTTTTGGCTTTTCCTCAGTTAATTTTAATATAAATTTCACATTTGCTTTTACCAGTCAATTCAGCTCTACAAAACAATCATTTTGGTGTTTAAATTGTGATTCTACTACGTCCAACCGTTGCAGAGATATTCAAAATGCTAAACATAGTAAGTTGTCCAATGTTATCCTTATGGAGAATAAATAAAATTTGATATCTCGATTATTTATGAATGTAGATTGATGAAACTTGGTATGTGGCTCCACGTAGTACTGGTATATTGATATTTGCACAAAAAATTGATTTTTTGTTGATTATCCCAGTAGGAGCAAACCTGCATTCTCAGTCCTAATGTTATTCTTATGGAGAATATGTAAAGTTTTATATCTCCCTTAATTATGAACATAAATTAATAAAACTTAATATGTAGCTTCACCTGGTTGAGTTATATTGATAATTGCATAAAAGTCATATTTGTGTTCCTTTTGCAGCAAACCTGCGTACTCAGCCCTATGTTATTCTTATGGAGAATAAATAAAATGCTACAGATCACTTATTTATTAATGTATTTTTATGAAACTTGGTAAGTAGCTTTATGTGGTAGTGAGAAACATATGCATGCATTGGAAATTTGCTGAATATGCAGGTTTGCTGCGATGGGGGTATTATCTTAATAATTTGGCGGCAGATCACTGCAAAACGCTGAGACAGCAGGCAGTGAGAAAAACAAGTGAAATTTCATATCCTATAAATTTAAGAACCTAAATTCTGTGCATCGATTGTTTATAAATCTCTGATATTGTATTTGTATTTGAACACTTATATATTTTTTGATATTTTAAACAAATTTTTAAAATAAGTTTATAATATTTTAGAAATAAAACATTGTATATGTACAGATATCTAATAAAATGTAAGAGTGCCATATAAAATATTTAAATATAAACAAATATCCAATTTCATTTAACAATGAAAACCTAGTTAAAAGTTCACAAAACCCTTTAACTATTCAGGCTTTTGATTTCAAACAAGTTTTAACTGTCAAAGTTCATTTCTAGTAAAGTTTGGATTCCTACGCCAGTAGCAGTAAAAAATAAATCAACAGTCAAAAGAAAATCTACAACTTTGAATAGTAAGAACGAGATAAAGTGTCCTAAACTAAACTCCTAACTACTTGCAAGGCAATTCCAAGATATAACAAGATATTATAAACGTTTCATCGCACATTTTACCGGGAGGTGAATGCTCATAACAGTGTAACATTTTTAATTTTCTCAAAACTTAATCTGCTTAGCTTTGTTTTAGTTTCAACTAATTGTACGTTGCTTTAGGGTCTTATAAGATCATAAAAAACAAGTGCTATCTCCATACACAGAAGTGTATTTAGAATAATTTTATTATAACTCTTTACACATTATAAAGTAAGTTGTTCAGAAAATAATATTCCACTATTACGAAATTACATCACGCATTCTGTTTCAATGAGCAAAAGCAACATTTCTCTAAGAGAGGAAGGACATTATTTTAATTAAGTGTTATTATTACAGAGTTAGGACAGCGTGGCATTTATATAAGGACAGAGACTTATTTGTTAATAGTGATTATTATTAGGTATCATATCAGGTATTAACAATACTCATGACATATACGTAGATCCTCATAATTAAAGGAACAGGCAACGTTTTACCAATTTCCTTTACTGTTTAACTACTTTTCAGAACCAAATTAATTATATAAAATATGTTCAACAATTCCTATTTGCCTTATGAATGAACACCGATTCAAACATTTGGAACAAACACATTGAAACGTACCTCCATCCTTTTCACTTGTGAGGCATTGAATTAGTTTTTAAATTTCACACGGACTGATCGTGTGACATACCCGAGGTTTCACTGTATTTTAGCGAATTTCCCCTATAGGGAAGAAGCTATTACCGTAGTCGGCATGGTAAGACCTAGGCCCGGGACCATGATATCTTTTCGTTTTGAGGTCCCCCGACCCCAAAAGCACCATTCGTTTGAAACTGTATATATATATATATATATATGTGTGTGTGTGTGTGTGTGTGTGTGTGTGTGTGTGTGTGTGTGTGTGTCCGTGGTTGCGATAACTCTCGTAAAAAAGGTCCGATTTTGATGAAATTTGGTACAAACGTGTAAAGCAGCATTTATGACTTTAAGTTCAAAAACCAGACAGATCGACCTATCGGAAGGGGTATTTTGGGGGTGTTTTGTACCCCAAAAATGGGTTTTTGGAGTTTTTTACACATAATTTTTGAAAAAGTGAAATTTGATTTTTTTTATTAGAATCAAATTAAAAAGACGCACAATTAGGAGTTTTAATCATTGCTCTACGTCAATTGGTTACTGAGATATTGAAAGTGCTAAACACAGTACGTTGTCCAATGCTATTCTTATGGAGGATAAGAAAAACTGTATATCTTGCTTATTTATCAACTTATCCTGACGAAACTTGGTATATTGCTTCATTTCATTGTGGTCTATTGATATTTCCACAAAAACACATTTTTTGGCCCATAGTTCCCGTAGCAGCAAACCTGCATACTCAGCCCCATGTTATTCTTATGGAGAATAAGTAAGTGTTATCTCCTTTAATTATGAACATAAATTAATAGAACTTGGTACGTGGCTTTAGCTAGTTGAGTTATATTGATATTTGTATAAAAAACCATTTTTAGTATTCCTTATTTCAGCAAACCTGCATACTCAGCCGCCATGTTATTCTTATGGAGAATAATTAAAATGTCATAAATCGTTTATTTATGAATGTATATAGATGAAACTTGGTATGTGGCTTTATGTAGTATTAAGATAATATTATATGCATTGTAAATTCGCTGAGTATGCAGGTTTGATCCTACGGGGGTATTTTGTAGTTATATTGAAATCAATTAAATTTTACATTCGTTCTTTAATAATCTGGAGCATAAAATAACATTCATAGTTTGCCGTTCTATTTTTACCAACTAAGAAAAGAAACTAACTTTACAAGTTGACAAATTAAAATTTAATATTTTGAATCAATACACTATATTAGAGATTTTTATTGGCTAGTTCATTTATTTATTTCATACCCACGGGTTAGTAAATTAGTTAAAAACAAAGTGAAACCTTTATTTTTATGTTAGTTTTGTAGATGTCAGAAGCTGCATTATCACATTATTCTTTAATATTTACGTTGTATATGACGTAGCTATATCGTATGCACGTTTTTTAAATTTATCAGCCCTCTACCCCTCTACCCCCTACCCCTCTACCCCTCTACCACCTCTACCCCTCTACCACTATAGCCCTCTACCCCTCTACCACACTACCCCTCATCCCTAACAACACACAAAATCAGGACTTTGCATACAATTTTGAATGCAACATATCTTTCTTAAAAGATTTAGCACGAAGAATAGTAAAGGAGACAGCTACAACTTGGTTCTGATATTGGCAAATCTAACGTAATAATCGAGTGTAAAAGTTCCATATAACTCACATACAAGTAGATCCACCATTTTTGAGTGGATAATCAGATCTGAATATAATTTGTGCAACCTTTCTCTTCTTACAAAGTGAACTAAAAAATGTCTACAAATTACAAACAATTAGATAATTGAAAACGTTGACTAGCCTTATTTACGTTGAAATAAAAAAAATATAAATATATTTTAAATTAGTCGATTACTTATTTAAAACGTATTTGATGGATTCAAAAATAGACCTGTACCAAACTATTTAAAAGTTAAGAATAAATAATATTTACTGACAAGTTGTAGAGATTTTTCAATATCCTATGAAACTAAACATTGTACTGACCAAACAATAAAGTTTTACAGAACAATACAACACACATATTTCATCTAAACGAAACTATTTTAGAACTGTAATACTTTCTATTCGCTACTGAAACCTTAATTTTAAATATATTTCATATTTTATTTTTAACTTTTTTAACGATCAAATATCATGTTCAACCCTTCAAAAACATAATTGAATCACAAACCAGGCTACAGGAAAGAACATATGTTTGGCATCGGAAGCTGTTAACGTCAAGAACTCGTGTCGTGATCCTGTACGATCTGACAGCTCAACGTAACTCCGACGCGAGGCAGGCGTGACATGTTATTGCGTTTTAGTGGATTGATTCGCAGGCTTAAGACAGAATTGCTTAACACTTTAAACCATAAATTTAAACTTCTATTTAAAGCTGTTACGACCAGAAAATTACATAAGGATACAACACATCGCACTAAACGTTAAGCTTATGTTGATTTTTGGTTTTACAACCTGAAGTCAAATGTGCTTTATTATCATTGTTCCGCCCCCCCAAAAAAAGTTAAAAGAAAAAAAACACAGTTTAAGATTTGCCATAATCTTCCGATAAAACGTACCTTTAAAATTCCGATAAAATTCCTTTAAAAAATTTAGAAAAATGCGTATTAATTATAACGCAGTTTAAAGAATTCCGCTTTCAGTTTTAACACGTTTAAACTTCACGCGACTTATATTAGTTCTAAAACCAATAGAGAATTTGTTAAGTATTTCTTCGTGTACAGAAAAATGTTGTGATTTAACACAAATCAAAATTGTAATAATTATTAACTATTAATAGTGAAGTTAATAACATATAAAAAATACTACCAGGGGGTCATTAGAACTAAGGGGCACACGTTGATTACATTGACAGAGAAGCTAACATTCAAAATATATCCAAGCACAAAATATACTGAGTCTCACCAGGCGTATTTAACACAGGTTTGTAACAAGCAGCTTCAACAACACAACTGTAGTAACCCACGCTGAATCAGTTGCAGATACCGTATCTGAAAAAGCTCCCCGAGGACGGTCATTTGTCCGACTCCGACAGTTTATTACTTCGACCATTAATATTGTTCAGACAACCGTGAGTCGCGTTCGATAAAATTGCCACCACATCAAGTAAAAATTTAAACAACATTCTAAGTGAGAAAGCCTCAACATATGGTAGTGCGTTGAATTCATCTCACCAGAAAATAGTTGATAAACTGAATCAACTGTTTTAAAAAAATAAAAGAGATGTTCAGGACATTTTTTTGAATGTTTAGTATTGTCTTTAGTTACTGAAACTAATCTATCTTCATAGGCCTGCGAGTTTCGGTCAGCCATTTTACAAAATATTAAGAAGAATAACTTATTTTAGAAAATATAATGACAGATATAACGGAACTTAAAAAACTTTAATCGAGGAAAAGATAATTGGTATGTTGCAATTCTTGTTATTTATGCCATTGTTGCATTGTGGAGAAATCCAATATGGGCTGTGTCAGGTTGAGTTCAAACTGCAGCAGCTCGGTGATTTATTACTCGATCCCAATTATGTAAGTATGTCTAGATTTTTAATAAAATCCTCTAAAAGAAAATACTCCAGTAACTATTTTGAAAAATGGCTGGTTGTCAAGCAATTTAAGATAGAAAGTTTAAAAAGTTTGCCGTTTTAAAATCGTCTGAGATAATTACAAGATAACTTTTGTGTTCATGGAACCTATTACCATGAACAGTTGACTTAAGTTTAGTTGAATTCGATTACACAGTTTATGGTAAAAAAAAAAAAACTAACACATTTTAGTAAGATGCCATCTTCATGCGAGCTTGTTGGGTTGTATTCGTCACTGTAACAAACTAGGTAGATAAAATTAAATCTAATTTAATTTTAAGATTTAAATTAAATTAAATTAAACTAGGTAGGTTAAATTAAATGTCACTCTCAGAAGTGATGGCCGTTCTAGAATGATAACCGATTACTTGTCGAAAAAATTGTTTACTATTATAAATATACATTATGAATAAACTGTTTAAATGCGCATTATATAATTCTGCTGCACTACATTCCGTGTGAAATGGAAGGGTTTGATTATTTGTTTTAAAATATTATTAAATAATTGCTGAAAACTAAAAAAAGTGAAAAACTTAAAATAAAAAGCTTTTTCCATCAAGGACTATTATTTATAGATGTTTTTCGGCCTTAAGGCAGATCAAATAACTTTAAGAATATAATTACTTTATAAATAAATATATTATCTGTTAAAAGTATAAAATAACAATTAACTTTAATTCTAGTCGGCTATAACAGTTGAGAGATACTTAAAATCATATACGATTTTAATAACAACAATACGAATTATTACAATTAATACTTTGTTACTTTATTGTAACCAGCAAAAAATATCGTATTATTCGTCTAATATCAAACGAGATTATAGAGAAAAAGAATGATGAAACATTAAGTGGTTTGACAATTATCTTTGCAATTATTAGCTTTTATTCCCCTCTTGTACATTTGAAACTGAGTAAAATCATTCAAACTCTAATTTTATAAATGCAGTCTTATTTACCATTATTTAATCTAAGTTAAATATATTATAACTTAATAATATATTTAAGTTATACATACATATTACTTTAAGTTACTGTTAGTTATATGATGGCAACAACAGTTATAATGTACATTTCGATACACTGCGTTAGTAATAATTAATTGCATTAGGGCTATAACTACCAACCCATTGAGACTAATATAAACACCCCGGCGTTGGGTTTATTGTTGCCAAGTCGAGGTTTACCCCTTCCTTGCCTGGTTTTTATTTAACTGCAGATTTTTTCAGTAGTACATAATGAAAAAATCCGCAAAAATCCTGTACGATTGTACTTGCTCATTTGGACTTATGGATTTGTATGCATGTATTCAGGTTATTATTTTATTACCTTGGCCTACTGCTTGTTTTATTACTTGTTTTCACTGCTGGTTTTTATTGCACAACTTAAATTTAGAAAAATTGCATTTAAATTAACCATGTCTTTTGAATAATTTTAGTGCTGTCTGACAATAAACGTTGGTTATTGATTATTGATTATAACCAATATACTATTATAAACAATATAAATAAGCTACTGGATTTTACATAATTTACAAGTGGTACCAGCGACTCAATTCATAAACTCTACCTATACACGTGATAGTGAAGGCCTCGTCTGGAAGCCATACGACACCTTGATGTCTTGTAGAGCGTCACTGGAAATCTTTTGTGGAGAGATGGAGGTTGATGACGCCTTGGTTCTGTTTCCCTTAGGAAGCACGTAGGGATCATCAAACGAAGTGCCACAAACACCGTAGTGGGGTTTTCAGTTTTTGTGTCTTGGAGACTTTACATATAACTAAACCTTGTAAATGCTTGAGAAGCTTGACAAAAAGAGCTACTGGAACTAGGAATTAATATTTATACAAAAGAAACTAACAATATCAAACTTCTTGATAGCTTGATTAGCCTGTGGCATATGAACACGATTATATAAATTATTTCCTTGTCTCACTTTATTAAAAAAATGTGTATCTATATGTCTAAAATATAACATTCTGAGTAACTGATTTTACAAAAGTACATTCAAAAGATAGATGCAAAAATATCATTCCCAAGTGAACCTCTGTTGACTGGTGTTTATGCTTGGTATGTAGGTCCCTCGGTAAATTCCATTCCTGAGGTGCTGATAGAGGTTGTTCCTCAAACTGAACCCATGCCCAGGCCAACATAATTCCTCACTTCGGTCATCCTAAAAATAGTTAATAGAAAAACCTCATGTGTTTAAAATAAGTACAAATATGACTGCTTTTGGCAGAATACTCATTTGTAAAGGTTAAATGTCAACTAAGCTTTTAGTTTAAATGTTTAAATTATCTAACAGAATAATCGGATGAGTTGCATTCATTTTTATCTCAGGTGTAGATACTATAATGATTATTCTAATTTTAAATAAAGATCAACAATTTTGGTTGGTAACCTTCGATAGCCATCCAATGTAGAGCATGTCCTGCACACGGTAGGTAGAGTAATTTATTTATAGTAGGTATCATAAACAATAAACAAGATATATACACCCGCCGCAGCAAACCTGCATACTCAGCGAATTTCCAATGAATATATAACATAACACTTAACAGGATTCATAAGAAATGTATTCACAAACAAGCGATATTTAAAATATTAATTATTCTCCATAAGAATAACATTGGGGATGAGTACGCAGGTTTGCTGCAACAAGGCACACAAAATAATGGGTTTTTATGCAAATATCAATAGAACTCATCTTAGTGAAGTCACATACCAAGTTTCATCCATATACATTCATAAATAAGCGATATATAACATTTTAAGTATTTTCCATAAGAATAACATGGAGACCAAGTACCTAGGTTTGCTGCTACAGGAACCATAGGCGAAAAATTGTTTTTTTGTGCAAACAACAATAAACCATAACCAGATCAAGCCATATACCAAATTTTGCCAGTTTATGTTCATAAATAAGCGAGATATACAATTTTTCTTTTTCTCCATAAGAATAACATTAGACAACGTACTGTGTTTAGCACTTTCAATATCTCGGTAACCAATTGACGTAGAGCAATGATCAAAATACCAAATTGTTTGTTTTTTTAAGCTGAATTCAATGGTGTAAATTAAAATTTGATTTAAATTAAAACTACATGTGAAAACCCCAAAAAACACATTTTTGGGGTACAAAACCCCCCCAAAACCCCCCTTCGGATGGTGCAATTCATCTGGTTTTCGAACTTGTTCAAATAAATGGTACTTTACAAATTTGTACCAAATTTCATTAAGATCGGACCTTTTTTACGAGAGTTATCGTGCTTACGGACACATATATATAAATATATATATAAATATATATATAAATATATATATATATATATATATATATATATATATATATACATATATAAAAATTTGAACGAATGGTGTTTTTGGCATCTGGGGACCTCAAAATGAAAAGTTATCATGGTCTCGGGCTTAAGTCTTACCATGAGACCTACGGTAATAGCTTCTTCCCTATAGGGGAAATTCGCTAATAATAGATCAGTGACGTCAGTTGCACTCAACAGCTGTTTGTAACACAATAAATCTCCCATCTGTCACAAGTAGACTGGATGATGTTGTAATTACTTTGACACGTCCATTATAATTCTCTGTTAATCTGGGATGTCAACAAAACAAAAATGTAAACAATGTGACGTCACTGGTGCCCAACCAACAGCAGACGGGTATAAAAGCTGTGCGTAATACCTACCGTATAATTATTCTAGATACTGTGGTTTGGCAGACATCAGTTTAGACTGCAATCTCCGAGTGTGACAAATATCTGTCATTGCTTACTAGGTAGTATCTATTTTTCATTAAATAGTTATTTTATACTATGTAGTTTAAAAAGCTACATCATAGTTGTTTTGCTTCGTATAAAATCAATACCTAAGCGTGTAAAGATTTATTGAAAAGTATAACTAAAATACAGTAATTAAAAAAATACAAAAAATCCTATATCAATTTAACAATAATAATCTACAGTGAGCTAATACAACGATATACAAGGTGTCAAGTAAGTTCTGGATATAGATTAGTAATCTGATTGTTGATTTGAGGTGAAGCGTTACTTTAACTGTAGCGATAAAATAAATACTAACCCGTTCCCCCTTAACTTTTACATTGAACCCTGCTTAAAAACATCTGTCATTTGATATCAAACCCGACCCAAACCGCTATTCAGGAATTCATTCCGAACCCTTGTGGGTCCGTGGGAAATGACGTAAAGGAATTAAATAATAGTGTTAACATCACAAAGTGAGTTAATATAAAGTGATTGTTGATTTATGGAGTTTTGCTTTATCTATAAAAATAAAAGGAGTATTAGGCCGTCCCGGGACTCAATTTAGAACCTGTAAATGACCATGCAACATTTAGCAGTTGAAACACAAAATTAGGTTGTAAAGATATGATAATAAACAAATTGTATACAAGTATAGTAACAGAAGTAGTGTTTTTATTAAAGTATCAAAACAATACTACAAGCAACACACTTTTTCGTAGGATGAATAAATAAATAAAATACAATTCTTAAATAGCGTGCTAGCTCTGTTTAAACATGGCGTACTAGCTTGTATTCATTTTATGGGATCTTACGAAAATCCACTTTTTGGTATGCATAGACTTGACCATAACATAAAAGCTATTTTAGTATTGGTTTGCACTTCAAAAAAAATATTGGTTACAGTTTAGTTAATTTTAAATGGAATTAACTGTTGCCTTGTTTTGTTGGATGTGTCATTTAATATTGAAAATCTTTAAGTTTATTCGAAATAAAGCAGGTTTACATACCTTTCCGTCGTCAAACCTTTGTTCACTAGCAGATGACTAGTTTTGGGACTACTGTTTCATACTATTCAGATCCATAACAAGTGTAAAATGTAATTCTTATACACTGTAAAATATTAAGTTTAATTTCATTTAACAAACTTTGTTATGATGTTTTGTCATGGAAGATTAACACTGGTAAATAATTCCTCGATAATTCCTGGTAAATATTGTGAAAAATGTTTTAAAACTGACCCGTAATGTTAACAATGTCCCATTGTCAAATCTGGCGTCGATAAATTAAAAAGTAAACACATAGTCACATAGTCACAGTTTAAATACTAACACAACACAAACGGTCGGTACGATTAAAACGAACATTTATTCGGTTTGACCGGCCAAGGACAGATACAGACAGTGGAGCACGAACACGCAGAAGGCTACGACGCGACACAGCCGAAACCGAATAAATGTTTGTTTTAATCGTACCGTCCGTTTTTGTCGTGTTAGTGTTTAAATTGCAAATATGTGTTTACTTTTTAATTTATCGTCGCCAGATTTGATAATGGACAGTAAGTAGTCCCAAAACTAGTCATCTGCTAGTGAACAAAGGATTGACGACGAAAAGGTATGTAAAGCTGCTCTATTTCGAGTCAAACTTCAATCCTAGAGGCAATATGAATAAATTAAGTTTATTTTGTTTGCTGCTCATAGGTCAAGAAACAAAGAATCTAATGCTCAGACTTATAAACTATTTAAATTGTCTGTGCAAGGGCACCTGGTCCTCTTCTTGGCCCATTCTAATAATTTATTTTTACTTTATTAATTTATATATAAGGATTCATGTATAATAAACTTAATATGGCTCTCAAACAGCATCGCGGCTCCACAAATCCGTCTAGCCTTTATTGTGGCGTGAAAGTTTACAATATGATCCCTAGTCACCTGAAGGAATCCAATAATTTAATACTATTTTACAAATTCCTATTTCATAAATAAGAGAACAGCATAACTGAATCCATATAGAAATGCTACTTCCCTAAGTAAAGTCTAAGAATGTGTAAAATGTTTATAGATTTTTTAACCACTTAATTATTATTTAATTGTACCCTTTCTGACAACTGAGATACACAAAGAATGTAAAACCTTGGTATCTTTTAAGAAAATAAATATGGCTCTAACTAATATCTGAAATGCTTCAGCTGACTATTGCCAGTAACAATCAATAGACGAGTTAAATGATTATTTTCCAATAAACGAATTCCTCCCATCGTTCCACTTTAACACGAGCTGAAATCATTTATTAAAAAAGACAAATATTTACGGTGATTTATGTTTTAAATAAGTTTACCTTTATTACTTCTATTATTCTTCTACAGTATGAATACTGTTTGTTTAAAAATAAAACTATATTTTTATATTGTGAATTTTAATTTTGTATTTCAAATTATTAACAATGTATATAAAACAAAACCATTGAAATATATGATCCAACAGATCTTTGACGAAAGATTAAACAAAGCAGTTGATTAATGGTAAAACTTGGCAACGTCAACTTTCTGAAAAACAACCATTGTTTTGACGTATTCTGAGTTTTTCTCATATAAATTCAACACTTTGTACTTTCTCCCTCCTACGTATACATGAAAAAAGAACTGTTTTCGTCGACATTTTCGATTTGGGTTAGTGGGTATAAATTTTGTATTTTAAAGGGTAACTATCTCCCAAACACAGTAATTTATTGTTTACAATTGGGCCAAAAGGAAGCAAGTATGAGTCGGTTTCCTAATACCGTTTATTAAACTGTTCAATAAACCAGGATAATCTAGTTAATTGAATAGCAGAATAAACAGATTACAATTTAAACCATGCAAGTTAAAAAAACAACTTATATAAATATCGAAAGTTCTATGTGTTAAGTTTAAATTAATTTACAAAATACTTGATGAATCTTCTAATTGGTACAATAATTTACATTATATGAATTTTTTCATTTGTAATATATATATGTATATATATATATATATATATATATATATATATATATATATATATATATATATATATATATATATATATATATATACATATACATATACATATGTTTGATTCATAAATTAGGTCTACTAATATAATATTAATAAGAAATAAAGGAATAAACCTTGAGTACCTTTTTGTCATTTTTATTTTACACGACACGTGTTTCGACTTTCAAGTCATCTTCACAGTGTAAGTACATTAACCTAATATATAAATAAACAAAGACAATCAGATGTAATTAAAATAGTGTAACTATCATGAGCTATCTTTTCTTAGTTTATAATCGTTGGTGAAGTTGTTTCTTTGATCGTCTAATTTCATTAATTTTGTCAAATAGTGGGTTTCGTGTATTTGTTTGTACTGCGTTGAGTAAATTTACTTTGTCATTTTGGAAATTTGTATAAATGTGGAGTATTTATTTTTCTTTTCAATAATTTCTTCGATTAAGTCTGATCTATAACCATTGATTTTTACTTTCTCCCCCTATACATAGTATATGGAGAAAGTATTGTTTTCGTAAAAATTTTCGAATTTGAGTTGTTAGTGGAAATATTCGTTTTGGTGCTCCCTGAACCCAAAAAAGTGGTTTTTACGTGATGTCTGTCTGTGTGTGTGTGTGTGTGTGTGTGTGTGTGTGTGTGTGTGTGTGTGTGTGTGTGTGTGTGTGTGTGTGTGTGTGTGTGTGTGTGTGTGTGTGTGTGTGTGTGTCTGTGTGGATGTTTACAGAGCTAGAGCTTTAACCTATAGGCCGATTTTTATGAAATTTGGTATGTAGGTACTAATCCACGATATCTCCAGGCGTTTTATTCTCATTTTTTTGGATTTTTGATTTTTAAGGGTAATTATCCCCCAAAAACCGCCAAAAAACATGAAAAATCCAAATTTCTCAAAAACGGCTCTAACGATTTTGATTAAACTTTCGTGGTTTGTAGAACTTTAGGTTTGCAACAAAATGACACCACCCGCATTTCTTGAAAAATTCGGGTTCAGAAATTACAGGACTTAAAACATCCAAAATTTAATTTTTTTGATTTTTTATAAAAAATCATAAATGTTAAAAAATATTACTATTCACCATTAAAAAGAGCTCAAAAAACTAAATAAATTAGTATTTTAAATTACTATTCTACGATTGCTAGTTACGGAGAAAATTGAAATTTTCATTTAGCTGTTAACACAGTACGTTGTCCAATGTTATTCTTATGGGGAATACAAATATAACTATTTCTCTCTTATTTACTGATCAATATCATTAAAATTTGATATGGAGGTCAAGTTAGCATTGACCAACAGATGATGTTCGAAATGTGTTGCTATTTAACCCTGGGGGGCAAGGGGGCATTTCCCCTCTCAAAACCACTGTGTGTAGCAACGGACTCTATAGTGCCTCCCAAAAAGGGATTTGGGTGGATATTTCTGAAAACAACTATTTTAGAAAATTTTCTGTACATTTATCTATACTTCATATTCTATATTTAGTAAATAACAAATATTTTTGTCACTAAAGTTTGGCTAAAAGGGAGAAAGTATGTGTCAGTTTCCTGATACAGTTTATTGCTAAGTATTTCAATACGTTTTTCTCTTCGTAATGAAATTAATTAATTAATTAATTAATTAATTAATTAATGAAATTAGGCGATCAAAGAAACAACTTCACTAACGATTATAAGCTAAGAAAAGATAGCTCATGATAGTCACGCTATTTTAATTCCATCTGATTGTCTTTGTTTATTTATATATTAGGTTAATGTACTTACACTGTGAAGATGACTTGAAAGTCGAAACACGTGTCGAGTAAAATAAAAATGTGGAAAAGGGTACTCAAGGTTTATTCCTTTATTTCTTATTAATATTATATTAGTAGCCCTAATTTGTGAATCAAACATATGTATATATGTCCGTGAGCACGATAACTCTCGTAAAAATAATCCGATTTTGACGAAAATTGGTATACACGTGTAAATCAGCATTTATGAATTTAAGTTGGAAAACCAGACAGATCGATCTATCCGATGGGGTATTTTGGGGGTATTTTGTACCCCAAAAATAGGTTTTTTGAGTTTTTTACATCTAGTTCTTGATACTTTTTTTACATATTTTTTCCATTGGAATCAACTTAAAAAGACGCACAATTTGGTGTTTTGATCAGGTTTTTTTAACGTTAAATAGTTACAGAGATATTGAAAGAGCTAAACACAGTACGTTGCCCAATGTTATTCTTATGGAGAATAAGAAAAATTGTATATCTTACTTATTTATCAACTTATCCTGATGAAACTTGGTAATTGCTCCACATATTTGTGGTCTATTGATATTTGCACTGAAAAACATTTTTTTGGCCGATAGTTCCCGTAGCAGCAAACCTGCGTACTCAGTCCCCATGTATTCTTAAGGAGAGTAAGTAACGTGTTATCTCCCTGAATTATGAACATAAATTAATAAAATTTGGTATGTGGATTTACCCACTTGAGCTATATTGATATTTGTATAAAACCCCATTTTTTGTGTTCCTTGCTTCAGCAAACCTGCATACTCAGCCGCTATGTTATTCATATGGAGAATAACTAAAATGCTATAAATAGTTTATTTATGAATGTATGTTGATGAAACTTGGTATGTGGCTTTTTGTGGTATTAAGACACATATATATGGTTTGGAAATTCTCTGAGTACGCAGGTTTGCTGCTACGGGGGTATTCTGTGGTTAATATTGATTTTCATAAACAATAAATATGTCCAAAACTCCGTTATCCCAACCGTCTACATTGTTCAACTAAGTACGTTGTAGACAGATTGCCCTCCTGAAAAATTGTCATTAATGTAGATGTTGGATTTTGCTTTTAAACCTCTCGTGCTGCGATTTCAGTAGCTTGTGTATTTAAATTCAAACTAACACATATTAAAGCTGTAAACATGCACCTGCACACGTGAGAATATCTGACCCTGAACTTAAGTAGGAAACTACCTCATGGACTAAAACAAAAAAAGGACATGTTTAATATTATAATTTGGGGACAAGTCATGTAAGGTTTTATACAAAAATCACTTTAAAGTTTTGTTTTCAAACTTTTAGGTTTTATAAATTATTTAGTTTTAAAATAGTATTTAAAATTAGGTACTTTTATGCTGATATATTTAAACTAACTATTTTCAAGAGACTATGATTATACAGCCACTAACCATTTAAATTATGATAATAAAAACTGTCAGTTTATTTGTGAAATGAATAAATAAATAAATGAGCATCGCAAATCTCATAACAGATGTGCATGTACATTTTATTATTACCTAAGTATTTCTCAAATGTAATGTCCTAAACATTAAACATTTAGATGGAATTTATTTTACAATTTTAGTTATCTTATCCCAAATCTTAAATAGTACATTTTCAGTTAAATAAAGTGATATAAACATGATATTTCTCAGTATCTTGGTTGTATTAAACATAGTATATTTTGTAAAACATCATGTATTATCATAAACTAATATTATAAATATGAAAGTATGGATGTTTGTGCGTAAGTCTGAAGTTCCATCACGCGAAAACTACTGGACCGATTGAGCTGAAATTTTGCAGAGAGGTACTTGATAGTCTTGAGTAACATATAGAATATTAAAGTTGTGAAAATCCTACAGGGCTATGCCCCACGGGGGTTCAAAGCTCCCATGTATTCCTTATAGACATTTATTTTTGTTTGAGCTGATGAAAATACAAACAGCTGATCTTGATTCGTAGTAGTTCCACAAGCTAACTACAGAATGCAGCACACAAAACTATCATAGTTTTTATAAATAATTTATGGGGCGAATCCTGTGGGTAACAGCTAGTTTTAAATGATTAGTGAGTTGAACTATTTTCTCAGTAAACCTTCAGACAACTTAGATGTATCTACCAAAACATTCCCTGCATTCCAACTGTAAAAGGCTTTTGATTAGTTCTATAGTTTGATATGTTTGGTATTTGGACAATATTAGGGATGAACGAATTCAAAGTAGCTCATTATAGAACTTTGGCAAGTTTCTCTTAACTAATTTTGACGTTGCGATAGTTATGAGCATCCACCATTCCAAATATCCTAACTAAATAATTTACTTGCTGAACAATGTTTCCCGAAAAATTCATATTCAAATAAAGAAAGGCTAAAAGTAAAAACAATAATTGCAAAGGTTAAATTAAATAGCAATAATAGTTTTAGTTTACAAGTACACAGCTTATTAGCTGTATGATTAGAAACACGTTCATCATTGATGATTCAAAATAGACATACTATTTTAAACACATTTATTTAATGTTGTTAGTCTATTATTGATTGTTATATGTTACTTCGAGTATGAAGAGTATTTTTGAAATTAATCTGGAAACTCAAGGTTGTTCCAGGATTAAAACAAACCAAAATTAGACATATAACCTGTTCCGTTTAATTGTTGTTTTATATACTATTTAAAAAACAAAATCATGTTTAATATATGGTATTTACATAGTTTAAATAGTTGTACTGGTCATTCATTTTACCAGTATTTCGTAATAGTAATTACCAAAGCTATTTGTTAATAGTATTTGGTCATTCGCTGTTTCGATTTGGCTGCCATATTAATTTAACCTAATTCATGTTAATTATAAATATGAGGAAATTTACAGTATGAACAATGCAATTAACTCAATAAAAAAAGGTATAAAAACCAAGCAACAAATACTACAGCCATATACTTCATGTATACCTTACTGAAATATCTGAACATGTTTTGTCAGAGACATAAGGAGATGTCAGTTGTTCGCAAGTGTGGGTAAACAATTGAAACAGTTGCGATTATCGCAAATGATGTATTAATCACAACTAAAATAATTCATAACTATCAGAATGCCATGTTTATATTGTTCACGTGCACATCAAACTTAGACACTAAGGTTGAAATAGTGATTCTAAGCCTAACCCTGCAAAGCCACTGCATTGCACCGCACGGCAGGGATAGGCCAGAACTAGTAACTATCTGATCACTAGTACCTGATCATCAATATAACGCTATCATGTCTCTCGATCGTCAGATGATGCTGCACTGCACCATGATTGTAACTAGTTCTACTAATTGGTAACAATAAATTGTTGTTACAGTTAATCATTTGCATCCACAAATTAAATTATTTCCATTACAGTGGTTGATATAATACAACTATCTTGAATTAGGGTTTCATATTTAGGTTTTCAAAGAGTTCCAGTTATGGAAAAAATATAATATAAGAAAAAATATTATTTTTCGAACCCTTATCCTAATATTCCAAACGGAGTTGTAAGGATTTAACTCCATGATTACTGTGATTTCATTGTGATATTTAAGTACAATTTTTTTATATGATTTCTATAAAGTAAGGCTGCTCAAAGTGTGACGGGAAAATACATAATACAAACCTTACATTATAACATTGTCTACACTGAAACAATGGAATTTTATACAAGACTCATGATCTAACCACAATCTTAAATCCAAGAATAGAGAGAAAGCGTAATAATTCGGTTAATACGATTAGGATAAGAGCAATTGACTGCAATAGCGTGTAAAAGACAGATCGTAATTCATTTCCAGATTTTTAGGTTTTTGGGTGATTGTATTTATAAATTTATATGTAAAAATCAAGATATTCAACGAATTAGTGTTATAATACAGGGGTTAGTCCTTTCAAATAAATAATTTCGTATGCCATTAGTGACAGCATCATTTACTCGCTTATATTTAAACACAGAAGCTTAATCGAAGGCGGTTTAAATCTTTCCTGTTTTTTTGTTTTTTTTAAATTTCACTCAGAGAAGATGTTTGTGGAATATTTTATTTAAAGTATTTTATTTATATATATTAGGGGTGTGCGAGTGCTCTAAACTATAAGTTTTGGCTGAGTATTTCAGTACTTGAACTCGGCTAGAAGTTTTGTATAATACTAGAATGTTCGAGCGAGTATTTCTCGCCAATTCCCGGACAATCACTAACGATTGCAACCAGCCAAATCGCGTAGTAAAGGCCGCAATAGGCAACAGCATCACGTAAAATCGGCCAAAAATGACGGCTATATCACATGACAAAGACCAAAAATGACGACTACATCACATATTAAAAACCGAATATAACGATGGTGTGCATAATATCAGAAAAAGGGGCGACCGCGCACTTAATATCGGCCGTAAATAACGATTTCCTAATCCAATATTGATTATAAGCGATGTACGGACCAAGTAATTTGGCAAAATAACAATCGGGTCATGTTTTATCCACCAGAAACTAATGTCAAACCGAGTTTGTTTATCAATACATAATCCAGTTTGATTGTAATGGCCAAACATGTGAATTGCAACTCATGTATTAGTTAGAATCCATGTTTAGATTATCAAATTTGGAGTGGAATTCAAATCCCATTACACTATTTGAAACTACCAACTGATGACAAATACTCGCTCAAAATTACTCGAAACTCAAAAATAACTGGAACTACTCGTCTCGATTAAAAAACTACTTGCACACCCCTAGACCTGGATAAGATGTTATTCAAACTGTTTTGCAGAGCAATAATATTGAGAAAATCTTATTTAAATGAGACACTTAGTTTTTTTTCACCGGTTGAAAATATGCATCATACATATTGAAGGTTTGGTAAATGTATTTAACGAATTCAATGAACAAATATTATGTCTACGTTATTTCTATGAATCTGTATTATTGATTAAGCTTTTAAATATTCCCAGAAGACTATTTAATTTTTATCGGAGGGTTGTTAATCTTATTTATATATATATAAGATTTGCCTTTAACGGAAAATATAACCCAAACTTCAAAATTGTCCCAATAACTTTAATCTTATTCTCTAAAGAAATATTAAGAGTAGAGTGTGAGGTCTCAAGAATAATCTTTATTATCAATATTAAGTTCTAAAAATTCTGATTTTAAACGGACCGTTGTCGCGTGAACGGCAGCCGGTTTTATTTGGTTGACTGGATTTGTACACTTCTAGTTCATTCCGTGTTAAAAAGTACTGATCAACATCGAAGCATTTTATACTCCTTGTATATTGAAGACGCTATCAAACAGAACCGCAGAGGTGCTCTGAGTCAGATGGAAGCTCCTGGGCTGGCGCCAGTTGGCAGCACATCAGCTCATGAATATAAACTGGCGAACTACAAATTTAGGATTTTATTGTATGTTATCAAAACCCTTAGGAATTTTACCACGTTGTTGGCAAAATCGCAGGGTTAAAAATAGTCACTTAATAAAAGATTTATGAATTGTTTCTAAATTTTAATATCACATGCAATATAATACATATAGTTTCTAGTATCACATTCATTTTTGGAATTTAAAACCACCATGGTAATAAGAGTAATATAATACGTAAATTAGGTGCACAAATTTAAACCTAAACGAATATTTAATCAGTTTTAAAAACAAAATCTATGGATTGACTTTTTAAAATGTAGTTAAACTTTGAAATTAATATAATATCTAACAAAGATTGTCTAAAATATATCTACTCATACCATTTTTTAATGTGTTGAAATTAAAATGAATAACTGACATACAAACAATGGATTTTAACAGGACTGTAAGTTAAAACAAACTACTTCAAACTATTTTCTGTACAAAAATTGTATAGACGGTCTGAGAAGAGCATGACTAAACGGTATGGTATTATGAAATGAAATAAAAGTAAAAGAAAAACAATAAACAAACAAATTGCATGAATTAATTATTACTTAATTTATATCTATATTCCATAACAACAAAGATCTCATAAAAAATTACTTTTTATTTTCTTCGTAATTCTTATGATTTATTATTATATTATTTAAATCCTAACTTATGAAATTGAATTACACTTAGCGTTATTAGAATATATCAAGGAATAATTGATTCGTAATTATTGAGTAAATAATTTAGATATTGTTTACAAAACGAACTAAATATTATATACTATGTTAAACAGTATATCCTTTTATTCTATAATGTAGTATATTTATTCTAAAATAAATTTGTGGTTCTTGATTAATATAACAACCGCAACAACCCGGAACAAACGAGTCCCGAATTTCAAGAAACCCATTGATACCCCGCACCGCGCCTAACCCCATTCAACACACTACTTCCTACCCCCAGACATTTTACAAGAAACAAGATAACCTATACAAACTCCCGAAACCCTATCAAACCCAGTCAGCTGAATATGTCGATGTGGCGAAAGCTCCTGCGACCTGTGTCAGTGAGTGCAGTCCGATGTGGCAAAAGCTCCTGCGACCTGTGTCAGTGAGTGCAGTCCGATGTGGCGAAAGCTCCTGCGACCTGTGTCAGTGAGTGCAGTCCGATGTGGCGAAAGCTCCTGCGACCTGTGCCAGTGAGTGCAGTCCGATGTGGCGAAAGCTCCTGCGACCTGTGTCAGTGAGTGCAGTCCGATGTGGCGAAAGCACGCTCCTGCGACCTGTGTCATTGAGTGCAGTCCGATGTGGCGAAAGCACGCTCCTGCAACCTGTGTCAGTGAGTGCAGTCCGATGTGGCGAAAGCTCCTGCGACCTGTGACAGTGAGTGCAGTCCGATGTGGCGAAAGCTCCTGCGACCTGTGTCAGTGAGTGCAGTCCGATGTGGCGAAAGCTCCTGCGACCTGTGTCAATGAGTGCAGTCCGATGTGGCGAAAGCTCCTGCGACCTGTGTCAGTGAGTGCAGTCCGATGTGGCGAAAGCTCCTGCGACCTGTGTCAGTGAGTGCAGTCCGATGTGGCGAAAGCTCCTGCGACCTGTGTCAGTGAGTGCAGTCCGATGTGGCGAAAGCTCCTGCGACCTGTGTCAGTGAGTGCAGTCCGATGTGGCGAAAGCTCCTGCGACCTGTGTCAATGAGTGCAGTCCGATGTAGCGAAAGCTCCTGCGACCTGTGTCAGTGAGTGCAGTCCGATGTGGCGAAAGCACGCTCCTGCAACCTGTGTCAGTGAGTGCAGTCCGATGTGGCGAAAGCTTCTGCGACCTGTGTCAGTGAGTGCAGTCCGATGTGGCGAAAGCTCCTGCGACCTGTGTCAGTGAGTGCAGTCCGATGTGGCGAAAGCTCCTGCGACCTGTGTCAGTGAGTGCAGTCCGATGTGGCGAAAGCACGCTCCTGCGACCTGTGTCATTGAGTGCAGTCCGATGTGGCGAAAGCACGCTCCTGCAACCTGTGTCAGTGAGTGCAGTCCGATGTGGCGAAAGCTCCTGCGACCTGTGTCAGTGAGTGCAGTCCGATGTGGCGAAAGCTCCTGCGACCTGTGTCAGTGAGTGCAGTCCGATGTGGCGAAAGCTCCTGCGACCTGTGTCAATGAGTGCAGTCCGATGTGGCAAAAGCTCCTGCAACCTGTGTCAGTGAGTGCAGTCCGATGTGGCGAAAGCACGCTCCTGCAACCTGTGTCAGTGAGTGCAGTCCGATGTGGCGAAAGCTCCTGCGACCTGTGTCAGTGAGTGCAGTCCGATGTGGCGAAAGCTCCTGCGACCTGTGTCAGTGAGTGCAGTCCGATGTGGCGAAAGCTCCTGCGACCTGTGTCAATGAGTGCAGTCCGATGTGGCGAAAGCTCCTGCGACCTGTGTCAGTGAGTGCAGTCCGATGTGGCGAAAGCACGCTCCTGCAACCTGTATCAGTGAGTGCAGTCCGATGTGGCGAAAACATTAGCATGATATTGCAGAGAAAACAAATATGGTTTTTGATTTTAAATTAAGCAAAATTGTCTGAAACTATTTTTTCTTTTTATAACTAAAATTAACATTAAAACATATCTAAAATAACAAAGGGTGTTTAACAACAACAACTAGGACGTGCGTTATAGTATATCTTGTGTAAGTACATTGAATTTACTTGGAGAAATGGAATATATGTGAAAGGTCTATTTGTTATGACTTGTTTTAATTAATCATTAATATCGATTTTAAGTCAATGCACTCAGTACCATTTAGTATAACTACTAACTATCAAAATTCTTGAATAAAGTTTACTTTTAGACTTATTTTCCTGAAAACTTGATATACGTAGCTTCAGATTTTGGCTTAGGTGTTCATACCTAAGGCAAATAAATCTTGCTTTGCTATTTTTGTCGTTAAGTAAATTAAATATATTGCTAGGTAACTCAGATGAAGTAAGTGCGATTGTTTCATAGTTTGGGGTTCACCAGATCGCCAGTTCGCACTCCCGAGAGACTATGTTATGTGGGTGTTGTCCGTGTTTGTATGTGCACGGTTGTGTTTCTTTGTGTGGAACAACTTTTGACAATGTTGGAAATCCAGCTAAAAATTGGACACACGTCTCCGCATGATCATATGAACAAGGTGAGTGCTGCCTAAAGTAGGTCCTAGAACGTTGTACTATCTTAAAAATTAGTACATGTATTACATCTGATAAGACCCATTTCGGATTGGAATATCAAGTTGTAATTTGTACACTTTCAAAATGGCAGAAATTTTTGTTTTTCAAAGCTAAATATCTTAAAGGCAGTAATATTTATGAAAACAACTGTAAGTATTAAAAAGGTTTTATCATTTTGTTTTAAAAATAATGATAAGAAGATTTTAGATATAGGATAGTAACTGAGAAATTGTGATTTTCATAACTTAAACTTGAGATGTTATGAATTTTCTTAACATGAAGTTTTAGTCGAGAAATGGCAAATAAGCAACTTTCAATTCATACAAACACAACTACGCAGTTAATAAAGTATTAAGTAAAAAACACAAACAGATAGGTAGAACGAACCGAGATGAGACCTACGTTCATAGGAACGTTTTTGTTATTTTAATCCAAGTAACCATATTATGAAGTTTGGTTGCGAAATTTACAGACACCTTATATATTAGTTTATTTCCTGGTTTTAAAGTTATTTTAATCCTAACCAGTTTTTGAATTTTGAATTTTTCTCCTTAATACATTCTGTATTTTATACATGTGCCTACTTTAAATACTAAATAGATTTGTACTACTTCTTAGTTTATATTATTGTATATACTGATGCTTTTTATCAAGGTAAACTGTTTCTTGGGGTGAAGTCAGAGAGACTTAGTTAGTTTGGGATTCATGAAACCTTACTTGACAGTGACCTTTAACCTGATGTCAAAAGTCGGAAACTTAGAGACACTAAGTTAGATTTAGAAAACCATACTGCAAAGAGCCTCTGAGCTGGTTTCATATGTTAGAGACATTAAATTCTTAAGCAATTGGTTAGAACTCACAAATTGAGAATAAACTAAACTGTTGTTTCATACCTTAACTAATTATTTCAACACCAACGTTCATTGGAGTGCTATTAAGGTTGATGGGTACATAGCACTGGCAACTATATACCGACCTTAGAGAAGTTCGCTGCAGTACCAGATGCTTCGTTGTCACATAGCCTGCTAATGTGTTGAGCGAGCTTTGCTAATGAGTCACGTTCTCAGTTGATGGCTGAGTCGCCAGACGGCGCGATCGTCGTTTTTGAGTAGGGTAGATAAGTAGCTCCATTGAAAATGTAAGTATTAAATCACTGATAAATAAAATAACACTAACATTATTTCATTAATTTGGAACCTTAAACAAAACATTTGGAACCAAACAAGTCTTATGGTTACTCTAATCAAATATTGTGAAATATTACAACGAACCACAGACATATAAGAGTGGAATTGTCGTACTGCGGGGTTTCGTTTATTGCTAGTTCACGTCGTTGTCAATTTTTCGAGCGATAGATGTTAAATTTGTGATATTCCATTAAATTTGAATTCTCTTTCCAAGATATACAGCCAAATTGCATTTGCAAGGCCCACCATGTTCAATTATCCTACACCACTGTTATGACAGAGAGCCATTGACGGTCAGTTGTGGATTGACCCATATCCAATCAGCTAGAGTGCATATTTCACCTCATGGCAATGGTATTGCACTACCCAATAATGGTATTTATCAGAGAAATTCGTATAATAGCCTTTTCAAAATTGCTGTACTGCTAGCTTCGACTTTATTAAAATAAATACAGGAACCCACAAATACATATGTTTTAAATTATGTTAACTTAAGTAGAGGTTTAAGTAGCTGACCTAAAGCTCATCACAGCCATGTTTTATCGTGATGGTTTATTTGGTGATAAGATCTCTGGCAAAATACCCGCTGAGTCAGGAAATAGCTAGTGGAAATACCGGCTGTAGGCGATTTATTGCGGGCATTGTTTACCGAGAAACTGTTAACAACCATAGAGTAACCAAGATATTATACATTTAATAAAATGGTTTTTAGTTAATTGTGCCCCTCTCTTAAGTGGTAATAAAAAAACAAAGCCAAATCACACTTTTATTAATGAAAAGATAAGAAATGAAACTGAGTTTTAAACATTAGTAAACAGTTTTAATATTCTAAAAAACATACGTTTATATATTACTTAATTGCGTGGTAAGTAACAGAGGTAATTGAAATTTTTATAATAAAATTTGCAAAATATACATTAATAAAACACGTATGCATTATAACTTGAGACTTTTATAGAATCACCTGCTTCAGAGTTTGTAATAGTTTCACTCACTAAAGTTATAATCCAAGATGCAAACTAATTTCCCTAAACAAACTTTTAAATTTATGTAATAATTATCACATTTCACCATCACTCTTAACCCAAAATTAACCAAAATAAATGTACACATTTTCCTGCAGAGTCCTTAGGATCAAGACTATTTATTTAATATTTTATGATGAAATTTCGGTTAGAACTTACGTTAACAGCAGTAACTTACCTCTACCATTTCTGAGTTCGGTAAACCATTAAGAAAATATTTGAACGTACTCATAGTTAATGACAAAGCGGGTAATGCTTAAGGTTTGATAGATAACTAAATATTTCACGTACATCAAAAGCTTTATTTCTCTATTCTGAGAGAAATCCCTAACTTTTGGTCAATCCCATTAGGTTTTCGATAGGCCAGTTGGTCTGCGGGGTGTCGTTGTTACTGCCCCTCTCCTATAAGATAAATTAAGACAACGTCCTTCGTCATTTCAATCAAGGTTATGTAATTATATATCAAATGAATGACTTATTAAATATTTATAATCCTCAGTTTGAATAAATGGTTGCACAAGGCTAGACTGATCATAATTAGGCAACCGGATTAACTTTTGGATATCGGTGACACTATGTTAACTACTTTTTACCTGAAGACGTCTAAAACATGCGTATAAAAACAACATGTTCAAAGGTAATCAATATCTTCTCTGGGCATAGTTTATTTCAAAATATTTATTTTAGCATTTCCAATTTGTTTTGGATACAGCTAACAAATTTATATATAAATTACATTTTCCCGTTACTTTTCCAATCGAAACGAGGTCCAAACTTATGACATAAGTGTGGAATTTATCCAGAAAAACCTATTACCCAGGGGCGGATCCAGGGAGTCACATTGGGGGGGGGGGAAATGCCGTGGGTTTCGGCGGGGGAGGAGGTATAAGTCCTCCCCCGGATAAAAAATCAGTATCAATAATTTTATCGGCCGTAAAAAATAGCCGAACACTTTTTTTGTACCAAAATGTGTGTTACCAGCCTAAAAAGACGACTGTATTGAATTCATGGACCATAATCAGCAATTTGACCTGTTTTCCGGATTAAAAAAGTCAATTTTACCGCTTTTCATGATCGCCGTAACTTTTAGACCAAAAACGAAAAGTGAGCGTAGTTTATCCAGTGAGTTAAAATATAAACAGGAGTCACTACACTCAGTTAATTAACCTTCAAAAAGCGTGCCGTCGTATATCGTATTTTGTTCTGTTGTAGTGTCGTGTTGGTGGTGGGACGTTGTATTTTAAGCTTATTTGCAACACTATTTCCAAAGCCACATTACAAGGGTGTTTTCTTTTACCTAAAATAATAACTTTGCTTCGAAATAAACAATCAAATTCCATCTAAAATATGTCTCAAGACTATAACGTTAAGTTTAACATCAAGTTTTACTTAAAATGCAACAAGATATTAACACTTAAAGACTTTAAATATCACAGTTTTTACATTGAGTCAAATCGGAGATTTTTACACCGTCCCACCAGATTTACTGCCAACATGATGGAGAAATCTGGCTTTCACAACAGCATGGTTTTTTAACCAAGAATGGTGACTCCAGATTACATAGAGCTCACTGAGTTTATCGGCAAAAAAAACAAAAAAAAAACGTAATAGTTATATCCAAATCGCAATTTAAAGGTCAACACACCAGCGGTAGTAGCTAAGTATGTTTTCTTCAAAAACGAAGATTTTTCAAAAACTATGATCGAAACAAATTTTATCGGCCGAGATACGGCGATTTTAACCGATTTTAAAAGACACCCGAGATGGCCGAGGTATATATTATCGGCCAAAAATAGCAATATATTCTCATTTTGCCATCCAAAACATCATTCGGACCAGATTTTTAGCCTTAAAACGGTCAAAATGTGTTTTTAGGAAAATTTACCGCCCGGGCGTGTGTTATCAGCCAAAATCGGTTATTTTACCCGCAATTTTACAGCATATTACTAGCCAAAAACTAAGACCGCAAAGTTTTTTATTTACGAATAATTACTCGAATTATTTTTATTCGAAGTACAAACCGTATTTTATGCCGGAAATGTATTTAATCACTCAAAAACGGCAATCAGACCGCATTTTCTCGGCAATAAATAAAGCCGGGTCGTTCTTTATATACCAAAAACGACGTCCGAAACGCATTTCATCAGGCAAAATCAGAGATTTGGCCGTGTTTTATCGGTAAAAACATAAATTTTGTCGCAACTTGGTGGTCAAAAACACCAAAATGACTGAAATATTAGGTATAATGGACTGGACCACGTTTTATTGGCCTGTAGCGGCAAGCGAGCCGCATATTATCCACGGAAATATCAATGTAACCTCGTTTTAGCGTCCGAAAAAGACAATTGGCCGAAAAATCCATACTGCGATTTGTAGGGCAAAAACATCGACCACAATAAAATTAAGGGCCACATTTTACCGACCGAAAAACTCCCAGACTGCGTTTTACAGAAAAGAATTACTGACAAGAAATATTTTATAAACAAAATAGGCAATTTTACAGCATTTTATTTGCCGAAAACAACCGTTCCCCGGCATTTTAAAAGTTCGAAACCGACGGTCGCAACATGTTTATTGACCGAAAATGACGACCGAGCCTCAATATATACAAAAAACCACAATCTAACCGTGAATGAGCTTAAAATTGGCAATCTCACCGCATTTTCCCAGCGACAAACAATGCCAGATCCTGTTTTATAGGCCCGAACGACAACCGGAACGTAATTTAAGAATACAATCAGCGATTCGACCCTGTTCTGTCGTCAATGAACGCCTATTTTTCCACGTCGGATGGGACAAAAACAGGAATTTAGTTGCATTAAATGGCCCAAAAGTACGATCGGTATCGTTTCTTATTGGCTGAAAATGACAACCAATACGTGTTTTATTGGCTGGAAACGACAACAGAGCCGCATTAATGAGAACGGCCGAAAAAGTTTTAACCAACTTAAACAATTTTCGCCGAAATTCCTGTATATTATCCGATATTCCTGGAATTTCCGGTGTGTGGACACCCTGTTGTAGTATTACAGGCATAATAAGTCTGTCTGACGATGCATCAATCAGACGACAATTCGTGATGACGCTACCGAGCGCTGGTGGGGGGGGGGGGTGCGCACGCAACTCCAACCTTTTGCCTTGGGAGGAAAATGCCCCCATCCCCCTCGTGGATCGACGTCTGCTATTACCGTTATTATTCGTTACAGTAACTATTATGTAGATTACATTTGCAAAACAACTTGTTAGCACTAGAATCCTAGCTTACTATAGTATACTACAATTCATATACAATTGAAGAACAGATAAATATTCTTAATCGACTCAGAGCGGTGTAACAGTAGCATTTTCCAAGGAGCTTATAATAAGGCAAAACAAGCATCAGTAGCGGAACAGAGACTCTGTACTCATTAACACTGGATTGTTCTGCTTACTAGTTGGGAAATTATGTTTGTTTATGTTACCTTTCGTAAAGTGATAAAAACAATTTGTTTAAATGGCGATTAAATGTGTTTGTGCAAATTCAATTTTAAAAGTAAACACTTACCAGAACCCTTCCTCTAGCTTATTATGTTTACTGAATTTTATGTTGCTGTAAGTTTGTAACACCTTAAACAATTTGTAACCTTCCAACGGCTCCAGACTAGCTCAGGGTTTTTGGGGTGGTTCTTCTTTTATGTTGGAAGGGGTTATATGCTTTGACACTTGATATGGCAGTTTTTAAATTGAGATAATTTTACTTTTTCCAATTAAATGATGGAATGAGACAAATAATTATTCTTGAATTCAACAAAGAACAACATTTATTACCTTACAAATTCATTTAAATTTAAAACATTCATCAATTGTTATAGTAATTAATCACAAAAGCCAACTAACAGATTCATTACGAAATTACAAAGCTTTACATATTTACATGTCTTTATCCTTATTTGTTATTGTTTTATTTTTAACACTTTGTATATAAATATGTTTAAAACACTGTTTATAAATGGGAATGATGTATGCAGGTAAAATCGTCCAGTAATAGTTTTTATACAATTTTCGTCACTCACCACGAAGAAGGAGATTTACCGGTCTAGAAGTTTTAGCCGCTGTTTTCAAAGGGGCCCTCTCATTCTAGCGGGCAGTCAACAGGAACATGGTCCAAGGATGGTGGTACAAAGAAAATCCTGTATAATATATTATATCTTGAATGAATTGAATGAATAAACAACTGTTTTACACAAATAACAAATAACCTTAGTCTTTATTCAAAAGTGTTAGTTTACATCTAGATATAAAAAAAAAATGATTAGAAAGTACAATATTTAGCACATGAGTTCTCTTTTTATCTCAGGGTTCAAATTTCGTAAGGTCCATTAGCATCTGGCTCGATCGATAATAATCAAATTTTTTATATTAGCAAAGTACAACAACAGATAATTAAATAGAGAGTTCAAATTTAAAAGAAAGTTCAAAATCTTCAATAAACAAATAAAATATTATCACTCTTCTTCAATTTACTTTTTAAAAATGTCTTAATCTTAATATTAATTTTGAAAGTTATTGATATGAAACGTCCCTAAATATCAATAAGATCAATCTTCAAATAGATGTATGCTCGAAGGGGATTAGTGTGAGAATAAGGAATGGCCTCACCAAACAGTCCTCAAAATGTGCCTAAAAATACGGTTAAAAATTTATTAATGGGAGTCTGCTGAGCTTTAGAGCTGGGGGAATACTAAAAAAACTTACTTAACACGCACAAACATAAAAAAATCTTGATGTAAAACTGATTATTCCCTCCTGGGAATGAGCAACATGGACTTGCTCGTCCGTCCTGCTTCAGCTCTCCTGAGACACACACAACGGCGTCACCTCGTCCAGATTTGGAGAAGAAGGCTATCCTCCAATTAGAATCCTTCTCAACAATCTTGGTACACTGTAATTTTTTGATTGGCTGTCAGCAGCAATAGCTAATCTTTATTGGTCACACTTCACTGAATTTAAAAATAATATTTCTCTATTTAATTTAATTTGGTAAAGGTGAATTTATATCGAAAACACAATAAAATAATATTTCCAATCGTTAAAGTTAATAAAACAAGCCAAATTTAGTTTAAATCACTCATAATTGTATCTTATTCTATCATACTACAAACAGCCGATTGAGGTAAACAAACTAATATCTGTATTAAATTACGCATTACTTAAATTAAATCACATATTCCTGCTATGTACACATTTCTAAAAGTTTCAGATTATTTTTTAGGAATTTATAACATAATTAGTTTTTACTCAAAACCTTACACTTAATTAAAAAACGTACACAATTCGGCATTTTTTACTTTTTACTCTGTCAGTCATATTACAGTAAATTGTTTTCGAAATGGGCAAAACTGCAGATTTATCACCCCGTAAAATAGCTATGACCAAGGTTCTTTTGGAAGAAAATAATTATTCACAAAGGGAAATAGCAAGACGACTCAATATATCACAAAAATCTGTAAGCAGGATCAAGCAGGCTTCTATTACTAATGCTGTTTACGAATGTAATCGAGTTGGAAAATGTGGCCGCAAACCTAAATTGAATGAAAGATTGAAAAGAAAACTGAAGAACATAGTTATCAAGAACAGAAAAAGCACAAAAAAACAGTTGGTAGAGGAACTGAAAGAATATGGGGTGAATGTATCGCCTAAAACTGTTGAACGGACCCTTAAAAATGAAGGCCTAAATGCAAGACGACCTCGAAAGAAGCAGAAGATATCACCAGCCATGGCTAAAAAGCGCTTGCAGTGGGCAAAAGGGCTGAAACACTGGACTCAGGATGACTGGAAGAAGGTAACAAGTATAACAATACATTATTTATACTAAACAACCTATTATAATAGCCTAGCCTAACCTAACCAAGCATAAGCCCACGGTAGCCTAGGAAGATACTGTACTGAATTCATTCCTTAGCGTATAAACTATCATAGCCTACCGTTTATTAATACTAGTACTAGCAACTAGGCCTAACAAAATACTGTAAATACAATAGTGATATTGCTTTCAGGTAATTTTTTCTGATGAGTCCATCTTCCAAATCTCAGACATCACTAGCCAGTATGTTAGAAGAAGATTGGGGGAAGAATTTCACGAGGATTGTGTGATGCAAATAGTGAAACATCCGACTTCCGTTATGGTCTGGAGTTGTATGTCGGTACAAGGGCCTGGTAGGCTCTACATTGTTGAGAAAACAATGAGACAGGACCAGTATCTCAATGTATTGCAGCGAAGAATGGTTCCGCAAGCCAAAGACTGGTTTCCGGATGATGAATTTGTGTTCATGCACGGAAATGCCGAATTGTGTTAATAAAAGTGATATATAATCGTTAAAAATCACTACAGGATAACCACTAACACATACAAGCACATTACAACACAACCAGTAGGTTTGAGGTTAAGAAAACACACGTTGTAGGAAAACAGCTGATTCCATTGTTTTTGCTTTTTTTACATGTTACTGTACAGTGTGGACTGTATCGCACAGACTTTGGGAAAATTTGTGAGAAATGTATACTATATAACACTAAACATTATTTTCAATATTATTTATCCATGTACATTAAGTAAAAGTACTCTTAAAATAGTTTAACAACTAAAATTGTTGAAAATTCAGTTTGAGTCTAATAATTTGGCTCCCCTCTGTAGAAAACAAATATCTGAATTTATAATTGCTAATGAATGACATTCCTAACGTAGTTCCATCGTTCGCCGCAAGGGTTCAGCACTAGACGGTCAGGTCTCTCCAAAATGGTCTGCAGGCACACTGGTCTCTGGTGGATTCACACCGAACTAACAATCATGGCGGCCGTCCGTCCTGGGAAATCTTGAGTATTCTTGATGTTTATAATTCAGGGTTTTACATTCAAATTAATAAGTTTCTAAACTAGATTTACAATATGGGTGGTTAATAAAAGTTTATGTACAAAATTATATTGTTCTGACACGCAAATATATCTGTGTCGGGGCCAATTGGATGAAATCTATCACTTTTTCAAAAACTTACTTTTAGTGGGGTTAGGTCAATTTGTCAGACTTGGATTATCTTTCACAGTGAGTAAGTACCCAAGGTTAAATGTTTTTTACTATACTTATATTACAGAGATGAAAACTTATCTAGATCTAATTATACCTAAAATGTGTGTTTAATGTGTATAAGTCATTTTTCTTTGATAGTATGTTATAGGGCATTTGAGTAGGCTAGTGTTTTTTAGTCCATCGTCTCTTCTATTCTAGGCCTATTTTAACTATCCTAAATAGTATTAATGTTTTTTTTTATTATGACACATATAAAATACACTAACACATATAAAATACAGTTATACCTGTAATTCACAACTTATAATAGGATTGGTTCTAACTATGTAGCAAACATTCAACAAAACACTCCTGATACAATTCGTCACATAATATACGTACACACAGTTTTCATGGGACATAATAACCAATAATAACGTAAATTCAGTTGTTTTACATAACATAGATGACATTTAAAAAAGTAATTAACAATTCAAATTACATAATAGTTTGTAAATGCAATAAAAACAAATTAAATTTATATATGGTTGGTAGGACAATGTTTGAACATAATTCACCATAATAATCAACAAACATGATAAGACTGACATGTTTTATTATGTCTTTATGCCATATTTGGTAATAGTTTTCGTTAATCTAACATGAATAAAAGGTCAAAAGCCATCTCCAATTTTGCTGGTTTTAAAATAGATTGAGTGTTTCAAAAGTTATGAAATATGCGAATACTTTATGCGAACATATAAATTATTTAATAATAAACAACTGCCATACCTCTTCGCACATGCTAATGCGCAAAATCCGACGTGATTCTCGTCAGGACTTCCTTTTTGTGATCCAATTCTTGTCTTGATGATATTTCCAATTTAGTAATCTTTAAACCTTCCTAATTTAGCCGTAGTACATCAAAAACAAAAAAAAATCGCAAAAAAAATAGTTCCCATCAGCTGCTGCATTTGAATCATTTCTGAAAGTCTTCAATTTTATAAAACATGTGTAATTCCTTTAAAACTGTTGTTAGTTATTGGGGAAATGTTTAATTTTGTCAAGGCCAATAAGCTATATGCACTTTTATGTATAATTTATTGTATTTATGCCAATTAATGAGTTTTGATAAATTCCTTCAATCTTTAAACGATAATTGTTGAACCAACATGAGATGCATCAATAAGTTTCGTCCAACTTGCAGAAGCTAGCAATTCTGCTGGGATAATGTTATTTAAATTGGGGTGATCAGTCCCAAAATAAAATACGTCACTGGCTAATTATCTAAGTAGTCATAAATTTCGCGTGTTAGTCTTTCAGACTGGTCTTTGAGATTGAGCGTTCGAGGCTGTCCATAAAAAGATGTGTTCAATATATTTAAACTTATTTCGTAAGACCTATCACCCTCAGAGAAGAAGCCAGTCAGAGAACAGGAGGCGAAGAGTCAGCAACAAGCCAGTAAAGTGTTTATTAAGGATCAACATATATTCGTAGAACTTAAGTCCTTCTAAATTTCCCGTACACCAGACACAGACCTATTTAAAGACTTTTTTACACCCTGTATAATAGGAAATATATCAAGTCTGAGGTGCTCTGAGTCAGATGTAAGCCTCTGGGGCAACGCTAGTTGGCACTATATCATTGCTATAAACTGGCAAACTACAAATTCGTGATCTTAATTTATATTTTAGAAACCCCTATACTTTTTGAGATCCTTATATTACGAATTATTTCAGGTTTAGTGAATGTGTACAACATTCTCTGGTCTGCTTTTCAAAAAAAGTCGTATAATTATGTATTTTATTTTAAAAATAATTTGTATTATGACACACTTTTACATAAGTTTAATCTCTTGGACGCTTAGTTAAAATGATTAATGTTTTTTTTTATAAATTTACTGGAAGCCATTTCTGCTTTAATCTACTGTGTAGTAAATGAAACCTCGTATTACATATATATATATATATATATATATATATATATATTATAGAAAGCTTTGAAAAATGTTATTTTTAGCCTGGTGGCTGATTAATTTACAACTATGTGTTTAAAGTCAGAGAATATTAAATTTATTTGTAAATATGTTAGTTAGTGCTAAATAAATGTAATCATTACCTTCATTTCAGTAATTTTCTCAGTTGTTTGGCTTCAATGTTCCAATATTTATGAAAATAATAATTTAAAATTAATGCAAATGAAAAAGAACCCCTAAATGTGAGAGATCTTATCTTATAACTTTTAATAGGTTCCTTAGTATCACTTACTGACAACGAAACAAAGACGTTTAATAAAGTTCGAGATCATGGTTTCAACATGATTATATAATATTTACATAACATGATATTTATGTTTTATTGATGACAAATAGTGACGCATTCCTCGTAAAAATAATTGAACCGAGTACTCATATGAATAGTTAATGACATTAGGTTCATGTATTAACAATCTGAATTAAAATTAGATTAGATATTCAAAACCAATTTGTTGAAAACACATTATTGGTATATAGGCCACAACATTATTTGCCAGGTTTAGGTAGCATGGATATCACTTTGAAATCCGAGATTTTAAACATGTTGCTATTGATTAAAAATTTGTGTTACTGAAAAAGGAAAATAATACTATTAAGTACCATGTGACTTGTTTTTATTTCCTAAACGAATCAACAACAACAGTTTTTGGAAAATTATTGTTACCATACTAATGTTAAATTTGTAAGAATATTAATTGGCATTCTTAAAGTTAAATATGATCGTGGGATAATCAATGCTGATACTATAATCGTTTTTGACTAATTTAGGAACAAACAAATTGATTTAAAGGTACTGATTATTAACAAAATATAAAATAAAAGTTTGTTAGAAATTGTTTTTATTTATTCAAAGTGTAAGTAGGATTTTCTTGACAATGGATGGAGATTCCTTACCTCCTAAAACGTGGTGAATTTATAAATAAAATAGAAGTAATTACCCAACTATGTAGCAATAGGCAAAAACTAAAATAATCATGATTCAATTATTTTTATATTTATTTCCAACATTACAATTGAACCATTCGGCTAACTCAAGGAATATATAAACGAAATTTTTATTGCTGAAGCATTATGTTTACGTGATTTATTGAATTAGAATCATACATTAGTTTTAAGAATTGTATCAGGGTAAGCTAAAATTCGTATGTAAACAAATATTAATTCGGTAACCCTGTATTATCGGTGTCACCCTGTTTGGATATATTTACTGTTCTCTTTATCGTAAACAAACTTTATCAAACACAAACATGGGGTAAATATGATTAAAGTAAATCATGAGACTTTGCCTTTGCCCTGTGTTCGTCCAAAAAGTAAAGGGAAACACCACTCCGCCCTCCGTGATACTTATTCACTAGGAATTATTAGTGAATTTCCTATGGAAAGTGAACTATTAGCATGACCCGCATGGTGAAACTTAAGTCCGAGACCACCATAAAAGTTCCTAACGTGACCCCCTGAACACGTATGGGGTGTCGTTCAAAATGTTTTATATATATTATATGTGTGTGTGTTTGCATTCTAGCGGTCGGATTTTTTGTCCGATTTACTTCAAATCTGGTAGGGACCTTCCTTTTTGTAATCGGTTGGACAAGTTTGTTGGGAAAAACAATCGGAAAACTCAAATCCCCTTTTTTGGGGATTTAAAATTTTAAAATTTGAGTTTTTGGGCCCAAAAAGGAAAAGCCCTAAATGTAAAATGAATGGATAATAGGTTATATAACGTAAAAAGGCAAAAATTTTAAGTCCACCTTAATCATTCTAGCACTAATATTTATCAAATTATTGAAGAAAATGAAAATTGAGTAAACACAGTACGTTGTCTTATTACATTGGAAAAT